>JARQOC010000006.1:414322193-415522193 GCA_033576535.1 Allobates femoralis | reverse complement strand
ATGATCTTTATTCCTACACGTTTCAAGGTCGTCCTGACCTCCTCATCAGGGATACATCAGCAGAATCTTCATTCTGATGATGTATCCCTGATGAAGAGGTCGGGACAACCTTGAAACGCGTAGGAATAAATATCATCGTTTTATAGCACAGAGGACGTTGTCTTTATATACAACAGCGTGGATCGAATTATCTTTGTCCTTTTAGGAGGCCAGGATAGTCCACCTGAATCAGCACCTTGGTTGGGAGCGGAGGGGAAGCAGGCACTGCTCCAGTTACAGCAGCAATAGCCACTGTCACCAGGGGTAGGAGTGCCAGGGCCCAAGGAACCTCGTGGAGGTCTGACGGCTTCACTCTATACGGACCTAGTGGCTGTGGAGTCAGACGTAAGTCAGGAGACAGGTCCCGGGGAACTGACGGAGGACATGGCAGTTTTGTCTACACTGATCACGTCTGGTCAGGGGTCTCAGATGGTGTCAGGAGCTGACGACAGCCTGGAAGCTTTCAAGGAGCAGGCGGCACAGCCTCCCTTGGACTCAGACCTTGAGTGAGTGTTCAGGGACCAAGGACAGCTGTACCAGGTAACAGTCCAGCAGGGGTCGCCAGAGGTGTGGCCCAGGGACCAATAGGTAGTTATAACCACTGACTGCCAGGCAGTTGGGGAAGCAGTCCCCATAACCTGTCAGGGCCATAGGCGCACCCAAGGGGGGGACCTACGTGTCTGGACCCCCCCCTTTGGACGGCCCTGAGAAGTGGTGCAGTACACAAGGAGCTGGGCCCCTATGTCAGGAGACAGGAACAATTACACAGCACCCAAGGGCCCACAAAAGAGGCTGCTTTTAGGGGGGCTTCGCTCCCCCAAACCCCCCACCGGGGGCTTTGCCCCTCGGAACCCCGCTGGGGGGTGACACCCCCCTTTCAGGGCCGGTGTGTGTTTCTTGGACCCCTACCTTGGGAAATTTCTGGGTGCGCCACTGGTCAGGGCAGTGAGGAAGGTTTACAAGGAGACCAGGAGATAGGCCCCAGGAAACTGATGGAAAACGTGGTAGCTTCGTCTACTCTGACCACGTCTAGTCAGGGGTGTCAGGTGGTGTCAAGAGCTGTCGACAACCTGAAAGCTCTCAAGGAGCAGGCAAAATAGCCTCCCGTGGACTCGGACCTTGAGCAGGTGGTCTGGAACCAAGGACGGCTGCACCAGGTAACGGTCCAGCTGGGGTCACCAGAGGCGTGACCCAGGGACCGTCTTGCAGTTGTAACAACTGACTGCCAGGGAGATTGGGAAGCGGTTCCTATAACTTGTCAGGGCAGTGGGGCAGGATTTCCTACAGCCTGTAAGGGGGATCTGTAATTGGGAACCCGTAACTGATCACATGTGTCTCTAATTCTGAGTGTATCCCATTTATCTTTCATTTGCATTACTGACTGTAATATCCGTAATATCTTTATAATACATGTAAATATTAATATCTAGTGTGTCCCTAAGGCGATTAAATATTTAAATTTAATCTTGAGTTGCTCTTTATCTTGATCACGAATCCCCATGTCTGTGTGCTTATTCAACATTACCACTACCTGGGTTGGTTCTGACCAAATATATGTGGATCGGTCTTATATCAAATGAGAAACTGGTGGCAGCAATTGGTGCTCGTTTCGTCAGGGCCTCTATCTGTAACGAGGTGGGCAGTTATATGTGATGCGCCCCAGGCTATGGGGTACTTGGGAACCGGGCCGATGCTGTCTCTCTGGGGTATCATGGTAGTCGTGACCTGGTCCCGTGGCCTGGGGTTAGTCCAAAAAGGGGTTATTTACAGGGAATTTGTCCTGACGCCACCCAGGGTATGTGGTTAGTAGAACCACCGCTGCCGTATTCCTGCTGGGACGGTGACTTGGGGCAGCGTGGATAGTAAGCCCTCCTCGGGTAGGGCTGAGGGTCCCCAGGGCAGGAGTAGTAGTTTTGGATGGATGTAGTGAGGGTTTATGCTGGGCACAAGTCACTTACTTCCAAGCTGCAGCTCCTCCAGCCAGTGTGCAGGGTGTCTGTGGCACCTCAGGTGGGATTCAATTGCAACATTTACTGCTGCAGCTCTCCACAGTGCTGGTTGTCCTAGTGCTGGACGTGGTGCTGGAAAGAAAGCAGTCTCAAGCAGGGATGAAAATAACCGAATTTCCACACACAGATGAGCTCGCAGGGTACTTTACTCAGTCTTTGGCAGAAGTTCACAACAGTTACAGTTCCTTCAGTAGAGTTCACAACCTTTTACACTGCTCCGGCAACTCAACTGAACAGCTCAGGTTGCTGTTCTGTGTTGCTGCCTCAAAGTCCTTTCAGGCCCTTCTCTCAGTATTAACATAGTACCTCACCCACGGGTTCGGTCTGGTCGTCGCGGACTCACGAGTGAATATATTTCCCTTGCAGTCAGGGTCACCAGTCCTAGTATGACAACTGTGTTCTTAGTCTGTGGTGGAAAGTTAGGCAGCAGCACATAAAGATTCTGCCCCCCACCGATGTGTCTCGTGATTAGGGTCTGGAATCCCCGGTCACTTCTTCAGAGACGGTTCTCTGGTGTTGGCCTAGCCCTCCAGTGTCCCAGGTTCAGTTATTTGGGCACACCAGGCTTCTTCTGTCAGTCACTGTTTCTAAGGGTGCCTCCGGCCAGCTAAGATGTGGGGGGCTGCCGGTGCTCTAGTCCTCTCACCTTCCTTGGGTTCCCATAGGCCCCATGATAACTGCTGGAATTACGCATCGCCGTTCAGACGATGCGTAATTTCAGCGGGAATACACCGGCGCTGATGTCACAGAGGGGAGGAAGAATCCTGTTCCTCCTCCCCTGTGTGACATCTGTCACAGCCCCCATTTGATTTCACAGTGCATAATACACTGCAAAATCAAATGTAAAATTCAGCCAAATGTATTAAAAATAATAAAGATTGTTATGCTTACCCACCACCGAGTGCTCGGTAACCGGGAGGCGGGAGCAGGAGCAGGCATTGACCTGCTAGGACCTTGCATTATGTCAGAATGACATCGGCGCTGTGATTGCAAGAGAAAAGAGAGAGAAAGGGGCGCAATAGTGCAGTTACCAGGGGGGCTTTATTTAGCGTGGCGTACTAATAGGTGGCCACTCACCTTATCGGTTTGTGCTGTCCCTGCACAACCCGGTAATACACTTGATAAGGCGCCCTTCACAGGCTCTAGCTCATCCGCACACCGCGTGCTACGGGGGCTCCGAGCATCCGGTCATGTCATTCTGACATCATACAAGGTCCTTGCAGGTCAATGCCTGCTCCTGCTCCCACTCCCGGTTACCGATCACCCGGCGGAGGGTAAGTATAACAATCTTTATTATTTTTAATACATTTGGCTGAATTTTACATTTGATTTCGCAGTGTATAATGCACTGTGAAATCAAATGGGGGTTGTGACAGATGTCACACAGGGGAGGAGGAACAGGATTCTTCCTCCCCTCTGTGACATCACTGAACAAGTAGCCCCGTAAAAAACACGCGGTTTGTGAATGCACCCGCATATTTTTATGAGGTTTTTTTGCGCGGATCAAAACGCTGGAGAAAGCGCCCGCGCAAAAAAGCACTGTGTGTGAACACAGCCTAAAGAGACTGTCCCTGAAAGAGCCTGTAGCTGCAATAGCATCAGATGCTTACCCAGATCCTACAGATGCAGCGGCCCCAGAACAGCAAACCGCTGAGACTTTGTGCGACAGGAGATCTTGCCGTGGAAGATGCCAAAGGAGGAAGAAAAGAAGAAGGAGTAATTGAACCCGGGACATCAACAGCTACTGAGTAACTGAGAATGTGATGAGTTGAGTACCCTGAGTACTCTATTGGTTTTATATGCAGAGATTTTAGAAGTAAATAATGTGAATTAGAGTGCTTTCACATTGGCACATCTGCCGCAAGTGCCGCCAAACGGCAGCACTTGCGGCAAGCCCCCTGCATTTTGTATGGGGCTTGCGGTAAGTGTTCGGCAGACGCAGCAAGTGCAGTCTCAGCAGTTGCGGCTGATGCAGCCGTGAAAAAAAACACATTTTTTTTGTCTGGATCCGCCGAATCTGGGCAAAAATGCCAATGTGAAAGCACCCTTCCCAAGTAGAATTTAGTGTACCAGAGGGTGGAGGAACTGGATTAATCCCCACGCATATTTAGTTAGGGATAGAAAGTGCCTGGGGGTGGTAAGAGGAAAGCCAGGCCTCCTAAGCCGAGACACCTGTAGGTACAGTAGACTTTTGCACTTTTGAGAATTGGACTAATGAGAACTTTTTGCAGTTTGGACTCTTTTTCTATTTTTATATAAGAATGTTTTGTTATGCAACGTTTAAGCAAGAACCTCCCGGACGGGAAGACCCAAGCATACTTATGTTATTGTTGTGTTATCTATCAAAAATAATTTGAGCTTACAGGAGGTGTCAACGTGCGGACACGTTGGTTTCGCGCCGGGGGAATGTGGCGCCCCTGCGACTACAGAGGGCGGGAGATTCCAAATTAAAGAGGCGGCTTGCAAGAAAGAATAATGCCACCCAGCGGGGCGTGCGCTGCACCATTAAGGAGAGCACAATGAAGCCTGGGGCCGTCTTTCCAGTCCCCAAGCCTCAGGGACTCCTGTAAGTTATAACTTATTTTTCTGCAGCTTTATAGGGCGGATTTAGTTCAGAGAGGCATAGATAGGGAGCAGCTAGGAAGGTGTAGGGACAGGTAGTGATAGTGTAGGGGCTTAGATCCAGGTGACAGGTTCCCTTTAAGTGAATGGCAACCAACCACAATCACTGATCAGATTGTGGAAATGAACTCTGACTACAGCAGCCAATCACAGAGGCTCTCACAGAGTGTGAACATCTGTGTGACTGTCTGTTGCTGGTCAATGCCATGAATATGCATGAGGCTTAATAGGTGGCCCTGGAAGCAGCAGTGGGAGACTGGTTAGATGTTATAGTTATTCCTATCATCTTTCTATCTATCCTATCTGTCTATTCTATACTTTTTCCAGCATGGGAAAGACTATGCTAAAAACATTGTCCCTATGCTGTCAGTGTGCTGTGCGATTTTTTTTTTATCACACCCACTGACTTGCATTGGCGAGTCTTGCACAAGACTCGCATCCACTCGCAGCATGTTGCTACTTTTTTCTCATCCAGAATCTCTCTCTCTTTCATGAGATGACATGAAGCAGAACTATCAGTAGGGAAAACAGAAAAATAGTAGTGGCAGTAAATATTGGAGCAGTTCATAGATGAGGAGTCTGAAGGTGGGTTTACACGTTGCGATATCGGCG
This sequence comes from Allobates femoralis, assembly GCA_033576535.1. Classification (NCBI taxonomy): domain Eukaryota; kingdom Metazoa; phylum Chordata; class Amphibia; order Anura; family Aromobatidae; genus Allobates; species Allobates femoralis. Next base: position 415,516,911 of record JARQOC010000006.1, on the reverse strand, counting down.
TCCAATTTCAATGAAAAGTCACGTGGTTCGATCGTTGGACCCGAGATCGTTCCTGAGTTGTATGGTGTGAACGTCCAATACGATGCAGGAACGATGTCAATGCGATATCAGGGATTGAATGAGCGTGCTATTCAATGCTCCGATATTGAATGGAGATTGGAGCCGGATCGTGCTGTGTGACAGTCCAACTACGATGTGTACTGCCACGTCACCCATTCACTCCCATGTTAAATGGTCGTTCCTGGGTTGGGGGGCGTACACATCGTCGGGACTTTGTATCCCGATATCGCGCTGTGTAAACCGGCGATGCGATGCAGGGAAAAGCGCGCTCAAAAAGCGCGCTCCCGCGTCGTTGGATACGATATCGGCCCGATATCGCGACGTGTAAACCCACCATGAAACTTTTATTGCCTTTTATTGAGGTCTAATAATGTAGGGTTGTGATGCCTCCAAATAATTGTTCTTGCTGCCACAGCTGTTTCTCCCCTTCCCCTACTGATAGTTCTGCTTCACATCCCTAGTGTTATTTACTGCACTATTCTATGTTCTGTTTTGTATAAATATGAGACTCTTCAGATTTTATGTTGTACCATGCCTGAGACCCGAGTAGTCTGAAAAGCTTGCTATTATTTACCATCTTTTCAGTTAGCTATTAAAAGGTATCAATCACTGAGGACTCTCAAAATTCAATGTTTTTCTATCTACTGGCTAACACATTGCAGATATATTTCCTGCACTTACAAATGTAACTGCAATTTTTTTACTTTTTCCATGCATTTTTAGACTCCATATAAAAGTCTTGAGAAAAAAAGTGCCAAAACCGCACAGTTCAGCCGTGACTTTAGATGCACAATGACTGCCGCTTTCATGAAATCACATCCAAATTGTTTGGACAGATAAATGCTGTAGAATTTCCTTAAAGGCTGGTTTCACACTGCAGTTTTTTCCCTGATCAGGTTTGTGGGCCAAAACCAGGAGAGGAACCAGGGGAGGAACTTGCAGAGAAAAACTATAATTGAAAGATTGACACCTGTTCTGAGTTTTGGAGACACTTCTGGTTTTGACACACAAACCTGATGGAACCTGATCAGGAAAAAAACTGCAAACGCACGTAAAAACGCACCCATAGGCCCCCATGCAAAAAACGCATGCCCTAATAGCAAAAACGCATGCCCTAATAGCAAAAACGCATGCCTAAAGTGCCATGCATTTTTGCACTTAAGTGAGTAGCTGCCATCAAAAACGCATGCAAAAACACATGGTACATTAGTACCATTTAGTACCATCCAAAAACGCATGCATTTCCATAGGGGCCCATATTAAAAAAAACGCATGCATTTTCTAAAAAACGCATGCGTTTTTAAAACAGCACCAAAAAAAAGTTCATGAACTTTTTTTGGGTGCTGATTCAAAAACGCATGCAAAAACGCATGGGTGGCTTAAGGCACCTAAAAAAAACGCATGCAGAAATGAAAAAAGCATGCAGAAACACATGCTTTTTTTAAGGCACCAAAAAGCTCATGCTATAAGTGTGACCCTAGCCTTACACTAGATGTGAACACAGCCTAAATATCCATATAAAGTTATGACTGAGCTCTCATGCAAATGTGAATGGACAGACCAGAAGAAATGTTAAAACTGCAATCCACAGACTAGGAGAAGCTCTAAATCTGACAATGATGTGTTCGTGCCTGACCATGAAAGTGACACCATAAGATTACGCAATGGTGCCCCAATCAACATCGGCTGACCTGGAGTGTCCTTAACTGCACCCTCAACTATAAACTAAGTATAACACAAATTACCATTAAAGGGAACCAACCACCCCCAATGACCCCCCCGGACTATTAATATCAGTCCCTACACACAGCACATACATGTGCTGCAATGATTTTTGCTAAAAAAACTGTTTTTTAAAACTAAAGATAATGATTTTTAAAGTTTAAACCGAATGGACGGATGGGCGGTACTTATCTGTGGCAAAAGCCGAGATCTGATGCCAATCATCCTCCCGTCTCCCCTCGCAGCAGTTATGGACAGCCCTTTGTGCAGCGTCACTGCCTGGTGCACGGGATCTCATGCCCGTGCACACGTCATCATCTACAGCCGGGAAGCGAGCGCGCGCTCTGTCTTCCATAGCCGAGCGCAGGAAGTCAGAGCGCGCGCTCGCTTCCCGGCTGTAGATGATGACGTGTGCACGGGCATGAGATCCCGTGCACCAGGCAGTGACGCTGCACAAAGGGCTGTCCATAACTGCTGCGAGGGGAGACGGGAGGATGATTGGCATCATATCTCGGCTTTTGCCACAGATAAGTACCGCCCATCCGTCCATTCGGTTTAAACTTTAAAAATCATTATCTTTAGTTTTAAAAAACAGTTTTTTTAGCAAAAATCATTGCAGCACATGTATGTGCTGTGTGTAGGGACTGATATTAATAGTCCGGGGGGGTCATTGGGGGTGGTTGGTTCCCTTTAAGCATAAAGGAAGTGCTCACAAGCAGAAGTTGAGACACAGGGCTAAGAACGTGTTCACACAGCCATACAGGGGAGTTGGAGGAAAATGGAAATAACACAAAAGACTAACGGTATACATGGAAACCCCACAAACCTTAAACGTAACCGAATGGGAAGAATGCTGGGAAGGGAAACAAACAAAGCACAGGGAGAAAGAATAGAGATATTTCAGCAAGAGAATCCTTAAGGCTGGTTTCACATTTGTGTATGAAATCGCAGCTTACCGAATGCAGCCAAATGCATGCACACTGAGCTCCTATGTTTAACATGGGAACACATGGTACCTGCGTTTGGCTGCGTTCGGTTGCGGTTGCGGTCGGATGCGAATAATTTATGCACCCTCCGAACACAGCCTGTTGCATTTTTTGTGCGGTCGCGGTAGCTTGTTTTATCAGCACAAACAATGCATGTGAGTCAATGGATCCACAGTGTCCTCCGCATAACAGTGCAGGAGAACGCTGCGAATCACATTGAAATCTTTCCCGGGAGATCAGCTGGAGCAGCCGGAGATCTCCTCCTGGCCGCCGCCAATCTCCTGGCAGTGTCAGCGTGGCAGATTTGAAGAAACAGCTGACAGCTGTTTAAATCTCCCGCGTCGACATCACCTCTTCGGTGTCGGCGCACTGCTTAGTTACCCGGTGTTTACCGTGGTTACTAGCATGCTCCTGCTTACAGGCTGGGCTAAGCGGGAGGACGCTGGTAACCAGGGTAAACACAGGGTGTTTACCCTGTTACCAGTGCCCAGCGTCTAATGTGCGCCGCTGGGCACTGGTCTCTCGCTGTCACACACAGCGATGCGTGCTGACCAGCGGGAGACCAAAGACCAAAAAATGGTCCTGAACGATGTGCAGTGATCAGTGACCTCACAGCGGGGGCCTGATCGCTGCTACGTGTCACACACTGCGACATCGCTGGAGAGGTCGCTGTTACGTCACAAAACCTGTGACGTTTCAGCGACATCGTTAGCGATGTTGCAGTGTGTGAAGTACCCATAACTGAGGAGCTGGGACTCCAAACATCCATCTTCCTTGGAATATAGCTAGCAATGAATGAATGTGCATAGTGAGTTTAAAAAACCTCTGCTGAGATGTGATAGGGCAAACAAATGAAGGGAATTAAATAAATAAAAAAGAAAGAAAGACAAAGGGAAGATAAGACAAGAGAAGTTTTCAGCAACTGGACAGAGAAAACAGGCTGCCGCCCAACAGAAAGTTAAACCGACCAGACAACCAGAGGTCACTGGATTGAGCCCCAGAGTTGAGCCATGACCATGAAAACTGCATCCTCAGTGTGTCTAAAGGTGCTGCTGTATTGTGCGTTTTTAATGCTTTTTTTCATCTACAAGCTTCCAAGTGAAAAAAATGCATGAAAAAAAAGCTGGTGCAGAATCAAAGCTTTTCTGTACTAATAATAAAAAAAAACATTAAAAACGCAGATTCACAGATTTATAGCATTTTTTGAAAATCAGACATGCTGATTCTGCCTGCAAGAAGGGAGAGCCAAGAAACAAATGAAGACATCGCACAGAATGAGTGGAAATCAGGACAAAGCCCTAAAAGGTCAATGACAACACCATAAAATTGAGATAGTCCCCCTGAATACAGAACAGTTAGGATGTCACAGATATATGTGAGGCAATGCTGGGGATTTACAGTAAAATTTTAATGTAAGGTCATGTGTAGCAACGCACAAAAATTATACCTAACCCTGACCAGACGCCTAAATAAATTTACGCCCCATACCAGACCCCTAAACAAAGATAGACCCCATACCAGACCTCTAAACATAGCTAGACCCAATACCAGACCCCTAAACATAGACCCCATACCAGACCCCTAAACAAAGATAAACCCCATACCAGACCCCTAAACAAAGATAGACCCCATACCAACCCCTAAACAAAGATAGACCCCATACCAGACCCCTAAACAAAGATAGACCCCATACCAGACCCCTAAACAAAGATGGATCCCAGACCAAACCTATAAACAAATTCAGATTCAGACCCCAGACCAAATCCCTAAACAAATATTCACCCCCAAACAGACCCCTAAACAGAAAAAGACCCCCATACCAAGCTCCTAAACAAATAAAACTCAGACCAGACCTATAAACAAATCCAGACCTCAGGCCAGATATCATAAATATAAATCCAAGGTTTGACCACCTAAACTAATCTAATCCAGACGCCATGCCAGACTCCAAAACAAACCCCAGATCAGGACCCCTAAATAAATACAAACTCCAGACCCCACTAAACAAACACAAACCCCAGACCAGACCCCCACTAAACAAACATAAACCCCAGACCAGAGCCCGCTAAATAAATACAAACCCTAAACCAGACCCCAAAACAAACGCCAGATCAGGACCCCTAAATAAATACAAATTCTAGACCCCACTAAACAAACACAAACCCCAGACCAGACCCCACTAAACAAACATAAACCCCAGACCAGAGCCCGCTAAATAAATACAAACCCTAAACCAGACCCCAAAACAAGCGCCAGATCAGGACCCCTAAATAAATACAAACTCCAAACCCCACTAAACAAACACAAATCCCCAGACCAGACCCTGCAAAACAAACACAAATCATAGACCAGACCCCGCTAAACAAACACAAAGCCAAAACGGACTGTGAAGTTTCCCGATTTTCTTCATTATTTCGTTCCTCTTTTAAGATGCCCCTAACATTGTGAGGCAATGTGGTGCACCTGCGGTCTAGTCGCTACAATGGTATTACCTCTCTAACTGGTGGTGGTATCTTATCTGGAAGTAAATGGAGCTTCCTACATCAAGTAACCACACATCCACACACAAGCCCGATCCCTGACCAGAAGGGGGAGCACAAACACTTAGTTTTTAGGCTAACTGCCTCTTCTGGCTTGTAGTAGGGAACAGTGAGAGGAGAGTAGTGTGAGAAAGGGAAAGGAGAGGACGCACAAGAGAAGAGCTCTTGGGGTTGGAGCTATTGCCGGCCCACCCCAGGTTCACGATGAGAAGAGGACACCAGAGTCCTGGGCTATTCAGGGATTGGAAGCCCTGGTAGCCAAGTCTGGGGACCAGAGGATTACAAGTCTGCTGGTCACACGAGTAGACTCAAGAGCACCACAGTATAGAGAGCCTGGAGCTGTGAGAAACAGGACAGCACCCTGATAGGCTCACACTGCCTGCTGATTGGGGAAACTACAAAGAGACGGGAGCACAGAGAAAGAGACAGATCGGTTCACAGACATCTGAGACTCTAAATATAAAGTGCAGAAGGAAGGAATACTAATCCCAGCTGGTTAAGTGGATTCCAGCTGCTTTCTGGCTGGCCGGACCCTAGAATTGGTGACCAGTACCCCAGGATTCAACTTGCCATCTATCATCAGTAAAGGTAAAGACGATTTCGCCTCCTTGCTTCTTTCTGCTGCACTTCTCACTACAACCCCATCATCACCCCAGGGTCCCGCTCCTGCTAGGGGGAGTGATCTACCTTGCTGCACTACCATTTATCCCCTGGGGACCCTATATGAAGTGCTGGCCTTCCCTGGCCAGATACCTCAGCTGGCATCATGGGTCATCTAAAAATTATAATCTCTTATAAATATACCCCCTCTCACTTGTCAGGGCCACAGGACTGGGCAATCGGCACTATGATAAACTGCCTGCCTGGCTACCGAGTACCCCGGCCTGCGCAACCCCGACAGCAGCCTTTACCTTTTTCTATGTCATCACCCAGGGGTGAAGAGGACTTGGCAAACCAGAACTGCTTGTGTCATGATTGTGTTACTTTTCATGCATTTTTCCATCTTTTCTTCTTGCTTTTACTGCATGTGAACGATTTTACTAATATCCATTAACTGGAAACCAAACTTGTCTTAAAGTAGCACTTCTCACAGCTGAGAGTTTGTAACAGTTACATCTAGACAATCTTCTCAGAGTTATATGACTCACCGCAAGCCCGTGGACTCCGGTTTAGACAGGCTGTAGCTCCTTCCTCCTTGTCACGGGTGGGCCGCGCCTGCCGGTAGCCGGGCCCGGTGGAGTGCAGATCAAAAGTTGAAGACGTCTTGTGGGAACAGATTAAAGGAGTTTATTTATTCGTGACGCCACCTATGAGTAGTTTCGGTAATCGTTACCGACGCTGCGGAACCTCCGGGGGGATGGACAGCAGCAAGATGGAACGCTCCCCACAGGCTGAGCAGTGATCCCCGGAGGCTGGAGCTGCTTAAGATGTTGTGCGGCAGCTGCGGTTACCTTGTAGTGCAGACGGACAGTTCAGAAGGAAGCACGGACACAGAAAGTCTCTGCAACGGGTCTTTACTGTAACCAGCAGGCAGTACATGGTATACAGTTTACGGGTAGTGGACCGGGTGGACTCAGCAGTGATAGTGTCCCTTAGAGATCCGCAAGTGTTCCTCCATTCTAGCTAAGTATTTTGCCATTGTCGCCCAGGAATACCAGATCGGGTACGGGGAGGCTGCTTCAATGCCCTATCCAAGATGTACGTTATGGATGTTTTGGGGAGCCTTGGGTCCCTCGGTGGGTACACCGCTGGTTAGACGACTGGAAGTTGGCTGGTGGTGGGGTGCTCCTGTGAAGCTGCTCCTCCACGCTTCTGGTTCACGTAGCAGAGGTGAACTGCTGCCAGCTTCGGTACCAGTGAACCGGCTGTGAGTTGGGCACGGGGGTATTTTGGAACCTGTGGTTGATGATGCCCGATCCTGGTTGTTGAGGCCTCAGGTGCTGACACCCGACCGGTGACGGCCCGGGGGCTGCACGAGGTGCAGAGCCCCGCTCCTACTCCAAGTTCAAGTTCTCTCTTCTCTAGACTCTGCAGACTCTCTCTCTCCTCTGACTAAGTGTCTGTACTTCCTACACACTTCCCTAGCACTCCGCCCACCAGGACCCTGGGTTGGCCCTCTGTTCTAGGTGATGCATGCAGGGTTGGATCTCTCAGTTAACCGGATCACTGCTGTGTCAGAGAATATTGCGGCTGCATCTATGGCTGCAATACCCTCCTGTGACGCACTCGTTGCGGGGCGCCACATATACACATTAGCGCACAAATCTGCCATGATATTTTGTTACAATATATTATTGCCATCAATAGCATTCACACTGTTGTTGGGGTTGTTGGTTTCAGTTTAGGACAGGACATACCAGTCTGGTGTCAAATTCACACTGTGATTGTACTCAGCAGATTCCTGAGGCAACATCCAAGGCCACTAGATATTTCGAAATGTATCATAGTGGCTGGACTCATTAGCTGCGAGATCATCCCTTCTCATCAGTATTCATTTCCTCAAGGAATTCCAACATTGAGGATGCCCACCGGGAGTATGGAAATATAGTAACACAAGGTCCTGGTGCTTTAGGGGGTCTTGAAGGCCCATTTTCCAACTACATGGACCATATTTGCAGAAGGGTAGATACAGTATATTTAATATATTGACCCCTTATCGATTAAGCGATATTCCGTTTTTGCAGTCTCGTTTTTTTCCTCCCTTTTATCCAGGTGTCGGAACTTTCTTAATTTGTTTGCTGCATTTCTTAATCCTTTAATAACTTGCACCTGTGTTCCGTTTATACCATACTAGCTATAGAGCCCAGCGGTACCCAGGCGTAATGACCATATACTGTAATATCGCGTATGTGTGTATATCTGTATCATAGCTCCGCCCTTTTCGTTAGCCCTGTCCACTCAAAAAGCCACGCCCACTCCATATATCTCTGCCCTTACATATAGCTCCACCCCTTCATAGCTCCATCCCTCCACATAGTCTCGGAGAAGGGCTATGTAGAGGGGCGGAGCTATATGAAGTGGATGTGGCTATGTGGAGTGGGGCGAGGCTATGTGGAGGGGCAGAGCTATATGGGGTGGGTGTGGCTATGCAGAGGGTGTGGGGCTATGTGGAGTGGGCAGGGTTATGATACATACACACACATACACTCAGCTTTATATATTAGCTACTGCAGTAGCCAGCGGCGGCCCTGGTGCAGCCATGTTGAGGAGCGGGGGGGGGGAGGGTGCTGTTGGCCGTCGGCGGGGGGGGGGGTTGCGATGTGGTGCTGGCGGCTCTCCCACCTGCTGAGCTGCGCCGGGTGCGCTCCTGGGAGTCGGTGGGGCAGAGGAAAGGTGGGGCGGGATCAGGCAAGGGAAGCAGAAAGCTTTCTGCTTCCCTTGCCTGACCCTCCTCTCCTCTGATGACAGCTTATGGGGGTGCAGGCTTGAAGGGGCCCCCTAGCCGGTAGTTCCGCCCCTGGCAGTAGTATTGCATGGCCTTGTTTCTATTTTTCCTTTATATTATGATTAAGACCAGCACAATGGTCGAAACATGTCAATACTTATAGAATTCTAATACAATCTAATTAACCTTTGCATTTTAAGAAAGACGTGGAGCAGGACATTTCCTATTTTCTGCAGTAGTATTGCAGTATATAGTAAAATTGCAGTTCTCCTATTGTTATGAATGTAAATACTCTCACACACGGGTAATGGGAAAAGGGGAGACCTAAAACAGGGAGACTCCATACATGCATCCAAATGGTCCCTGTACAGAGTTTAAAGACCCTAGCTGCAAAAGTCAACACACCACCTTGGATCTGACTCCCTAAAAATCTGTAGAGGGGTTTCTTGTACCTCCTGAAGGACCAAAGAGGAGGCCTCAACACACTCCCAACAAGGGGAGAGGAAAGTGTGCAGAAAGATACAAAAACCCAAAGTGAAAAAAACAAAACACATTACTTTAAGGTAGACAAGGAAAGCTAAAGTGAGATATAAATAAGTGGATCAAGTAAAACCTTCCAGAAATCTAAAAGAGGTGAAAGGCAAGGAAGGAAGTGCTGGGAAGGAAAGCAGACCGACTTACTGCAGGAACTAATCTGGTGTTAACTCAGTGACGTAAACCTCTAAGCTGAGGGGCTGGAATTCCTAAACACAAGTCCACCTGGAGATATAGCCAACAAGGAAGTGAAGTGAACAGTGACCATATAAAACCCAACCCAGAATGTGATAGGGCAAACCAAAATAAGAAAACGAGAAACACCGGGAGTGGAGCAAATTAGAAGGGAGAACAAAGACACTTGAAACCATCAATTTGGACAAGGTAGAAAAGGTGTCATGTTGCCGTCAGAATCGGTGACTGTTATTCCTGCCCGAGCCACTAGGCACTGCCAGATTCCATCGGTTATCGGCTAGTAGTGCCACTGTGATATCTCCATCAGAATCGGTGATGGCTATTCCTACCCCAGCCACTAGGCGTCACTGGATTCCTTCAGGTAGTGGTGCCAGTGATAGGGGGGCCATGTGCTGATTGGGATCTGCTCCTTTGGTTCCTGCCTCTGTCCTGGGCATCGCCATGCTCCTCCTGTGGGTGATGCTTGTGACGGGAGAGAGGTCCCTGCAGAGGTGTCCGGTAGGCGCAGGCTTCATTTCTCTATCAGAAGTGGGGTGGTTGGTACGAGTTGTGCATACCATCTGGCCTGGTTGTAGGGGCGGTCCGGATGAGGTCATCAGGTTGTGAGCTCCAGCCTATGAGAGGGGACCCTGCCCTTCAAATACCTTGGGGCCTGCCCTGCAAACTGCCAGATATATTCTTGGTTTTTCCAGCTATCTAGTTTGTACTCTATTATATTAACTCTGACTTTGCTTGGATTTTGACCCTTCTACCGCCTAACGATTTTGTACTTCTGCTGCCCTCCCAGTTTTTGATGCTGCCTTCTGACTACGCTTTTGGATCCTGATCTTCTCTATTCCCTGACCTCCTAGCCTTGTCCCTTCCTGGCGACCTCCATGCTCAGGTCTGCTGCTCACCCATGGGTAGCGACCTCCAGGGCTCCTCTGTAATTGCAAATCCCTGCATAGGGGTAAATGGTCTTGGAGTTTCTTGAGGTGCTGCCTTGCCATCAGCTCAACCTTTGCAGTGGACAGTCATCACAAAGGTAATATCTCAGCAGACAGGAATCAATAATATAGCAACATGTTACTGGATCAAATCCACAAACTGGGCCATGACACCTATGGACCACTATGAAAGCAAAAGGCTAGCCTTCAGCAGATCCCTAGTCCCCAGATGGTAAAACAATCAGATCCCTGTTATCAAATTGTGGGGGCAATCTGATGTCAAACTAACAGCAAGGAGCTTCTGGGACATCACACTCCCTCTTTGTTGACTGTGGATGCATCAGAAGACTGACTGATACAGCAAGGAGCTTCTGGAATATCACTCCCCCTCTTCTTGGACTGTGAAAGCATCAGAAAACTGACTGATACTCACAGTAGAGAATTATCTAGGACATCATACCCCCTCTTCTCAGACAGTGAAATCATCAGTAGACTGACTGATACATACATACATTATCAAATTGTGGGGGCAATCTGATGTCAAACTAACAGCAAGGAGCTTCTGGGACATCACACTCCCTCTTTGTTGACTGTGGACAGGGCCGTAACTACAATAGGTGCAGGGGTTGCAATTGCACCCAGACCCTGGAGCCTAGGGGGCCCCAAAAGTCCCTTTGGCCTATTGAAAAATAATAATACTATTAAAGACATGCAATAATTGGGTCCCCCTTTTGAACTTTTGCATCGGGGCCCATGAGCTTCAAGTTACGCCACTGACTGTGGATGCACTAGAAGACTGACTGATACAGCAAGGGGCTTCTGGGACGTCACACCCACTCTTTGCGGACTGCAAATTCATCAGAAGACTGAATGATACTCACAGCATGGATCTTCCTACTGTATGTGATGTAACATCCCAGATGGGAGGGGTTAAAGGCAGCTAGTCATACTGAATAAAGGGTATGTCTCACATACCGAGATCGCTAACGAGATCGTTACTTTTGTGACGCAATAGCGATCTCAGCAACGACATCGCTACGTGCGACAGGGTGTAACGATCTGGTCCCCTGCTGCGAGATCGGCAATCGTTACACAGCCTCCTGGTTCATTTTTTGGTCGTTGCGCTCCCGCTGGGAACGCTGTATCGCTGTGTTTGACACCTTACCGACGATATCGTTGGCAACACATAATGAGTCCTGTGGAGGTAAATCGTCATGTGAGAAGGAAATACAACGACTGAACAATATCGTTGAAGAAATCGCTAGGGTGGACATATCGTTGTATAGATCGGCGTGTTTGAATACCAAGTAGCGATACCGATAATGACTCATCAGCGATCCCGGGAGCCATGTCGTTATCGGGATCGCTACTGCGGTCGTTACGTCTGACCGTACCTTTACAAGTTTTATAAAGATAATAGAACTTCACTTTACATCTCAGCTTTATAATATATGAGTGAAGGGACAGTACATTTTTTTTAATCTCCTTAAAGTAACCCATTAATGGCATCTGCCTGTTATAGTTGGGCTCAGCTCCTGAACATCCTCCATACAAAGAGAACCAACGTAGGATGTATGCTTACGTCGCATGTTCAGAAGGGGTTCAGTACATACATACTGTATATATATATATACATAATCAAAAAAAATGGAGCAGCACCGCTCAAGTAGTATGGTGCTCGCAGCTTAAGCCATCCCAATCAAGGGCTGTTCATACATACAGATAACAAAGTTGCGGCACTCGGATCCTTCTTGTGCAAAGCCTCCCTATATTGCAGCATGGGCATAACGCATTTCAGGTGATGATACCCTTCCTCTAGCCATTAGAGGAGGGGTATCATCACCTGAAACGTCGCGTTGTGCCCATGCTGCAATAAAGGGAGACTTTGCACAAGACGTACATTGGTCACCTCTGTTGTAACAGATTCATGTTTGTCTGCACCAAACAGGAAATATGGAGACTGGCGGACAACCGTCTAGCATTGGAAGAGGATGGGTAAGGTTAGTCTATGTAATGCTTCTCAGGCGAGCGTCCAAAGGTGGACCCACTGCACCGCAGCACTAATCACCACCTGGAGGACCGACTACGGAGTCTTCCTTATAGCCTCAGATGGAGAGGTTGGGCTTATGCTGGTAGGTAATTGCCAAGGGCAACTCCAGGGGATCTCGGTACTGTCTGGGGCCAAGGGTCAGGGTACTCGGAGCTTGGGTGTACTGGTATGGGGATGTCACGGGTGGTCGGTGCCCGAGTCCATGCCCTTGAGCAGATAATAAAAAGGGGAAAATAAAATAAAATAAAGTTGTTTGTGACGCCACCTGTAAGTCCGATGATGGCACCGGCGCTGCTGGAACCTCCGGGGTGATGTGCGGCAGCAAGATGTCGTAGCCCTCTACAGGTAGGGCGGCGTCCCCAGGGTGTTGGAAGTAGCAATGATGGAATAGGGCAGCATAGTCACTGTGGAGCAAGGCAGGTAAATCACAGTTCTCTGAGAAGAAGCACAGACACGTTGATCACTCTGAGCGGGTGTGGCGCCCCTGCGTTCAGGAGGCCACAAAAGGGAACTGCAGCCAGGCAGGTAGGACAATTGTTGCACATCAACACCCTCACAGCCCACACAACCCACGTGCAGTAGATGGTACCATCCAGCCCCAAGATTGGAGACTCTAGGCAAGCGAGGGGTGGTGGATTTAGAGGAGTGGGTTGGGCAAACACGTAGTCAGGTGACTTGACAGTAGAAATAGTGAAGGGGAGGAGGAAGGAGTCAGTAGGCCCAGGGTGCCGAGCAGAACAGATCAGCAGCAGGCTGAGGAACACGGCACAGGCCAAGAGACAGTGGAAGGTTGAGCTAAGCTGAGCAGGAGAAAGACTCACACATCCTGGAAGAGTGAAGGTGTAAGGAGCGCAGAATCTGTACCGAGCCAGGGTGAGCCGGAGGAGAGAGAAAGCCTATCCGGAGCCAGATCCCCAGGAGTGTGAGAGGACAGAGAGGGACGGTGATACCCGGGCCCTAGACGTACAGCTGAAGCGACCGACTGCAGGCGGAGTAGCCCTCCTACCATCCCGAGAGACGCAGAGGGAAAGAGCCTGGTAGAGCCTCACACTTGAGGACTGCTGGAGGCTGGGCTGAGTAGAGTGTCGACTCTAGAGGGGACCGTAGTTTTACCCGGATCCTCAAACAACACGACGGGGGACCACAGCTACACGTTAGGGTCCCTACCCCAAAGGACAGGCAGCTCAGTGACGACCAGGAGGACCCACAGGGGCCCAAGTCACCGCCATACTGTCCGGAGACCCCCACCAAGTGTACACAGAACGTAAACAGCCCGGAAAGGACACAGAGAAAGTGTGAGGGGTCACAGAGAGAGACCTGGCTGCAGAGATTAAGGGAACCCCAGAGGGGAGAGTTAGCCCTTGTACATGAACTGAGACGTGTAAGAACTGTACCTGAAATGTACCTGAACTGTAAGCTGTGCTGAGAGCTTGGAGAGTAAACACGGAGACCCTGAATCTGCCTCCCTTGTCTGATTCCATCTGCTTAAGTGACATTGCCTCCAAACAGGATTACAGCAAGCCCTCCACCTGCAGAGCCACAGCCTGTCAGCACCAGCAACGAGGAGAGATTTCTGCAGCATCTGGCTAGTAAGTGAATTGCACCAAGCCTGCACACTACACCATAGACTTTAACCCTTACTGCCCCGGGGAACACAGTTCTACCCACTGGAACTATTCCATCCACGCTGCTATTCCATCATCCCCGGAGGTTCTGCAGCAGCGGCGGTCCCATCACTGGCCGCATATAGTGGGTGGCGTCATGACTGACAATCCCTGTAAATAACCCCCTTTTATTGTCGAGCCAGGAATACGGTCCGGACCAGGACCACCCGTGACTTCCCCAGCAGTAACCCGGTCCGGTACCGAGTACCCTGTCCCAGCGACATGGGTACTTTACTCCAGTAATCTGCAGGTTTACAAGGTAATGCGGTTCTTTCGGCTGGGGTAGTGGACCGGGTGGTTCTGGTAGTGAGCAGTGTCCCTCTGAAGCTCCACTAGTGTTCCTTCTCTATCACTTTCTGTGTCCTACCTCTGCGCTCTCCTTCTTCCTCGCGCTGCCCTGCATGAATCCCACTTGTTGAACTAGGCCCCTTCTGGTGGGGACCGTGTGTGTAGGGCTGGCTGGATCGTGCTCCTAGAAAGCTATCGACCGCGCTGGTAATTTGCGGTTCCGGGATGTACCTCTGATCCACGTCGGAGCCGGTACCCCACTTTGGACTGGGCCAGGGTGATTCAGTTACCCTCTATCTGCCCCTTTCACTACTGGGTCACCAGGCTGAGGTGCCCTCCCTGTTAGTTTTCCTCTGCTGTTCTCTTTGCTGTTCTTTCTCTCCAACTTCTGCAACTCTTCTCTGTTCTGTTCTGCACTACACTGCTTCAACAACTCAACTGTTCCTCTCTCCCCACTCACTTTATAACCTAGCTTCTCCACCCACCAGGACCGGTTACCCTAGTAACGGGCGTCTGATTGGTCCGCTATCACTAGGTGTGTGTGTGGTGCTGGAGCCTCAGGCTTGTACTGCTCCTTACCAGAACAAAGCATACTGCACCTTCTGTTAGGGGTGCAGTACCCTTTTGTAGTGCGCTGACTAGCGGGGCGCTACAGTACCACAACAGCTGGTCACAGCCTGGAATGGCAACAGCTTTGGAAGTGAGTAAAAATGTTCTTATTTTACTAGGGGGAAACATAGGGATTAAGAAGGGGTTGTCCAAGTAGTGGACAACCGAAAGTGCAAGTGGTCCAGGGTAGGATGTAACCATAATACAACATATTAAAGGGGAGGGGGTCAAAGTTGCCAGATGGAATTGCCCTTTAGGACAGTTTAGATACACCCTGGTATTAATGTTCACAGGAAGGACACATTGTGAGAGCTCTGGAAGTAACTGTACAGAGTATATACGATAAGACAGGGAAAGTGAGCGAGGATGGCATCCATAGCAGACCGGCTGAGTCATTTATCTGTCCTCCATACGCAGCACAATAACCACACCCGGCTCTCATCGTAATTTAGTCTAAGAATACCTAAAAGACCGAAAAACATCTGAAATACAGATCATATGTGATCAGTCATGGATAATAACGACAAAAATGACTGCACAAGAAATTGAAGAAGTGAATCAGTTGAAGATCTGCTGCTCACTCTGTGTAAGGACCTGAGTAATGTCCAGAGTATATACTGACTGCTAGGTGTCTGCAGGAATCTGTATACACAACACAGACTGACAGGTGTAACAACAACTAACCAGAGGTCAGTTTTCATATTGTAATGCCGGCTTCACACCGTGGTGTGATCAGGTCCGGGGGCTGTCCAATGTCATTTGGACAGCCCTGGACCCGATTTTTCAGCCGGATGCCTCAATTGCAGCCGCAGCTGCTGAAATTTCAAGATCCCCGCTAGCCGCGGTCCTGAAATCTGTGCAGGGGACAGCCAGTGGTGCTAAAGTTTAGCAGCGCTCGCTGCTAAACTCCTGCACCCGGTGTCCGGGTCCCGGATCTTCCCGGATCCTCCCAGATCTGGGGCAATCCGGCACCATAGACTCCCATGTTAGGGAGCGCAGGATCGCCCTGGATCCGGGAGGATCCGATTTGGGCAGATTTTTCGCCCCGGACAAAAAACGTTGCAAGCAATGTTTTTGTATCCGGGAGGAAAATCCGAATTCACCCAGACCCTCCCGGACAGATGGACACCGGATAGCACATAGCTGCCATCCAGTTCCATCCGACCCCATAGGGCTGCATAATGTCAAAATCGGGTCCGGGGCTGTCAGGTTTACTATATGGTAAAACTGACATGTCAGTATGATACTTCACATCGGTACAAGTTCATAGATACCAAACATGTATATTTTTACTGTTATCTAAGTGGTGAAAAGAAATTCAGAAGTTTTTAAAGAAAAAGAATGTCATTTTTCTGCCTTTTCCACAACCTGCAGTGTTCTCATTTTTCGGGATCTGGGGCTGTGTGATTATGTCGCCCTGCTCACGCAGGTAACCACAGATCTCTCTAATGCGCAGGTGGGTTTCCACAGCAGGTACCTACTACGAACAACACCTTCCACCCCGGCACAATAGGGGGAGCACCACTTGCTGCCCTTAGGCAAGATTCCTTATATATACTGCTGCTGGGGAGGAGCTAGTCAGAGTGTGTGCAGACGTTAGAAGAGCTGCAGGGAAGTCCTGGTGATCGGTGCTGCGTTTAGGCCCAACCAGTGACCCGGAGTGGCCCTTCAGTGTCCCACAAGCCAAAGTGCAGGAAAAAAAAAATGTTTCTGGATTGAATTGAAGCACTACCAGAGGGATCACAGGGATGGCAAATTATTCCAAAATAATTTCTTGTTTTATTACGCGTTTCGGCTTAACATATAACAAGCCTTCATCCCTTTGGGCGGCTTGCTTCTCTGGGAACAAGCAGCAGGCCAGGAGATCCAGGAAATATCCCTCTGCACAAGACACCAGAAAGGTGAGAATAATACCTAAGAGCAATTGTTGCTACTAATATACTGCACTTAGATCTGCACCTCCTCTTTTCTCCTCTATCCCCAGTCTCGCTGACCTCACAGTCTTTGAAGACACTATTTGACCACAAGCCAAAGTGGGACTGAAGGAAGGGAGCAAAGAGTCGGAGGGAGTTTGCCCTTATAGGAGCTGGAGGGAGTTCGTCCCAGGAAAGATGCAGGATATTGGGGATCCGCACCTGTGAGGAACTATAGGCTCATAGAAAACCCTGTCGCACCGTGGAAGCTTCAGCTACCCAGGAGGGTCAAGAGAGGGAGCCAGGAACAGCAGACCAGCCTGCAGTGTCCAGAGAGGGTTATCCCGGAGACTGCACAAGAGGAGAGAGAGATAGACAGAGGAAAAGAGTGGAGGCAAGTCAGGCTACAGCAGGCTGTGCTTCAACAAATACACAGTCAGAGGAGGCCTTATACCCACTTGCTGTGGGAACCCACTGTGCAGTCCGTTCACCCATCAGTGCCCTGGACGTTTTACCTGCTTAAGACCTCAATAAAAGGTAAAAGAAACTTCTCAGCGTGTGTGCATTCTTCCCTTCTGCTCCCAGTATCCTCTATAGACTACCTCAACTCTCCCTAAACAATCTCAGCTCCACTACAACCTGTCCCTTGACACTACACTGCCCCAGAGGTCCCAGTCCTGCCTGCGGAGGACTACACCATCATTGCCGCAATACCATCGACCACCGGAGGACTGTGGCGGCGCTGGTGAGCATCACCAGGTACTGCAGGTGGCGTCACGACATCTATAAACTGTAAATACTTCCCTGTATATATAATCCCTTTTCAAGAGCATAGCCCCCAGGATACGGGATCAGGCGCATTCCCCATTCCCCATGACACAATTAACCCTTTTGCCGCCTGATACCCCACACCCTGGGGCGCAACATGATGGCTTTTTTTTGTGTCTTGAGCTGACGTTTCTAATGATACCATTTTTGGGTAGATGGGATGTTTTGATCGCCTGTTATTGCATTTTATTAAAATGTTGCAGTGACCAAAAAACATAATTTTGTCGTTTGCCCTTTTTTCCCGTTACGCAGTTTACAGATCTGATTAATTAATTTTACATTTTGATAGATTGGGTATTTATGAAAGTGGTGATACCAAATATGTCTACTTTTTCAATTTTTTAATAGTTTTAGGCTACGTTCACACATTTGCGTATTTTGCTGCGCTTTTTTGCGCACGCTTTTTGCCGCCTTTTTCGGCCGCGCAAAAAAAATACGCAGGGGCTTTCACACACTGCGCTTTCTTTCCCCCAGAAAGCGCAGTGATGTCACAGAAGGGGGGAAGAATCCTGCTTCCTCCTCCCGCTCTGTGACATGTGTGACCGCCCCATTAGACTTCACAGTGTATTAATATACACTGTGAAATCTAAATTAAACAAAAGCAAGTTAATGAAAAATAAAAAAGAATCAATACTTCACCTCTCCGACGCCTTCTCTAAGCTGTGCGATCTCCGATTCCAAGTGAGATCTCTTCTGACAGGACCTGTGATGACGTCAGAGGTGGGGGGCGTTCCCGGGGCGGTCCCATCGCTGATTGGCTGCTCACGGTCATGTGATATGTATCACATGACCGCGAGTGCCCGCAACGCCCCCCTCTGACGTCACCACAGGTCTTGTCAGAAGAGATCTGACTTAGAACCGGGGATCGCACAGCGGCAGAAGGCGTCGGAAGGTAAGTATTGATTCTTTTTTATTTTTCATTCACTTGCTTTTGTTTAATTTAGATTTCACAGTGTGTATTAATACACTGTGAAATCTAATGGGCGGCCACAGCTGTCACAGAGGGGAGGAGGAAGCAGGATTCTTCCTCCCCTCTGGGAGAATACGCAGAAGTAGCTGCGTAAACAATTGACATATCAATTGTTTACGGAGCTGCGTTTTCTCCCGGAAAACGCACTGCGTATTTTTACGCAATGTCTGCACTGCAAAGTGAATTTCCCATTCACTTTGTAGGCAGACAAAAGGCACATTGCGTATTTTGAAAAGCGCGCGTAAAAAAACGCGGCAAAATACGCAATGTGTGAACGTAGCCAGAAGCAGCAAAATACGCAATGTGTGAACGTAGCCTTATTTTCTTTTTCTTTTTTTTAAATAATCATTTTTATATTTGATTTTACATCCATCTTTTAAAAAAAATGAAACATATGAAAAAGAACATATTACATACAATATGAAGTAACGTATAGGCAATACCATCTCCAATGAAAATATATATCCATTAATTATCCAACCACAAGCCATCATATGACAATATAGACGTCACATATATTAGGCACATCCCAACTCACATCTTCTAATATTTCCCGTCTAAGTGGTCTCAGGTGACCTTCTCCATTCCCTTCTCGGGTTAATCTCCCTGAAACCATAGAACTTTCCTAAGATCTCATTCACCTCCTTTGGGTTTGAAGTCACCATACCCGTTTTAGTTTTGAGGGCCGCAATAGTAGTCTGTGATAGTCTCCCTTTCGCCAAGTTTGCCAATGGTCTACCCGCCTTATCCCCAAATCTGTTCAGGTCTACTTCCAATCTACTTTTAACTAGCAGTTCCCTCTTTTCCACCCGTCTATCAAACTCCCCTTTTGCTTCCATCCATTGATGTTGGTCAATTTCTGACTGTGTTGTTTGAAAAATCCTGTATGTATCCCTGACTTTAGTGCTAGTGTGGCGCCCCACTGGTCAGTGCGCCACAGTAGGGGTACTGCACCAAAGCAGTGTGTGCGGTATCCCAGTCATTGGAGGGGATAATGTCGAATTGAGGCTCTCATCCCAGCATCATACACCTAGAATAGGGGGACTAAAGGGTTAACCTGTTTGCCTGGGAGACCCAGCCCCGGTGGGAGGAGTGTTAGGGTAGAAGGAGTGGGAAACACACAGATAGAAGAGGAGAGTCTAGTCTTCAGGAACAAATCAAGGAACAATTCCTAGAGAGACACCACAGGGAGAGCGCCCGAAAAGGAGTGGCGACCCAGACAGAGAGGGGTGACCCAGTGCCAGACTGTCCGAGTAAACGGTCCGGGGGAATCCCGGTCCACAACAGAGTACCGGCTCCGTGTCACGGTGCAGGTGAGTCCAACCCTGAGCCGCCAATACCGGTGGGTCGCAGGTCTGCCAGGCAGCCCCCGACCTCGTCCACAATGTGCAGCCCCACCAGGTATCCTCAAACCGGGTTGAGTCCCTTAGAGAAGAAGGGTCATCTCATCACACCCGACGGGCCTGGTAGGAAGTGGGTTGTACAGTGCAGCGCACGGATAGTAAGAAGGCGCAAGAAAGACACAGAGGACAGGGACCCTAGAGTTGAAGGAACACTTGGAGAGCCTCAGAGAGACTTTGCACCCTCCGGTGACTAGCCGGCTAGCTACCCGCAAAGACTGCGTGACTGTAAACCGAGTGAATCGAGAACTGTTGCCAGTAAAGTACCCGTACAGAGTCAGCAAGCCTCCAGTGTCTTATTCTGTTAAGTTAAGAAGTAGCTGCTGCCACATCGACCAGCTCGGCAGCTACACTGCCCCGGGGACCCCGCTCCGTCTGCAGGGAGCGTTGTCAACTGGCTGCAATTCCACCATCCCCGGCGGTCTGACAGCGGCGCTGGTGAGATCACCAGAAACTGCAGGTGGCGTCACGAGACTTTATTCTTTCCTTTTATTATTTTTCCCCTTTTTCTAAGTGACCCCAGGGTTACGGGTCTAGGCAGGCCCCCAGTGACATCCCCTTACAGTAAACGGACGGATACCGAGTTTCCAAAGACCCCTGGGCAGGTCTCTAGCTATCATATATTGTTCTGTCACCATATTTTTCCAAGTTAATGTATATGCCAGGATATCCCCCCTCACCACTGCTTTACCTGCCTCCCAATACTGTCTGGGGTCTTGTGTATGCTCACTGTTGTTAAGTGTGTAATCCACCCACCATTCCTCGAGTTTTTTCCCAAAATCCTCGTCTCCGAGAAAATTTGAGGGGAAGTGCCATAAAAAAATCCTTCTTTTTTGGGTGCTTGTCTTCTAAGTCAATGGTCACTGGACTGTTGTCTGAGATCACCATGTCTACTATTTCTGAGCAATGTACCCTCTGTGTCACCCTATCTGAGGCTAATATCATATCTATTCTGAACCATGATTTATGCATGTGTGAGAAGTGAGTGTATTCTCTGTCTAAAGGGTGTAATGGCCACCAGACATCCCTCAGACCCAACGTATTGACCATGTGCCCCAAATGTCCCTCCTTTCTTGAGGTTAAGTTTCTACCCCTCTCTCTTGAGTCTCTCTGCATCTTCTATCTTCATCAGATCTCATGACTTCATTAAAATCACCTCCTAGTAGAATGTTAGGGTCGGAGTCGAGTATAATTCTAATCTGTAGGTCTGTGAAAAATACTCTCCTGGATGTGTTAGGTACGTAGGCATTATAAAGGCTGAGGTGGTCACCCTGACTGTGTATGACTATGTGCGCTAATCAGCCTTCTCTGTCCGTCTCCTCTTTTATAAGTCTGAGGCTGAAGGCACATCATCCGACATGATCCCAGTGCCTCGCACGAGTGCAATGCGAGATAAACTCGCATTGCACTAGGACAAGTGGTTCTCTATCATGTCGGGCACACTGGTGCGCATTTTAAGCATTGAACTCACAAAGTGAGTTTCAGTCGCGGCATGCTGCGACTGCATGCGAGTTGTACGCATGAGATATCAATAAAAATCAATGGGTGCGTTAAGCAGGTACTGAGGCTGTGATCCCGGCTGTGATCTCTGTGACAGCCGGGACCTGTGTGCGGCTTCACACGCCGCGCTGCTGGCGTTGGGAGCGGATGCCCTCCCCATCCTCAGGCCTTCCCCTTCTCAAGATGGCCCCCACCTGTCACTACCCCCCACGCCCGATGACGGGACCTGATTGCGGCTTCACCCGCCGCGATGCCCTCCCCCTCCTCAGGCCTCCCCCTCCTCAGGCCTCCCCCACCTCAGGCCTCCCCCTCCCCTGGATGGCCCCCACCTCCCATGTCGGGTCTGTTTGTGGCTTCAGCCGCCGCGCTGCTAGCGGCGGGGGAGGATGCCCGCCCCCTCCTCCCATGTCGGGTCTGTTTGTGGCTTCAGCCGCCGCGCTGCTAGCGGCGGGGGAGGATGCCCGCCCCCCCAGATCCCCGCCCCCTCCTCACCCCCCCCGTGTCCGATCTCACCGCTCCTCGATCCCCGTGTCCGATCCCGCCGGTGTAGCCGCCGCTCTGCCTCCTCTCCTCGCTGGAACGCCCCTCCTCCAGTGCTGCTCCGCCCTGAGGTAAGTACCGTATGTATGAATGAATGAATCAATCAATGATTGAGTGAGTGGGTTTGTGGATGTGTGGGTGTGTGGGTTAGTGGATGTGTGGATGCGTGGGTGCGTGGGTTAGTGGGTGCGTGGGTTAGTGGATGCGTGGGTTAGTGGATGCGTGGGTTAGTGGATGTGTGGGTGCGTGGATGCGTGTGTTAGTGGATGCGTGGGTGTGTGGGTGCGTGGATGTGTGGGTGCGTGGGTTAGTGGATGCGTGTGTTAGTGGATGTGTGGGTTAGTGGATGCATGGGTTAGTGGATGCATGGGTGCGTGGGTGTGTGGATGCGTGGGTGTGTGGATGCGTGGGTTAGTGGATGCATGGGTGTGTGGATGCGTGGGTACGTGGATGCGTGGGTACGTGGATGCGTGGGTACGTGGATGCGTGGGTACGTGGATGTGTGGGTACGTGGATGTGTGGGTACGTGGATGTGTGAATGTGTGGGTGCGGGGATGTGTGGGTGCGTGGATGTGTGGATGCGTGGGTGTGTGGGTGCGTGGGTTAGTGGATGTGTGGGTGCGTGGGTTAGTGGATGCGTGGGTTAATGGATGTGTGGATGTGTGGGTGCGTGGATTAGTGTATGTGTGGGTGCGTGGATTAGTGTATGTGTGGGTTCGTGGGTTAGTGTATGTGTGGGTTCGTGGGCTAGTGGATGTGTGGGTGCGTGGGTTAGTGGATGCGTGGATGCGTGGGTTAGTGGATGCGTGGGTGTGTGGGTGCGTGGATGTGTGGGTGCGTGGGTTAGTGGATGCGTGTGTTAGTGGATGCGTGGGTTAGTGGATGCATGGGTTAGTGGATGCATGGGTGCGTGGGTGTGTGGATGCGTGGGTGTGTGGATGCGTGGGTTAGTGGATGCATGGGTGTGTGGATGCGTGGGTACGTGGATGCGTGGGTACGTGGATGCGTGGGTACGTGGATGCGTGGGTACGTGGATGTGTGGGTACGTGGATGTGTGGGTATTTGGATGTGTGAATGTGTGGGTGCGGGGATGTGTGGGTGCGTGGGTTAGTGGATGTGTGGGTGCGTGGGTTAGTGGATGCGTGGGTTAATGGATGTGTGGGTGCGTGGATTAGTGTATGTGTGGGTGCGTGGATTAGTGTATGTGTGGGTTCGTGGGTTAGTGTATGTGTGGGTTCGTGGGTTAGTGGATGTGTGGGTGCGTGGGTTAGTGGATGCGTGGGTTAGTGGATGCGTGGGTTAGTGGATGCGTGGGTTAGTGGATGCGTGGGTTAGTGGATGCGTGGATGCGTGGGTACGTGGATATGTGGATGTGTGGGTACGTGGATGTGTGGGTACGTGGATGTGTGGGTGCGGGGATGTGTGGGTGCGGGGATGTGTGGGTGCGTGGGTTAGTGGGTGCGTGGATTAGTGGATGTGTGGGTGCGTGGGTTAGTGGATGCGTGGGTGCGTGGATGCGTGGGTACGTGGATGCGTGGGTACGTGGATGCGTGGGTACGTGGATGTGTAGGTACGTGGATTAGTGGATGTGTGGGTGCATGGGTTAGTGGATGCGTGGGTGCGTGGATGTGTGGGTGCAAGGATGCGTGGATGTGTGGGTGCGTGGGTTAGTGGATGCGTGGGTTAGTGGATGCGTGGGTTAGTGGATGCGTGGATGCATGGGTGCATGGATGGACGTGTGCGTGTGTGTGACTGCATGTGTGGATGTGTGCACGAATGGATGTGTACATGCGTGGATAATGGATGGATGGATGCAACAAGGTATCAAGTGTCCTCTTCTAGTCTCAGGGATCATAGTCATGGTGCACTGTATGACAGATCATTGCCATACAGTGCACCATAACTCTGACCCCAGAGACTGTAGGAAGAGGACACTTGATCCCTTGCTGCAATCTCTGGAGCAGAGGCGATCGAGCATCGTGGGACCTTCGTTGTGGACTACGTCGGAGGCGATCGAGCGTCGCGGGACCTTCGTTATGGACTACGTCGGATCTTTCTAATAAAGATGGAGTCTGAATTTTGTTTGTGTTTTTTTCCAAATAAAAATATTTTACTCTGTGTGTATTTATTGACTACTTACCAGAGATTCCTAATGGCGGGTCTAACATTGGCCCAATATTATGAATCTCGGGCTTAGTGCCAGCTGCCAATAAAAAGCTGGCATTAACCCCTTTATTACCCAGTTTGCCACCGGCACCAGGGCAACTGGAAGAGCATGGGTACAGCACCAGAAAATGGCGCTTCAATGAATGCGCCATTTTCTGGGGCGGCTGCGGGCTGCAATTCGCAGCATGGGGGGCCCAGAACGCTTGGGCCTCTCCATGCTGCGGATTCCAGCCCCCAGCTGTCTAGTTGTACCTGGCTGGACCAAAAATATGGCGGAGCCCCACGTCATTTTTTTTTTCTAGAATTTGTTCTAGAAATAAAAAAATGGGCTTCGCTGTATTTTTGGTTGCCAGCAAGGTACAACAAGGCAGCTGGGGGTTGGTGGCAGTCTGTAGCTGCCAAGGTGTACCTGGCTGGACCAAAAATATGGCGAAGCCCCACGCCATTTTTTTTAATTACTTCTACCAATAAAATGACATGGAGCTTTGCCATATTTTTGGTTGCCAGCCAGGTACAACTTGGCAGTTGGGGGGCTGCAATCCTCATCATAGAGAGATCCAAATGTTGTGGGCCCCTCACGCTGCAAATTGCAACCCACAGCCACCTCAGAAAATAGCGCATTCATTGGAGGTGCCATTTTCTGGTGCTGTACCCCAACTCTTCCAGTTGCCCTTGCGCTGGTGGCAATGCTGGTTGCACACAGGGGCTCTCCATGCGCGACGTGTCCGTTAACAATTGTTAGCGGACACCATGTTGCATATGGAGAGCCCCTGTGTGCCTAAACATTGGAGCTCCCCCACAAGTGACCCCATTATGCATCTGGATTTGTTCCTTGGGGGTCTAGTTTCCAAAATGGGGTCACTTGTGGGGGAGCTTGAATGTTGAGGCACACAGGGGCTCTCCATACGCGACATGGTGTCCGCTAACAATTCCAATTGTTAGCGGACACCATGTCGCGTATGGAGTGCCCCTGTGTGCCTCAGCACTGGAGCTCCCACACAAGTGACCCCATTTTGGAAACTAGACCCCCAAGGAACAAATCTAGATGCATAATGAGCACTTTGAAGCCCCAGGTGCTTCACAATTTGATCCGTAAAAATAAAAAAATAAGATTTTTGTGGAAGAAAAATATTTTTTTCATTTTTACGGATCAATTTGTGAAGCACCTGGGGCTTCAAAGTGCTCATTATGCATCTAGATTTGTTCCTTGGGGGGGTCTAGTTTCCAAAATGGGGTCACTTGTGGGGGAGCTCAATGCTGAGGCACACAGGGGTTCTCCAAACGCGACATGGTGTCCGCTAACAATTTGAATGGAAATCAGCTCAAATTGTTAGCTGACACAATGTCGCGTTTGGTGAGCCCCTGTGTGCCTAAACATTGGAGCTCCCCCACAAGTGACTCCATTGATTGACAAATAAGTGGCAGCAAATCAGTGCAGTCTTGACACCAGGAGAAGGTGCTAGTCTGTCGGATCGCAGTAGGAATGAAAAAATCTCACTAGCACCCCACTAGCACCCCACTAGCACCACACTAGCACCACACTAGCACCGCACTAGCACCGCACTAGCACTACTACACGCATCAAACTCGCATCAGTATTGCGCTTCAAAAACGCGCCGTTTTAGAGGGATCAGTGTGCCTTCAGCCTGAAGGCGAGATTTTTGTGCAACAAAATTAGCACCCCTGCTGTCCCATGGTGTGCTCCCGAAACAAATACTTCACCCACCCACTTTTTTTTCATTCGGAAGAACTCATCTTGTTTAAGGTGCATTTCCTGCAGCAGCGCTATGCCTCTTAAGATGCCTGAGGACCATAGAGCAATTGTTAGGTGACCTCAGCCCCTTAACATTCCATGTAATTATTCTAACCATTATGATTCCCAGATATGTGTGTGGGTGCCTATGGTGTTTTGATTATTATAATGTCTGTGTCGCACACTAGGGACCGGGATACTCGAGACTGGGGTGTACTGCTCTGGGAGTTGTCAAGGTGCCGGTCCCGTTGTCCCATATGCGGCAAGTAAAGGGAGTATTTACAGGGGATTTGTCGTGACACCACCCAGAGTTTGTGGTCAGTGGGACCACCTCTGCCGTATTCCTGCTGGGGAAGGTGACTTAGGGCAGTGTGGATGGTAAGCCCTCCTCTGGTAGGGCTGAGGGTCCCCAGGGCAGGTGTAGTAGTAGTGTAGAAATGTAGTGAGGGATGGTGCTTTGTACCAGTCACTTACTTTGCTGCTGTGGCTTCTCCAGCCAGTGTGTAGGGATGACAGTCTGTGGCTCCTCAGGCAGGACTCCGCTGCAATGCTGGAAGGAAGCAGTCTCAGACAAAGGTGAGCTTACCGGGTACTTTACAAAGTTAGCAGTAGTTACAAGTTACAGTTCACAGTTCTTTTAGTACAGTTCTCGCACTTTAGCACTGCTCCGGGTAACTGGGTTTATGCAGCTCAGGAAGCTCCTCTGCATTGTTTCCTTCAAGTCCATTTAGGCCCTTTCCTCTCTCTCTGTCTCCTCACTCACGGGTTTGGTCAGGCCTTTGCGGGCTCTTGTGTGATGGGTCCCTCGCTCTCAGGGTCACCAGCCCTAGTTTGATGGCTGTGTTCCTAGACCGTGGTGGTAGGTAGGCTGCAGGTCATAGAGTACCTGCCCCACGCCGGTGTGTCTTGTGATTAGGGTCTTGGAGTATCCCCGGTCACTTCTACAGAGCCGGCTCTCTGGCTGTAGCGGCCTAGCCTCCAGTGTCCCAGGTATGGCTGTGAGATCACTAGCCTCCCTCGTCCTCACTGTCTGTCAGCTCCAGGGTTCCTCCGATCAACTAAGGTGTATGAGGCTGCTGGGCCCTTATCCTCCCACCTTTCCTCTGTCAAGCTGTGGGGTGTATCGGCTTGTGACAATCTTCCCCTCCCCTCCGGCTATGGAGCGAGCTTTCTCTCGGGCATTCAACCTCCAAGATTCTGCGTCCTCCAAGGAACCTCTCCTCCTGGGAATTAACTGCCTACAACTTGGTGTTCCCGTTTTTTTTTATTGTCGGTCTCTCCACCCACTTGTTCAGTGCTGCTCTACGCTCCACCGACACTACTCTTAACCCCTGCTACCCATTGCCTAACCTAGGCGTAGGGTCGGTGTGTGTACCTGTGTGGGTGTTCCTAAGTCAACCGTCTCTAACTTACCTGGCTGCAGTTCACCCTGTGGCCGCCCTGGTCGCAGGGGCGCCACATCTGTGGCTTGACGAATTTGATGAGTTGGTAGGTACTTCAACTAACAATAACACAGAATATACCCCATAACAATAACATGGATAGTAACAATTATAACAAAACCTGCAGGGCAACTCTGTCAACCTCCTGCCCGCCCTGGGCGTCTCCCCGCCCTTCTCTGAACTACAATGTAGGTGTAAAGGAAGAAAAAAAAGAACAAAAGAAGAGAAGGAATGGAAGAAAGAACTAGCTCCATAAGTTGACTTCCTTTTTTCCAACATGTGAAGCTCCCCAATAAGCCCCCCCCCAAACGCCTATGTAACTAGAGTTATACAGTTAGGGCTAGAAATATTTGGACAGTGACACAATTTTCGCGAGTTGGGCTCTGCATGCCACCACATTGGATTTGAAATGAAACCTCTACAACAGAATTCAAGTGCAGATTGTAACGTTTAATTTGAAGGGTTGAACAAAAATATCTGATAGAAAATGTAGGAATTGTACACATTTCTTTACAAACACTCCACATTTTAGGAGGTCAAAAGTAATTGGACAAATAAACATAACCCAAACAAAATATTTTTATTTTCAATATTTTGTTGCGAATCCTTTGGAGGCAATCACTGCCTTAAGTCTGGAACCCAAGGACATCACCAAACGCTGGGTTTCCTCCTTCTTAATGCTTTGCCAGGCCTTTACAGCCGCAGCCTTCAGGTCTTGCTTGTTTGTGGGTCTTTCTGTCTTAAGTCTGGATTTGAGCAAGTGAAATGCATGCTCAATTGGGTTAAGATCTGGTGATTGACTTGGCCGTTGCAGAATGTTCCACTTTTTTGCACTCATGAACTCCTGGGTAGCTTTGGCTGTATGCTTGGGGTCATTGTCCATCTGTACTATGAAGCGCCGTCCAATCAACTTTGCAGCATTTGGCTGAATCTGGGCTGAAAGTATATCCCGGTACACTTCAGAATTCATCCGGCTACTCTTGTCTGCTGTTATGTCATCAGTAAACACAAGTGACCCAGTGCCATTGAAAGCCATGCATGCCCATGCCATCACGTTGCCTCCACCATGTTTTACAGAGGATGTGGTGTGCCTTGGATCATGTGCCGTTCCCTTTCTTCTCCAAACTTTTTTCTTCCCATCATTCTGGTACAGGTTGATCTTTGTCTCATCTGTCCATAGAATACTTTTCCAGAACTGAGCTGGCTTCTTGAGGTGTTTTTCAGCAAATTTAACTCTGGCCTGTCTATTTTTGGAATTGATGAATGGTTTGCATCTAGATGTGAACCCTTTGTATTTACTGTCATGGAGTCTTCTCTTTACTGTTGACTTAGAGACAGATACACCTACTTCACTGAGAGTGTTCTGGACTTCAGTTGATGTTGTGAACGGGTTCTTCTTCACCAAATAAAGTATGCGGCGATCATCCACCACTGTTGTCATCCGTGGACGCCCAGGCCTTTTAGAGTTCCCAAGCTCACCAGTCAATTCCTTTTTTCTCAGAATGTACCCAACTGTTGATTTTGCTACTCCAAGCATGTCTGCTATCTCTCTGATGGATTTTTTCTTTTTTTTCAGCCTCAGGATGTTCTGCTTCACCTCAATTGAGAGTTCCTTTGACCACATGTTGTCTGGTCACAGCAACAGCTTCCAAATGCAAAACCACACACCTGGAATCCACCCCTGACCTTTTAACTACTTCATTGATTACAGGTTAACGAGGGAGACGCCTTCAGAGTTAATTATTATTATTATTATTATTATTTATTTATATAGCGCCATTGGGTTCCATGGCGCTTTACATGAGGATGAGGGAGACAAGAACAAGTACACTAAATCTAGGCGATCAGGACGTACAGGTACAGGAGGGGCAGGGACCCTGTCCACGAGGGCTCACAGTCTAAGAGGGGTGGGTTAGGATACAGTAGGATGGGGGAATGTCAGGTATGGGGCGTTCGCCTGGGTCTCATGGCAGGTTGTAGGCTTGACGGAACAGGTGAGTCTTCAGGTGACACTTGAAGTTACTCAGGGTAGGAGAGTGTCTGACGTGTTCGGGTAGGGAGTTCCAGAGTAAGGCAGATGCCGGGAGAAGTCCTGAACTCGGTTGTGTGAAGAGGTGATGAGGGGGGAGCAGAGGAGGAGTTCTTGGGAGGAGCGGAGGTTGCGTGAGGGTAGGTATCGGGAGACCAGGTCGGAGATGTATGGTGGGGCCAGGTTGTGTATGGCTTTGTACGTCATGGTTAGTGTTTTGAATTGGGATCTCTTGGAGACGGGGAGCCAGTGAAGGGCTTGGCAGAGGGGGGAGACAGGGGAGTAGCGGGAGGACATATAGATGAGTCGGGCAGCGGAGTTGAGGATAGACTGGAGAGGTGTGAGGGAGTTAGCCGGGAGGCCATTGAGAAGGAGGTTGCAGTAGTCAAGGCGGGAGATGATAAGAGCATGGATGAGTGTTTTAGCGGTGTCGTGGGTGAGGAAGGAGCGGATCCGTGAGATGTTCTTGAGCTGGAGCCGGAGGGATGTGGTGAGGGCCTCGATGTGGGGTTTGAAGGATAGGGAGGAGTCGAGGATTACCCCGAGGCACTTGGCTTGGGGGACTGGGGAGAGGGCGCAGTCGTTGATGCAGATGGATATGTTGGTAGGTGGGGTGGAATTTCTTGGGGGGAAGACTATGAATTCAGTTTTGTCCATGTTGAGTTTAAGGAAGCGGGCAGAGAAGAAGGATGAGATGGCGGAAAGGCATTGAGGGATTTTCGAGAGTAGGGAGGTGATGTCAGGGCCGGACAGGTAGATTTGGGTGTCGTCGGCGTAGAGGTGGTACTGGAGGCCATGGGACTCGATGAGTTGCCCTAGGCCGAGAGTGTAAATGGAGAAAAGTAGGGGTCCCAGGACCGAACCTTGGGGGACTCCGACAGAAAGGGGGTAGGGTGAGGAGGAGGTGTGGGAGTGGGAGACGCTGAAGGTCCGGTCTGCTAGGTATGAGGAGATCCAGGAGAGGGCAAGGTGGGTGATGCCAAGGGATTCCAGGATCCGGAGAAGAAGGGAGTGGTCAACCGTGTCGAAAGCGGCAGACAGGTCAAGGAGTAGCAGGATGGAGTAGTGGTGTTTGTTCTTGGCGGTCAGTAGGTCGTTGGTGACTTTGGTCAGGGCTGTTTCGGTGGAATGGAGGGGTCGGAAGCCAGACTGTAGGCGGTCGAAGTGGGAGCACGAGGAGAGGTGAGAGGACAGTTCGGAGTGGACGTGTTGTTCAAGTAGCTTAGAGGCGAATGGGAGAAGAGATATGGGGCGATAGTTAGAGACAGAGGTAGGGTCAAGTGAGGGTTTTTTTAGGATGGGCGTGATTAGGGCGTGTTTGAAGGCCGAGGGGAAGGTACCAGTGCTAAGTGAAAGGTTAAAGAGGTGGGTGAGGGCTGGGATGAAAATGGAGGTGTGGTTGGGAATGAGGTGGGATGGGAGCGGGTCGTGGGCGCTGGTGGTGAGGTGTGATTTTGACAGGAGGGAGGAGAGTTGGTCTTCAGTTATGGGGGGGAAGTGGCTGATGGAGGAGGAGGGCAGTGTAGGTGGGAAGGGGAGTTGTGGGGATAGTGGACCGAAGCTGCTTCTGATCTTGTCGATCTTCTCCTTGAAGAAGGTCGCAAAGTCTTCAGCAGAGATGAGGGGAGAAGGGGGAGGAGCAGGTGGGCGAAGTAAGGAGTTGAAAGTTTTGAAGAGCTGTTTGGGGTTGCGGGACAGAGAGGTTATAATTGCAGCCCTTAGAGTCCATTGTCCAATTACTTTTGGTCCCTTGAAAAAGAGGAGGCTATGCATTACAGAGCTATGATTCCTAAACCCTTTCTCCGATTTGGATGTGGAAACTCTCATATTGCAGCTGGGAGTGTGCACTTTCAGCCCATATTATATATATAATTGTATTTCTGAACATGTTTTTGTAAACAGCTAAAATAACAAAACTTGTGTCACTGTCCAAATATTTCTGGCCCTAACTGTATACTGGCTATGACCACCTGTGTCAGCCTTCATGGTCCCATGGTGCAAAATCCTTCGCCCCAAACTAACACATTTATCTCAGATAATTCTATCTAGTTGGCAAGCATTAGCAATACATTTACCAGGCGATGCTTAACCTGCATGAAGGAAGGAGAAGGAAAAAAAAAACCTTATAAGGCAAGTGTGGCACCCCTGCGGGGGATTGCCACAGGACCCACCGATGCACGGAGGGATGTACACCTTGGCACACACAGCACCCAACACCTTCCACCCCAGACCTGGAGGGGGAGCCCTACTTGCTGCCTTAAGCAAGATACCCTATAAGGATCCAGGCCTGAGGGGAGGAGTCAGTCTGCAGAGAAGAGAACTGTAAAGGTACCGTCATACCTTTCAACATCGTTTCCGGCGTTGTTCAAAAGTGACGCCAGGAACGATGTTGAAACGACATCGTTGTTGCGTGTAAACGCACGATTCAACAACGATAGTTGTTCAAGTCAGAGTTGACAGGCATTCCTGCCTGCAGGAAAATCTGTCAACTTAAACTTAAACAACCGGCGGGATCGTTCGGTGTGGCACCGCAATAGCGATGTCACTGCCGATCCCGCCTATTCGCTGCATTGCAGCAGATCACTCGCTGGGTTGATCCCAGCCCAGCGAGCAATCGCAGCGCCAACATCGCAGCACCGTCACCGGCAACTTCATCCAACATTGGCTGCGATGTCGGAAGCGAGCGTGCACCCGCGGCATCGCTTCCGACATCGCAGCCAATGTTGGAAGGTGTGACGGGGCCTTTAGTGCCAGAGAGACAGCAAAGAAGGAGGTACTGGAAGGAGCTGGTTGCTGGGACCAAGCCAGGCCCAGAAGGAGGAATCCTGACCCAGCTGTGCAGCGCCCTAGGGAGAGGGACGGAGGCCAGTGGGAGAGGTAGGAAGACAGAAGAAGGGAACAGATCTGGTATCCCTTTAGCCCACCCGGACACCGGAGTCCAAAGTTGCTATTAATCTAAAGTGTAGCAGAGAAAGTCCGGACAGACCTGGAGGATCTAGTCCCCCTGAAGTAAAAAAAGCAAGACACCAAACCTGACCAAGCATAGGACCAGCGGCCCAAGAAGAGAATAGGGATCCCCCACAGAAAGGTCCTCATTGTTGGTTGTGGAGTAGCATCCTGAGAGGGAGAAGGAGAAAGAGCGGCAGGTTCAGCTCCAGGCAGAACTTACCCCAATTACCACACACTAACAGAGGAGGCCTCACAACTCTCCAAGGTGGTCGTCCCAAACAGCATCTGGTTACTCTCCTGGAATGTGCCTGTTACCGGACTTCAGTAAAAAGGTACCGAAACAGAGACTATTGTGTGTGTGTGCCTGCTTCACCGACGCCACCTGCTGCGTTCACAGCAGAACTGCTACTACTACTCCCCTCATCCACCCCGCTGCCCTGAGGTAAAGCTACGCCTGTGGGGAGCTGTACTACCAAAGCTGCATTTACATCACCTCAGCGGCCGGCCGCAGAGCTGGTAACCCTATTACCAGGTACCACAGGTGGCGTCATGTTACTAATCCTCCATCATCATCATCCCCACCCCACCACTGAGGGTCCAGGGCACGGAACCGGGAACCAACCACCCGTGATCCCCACTGAAGTAACCACCTGTCCCGGTATCCGAGTATTCCCTACCCTGTCGACCGACTCTCAAGAGTCAACACATTTGGAGTCTATGTGTTGCTATTATAATGTTAATAAACAAGCAACTTGTCCATCTTCAAACACTCTTCATTGGTGGTGGTCTTTGACCGTTGTCTTAACGTCCATCCACCCCATTCTCCAAGCACGTTTTGAGGCAAAGAGGACACAAACAAGTCAAATATGGTCATTGTGAGATTTACCTCAGGCTTTCATGTGTCCCGCATTTTTGCTGAATGTGGTAGGGGTGCACGTTGCTCCCTCGGTTCAGGCCTAGTGTTGCCGTCCACCAATACAGTTACTTCCAACTTTGATTGTGAAGATCCACTTGGCTTGTTTCCTCTTCTGTGAAGCTCCGGCTTGTAACCTCTGGAACTCGCCTTGACGGGGATCTTCTGGGGCTGGCTGGCCTAGGAGATGTTGATTTTGATGATGTAGCTCCTCCTTGTACCAACCGCATGGCCTCTTTCGGATCTCTGAAGGATTGCATTGAACCATTCGGGGTCCTGAAGCGCAATGTTGCAGGGTACAATAAATGAAAACATACATTTTTCTTGAATAGCAATGTGCATACTTCACTAAACGCTTTCCGTTTATGTGATGCCTCTACGGAAAAATTGCCATATATCAAAATTTTGTGGCCTCTAATTATCAGCGGCTGTCTCCTGCTCTTAAGGATTTCCTCCTTGTCCTTGTATTCAAGAAATTTGACCACTACTTGTCTGGGCCGTGACTGTGTAGGGTTGTTTTGGCTTCTGCCTTGTTTTGGCTTCTGCCTTGACTTTCAGGCACATGCATATCACCCGGTGGGCACACCCGGTGTGCTCTCTCCACCCTGTATCTATGGGTCAGTCCTAATGCTTTGGGGAGCTCATACTCGCATATTGTTCCGCCTTGCGTGGTTCTCTAAGTCCTCAAGTTTATCCCCAATATACATGGATTGTATTTGCATGCTGGCCATCTGCGCTTCCAGGCGTACTATCTTGTCTTCTGCCTCAGAAAGTCTTTGTTCAGGCCTTTCACACTAGCGTTTCTGTCCGGATCTGGCAGATCCTGACAGGAAACCGCATCTGCTGCAATTGCCGCCTACCGGCTGCACTTGTGGTACACTTGCGGCAAGCCTCATGCATTCAGGATGCTCACCAGCCAAA
Source organism: Allobates femoralis (assembly GCA_033576535.1). Classification (NCBI taxonomy): domain Eukaryota; kingdom Metazoa; phylum Chordata; class Amphibia; order Anura; family Aromobatidae; genus Allobates; species Allobates femoralis. The sequence continues at coordinate 415,482,628 of JARQOC010000006.1, read as the reverse complement.
ATCGATCGGCAGGCAAGATATTTAAACTGCTCAGCTGATGCGGTCATGTGACCGATCAGCTGATCAGGTTGCCCCGCCAGCTGATACACAGGTCCTCAAGCCCCCAGAGCTATGGTAGATGTTGCGGTGCACATTGCGGGACACGCAGGAGAAGTGAGGATGCTTTTTTTTATTTTTAAGCCTTGCTTCACTTCCGGAATGTATGTATATACACTGCGAAAGTGAAAGTGCCCCACTTTGCAAGCTCGGGCTTTTCTGTGTCCGGATCCGTGAAAGTCACGGACCCGGACACAGAAATGGCATCCGTAGGCACACATCCGATGCTGTCCTTTTCTGTCCGTGGGGTCCTGCGAAAAACAGGATCCCCACAGACAGGAAAGAATTGCGATGTGAAAGCAGCCTAACTTGTGATAAGCCACTCATTGTTTTGCTAGACTCTTAGGAGTCTACCAGTGTCCAAACGTTTATGTAATTATCTCACCCCTTTGCCAGGTAAGGTCAGAGACTCAAAGACCATTAAGGATGCGAACCTCCTATTTTCCAAAGATGTGTATTGCTGATTCTATGTAAATTACCTGTCTCTTCATCCCCTTTGCCAGAGATACATTACTCCTAGGGATATTATGTATGCGGCTCGAAATCTAGCCAATGAGAGCACAGTCTTATTCCACCAATCATGAAGCCTTATGGTCTTAATTGAGTGCTCAGGGGTATATAATGAAGCCTGTTCATTAACCATGGGTGATCTGTTTTGTGGTCTTAGTGTAGGGATTTCGGTCCCCACTGGAGGTGCCCCAGGGGCTACTCAAAGTAGAGACCCAGGTTGGGACAATTCGGTCATCTGGCTACGAACATTGCTGTGCTCGGTCAGCTTCCTAAATCTGGCGCTATTCCTTTCTCAGTGGGTGCCCACCGAGAGCTAGGTGCTGCTGGATTAGAATAAATAAACCTGGAAGCCCTGAGGCATGAATATTCTAATCCCTGGTGAGCCAGTGAAAGGGTGAGAAACTGTTGCCTGTTATATTTTATGTTTTGTTTGGTTATATATTACTGTATATGCTATTAATTGTTGGGGATCCAATAAAGCCTTAATATTGTGGTTCCCTCACCCTGTGTTGTCTGAGAATTGTTCCGCCCATATTTAACAAGTTCGGGCGTTCAGTTGGAATGAGCCCTGGTCCATGCTGTCTCTCTAAAGACGGCTGAACCAGCGGACGAGAGCACCCACTGACCCCCGTGTCTCCACACCATTTTCTATGAGTTACTTTATATATCGTTAAAAAAAAATAATAAAATGACAAACAAAATAAGTTTTCATAAGGGATATTGTGTTCTTTACATTTATTTGTTCATTTGAGGTTATGTATATGTATATATATATACAGTTAGGGCCAGAAATATTTGGACAGTGACACAAGTTTTGTTATTTTAGCTGTTTACAAAAACATGTTCAGAAATACAATTATATATATAATATGGGCTGAAAGTGCACACTCCCAGCTGCAATATGAGAGTTTCCACATCCAAATCGGAGAAAGGGTTTAGGAATTATAGCTCTGTAATGCATAGCATCCTCTTTTTCAAGGGACCAAAAGTAATTGGACAATGGACTCTAAGGGCTGCAATTAACTCTGAAGGCGTCTCCCTCGTTAACCTGTAATCAATGAAGTAGTTAAAAGGTCAGGGGTGGATTCCAGGTGTGTGGTTTTGCACTTGGAAGCTGTTGCTGTGACCAGACAACATGCGGTCAAAGGAACTCTCAATTGAGGTGAAGCAGAACATCCTGAGGCTGAAAAAAAAGAAAAAATCCATCAGAGAGATAGCAGACATGCTTGGAGTAGCAAAATCAACAGTTGGGTACATTCTGAGAAAAAAGGAATTGACTGGTGAGCTTGGGAACTCTAAAAGGCCTGGGCGTCCACTGATGACAACAGTGGTGGATGATCGCCGCATACTTTATTTGGTGAAGAAGAACCGGTTCACAACATCAACTGAAGTCCAGAACACTCTCAGTGAAGTAGGTGTATCTGTCTCTAAGTCAACAGTAAAGAGAAGACTCCATGACAGTAAATACAAAGGGTTCACATCTAGATGCAAACCATTCATCAATTCCAAAAATAGACAGGCCAGAGTTAAATTTGCAGAAAAACACCTCAAGAAGCCAGCTCAGTTCTGGAAAAGTATTCTATGGACAGATGAGACAAAGATCCACCTGTACCAGAATGATGGGAAGAAAAAAGTTTGGAGAAGAAAGGGAACGGCACATGATCCAAGGCACACCACATCCTCTGTAAAACATGGTGGAGGCAACGTGATGGCATGGGCATGCATGGCTTTCAATGGCACTGGGTCACTTGTGTTTATTGATGACATAACAGCAGACAAGAGTAGCCGGATGAATTCTGAAGTGTACCGGGATATACTTTCAGCCCAGATTCAGCCAAATGCTGCAAAGTTGATTGGACGGCGCTTCATAGTACAGATGGACAATGACCCCAAGCATACAGCCAAAGCTACCCAAGAGTTCATGAGTGCAAAAAGTAACATTCTGCAATGGCCAAGTCAATCACCAGATCTTAACCCAATTGAGCATGCATTTCACTTGCTCAAATCCAGACTTAAGACGGAAAGACCCACAAACAAGCAAGACCTGAAGGCTGCGGCTGTAAAGGCCTGGCAAAGCATTAAGAAGGAGGAAACCCAGCGTTTGGTGATGTCCATGGGTTCCAGACTTAAGGCAGTGATTGCCTCCAAAGGATTCGCAACAAAATATTGAAAATAAAAATATTTTGTTTGGGTTATGTTTATTTGTCCAATTACTTTTGACCTCCTAAAATGTGGAGTGTTTGTAAAGAAATGTGTACAATTCCTACATTTTCTATCAGATATTTTTGTTCAACCCTTCAAATTAAACGTTACAATCTGCACTTGAATTCTGTTGTAGAAGTTTCAAATCCAATGTGGTGGCATGCAGAGCCCAACTCGCGAAAATTGTGTCACTGTCCAAATATTTCTGACCCTAACTGTATGTATAGGTTATAGCACTTAAGATATGTAGTTAACAGCACCAATCAGATCAGCGATCGGATCGTTGCTGTCAGTCACTGACAGTGCGATCCAAAGCACCACAGTGGGGATTGTGCCATTCCCCGCCGTGATCGGAGGTCCTGTGATGCGATCATGGGACCTCTATCCATGGCCGCCGTCAGGGCCTGACTACCCTTACAGCTGTCAAGGGCCCAGCGGTGATTGACAGGAGAGGGGGGCCTGGACGAGAGGTGAGGGGGCGGGTTACAATCTTCTCCAGGCCCCGCCCCCTCACATCTTCTATGGCCCCCCTCTCTTCCTCGGCTGCGGGCCGTGGCAGGTCCGCACTGGGGATCTGGCATCTCCGCTTTTTAGCTTTGGCCGCCGGTCCTTTAAATAATGTGGAGGCGGTGCCCCGCTCTCCCAGCTCACAGGAGACCTCTTACCAAGAGAAGCTGGGGCCTGCGTGAGCGTCACTTCATTTCCCTGTGGGCGGGCGGAGTTCCCACTCTTCTCTGGCCGGCGTCCTGTCCTCGGTGTCTCCTTAGTGACTCTCTCCTCCACCAGCACTGGGCCTGCTGCCACCGTCTGCCACCCGACACCCCTCATCTCTCTCCAGGCTGCAGGACTTCCATCAGACGCCTGGAGACCCTACTGAGGCTGCTGAGGCTGTGAGTACAGGGTCCGGGAAGAGGAGTCAGGGGGATCTCCAGGCTGCACCTGCTGGGGGGGGGGGGGGGGAGAGCAGGGCATGCTGGGAGCAGTAGTTTCTGGAGTTTTTGTATTTCCCATAGGCCGGGGCTTCAAGGATGTAAGTTGTAGTATTCTTATCTCCTTGGTTTCTGCAGGGCATGCTGGGACCTGTAGTCCACCATGGAGACTCTTTACACCGTGCTGGTAGTTCTACTTTATTGTGGAGGCTCTGTGCAGCATGTTGAGGGTTGTAGTCAGCTGTGGAGGGTTCTGCTGGGGGTTTTAGACCACTGGGGGGGGTTCTTCTTTTCATGCTGGGGGTTGTAGACTTCTGCGGGGGGCTCTGCTGTGGGTTGTAGTCTACTGTGGTGAGCTCTGCTGGGGACTATAGTCCATGTAGTCATGCTGGGGGTTGTAGTGCACTCTGGGGGATTTTTTGGCATGCTGGGGGTTGTAGTGCACGCTGGGGGTTGTAGTCCACTGGGGGGTTCTTCTTTTCATGCTGGGGGTTGTAGTGCACTGTGGGGAGCTTTTGTGGCATGCTGGGGGTTGAAGTCTACTGTGGGGGGCTCTGCTGGGGGTTGTAGTCTACTGTGGGAGCTCTGCTGGGGACTGTAGTCCATGTAGTCATGCTGGAGGTTGTAGTGCACTCTGGAGTGCTTTTTTGAATGCTGGGGGTTGTAGTGCACTCTGGGGGCTCTGCTGGGGGTTGTAATCCACTGGGGGGTGTTCTTTTCATGCTGGAGGTTGTAGTGCACTGTGGGGAGCTTTTGTGGCATGCTGGGGGTTGTAGTCTACTGTGGGGGGCTCTGCTGGGGGTTGTAGTCTACTGTGGGGGGCTCTTTTTGGCATGTTGGGGGTTGTAGTCAACTGTGGGGAGCTCTGCTGGGGACTGTAGTCCATGTAGTCATACTGGGGGTTGTAGTGCACTCTGGGGGCTTTTTTTGGCATGCTGGGGGTTGTAGTGCACTCTGGGGGGATTTTTTTTGGCATGCTGGGGGTTGTAGTGCACTCTGGGGTGCTCTGCTGGTGTTTGTAGTCCACTGGAGGATTCTTCTTTGCGTGCTGGGGGTTCTAGTCTGCTGTGGAGGGCTCTTCAGCCGTTCTCGAGGGGCTCATACTGGGGGTCACATGGCAAACAGAAATAATGTGTGTATGTGTATTGTGCCCATTGTGGGCGCTATATAGGCTGTGTGACCACCTGTACATTGTGTATATAGCCCACAGCCCTCTCTATTGTGTATACAGCCCGCAGCAGTGTCTATTGTGTATTTTTTATTGTGTACACAGCTATTGAGTATTCAGCCCAAAGCAGTCTCAAGTGTGTGTATGTGTATATACATGTATATGTGTGTGTCTAAATCTCCGTATGTTTAGGTGGAGGCGGAGCCTGGGTAGAGGCGGAGCTGGGGTAGAGGCTGGGCGGAGTCACGGGGGGCCCCAAACTTTTGCCAGTTAGGGGCCCCGAAATTCCTAGTGGCAGCCCTGCCTCTATCTGTTATCTTGCCAGCCCAGGCTCCTATGATGACCCCCAAATTCTGTCAGCAATCACCTCCTGTGGATGGCTGGCGAGCTCCGGCATCCACATAAAGTGATGATTTCTGCTATGTAATGAGATGCTGCAGCACGTCTCTGCATAGCAAAAGCGATTGGAGTGTGCAGCACTGAGGCCCAATAGGAGGGAGGCCGTGTAAAATAATAAAAAAACGGTTTTAAAAATATGAAAAAAACATAAAAGTTCATATCACCCCCCCCCCTTTTGCCCCATTGAAAATAAAACTATTAAAAAAAAAGTACACATATTTGGTATTGCCACATTCAGAAATGCCCGATCTATTAAAATATTATATCAATTAATCAGAGCTATAAACTACATAATGGAAAAAAAGTCCAAACCACAAATCAGGTTTTTTTGGTTCCCGCAACATGTATCAGTATGGGGTCACTGGCTCCCAGACAGCAGAGGGGAGCACGACTTGTGACCTCTGACCCCGCAATTGAGCTACAACAAGTCCCCGGATGTGCTGCTCTCTGCCTCTTGTTCTGCCGCTTAAAACGCTGCGTCTTGGGCGTGAAAGCCTACGATCGCAGTGCATTGTGGGACGTGTAGTTTCTTCCTGGGTCTCAGTACCTACTGCACACTAACAAATTAACTACATTTCCCAGGAGCCCACAGCATCTCGACTCCCCATTTGACGAGCCAATCAGAAATGGCTCTGACGTTAGATGCTCTGATTGGTCGATTTGGAACGAGCAAGTAGTTTCAAATTGCTAACGTGCGGGCTGGTGACCGGAGAGCGGCGGCAGGGGAGCGGCCGGAGCCGGTGAGTAACGGGAATGGGGGAAACACCAGAACTATAAGGGAGGGATCCCCCTCCCCCCTTCACTTCCAACTGCCACCACCTACCCTGGGCTCGTGCTGGACTCCGTTATACGATGTTTGGGCTCATCAGTGAGTGCTGCGCTGTATTGTGCTTCTGAGTCAGGGGTGCTCCAGGGTATAGAGGGGGGATGGGGGTCTGTGTGGGGGAGCAATGTCTTATGGTGGAAGTATTCAGACTAGCTGTGAAACTATACATTACAAGGTATGTAATGAAGACTAAGCACTGGGGGAGGGGGGCTAGAGCAGAGGCGGGGGACATAGTTAGGCTAGAGTGGGGCTCACTGTGAGATTGGGGTACAGGATTCATCAAGATCAACATATACTTATTAATATAGCACTAATTCCATAGCAATTTATGTACATCGTTATTACTGGCCCCATTGGGGCTCACAATCTAACCATAGTATCAGTATGACTGTGGGGTGTGGGAGCCGGAACCCGGAGGAACTAGCTCCTGGGACATGTTGTCTTTGGTGGTATTTGAACCCTGCAACAGTGCTAACCACTAAGTGCCCCCCCCGCCCCCCGCTGTGCTGCGCCGTCCGCCGAGCCCCCGCTGTGCTGCGCCGTCCGCCGAGCCCCCGCTGTGCTGCGCCGTCCGCCGAGCCCCCCCCCCCTGAATTGTGGGCCACTTCACACACTACAACATCGCTAACGATGTCGCTGCAACGTCACAGCGACCTCTCCACCGATGTTGTAGTGTGTGACAGCCACCGGTGACCTGTCCCCTGCTGTGAGGTCGCTGGTTACTGCAGGTCGCTCAGGACCATTTTTTGGTCCCAAGTTTCCTGCTGCACAGCACACATCGCTGTGTGTGAGCGCGAGAGACGAGCGAACCAGCGACCTCACAGGCTGGTATCCATGATAAACAGCGGGTAACTAAGCAGCACGCGCTGCTTAGTTACCCGCTGTTTATCATGGATACCAGCGATCTCACGGGTGCTGAGTCGCTGGTGAAGTCAGTCTGTTTGACAGCTCACAAGCGATTCCAGAGACTTTCCAGCAATCCCAGCCAGGTTGGATCGCTGGAAAGTCTGTGTGAAGGTACCCTTAGTCATTTAAATACCATGGAGATGCCATTGTTTGGGCTTTTAGTATTGAATTGTATGTTTTCCCCTTTACTCTTCAGTGTATTAGGCGAATACAGCTGCACTGATTCCAAGCGGACGTTTATCGGGGAGGAGCTGGTCATGTCAAACTTATCAGAAACCTACTCTTATGATGCTCCTTCCACATATATCAACTTTCATTCCATGCATGATGATGATCAGAATACAGACTCCTGGTTTGGTGAGTGTCTTTTATTTTATTTACTATTTTAATTTTATTATTATTTATATAGCACCATTAATTCCATGGTGCTGTACATGACGGGTCACATACAAAATTACAGATGTAGTTTACAGTAAACAAATTAACAATGACAGACTGGCACAGAGGGGAGAGGACCCTGCCCTTGCAGATTTACATTCTACAGGATAATGGGGAGGAGACAGTAGGTCGGGGGTGCAGCAGATCTGGTGGCGGTGAGGTGGCGGCAGCTCCAGAGGTGGTGGGGCAGCAGCTTCAGTGGTGCTGGTGGGGCAGCGGTGAGGTCATTGCAGGCTGTAAGCTTTCCTGAAGGGTTTTCAGGTTCCGTCTGAAAGATCCAGTGTGGTGGATATTCTGACGTGTTGGGGTGCAGAATTCCAGAGGATGGGGATGTTCGGGAGAAATCTTGGAGGTGGATGTGTGCAGAATGGATAAGTGTGGAGGAGAGGAGGAGGAGGAGGTCTTGGGAGGATCGAAGATTACATGGGGGAAGATAGTGGGAGATTAGTTCAGAAATATAAGGAGGAGACAGGTTATGGATGGCTTTGTAGGTCAGTGTTAGTAGCTTGAACTGGATTCGTTGGGGAATTGGAAGCCAGTGGAGGGATATGCAGAGAGGCGAAACGGGAGTAGCGAGGAGAGAGATGGATTAGTCGGGCAGCAGAGTTGAGGACAGACTGGAGAGGTGCAAGAGTGCCACAGAGGAGAATGTTGCCGTAGTCAAGACGGGAGATGATGAGGGCATGTACATGAATTTTATTAGATTGAGGGCTGAGGAAAGGGCTGATTCTGGAAATATTCTTGAGCTGGAGGTGGCAAGAGTTTGTATGTGTGGTTTGAAGGACAGGGCAGTCTCGGGAGTTACTCCAAGGCAGCAAATTTGAAGTGTGGGAGAGAGAATGATGCCATTTTCCATAATAGATAGATCAGGTGGTGAAGATGAAAGATGAGTTCGGTTTTGTCTCCGTTGAGTTTTAGGAAGCGAGAGAAGGAGGATATAGCTGACAGACACTCCGGGATTCTGGACAGCAGAGAGGTGACGTCTGGATCATAGAGATAGATTTGAGTGTCGTCAGCATATAGGTGGTACTGGAAGCCATGGGACTGTAGGAGTTGTCCTAGGCCAAGAGTATAGATGGAGAAAAGTAGGGACCCCAGGACAGCGTAATGTCACCTGTAATTTCATGGTCTTAAAGAAAAATTCAAATATACCAAAACTCCTCTACTGTATTCAAGCCTGCAGCCCGGTTTGGTCAGTGGCTATAGATGCTGGTTTTGGTTTTAAACAAATAAGGGTGAATCTGTATTTTTATTGTGCTGCAGATCAATTGACTGATGGTGAGAATTTGCCTCCAGCATCAGATCAGAACACAGAGATTTCTGCCCCTGGCAACACAACATCAGCACAAGCAGGTAAGGAAATTGCATTTTTCAGCATATTACAGTGAGCGTGGACAAAAACCTCACTATACATACATTGTATTACTTATCCTGTATTATACTCCAGAGCTGCACTCACTGTGTACATACATTACTTATCCTGTACTGATCCTGAGTTACATCCTGTATTATACTCCAGAGCTGCACTCACTATTCTGCTGGTGCAGTCACTGTGTACATACATTACATTACTTATCCTGTACTGATCCTGAGTTACATCCTGTATTATACTCCAGAGCTCACTCACAATTCTGCTGGTGCAGTCACTGTGTACATACATTACATTACATTACTTATCCTGTACTGATCCTGAGTTACATCCTGTATTATACTCCAGAGCTGCACTCACTATTCTGCTGGTGGAGTCACTGTGTACATACATTACATTACTTATCCTGTACTGATCCTGAGTTACATCCTGTATTATACTCCAGAGCTGCACTCACTATTCTGCTGGTGCAGTCACTGTGTACATACATTACATTACTTATCCTGTACTGATCCTGAGTTACATCCTGTATTATACTCCAGAGCTGCACTCACTATTCTGCTTGTGGAGTCACTGTGTACATACATTACATTACTTATCCTGTACTGATCCTGAGTTACATCCTGTATTATACTCCAGAGCTGCACTCACTATTCTGCTGGTGCAGTCACTGTGTACATACATTACATTACTTATCCTGTACTGATCCTGAGTTACATCCTGTATTATACTCCAGAGCTGCACTCACTATTCTGCTGGTGCAGTCACTGTGTACATACATTACATTACTTATCCTGTACTGATCCTGAGTTACATCCTGTATTATACTCCAGAGCTGCACTCACTATTCTGCTGGTGCAGTCACTGTGTACATACATTACATTACTTATCCTGTACTGATCCTGAGTTACATCCTGTATTATACTCCAGAGCTGCACTCACTATTCTGCTGGTGGGGTCACTGTGTACATACATTACTTATCCTGTACTGACCCTGAGTTATATCCTGTAGATCTTTTATTATAAAAATGAAAAACATAACCACAATAACAGAAACATAACAAAAGTAACAATCAGAACATGATCAATATAATAAGATCTGGTCCAGCCACTCGCTCTCTCCTCACACACGTGTTACCATACATACAACTATAAACCTCAATTTATACATAATATTCACTAATAATACATCAACACCTGATCCAGTTGTGAAAAAAATAAGCAAAACAATAGCCAATCACATTATTCCCCTCACCATTCCCCTCCCCCGCACCATCCTGAGTGCTTGTCCCCCGATTCTTGCCTCAGTTCATGGTCCATTGTCCATAGTCCAGATCAGGAAGCACCAGTCTAGGCCCCAGCGTCCCAATGTCCCGTATGAGAAACCCACCTCCCAACCTAACACCTACACCCATACATATACACATATATACAGAAACCCAAAACAAATTTTCTGATCATCATAATGGGAGACCCAGACAATGGGGTTTAGGGCGCTGCCCTCCGGAGGTCACACTAGGTACTACAAGTTTGTAGCACCGCCTCCTCCGCTTATAAACCCCCACCGTAGGAGACATCCTCAGTTTTAAACTTAGTGTGCTCGGAGGATCACGCTTTGCTTGCACTTCACTGCATTCTCACAGCTTACGTGATGGCGTATGAAGACAAGGTAAAATGGTCCCGCTCGGGACCCCCGACAGCCTCCCCGCTCACCCTCTGCGGAACACGCTGGTGGAGGTACCGGAGGGCTTTTAGCCTGGACACTTCTGTGTTCTCCCGGTACGCTGTCGCGCTCCTTCCTTTCCATCCCTCCATGGAGGCTCTGGTAAGGGGGAGCCTGGAGCCTTGCACAGCTCCGCTCCGTCCGAGGCCTCCCTAAATGGTGCTTACAGACCGGACGGAGCCAGCCCAGTCCGAGGCCTCCCTAAATGGTGCTTACACTCCGGACTGGTGCTGTACCCCCGTCCGAGGCCTCCCTAAAGGTGCTTACAGACCGGACCGGCACTGAGGCACCTGGTGTGTCTCCTGTGTGCCTGGGGGTAGTGTCTGTCACTGTGGTGTCATGACACTCAGACCGCGCGGTTACCCTCGGGTCCGCGGTTCTGGCGGTGACCCTGTGCTGGGGTCTCCCTGGCTGACCGCCCTGTGTGTCACAGGGGCTGAGGCTGCAGACTGCGAGTGTTTTGATGTGTACATGCAGTCTGAGAGTGTGTGTGGTGATATTCACACTCTTTTCCCGCGCTGCGGGCTCCGGCACCTCCATTGCTGAGGCAGTCTGGAGGAGGAGGAGGCAGCCCTTATGGTGACATCACCGCTGGGCGTGTTGTGTGTTCTTCCCGCGTGTTCCTGGCTCCGCCCACATCTTCACTGTCGGCGGCCATCTTCTCCCTCACTTCCCGGCTGGGATCTGGCTGCAGCGCGTGTCTGCACTTGCAAGGGAGACCGGAACTCGCGGAGGTCACACACACTCACCGCTTCCTCCTACCGCTTTACTGCGGTCGGTAAGCCACCGGGATTCCCGGGTTGTTTGTGAACTTTGGCTTATATTCCCCTCACTGTGGAGATGTCCTCAGTTGGGAAGCATGCTGCTAAGGCGGCAGTGGTCACCGTTTCCTGCGCTACATGCAACGGGACACTGGTGGAGGGGTCCTGCATTAACTGCGGACGCCCAGAGGCCCGGTCTGCTACTACTGAGTCTGCAAATCCGGGATTACTCCCTGAGGTTCAGGTGATCCCAGGGCCATGGGAAACGCAGAATAAGATCAATGAATCTCTGCTGTCCCAGATGTCCTCCATGTCGCAAACCCTGGAGGCACTGCATAGAAGACTGGAGAACCCAGCTACTCCTCCTAGTTACCCCCGGGTGTCTCTTACTGCTGCTGTAAGACCCCCTAAGCGAGCCCGTGAGGCTTCTCCTGAGCTCCAGACTCTCTCTGAGGAGGAGCGTTCCTCTGATGGTGAGGAAGATGATGGGGGTTCTACTCTTGGGTCTATGTCTGAACCTCCAGATGGGGTGGAGGATCTGGTGTCCTCCATCAATGAGACATTGCGTCTTGTCACTCCTCCTGAGGAGGTGACTGTACACCCCAAGGAGATATACCAATGGCTGCGGCCAGAGGCTAGACCAAGTGGCTCCTTCATGGACCACACTAATTTCGGAAGGGTGATTAAAGCTCCCAGGTTGCATCCTGGGCGGCGTTATGTCCGTAAAACTAAGGACAATCGCTTTCCCTTTCCCCAGGAGGCGCTCCAGGAATGGTCGCAGTCTCCCAAGGTGGATGCTTCCATGACTAGGATTGCTGCGCGCTCCTTGTTTTCTGCCTCTGATAGCTCCTCATTGAAGGATGCTACTGATAGACAGGTCGAGCAACTCGCCAAGTCTTCATATGAGGCTGTGGGGTCCTCGTTTGCCCCTAATTTTGCCGCAGTCTGGACCCTACAAGCGATTACTATCTGTTTGGATGGTATCACTGATCTAGCTAGGTCCAGTCCAGAGGTCCTGGCTCTCACTGAGAGAGCAAAGGCCTATGCGGACTATGCCAGGACGGCATCTTTGGAAACTGCCACTCGCTCTGCTGTGGCCTCGGCCAATGCAATTGCGATCCGCAGGCTGTTGTGGCTGCGTCTTTGGGACTCAGATGCCACATCTAAGAAGATTTTACAAAATCTTCCGTTCGCTGGTGACAGGCTGTTTGGCACCGAACTGGACAAATTGATAAAGGATTCTGCTGAGTCTAAGATACCGCAGAATAAGCCTAAGCCACGGTACACCGTGAAAAGGAACCCTAAGCAGTGGTCCTTTCGCTCCGGTTCACAGTCATCAACGGCGTCCACTCGCTCAGACCGAGGGGGCAAGCCTGCTACTCAGTGGCGTTCCAAGAGTCGTCAGAAGAAGCCGGCGGGGGCAGCGGCTGCCACCCCCAAGCCCGCCTCGACATGACTCGCTCTCTCATCCTGCCTCCCCACAGGTGGGGGGCCGCCTGTCCCGCTTTCAGGACCAGTGGCTCCTTCACATTCAAGATCAGTGGGTTCGAGACGTAGTCTCAAGAGGTTACAGGATAGAGCTGACGTCACAACCAATACACCGATTCCATCGGTCGGTTCCATCCCCAGAAAAGGCTCAGGCTTTTCACCTGGTGTTGGAGGGACTCCGCAGAGACGGAGTGGTGGTCCCTGTGCCCACGGAAGAGAGGTTCAGGGGTTTTTACTCCAACCTCTTTATTGTCCCAAAGAAGGACGGCTCTTTTCGCCCGGTGTTGGACCTCAAGTTGTTCAACCGGCACGTGTTGGTTCGGAAGTTCCGCATGGAATCCCTGCGCTCAGTGATCGCAGCTGTGTCACAGGGAGACTTCCTAGCGTCCATCGATATCAGGGACGCTTACCTTCACGTACCCATTGCACCAGCTCATCAGCGCTGGTTGAGATTCGCAGTGGGGGAAGAGCACTTCCAATTTGTGGCACTGCCGTTCGGGCTAGCCTCAGCACCACGGGTGTTCACAAAGGTGATGGCCTCCATGATGGCTCTCCTGCATGCGCAGGGACACGCCGTCATACCCTATTTGGACGACCTGTTGGTCAGGGCGCCATCGGAAGACCTTTGTCGGGTGAGCCTGGAGGTGACCATGAAGTCCCTGGAACGGTTCGGGTGGCTTATCAACATTCAAAAGTCGACCCTGGTTCCGACCCAGTCATTGACATATCTGGGCATGGACTTCCACACGGACTCGGCCCTGGTGTCCCTACCTCACGCCAAGCAGCTTGCGATCCAATCAGGAGTGCAGAATGTCCTCCTGTCTCCACAGTCATCCCTACGGGTATTGATGAGACTGGTGGGTCGCATGGTAGCGGCGATAGAGGCGGTGCCGTTCGCACAATTTCGCCTCCGTCCTCTCCAGCTGGAGATTCTTCGCAGATGGGACAAGAGGACGATTTCTTTGAATCGGCTGGTGACGCTGTCACAACCAACCAGGGATTCCCTACAGTGGTGGCTACAGCCACATCATCTGGCACGGGGACGGTCCTTCCTAAAACCGTCATGGTTAGTGGTGACCACCGACGCCAGTCTGAAGGGCTGGGGAGCGGTGTTCTTGCACCACAGGGCTCAAGGCCTCTGGACCCAGTCGGAGTCGGCGTTGCAGATCAACGTGCTGGAGATCAAGGCGGTCTATCTGGCGCTCCTGGCGTTTCAGAAATTCCTGTCAGGACAACCCATTCGGGTACAGTCCGACAATGCGACGGCCGTCGCATACATAAATCATCAGGGAGGGACCAGAAGTGCTCAGGCCCTCACCGAAGTCCACCGCATTCTAGCTTGGGTGGAGGAAAACGGCTGCCTGATCTCCGCAGTTCACATTCCAGGGGTCGAGAACTGGGAGGCCGACTATCTGAGCCGACAGGGGATGGACGCCGGAGAGTGGTCCCTTCATCCAGACGTCTTCCGGGACATCTGCGGCAGATGGGGCACTCCGGACGTGGATCTGATGGCCTCACGGCTAAATCATCAGGTGCCCCAATACGTGGCGAGATCATGGGATCCTCAGTCGCTGGGGGCGGATGCCCTGATCCTGAGTTGGTCCAGCTTCCAGCTGCCATATGTGTTCCCGCCTCTAGCTCTGATTCCCAGGGTCCTGTGGAAGATCAGGACGGAATGCAGAGTAGCCATTCTAGTGGCTCCAGATTGGCCCAGGAGGTCCTGGTACCCGGACCTGTGGCAACTGTCAGGCGGACACCGGTGGGCTCTTCCAGAGCGCGCAGATCTTCTCGCGCAAGGCCCATTCTTCCACCTCAATTCCAGGGCCCTCAGATTGACTGCATGGCTCTTGAGGCCTGGCTGCTGACATCCAGAGGTTTCTCTCCTACAGTGGTTGCCACTATGAATCGGGCAAGGAAACCCGTTTCCAGGAAGATATACCACAGAACGTGGAAAATCTTTTTTACCTGGTGTGCCTCTGGTGGTCACTCACCGTGGCCGTTGTCTATCCCGACATTGTTGGCCTTCCTACAGTCGGGTTTGGAGTTGGGATTATCCCTTGGCTCTCTGAAAGGTCAAGTATCAGCACTTTCCGTGCTATTTGACAGGCGCTTGGCGCTCCTCCCGAAGGTCCGCCAATTTCTGCAGGGGGTGTCTCGGGTGGTTCCGCCCTACAGGCGGCCCCTGGACCCTTGGGATCTCAACATGGTCCTGGCGGCTCTGCAGAAACCGCCGTTTGAGCCACTGAGAGACATCTCTCTCTCTCGTCTGTCCCAGAAGGTGGTCTTTCTGGTGGCGATTACGTCTCTGAGAAGGGTCTCAGAATTGGCTGCACTTTCGTGCAAGTCACCCTTTCTGGTGGTTCACCAGGACAAGGTGGTGTTGCGCCCACGGCCTGAATTTTTTGCCGAAGGTGGTTTCAACATTCCACTTGAACCAGGAGATTGTTCTCCCATCATTTTGCCCCGCTCCCGTTCATCAGGTTGAGCGCGACCTCCATACTCTGGATCTCGTGAGAGCTGTACGCATTTATGTGTCCAGGACCGCCTCCTTTAGGAGTTCGGATTCCTTATTTGTCCTCACGATGGGTCGCTGTAAGGGGTCCGCGGCTTCAAAGTCGACCTTGGCCAGATGGATCAAGGCTCCCATTCAGGAGGCTTACCGGTCTTCTGGTTTGCCTATCCCGGTGGGTTTGAAGGCACACTCTACTAGAGCTGTAGGTGCCTCTTGGGCCTTGCGACATCGAGCTTCTGCTCTACAGGTGTGTCAAGCGGCCACTTGGTCCAGCCTGCACACTTTCTCTAAGCACTATATGGTGCATGCCCATGCCTCTGCGGATGCAAGTTTGGGCAGGCGGGTTCTCCAGGCGGCGGTTGCCCACCTTTAAAAGGGAACCATGTGTTATCCGTCTTGTTGAGGAACTCTTCCCGCCCTGGGGTATTGCTTTAGGACATCCCCATTGTCTGGGTCTCCCATTATGATGATCAGAAAAAAGAGAATTTTGTTTACGTACCGTAAATTCTTTTTTCTTGAATCATCAATGGGAGACCCAGCACCCACCCAGTTGTTCCGTTGCATGTTTGCATTTGATCTGTTCTCTGTTGAGACAGTGTTTGCCGGGTTGTTGAACCGTCTGTGCACGGCATTCTTCCCGATGTTTCGGGTGTGGTTTATTTCTCCTCGCAGCTTATGGACTAAACTGAGGATGTCTCCTACGGTGGGGGTTTATAAGCGGAGGAGGCGGTGCTACAAACTTGTAGTACCTAGTGTGACCTCCGGAGGGCAGCGCCCTAAACCCCATTGTCTGGGTCTCCCATTGATGATTCAAGAAAAAAGAATTTACGGTACGTAAACAAAATTCTCTTTATAATCAACAAAGCCCAAGCTCAGCGCCTGCAGCCCTACATCACTGTCCACACATCAACACAAAACAAAAATCTACAGTGTCAGCATCAGCCCACCACCAGGTAAGGAGACGATAGACTAAGGCACACTAAAAGAAAAGCCCCTCCAGAGGAGAGCCGCCCTCCGTGCGCCCAGTCTCTCATACTCCAGAGAACGCACCTTCACCAGGGCACCGAGGATGGACCTAAACACTTCGTCTACTGGGAGGATTTTCCGTTGTGTCGATACTAAACAGCGTGCGTTCCACGTGTGATACCTAACCACTAGGCTAACTAGAAACAAAGTGCAGCGGTCCCGACCACCCAGGTCTCCTAACGCCCCATAAGCCCATTCCGCATAGGACAGACCGGCCAGGTGGGGCCAGCCAATGGAGGTGCCCACCCTACTGTAAACCTCTGTGTTAAAGGGACAATTGAGCAGGAAGTTGTCCATGCTTTCAAGCACAGTACCACAATGCTCTCGAGGACAATTCCTGTCCTCAGAGCTCCTACACTTCAGATTGTCCCTCACACACAGTTTCCCATGGAAGCAGCGCCAAGCCCCAAAACTTCATGGGGATCCTAACAGAATTCAGAAGATGCAATCCCAACCCAAGATCCCGACTTGGGCAGTCCCTGGGGACTAGAGGCTTCTGGAAATGGGTCAGCAGAACCATATTGTCAAGGAGCTACCTTGGCAGAGTCCTGACCTCCCACATCCCCAGACCCCACCAGCGAATTACCTTCAGAACCAGGGTAGCATAAGCTGGAAGATGTCCATGAGGTGTGCGAAGATCCTTCACTTACCCTCCTGTCTCCCATTCCTGGAAGAAAGGCTGAAACCACCCCCTACAGGAGAATACCCACGGCGGAGCCCTCGCTGTCCAGAGGTTTGCAATATTGGTCTTAAAGATATTCACAAGGAATATCACAAGGTTGACCATACCCAACCCTCCTAGTCTCCTCGTACGGTAAGTAACCTCCCTCTTGATAAGGTTCAGTCTATTCCCCCATAACATTTGGAAGAACAAACTGTAGACCCGAGTCCAGAGAGGCTCCGGCAAGATGCACACGCTGCCCAGATAGATTAGTATAGGGAGCAGGTAAGTTTTTGATCAGGTTTACCCTTTCCCTTAGAGTCAAAGACCAACCCTTCCATTGGTTGACCTTTTGGACAGTAATCTCTAGCCTGCTGTCCCAATTTTGTTTGGAGTAATCCCCCTGAGAAAATTCGATGCCAAGGACTTTTGCAGAGACTTTGGGCCCTGGAAGGGTGTCCGGGAGATGAAAACCAGGATCTCCTCCTCCCAGCCAGAGACCTTCACACTTATCCCGGTTGATCTTGGACCCAGATGCCTCCGAGTAGCGATCTACCTCTAACATCAGCCACTCCGTCTCCCATTCCAAGGAAACAAAAACGGTGACTTCATCAGCATACGCCACCACCCTCAGAGTGGCGTCTGGAGCTGCCCGGTCCATCCCGACCCCAGCCAACGGTCCACGCTCAATCCTTCTAAGGAAGGGATCAATCGCAAACACATACAGCAGTGGGCTCAAGGCACAACCCTGGAGAACGCCAGACCCAACCTCAAATGAGCTGCCAATCCAACCATTGACCAGCGGGAAACTCTCTGCCCCAGCGTACAATGTCTTAAGCCAATCAACAAACCTCCCCGGCAGGCCATACCTCAGAAGGACAGACCAGAGGTAATCGTGATTAACCCGATCAAATGCTTTTGCCTCATCCAATGACAGCATGTACCCCCTACAGTGGCCAGCCCTACCCTGCTCCACTGCCTGAGTTATATCCTGTATTATACTCCAGAGCTGCACTCACTATTCTTGCTGGTGGGGTCACTGTGTACATACATTACTTATCCTGTACTGATCCTGAGTTACATCCTGTATTATACTCCAGAGCTGCACTCACTATTCTGCTGGTGGGGTCACTGTGTACATACACTACTTATCCTGTATCTGTTCTGCTGCAGGTGTTACTGTGTAAATTTGTTACTCACCATAACTGCTGCCATTATTCTGTGGCTTGAAATTCTAAGTCTGAGCTCATTACCAGACTGCATTGTAGCCCAGTTGAGCTCTCCTAATACAGGGGACTATTAGTTTTCCCTGCATCTGATGAGTGTACATAGCCTGGTATCCCTTGTAGTTGTATATATGGATGACCTGTTGGTCAGGGCAGGTTTAGCTGCTCATTTCAGTTTTGTTTTCTAACTAATAGGATTTCCAAAATTTGGGGACTGTTCAATAAGTGCTATGGGGTTAAGGTCCTCCTTTTATGAGGGGTTGCTGTAGATGGCCTTTCAGATCACAGGTGAATCTAGACTGTCCTCACTCAGATTGCTGCAGGTCGATATGCACATATCCTAAAAGCACATTGACAATGTGTTTACCAGCCAGACTGCTAATCCATTTGTTCTTCTTGCACCATTGTTGTTTTTGTAGATGGGAGTGCAGTCAGAAGCAGTTATCCAAGAGACGCCAAAAAACAGCAGCAGACTCCACAGACACAACGCAGAAGGTAATGACTATGGACATGTGCTCAGTGCATGCTGTGATGGAGTGAACACTGCGCTTTGTTTGCTGGAACGGTTTAGTGATGTCATGTACAACATAATTCCCGTGTAAATGGGTCATTTAGTACTACAATAAGGCTAATCTGTCATTAGTTTTTTGTCACCTAAACTGAGAGCTACATAATGTAAAAACCAATATCCTGATTCCAGTTATGTCACTTACTGGGATGCTTGCTGTAGTTTTTGTTTTTTAATATCTGTTTTATCAGTAGGAGATTCATTAGGACTAGTAAGCCTGCTGCCTTGTAATACTCCATGTTCATGAGCTCTTTAATCCCATCCCATTGACTGCTTTCTGTGTACACTGCATAGACAGAAAGCAGCCCATCAGTGGTGTGGGTGGTGTTATACAGAGCTCAGCCTTCAAAGAGCTGGTAGACCTGCAGCAGGTAAAACTGATTTTCTCAAAACAGCAACAAGTAGCCCATTAAGTGATCCATCACTGTAATCGGGGTCTCTACTTCTATTATAGTAGTGATAGAAAAACCTGCTGACAAATTACCTTTAAAAGGAATCTATGTAATCTGAAGACAGCATGCTGTAAAGGTTAACGCAGAATTCAGCGATGCCACTTATTTAAGTGAACCTTTACCCCCTTTGGGCATCCTAAACTGCCCACCAGCTGTATGCCCAGACGTGCCCCTGCATACCTCAGAAATGCACTTTTATTCTCTCCCGCACTGTATGTAAATGACTTCTGAGAAGGTCCGGGAGTTGGGGGCTCTGCCCTCTGTGGTCCTTGCCGCCCCCCCCCCCTCCCCCATCTGCTCTGCTCTATTGAAACTGCTGCCCCTCCTGTGTATGTTGAGTGACACACACTCACACTCAGTGCACGGTCATGGCACTCAATAGAGCACATGACATGCACTGGCAGCTCATGAGCATTGACCAGATGGTGAGGTATTGCCTGTCAATCAACATCCATACACAGAAGGGGCAGCGGTTTCAATAGAGCGTGGGGGGATGGGTATTTTCAGGCATGGGGGGTGATGAGGACCACAGCGGGCAGACCCCCAGGACCTTTTCAGGAGACATTTACTTACAGCACGGGAGAGAATAAACGTTAATTTCTGAGGTGTGCACGGTGACGTCTGGGCATATAGAGGGGGTTAAAAAAAAAAAATTTACATCATGTGAAACTGTTGGGCACAGTTTAGAACGCCCAAAGGGGGTGACTGTTTCCCTTTTAAGGTTCGTGGTGTTTTTTGTTTTAGCAGCAGGACCTGATCATTACTATGATTGGCTAGTTTATGCCATTTTGCCAGACTCTTCCCCCTCCTGATAGGCACATTGTCAATGTACAATGTCTATAGAGAGACTGGTGTGGTGGGCAGCTCTTTCAGCTCTGCTGCATTGCTAAATCTAAAAACTGTGTCACAACCGCTGTACCCAGTAATCTAAGTGATGTATCATTGGGTTCAAGGTCTCTTTCCTAAATCATTCTGCTGTGAGTCAAAGTAGTAAAAATCAAGTAACAGATTCCCTTGAAAGGGGTTGACCAGAACAATTCCTATTGATTCCTGTTGCTTCCCCAGTTAAAGTGAGAGACCCTGTAGTGTCCCATCGCTGTCTGTAATTGCGGTTTGGAGCTCACGTGACATTGTGACGGGACACCACGAGCCTTGTGTTCAAACTGCTGACTTCTGTCACCATGTTTTCAAACCAAATGAGCAATCAACAGGAACTTAGAGGCAGCGTTACCGCCTGTTGATTGCTTAATTTGGTCCGAAGACTGGGAGGGAAAGCCGGCAGTGATTGTGACATCACTTAAGCTCTGCATCCAATGTCGTGAGCCCCAAACCACAATTACAGCCAGCGATGGGACAGTACAGGGCCCTTTCCTTTTAACTGGGGAAACAAGTGGAATCCGAAGCAGTTGTCCTAGTAGTTGACCACCCCTTTTAAAGTGAACCTGTCGCCCCTTTTTGTGCTTTTCAAACTAAAAGTGCCACCTTCAGCAGCGCCTATGCTGCATTTTATTGAGGTGGCTTGTATGCCCCTTACCCCCTGGACACCTAAATAATGACTTTATAATCTTTCCAGCCCTGTATGTAAACTCCTACTTGGACAGATGGGTCTTCATTGCGTCTGATCCTCACTGCCTCTCTGGTCTCCCTCTGCCTCTTCATTTTCCTGGATGCCTCCTCTTCTCTCGTCCCATTATCCTTTTTGGCACATGCGCAGATTCCTCTTTGTGCAGGCACTCTGAGTTCTGCCCTACTGTGGGCAGAGCATGTGCAGGTGCCAGGTCCTGCTCTGTCTTGTGTTCTACTTTATGCTGAAACCAGGGTGGGAATCTAGCACCTGCACACTAACTCTGCCCTAATGTGGACAGCAAACTGTATTACTGCACAGTGCATTACTGCTAGTGTGCAGGTGCTAGATACCCAACCTAGAATAGAACTGAATATATGAAAATCCATTAAATCTGTCAGCAAGGTTTTTGTGATGAATAAGTAATATTCAATATTCCCTAGCCGCGATTTTGTATCAGAAAGCAATATTCTTACAAATGACCATCTTGCTCGGAGCAGCCATGTTGTTCAGAAACTGCTATATCCACTCATAGGCGATGTGCCCCACCCTTGTTAACCAGAGGTAATTCATCTCTGGGAGAGGTATAGGTTAATTAGCATGAGTATGCCAATTCCCTGGCCAACAGGCCACACAGTAGAACTTCCTAGAGGCAGGTTAAGGAAGACTCCCTGCTGTGATCTGCAGATAAGTGACAAACCTAATCTCCTGCCATTTCAGGTGGAGAGGAAATTCTTTCATTCAGCCTAGACCGAGCGGAGAAGAGTTATAACGTTTAATATTTCATAAGCCGTCCCTCCTGTGATGTCGAGTATAAATGTGAAATGTACAGATCCAGACGGTCATAGCACTTGTATTTACATAGATGTGCAATGACCGTAGGCCACCTAAATTCGATATTGACCAGTAGGAGGCTCTGACCAGTCATGCTTCATATCTAGGCGAAGATAAAATCATAACGGAAAATATGAGAGCATTGTCTTCTGCCTGTGACATTCCCAGACAAAGATATGGCAGATAACTATTGCATATCTACACTCAAGGGGTGGGAGTTAGGAGACATCCCAGGGATGGGAGGGCCTCTTACAGTATAAAAAATAGCCCATCTCTCCCCATCTTGGTATTCATTCGAAGGAACATAATTCTTCACAGCCAACATATACCTTGTAACTGGGTGGTTCCATGCGGTTCCTTGTGGCGCCATCTGCATTAAGGTAACTGATCACGTGTGTGTGTGTGTGTGTGTGTGTTTCTGTGTATTCAATTTATCCTTTTATTTGCATAACTGACCAATATTTGTAACATCTTAACTGTAAATATATCTAGTGTGCCAATAGGGTGATTAAATATATACATTTTAATGTTGAGTTGTCCTTTTATCTTGATCACGCATTCCCATGCCCGTGTGCTCATTTAACACTACTTGGGTTGGTTTGGTTTCTGACCCAATATAAGCCCGATCACGGACCAGACCTATATTAAACGAGGAACTGGTGGCAGCAATTAGCGCTTGGGGTTATTCAGGGCCTCTATCAGTGACAGGGTGGAGGTTATTATATGTGCTTCTGGTTGCGGATCAGAAGGCATATACCACACTCACTGAGGTGCCTTAGTAATCCAGCACTGACAGGACAGCTGTGGCCCTTCTATTATCCTCAGGCAGTTCCTTGGCTGACCTGGGTTTAACAGGAGGCGCTGTAGAGCTGCCAGGCTCGGTGGCCGATTCACCAGTTTTGCTGTGTAATCTGAGAGCATCATGATGTAGGGACAGCAATTCCAGGTATGTCCCTTCCAAGGCTTTTTTTTGCAGTTTTCATAAAATAATTGACTTATTAGTGGGAGACGATCACTACCGGTAGTTGCTTGTCATGTAGACCTCTTTCTATGTGTGACACCAGCCCCACCACTAATTAGCAGCTTTCTACCTATGCACAGTGTATACAGACAGCTGCCAACACATGTTGAGTGGGTTTATACTGAGCTCGGTATTCAGAGAAATGATCTACAGATCTACAACAATTACAGCGAGCAGCCCAGTAAGTGATACACCTCTGGAATCAGGGTCTGTGTCCCTACTTCACGCATGCTCTCAGATTTCATAACAAAAACCTGCTGAGTCTTTCTTGAAGCCCTTCATGACATGCAGAGTGCGTTCCTGCAAACCGCCATACATGTACGGTTCTGCAACGTTCCGGACACCACACTGAGCTGCATGGTGACCAAGTAAAGATGAATTAATCATCTCTCCATGACGTTATGGGGGGGCTGTGCTGCCCATCTCCCACCCCCACCCCACATCAGTGATGTCTGTGGTTAAACCAAAGACTTCATTCAAAATAACGATCACTGCTCTGTGGTCCATATTTCACTCCTATCTGGCCTACAGATCAGTTGTATATCTGCGTGTGAGAAATTGTTGGTGACCAGGGTGAAGAGTACCCTAAACTAATACACTCAGCCAATCCACAGGATCACACGCTTCCTAGGGCTATGAATCCTTTTAGAGCATACAAACTTCAGTCTTAATAAAGAGAACCTGTCAGCTTGTTTTAGCCCCCTATCCTCCTACCACTCTACCTGTCCCTTCACCTTGCTAGCTCATCCCTAACAATCTCTCTCAGAGCTAAAACTGCACTATAAAGCTTGTGAAATATGATTTATTGACTTGCATTATCCTTTGTTAATGAGGCCTCCAGGCTACAGCGTAGACTGAGATGGGCGGTCTCCGTTCTCCCTCCGTTGCTGCTCTTATCACGCCCGCTGGGCATCATTCCTTCTTATGTGCGTCCTTATTTTGAAATTCCTGCCTCCTCCTAGTATGACACGCAGCGGACGTCTATTCTGGTCTGGTGCATTTCGGGGGCTTATAAATATGCATGCGCGGAGCGCGTAAGCCCATGCACCGCACGCTGCACGGGATCGGAAATGACGTCCGGCTGCGCGTCATACTATGAGGAAGCGGAAATTTCAAAATGGGAAATGCACCGGAGAAGGAATGATGACACCCACCTGGGCGTGATAAAAGCACAGAGGGGGGGGAGGGGAGATGCCATGCGCTACGAATGTAGCATAGAGGTCTCATTAAGATAGGAATGTGTTAGTAATTTTTTTTATTTCAGCTTAGGGGATGTTTCAAGGATGAGTTGCTTATGGTGCTAAGTGACAGATAGTTGGTATGTTATGGGGTCAGGCTAAACGATGTGACTAGATGGTCGTCCGTTCTCCCGTTTTGCTCTTATTAAGAGCTCATCATTACCTCTCTATGAGCGCACTTAATTTGAAATTCTGCTCACTCCCCTAGAGACCCAGCCGTCTATCGTCTGGGATTTCAGTGGCTAAATGCGCATGCCTGAGTCGGCCTGAGCATGCACACGTGCCGGGTTCGACAATGGTACCGCGTCAATACTATGAGATAGCGGCTTTACAATGAAGAAATGACTCGGAGAGGAAGAACATCCAGGAGCGTGATAAGACCAGGGGGTGGAGATGAGAGATCCCAATCCGCTACGATTTAGCATGAGGTCCCATTAAGATAGGACTGTGCTAGTACCATTTTTGTCACTTTACTTTCACCTTAGAGGGATGGTTAAGGATGAGCTGCAAGGTGCAGTGACAGATAGTGGTAGGATGGTGGGAGTAAAACGAGCTGACAGGTTCCCTTTACAGTTTTAGGCTTTAATATAAAGTTAGTGCTTACAACTCCAACATTTTTGGAGAATTAACTATTTCCATCAATTTCTCTGGCTGACACGAGTACTACAATATTATTTTGTATTGTGCTTACAATAAAAAGATATAACACAGATATGCAGAGCAGTAATAATAATAGAAGAAAATACCAACCTTTGCAGTCTGATACGGACCTTCAGCGTCACCCACTCCACACCTCCTCACCCTACCCCCTATCTGTTGGAGTTCCCCAAGGCTCAGTCCTCGGACCCTTACTCTTCTCCATCTACCCCTAGGCCAACTCATCGAATCCCACTGCCTCCAATACCACCTCAACGCCGACGTATACCCAGCTCTATCTCACCGGCCATGACATCACCTCCCTGCCATCCAAAATCCCACACTGCCTGTACGCCATCTCATCCTTTCTGCTCGTTTCCTCAAACTCACAAGGTTAAAACAGAGTTCATCGTCTTCCTTCAAAGTCGCTCCACCCCAGAACCCCCTCCCCCACATGACCTAACCATCACTGTCAACGACTGCACACTCTCACCCATGTTCTCCACGCCAAGTGCCTCGGTGTAATCCTCGACTCTGCCCTCCCTTCAAGCCACCATCCAGGCCCTCGCCACCTCCAGCTTAAAAACATCTCAGGATCCGCTCCTTCCTTGACCATGACACTGCCAAAACGCTTGTCCACGCCTCATTATTCCCGCTCGACTACTGCAACCTCATGTCACCGGCCTCCCGCTTCCTCCCTGCACCCCTCTGAACCATCCTCAATTCGCTGCCTGACCTCATCCACCTGTTGCCCCGTAATCCCCGTTCCCTCTGCCAAGCCCTCCACTGGCTCCCTACTTCCCAGAGATCTCGGTTCAAAAACCTAACCCTGACATTCAAGGCCATCCCTAACTGTCCCCTCCATACATCTCCGACCTAGTCTCCCGATACCACCCCTCACGCAATCTGCGCTCCTCTCAAGAACTCCTTCTCGTCTCCACCTCCCACAACCGCATACAAGACTTCTCTCGTGCTTCCAGCAGACTCTGGAACTCTCATCCACACCACATCACACTCCCCTACCCGGGAACCTTCAAGAAAAACCTGAAGACCTACCTCTTCCTTGAAGTCTATAACCCACACTGAGACCTAATCCGCTGCACCATCTCACACCTCTCTCTCCTACTGTCTCCCACCCATCCCCTATAGACAGTGAGCCCTTGTGGACAGAATCTCTGCCCTAATGTACCTGTATGATTTATTCGTCGTTATTGATGTTCTCGTCCTTGTTCTGCCCTTACACTTGTAAAGCGCCATGGAACCAATGGCGCAATAATATTAATAATGATAATAATATCCTTCTGTTTCCTATGGGGAAGGAGTAAAAGCATGGATCACAGGAGTATTTTAACTGCCCCAAATCTGTGTACAATCTTTCTTTGTGAAGAGACCAATTTATAGGCTCAGTCTGGAGATCAGATTTCTAGACCAGCCTTTCATTTTAATATTCTAATTCCCGGATGGTGACTGGACTGTCGCTTCATTAAGACAAGAACATTTGAAAATGTATTAATTGCTAAAGTATCTTCCTTCCCTCCCATAGTAACTAGAAAATGTAGCTACTGTAGGCCTCATTTGGTGGGAGTCCTTCAAAGGCATCAGAAGTGAGTGTGTTCTACTTCTTTGCCTTCTCAGGAAGGCCCCCTTGGGGCTCAGACACTCTGCTAATTACATGCGAGTCTCTTGGACAAGACTCTGAAGAGGCTGGAGCAGTGACCCTGAACGGCCTCTCCCTG
This sequence comes from Allobates femoralis, assembly GCA_033576535.1. Taxonomy (NCBI): domain Eukaryota; kingdom Metazoa; phylum Chordata; class Amphibia; order Anura; family Aromobatidae; genus Allobates; species Allobates femoralis. The sequence continues at coordinate 415,456,339 of JARQOC010000006.1, read as the reverse complement.
TCTGAATGGGGAATGACAGCTGCTTGTGTTTTTGTGCAGCTCCAGACTCCCCGTCCAGAGAGAGAGAGGCCGTTCAGGGTCACTGCTCCAGCCTCTTCAGAGTCTTGTCCAAGAGACTCGCATGTAATTAGCAGAGTGTGTCTGAGCCCTTGGGTTCAGATCCTTAGCAGGAGAGATCAAAAGGTCTTGCTCAAGATAAGATTGGTTATGACCTCTGGCAAATGACAATTAACTATTGCTGTCTCAATTTCCCCAAGAAATATAGTTTCCTCTCGGTCTGGGAACTTGCTATCTACCATATGGAGAGGAGTTCTCCTGCAACGATAACCATAGTTTCCTCTAAACTTTTTCAAGGTCCTCTTCTTCACTGATGATCCAGTAAATCTAATTGTGGCCAAAACAAATTTGTAGGCTTAGCAATTTTTTTTTCACCAAAATCCCACATCTGTATAGATGAATCTGGTTCATTTTAACAGGAGGCTAAATGTTCAACAAAACTTGGCCAGGTGCTTAAATCAACTATACAAGCTGTGTGAGAGTCCCTTGTACACCCACAGATTTGGAGTTTATAAAGGGACTTCTGCTTTAACTTTCCCCCCTCCCCCTTGATTCCCCCTGTCTTGGGGGGGTTAGTGAGAAAATTGTGTGGTAATTGTTGCACTCATTGGTGGATCACGGTTATCACTTCTACATGGGTAACTGTACACCAGCATCCCATTCTTCAAGTCTCTATCAGAGGTACAACTGTACTGATGTGGCCCTGTGCGAATCAGAGAGTACTCCCTAAGTCGCTAATTGGGCAGCTGCTGAGAAGGTGACAGCAGAGCCCAATGTATAGACAACTTGCTGGGGATTCAGTAGAAGGACAAGTGGGATGTCCACAATACAATGTGACAAGTCGCAATGCCAGATTGTATCCTGGAATAAGTTTATGGGGGAGGGGGATGTAGATCTTAGATCAGGTGCTGAAACCGTACAATGCCATGCAAAAGTATAGTACAAAAAGTTGGCTGTGCACATCGTACAATGCTTTTGTGCTTTTTCGAGGTGCAGGCAATACGGGGATCTTCAGTTTCAGAAGGTAGTGATTAACTCCCTAGTATTTTGAAAGTTGGGGGGGGGGGGGGAGGGGAGTGGGAGTATTTCATAAATGGGGTCGAAAGGTGGGCCCTTGTAGAACTCCCAGGACCAGATTGAGGTCTCAAGGGTCTAACTGAGGGCAGAACTGGTAACGAGATGGGCAACTCTCTAGTGAAACATCTTGATTTGAGGGCAAAGATATTAAGGGTCTTTGGAAGAGTCCCTTAATCGTACTAGGCAAGGGCGGACACTGACGGTGAAGGGCCCCTGTGCAGGATTTGTGTCTGGGCCCCACCCATGTAAGCATCTGCACATATACATGTATATTCAAAGTAAGCAAATTTATAATGAGTACAGGTGTCTTAAGGGACTTGAAATTGTGATGGTCTTGATACTACAGTGTTGCACTATATAGAGAAAATGTGTGTTCTTGTAGTGAAATATGTATCTGAGGGGAATGGACACCCAGCATTTAATTGTTAACATAATTTCTGTGTCACTACACATAACTATCTTGAGCACAAAGCTAGCTTTCCCATTACAGGGTCACCCATCTATCCAGGGGGCTGTCCTGCCAGCACACCAGTGAAAACATTTCACATCTTTAGTGAGCTTCAACAGACCAACAAGTGGGCAGTAATGACCAGGAGATTGTAGTCAGGGAGGACAAAGAACACTTGAAAATAATGCATGCATGGCTAAATTAGGGAGAGTGTCCAACCATAGACCCAGAATTAGAATATTGAGATCCAACGGTGTGCTAGAAACTCTCCTCATACAAGCCATGAGTTCTTGGCTCACACATTGAGGGCAGCTGAGATGACTGTGATCCATAATTCATCCACCCTCAGGAAACAGAATACAGGCTACAAAGTTTAGGTTTCTGTAAGTTTCCCCCTTTTATTTTATAACTGTTTTGCATATTTGTATGTCACTTTTTATTTCCATTTTTATATCTTTTGTAAGCACTGTACCTTTTCTATTTAAACTTTTAAATTTGAACCTTGTATACTCTAAAGAATTCACCCTAGAGTGTGCGATCCTGTTAATTGTTTGATGGCTTTAGTTCAAAGGGACTCATCCCCCCATATTTGGAGAGTTGTGGCAGTGTGTGAAGCTGGGTGCGTGGTCTCAGGGTGAGTTATGCTCCCTTTCAGTATAGGACAACGGTTGAGTGCTGGATTGAGTGAGAGGAGATAGATTAACACTTGCAGGTGCAATCCCAAGTCACGGGCTGAGAAGCGAGTACGCGACATTCTCCTACAAAGCCTGTCCGTAGGCTGAGCTCCACAGGAAGACAAACATTTCAGCCATGCAGGCCTTTAGTAGGCCTCTGGCTGCCATGACAAGCAATTGTAGATGTTATCTGCAGTCCCATGTAACACTAAGCACCAATGCAAATAGTGTACAATCATATGGCAACACTTTCCAGCTTGATAAGACTAAGTGCAATGCAATGGTCTTCCAGGATAATGAGTCTCCTGCAGTCCAGCTGCTCCTGAAGACAGCCTGCCATCTGCTATGATCATGAAGGATAAAAAATAAGACTACAGGATCTGATAATTATTGATAGTTCTACTATGAGTGTGGCACTATGTAAGAGGACAAACAGTGGGAAAATTAAGGGCTTATCTGGGACCATTATTTTCTATGGGCCCTAAGCAATTTATGGGCAGGTAGATTCAACGTACTTGCATGCTCTCCCATGTGCCGATCTCTCCCAACTTGTGGTCACATCCACTCCTGCCACGGATTCTCCTGTAACCGTACATAGACACAACTTCCTTTTTTTTTTTTTTTTCCCCCTGCTCTGCTGTGTTGACAGGGCCTCACCGCCAGCGTCATGCTGACAGCCGTTTTCCAGCAGCAAGCAGAGGGGAGACAGTTTGCATTCAGAATGACGTCAGCAGTGAGGCTCTGTCAACGCAGCAGAGCAAAAGAGAAGGAAGTGTTCTGTCTGTGACATAACAGGCAGCAGGAGATTCTCTGGTGATAAGTTCTTAGCACCAAGATAGAAGAAAAATGTCCTGGAAAACTGCTTCAATAGGGCACTGTGTGTTGCACAATACATGAAGCCAAAGAATGAGTCTGCACACTTTGGAAGCAGCAATGTGAACTGCGACCAATCCCCACCAAAAACATGAAAAACCAATGCAAAAACCGTATAAGTGTCACACAAAAGGCGCTCTGCTGTAAAAATTATAAATAGCCAGTGCCGTGACAAAAAACTGTGGTGGTTGCACAATACATGGGCAAGTCTCTGAATTAGAAACTAATCATTGTCTAAGGCGCTACAGGAAACCGAACAGTGCTTGACTGCAGTTTTTCCAGCAGTTCTATAGACCGTGAATATAGTGGAGACCAAACCAACACGCCTAATATTCATGGGGCTTTGCAAGGTTCATTTCCACTGACTCCCAATTAGGATTGATGGGAGTCCAATGGCCAAGTTATCCCCTATCTAGTAGAGAAAAGGGGTTGTTAGACATTTGATATTGCCTATTTTTTTTTTTTTCGTAATTTAATATACTAATCGGGGTCAAACACCCTGCAGCCCTCTGGGGTCAGCTGTTATACGGTCTGGTGGCATCCAGATGTAAACACAAAGAAATCTGCAGGACGAGCGCTATTCAATGTGTAGGGGCCTCTGCTGGGTACTGCAGATGGCACTTGTAGAAATTGATTGGTAATACCCCGCTGAAGCCACTACACATTCAAGGAGAAGTGCAGGGCACTCGCATCTGGACACAGGTAGAGCGTGTGACAGCTGATCGGCGTGAATGCCGGGTGCCCATCCTTCTGATATTAATGACTTTTCCTATTTACGAATATCAGAAAGCCCACTCAAACAATAGCCACCATCAAACATATTGACAAACCTACTACAGTGTCTCCATACATCAATTAGGGTGCTTTAGATAATTGTGGGGAGATTTGTTGAGACTGGCACAAGGCATAAATGATGTACAGTAATTGCCTTTATCAATGAGCCAGTGTATACCCATATATAAAATATGCATACAGTATACACTGGTATGTACTGTTTGAAGGTGGAATATGCTTTATATAGTACGTCTGTGTGTGTATAAGGGCCCTTTCACATCAGCGTTTTTTGAAATTCGCGGCAGATGTGGTGAAAAAACCGCATCTGCCGCGATTACCGCATACCGGCTGCACTTGCGGCGTGGTTGCGGTAAACGCCATGCAAAGTATAGACGTACTTGCGGCAGGTGCAGCCGCGAAAAAAAACGCAGTCAGCCCCGTTTTTTTTCGCTGCCGCAAGTGCAAAACCGCACTTGCCACACCTGCCGCAAGTACGCCTATACTTTGCATGGCATTTACCGCAACCGCGCCGCAAGTGCAGCCGGTAATGCGGTAATTGCGGCAGATGCGGTTTTTTCACCGCATCTGCCGCGAATTTCAAAAACCGCTGATGTGAAAGGGCCCTTAGGCTGGCTTCACACCTGTTCATCTGCATCCTGTAATTTGCAGGATCAGACGGACCGGTAGGGATGTATGGAAATGGATGGCAAGTGTTACTCCGGATTCAGTTTTTAACAGGATCCTTTTTCCTCATACAAAAGCTGCAGCCATAGGAAATGGCACTAATGTCAATAGAGGAAAAAAAACAGAAAATGGGCTGGGAGCAGCTGTGGATTTCTTCTGCACATGCTCATACCAAAAACCAGATGCGGAAAACGACTTTTTTTTTCTTTTTCTTTCCCAGATCCAGCTCCATAGAACCCCCCCCCCCCCCCCCCCACACATTAACTGCTCCAGACTGGACTGGATTCACTTCTGTCCGGTGCGCCCAAAAATGGTGCAGTGTCCAATTTTTGGGGACAGTAAAAAAAAAAAAAAAAAAAAAGACAAAAACGAATCCTGAACTGAATACTCTGAAACGGGTGTCCATATATGACCAATCCGGCCCCATAGGGATGCATGGGAGGTGAAAACGATCCTGTTCTTTCCTTTTCAAATTCAAACGGAACAGGATGCAAACAAAATGTGGTATGAAGTCAGCCTAACCTAGATAAATCCGTGATTCGCAGCAATACATAAGCTCCACTGGAGGAAGGCTGGGGGTCAGGGGCCACTTTGATCCCGGATTTATTGCAGCAGTGATGACCGGAGGTGTCAGTGATGGAGGTCCGTGTGATCAGATAAGGATAAGATTTCTCAGCCACTTACAGCACTTACCAGAAGCAGCAACACTAAATCCATTCAAATGAGCTTCGTTGGCAGAACTAAATACATGTTAGCATTGCCAGAGTTAATGGTAAAAATGGGGGGACAGGGGATAGGGAGATTTATAGAGGTCCAGGATATATCTGGCTCCTTCCAGCAGTATTGACAGTTTCTCTTGCTCCTCCATGGAGGTGAAGTCTGGGAGGAGATCACAGTCTCTTGAAGTGAGTGTTCCTCACTGTGGACTATTTGGGGCACTTCAGCAGGAAGTGGGCCTTGTCCTCCACAGCCTCCTGGGGGCACTGCTGGCACAGTCTGCTTTCTCGGGGCTTGTAATTCTGTCGGTGCTGCCTGGATTCGATGAGTAGACTGTGGGTGCTCAGTCTGTACTGGCGGCTCAGGATTTGTCGCTCTTTGGGGTTTTCTAGTTTCTCTACATATGGGACCAGTTTGTACTCCGTCTGTAGGTTCTGGTATATCGTCAATTTCTGTGATTTATGTTGTTCCTCCAGATGCTGAGAGATCTCTTTACCTTGTGTACCATCTTCCTGATTTTGTCTTTTGACAGGCCATGTGGGTTGGTGGCTTGGTCAGGCTGTCTCTGGGTACTTTGTGTTGGGAGGCTTCTGTGGCTTCCTGGTGTAGCAAGGGTTTGTGATGGTAGGAGCTGGGACTGCTTTGTAGATGAGCCTGAATGATGGCGCCTTCTTCTGTATGTATAGTAGGAATCTGCCCTGCTCAGCAGGTGCTGTTTGATGTGCTCCGATGGACTTGGAGAAGATGCTTACAGAACTCTAGGTGGAATATTTCAGTCGACCCAGCGTCCTACTTTGACCAGTTTGGGTATATTGGGCCCCAGTCATTGCTGTCACCTGGGACAGCACTGCCTCCTGTGACTGCTCGGAGTTCTCCATGCTGCAGTTCATATTTCTCAGAGTCCCAGCCATCCCTCATCTTGTGCTCTGGGAGGAGCGGCCACAATGGCGGCTGGAGGAGACCCGCTCTGCACAGGATGATGCAGGAGCAGTGGGAGATTTGGGTAGCAGAGAGGAAGCGCTGCACAGGTCGGGCAGCGTGTGCACTGTATGTTTACAAATAAAATTAACTTTATTTAAAATGTCAAAACTGCCCAGTGACGTCCCTGCACATGTGACTCAAAGTGTTGCTGTGCATCTCCTGCATTATGGAGCCAGTAGCTGCATCACCCTAGAGGTGAGGAAAGGGGCCCCTTCTAGCGTCTTGTCTTTTGTTGAGTGCTGAGCTTGGGCCATCCCCTCTGTTTGCACATGACTCCTATACAGGTGACTCCTCTTCTCTTCTTAGTGTTACTGGCTCTGTGATGGGACAAGAACATTCAGCAGTTGATGGGGGGCCGCCTCCCCTTCAGGGTCTTGGTGCAGCTGAACCAACAATGTCCGCCCCTGGTACTAAGACAATTGGCCTCCAAGCCTGATTGCAGGAAGGTGAGGATTGCTGGAGTAGAGAATGTCATGGGAGAGAAATGAAGGAGCGCTCACACCATGCAAAGTAGGTTCTCAAAGTATGGTAATAAACCTGGGAAGAGGATGGTTTCCTGGTGCTGATCAAAGTATGATTGACCTGAGGGGGGAAAACCAAGCCATCAAATTTAGAGACTGGGGATCAAGTTCTCTAACCCAACTGTCTTCGATCGAGGGCAAAGTGTGCTCGAAAAGATTGAGGCATCCGCCTAACCTGACTTGAAGCGGACGATCTTGTGTGGCGAAGCGGAAGGCTGCCAGGTGGGATTTGGTTTGAATGAAGTGGGTTTACGTTCTCTAAGGGGAAAAAACATTCCTTATGAGAGGATGTGCGGGGAAGAAAATTACTGAAGGGGGCGAAAACGGGAAAATTGGCGCCTTTAGCTTTTTGCAGGATAGAAGTGCTTTTGCCTCCAGTGACGAAGATAATCTTGTCTGTCTTCTCTTTGAAAAAGCCAGAGCCCAAGAAGGGTGGGTTGGTAAGGGATCTCTTTATAGATTGCATCTGCCTCCCAAATTTTTAGCCAGAGCGCTCTGCGTATTGTGACAAAGTTGCTGGAAGCAAGAGCTGATGAGGTGACTGCATTGAGAAGCAGCAACCAGATTTTTTTTCCGGACAGTAAAATTTGAATCCGCTAGGATGGCTAACTCTCTGGAAGGTGCGTTTGATTTAAGGTTGTGGAGAAGGACTTTGGCCCATGCTGATAGCTTTTGCTACCCAGACGGAGCCAAAGGAAGGGCTACGTGGTGTGGCTGCCGATTCGAAGGCTTATTGGGCAAATTGAGTCCCTTGCCAATTAGTGGGGTCCTTGGAGAAGCTCCGTTGGGGAAAGAGGGGACAGTGTTGGAGGCCAGCCAGGAGGATCAACCGTTAGGGATTCAGTCCACTCCTTCAGAAGTTCAGTGGAGAAGGAAGTAGTGTGGCACCTCAGTGGTCTGGTTGCCACAGTAGTGTTGCCTCCTTCACCGGGGGTGATGTCATGCTTGGAAGCAGGAGGTGGTCCCCACGCTAGGAAACCACCAGCATTCACACACCAGTCCTGACTCCAGGCCAGAAAGGGGAGCTCTAGAACCCCAGTTCAGGGGAGCTGCCCTGTCTCCGACACATAGGAGGGGTTAGAGGAGAAAGGAGAGGGATAGGAGCAGACCTTCAGGAGAGAGCTCTGGTAAGGAAGGGGGAGATATGCTGTTGGGGGGGTTGGTTATACAGGGAGGGCAATTTAAGCTTTGTCGGCATACTGTGCCATAAGATTTGTCGTACGTGATGTATACATAACTTGCACTAAAAATGTATCAGTTTTTGTTTTTTTATTTAAAAAAAAAAGAGCTCTGGGGCGTGGAGCTGCGAGTGAGCTTACCCCAGAGGCGGTGTTAGAGTACGCCAGAGTCCTGGGTTGCGCAGGTACTGTACACCACGGCAAAATAATCTGGAAGGCAGGAGGCTGCAAGTCTCCTGGCCGCACTGAAGACCCGGCGGCACAACAGCATGTCGAGCACCTGGAGCCGCCACCAGTCAGGCGGTACCGTGAAAGACTCGTGCTGTCTGCCATACAAGGCAAAGGCAAGCTGGAAAAAGGGCAGCAGGATAGCTCATAGGCTGGCAGGACCCCGAACTGAAAGTGCAGCAGGATGGCCTCCAATCCCACCTGGCGAGGTGGATCTCCTAATGCTTCCAGGCTCACCGGACCCTTACAAAACCTGGTAACCAGTGCCCCGGACTGCACCACATTACAGTAAGTAAAAGTTAAAGAAACTGCAACCCTTGTCTCTTCCTGTTATTTTCCACGCCCTCCTGCACCCCAACTATAATCACCATCGTCCCCATAGATCATCACACCAACCCTGGGGCCCCGCTACACCTGTGGGGAGCAACACCATCCCGGCTGCAGCACTATCTGCCCCAGAGGCCCAAACAAGCAGCATCGGCTATCCCTGGCCAAATACTACAGGTGGCGTCACGAAAAGACTATCAATATCCCCCGTATATAACCCCCACCATTGCGCGGCCAGGACCACTGAGTTGGGCCACAGCCACCGTGACCTCCCAAAGAATCAACCGGCCCAGCTACCGAGTAACCCCCGGTCCTTGCGGCTGACGCAGTAGTAGAAATCTTAACCCTTCTGATTCTCAGGGTTTTCCTTCTGTTTAGTGATGTTGCTCTTAATTTCAGGGTAGTTGCAGAAGCCTCTCTAATGGCCCCTTTACACGCAGCTACAGGTAACAGGTTTTCCACAGGTAACTTACTGGCTGCAGTGAAATTATGGAGACATAGTTCCATTTGTACACAGCAATGTCTCCATGATTTCACTGCAGCCAGTAAGTTACCTGTGGAAAACTGTTACCTGTAGCTGCGTGTAAAGGGGCCATAAGGGTGCTTCACTTTTTTAGACAGTTCATTCCTGTGCCCAGGAGATCTATCTCTTTGACCCGAAGGATTGATTGACAGCGGAGATGAGACTATTATCTGCTAGGTATTGTATGAGTGGTCCTGGTTGTGTTCCAAGTGTGAGTCCGGTATATTGGGGGGAGGAAGGACATGAGGAGTCATGCCTAGAAGAAGTAAATGGGCTCAGGGACCCAGAGGATGAACTGGAAAGGGACAGCTTTGTAGCATGTGCTCTCCCGCTGCAACACAATTTGTCATGGGAAGCCTGCGGAGCAGGGTCTGACTGTGAGCTGTAGTGGAGGCTGGTAAGGCTGACTGCAGGTGTTGAAGCGCCTGAAGCAAAGACTGAGACCTCGGCCAGGGCTGTGACAGACTGAAATAAGGCTGAGGCCCATTCAGGAAGAGTGAGAAAGGCCTGTTCCCTGGTGGACGAGGGCTCCTGAGGGCTTGCATGTTTGATGTGCCAGAAGCGCTGAAGACTGCTGTCCTGGACCCCCTGTTCTTAGGGGAATGTGAAAGTCTTCCTCATGGTGCTTCCTGCCATGTAAGCGTATTGGAATGGGGGGGGGGGGGGGGAAATGGCACAGACCGCAATCTGTGCACTGTCACATGGTCTGTTACAGAGAGAAAGTTCGGCCTCATGAACCAGAGGGGGTACGAAGTGGGTGATGCCACTCTGTTCATTCTGCATGTCGTGTGTTTTTTTTTTTTGTTTTTTTTTTTCTTGTTATACCGTAGTCCTCACAAATTACACCACATTTTAAATTCATAAACCACAGTCATTATTTGAACTACAGACCCCAAAAAGAATTTTTCTAAGGGAGGTTTCCAAAATGGGGTCACTTGTGGGGGTTTTCACTGTTTAGGCACATCAGGGGCTCTCCAAACGTGACATGCTGTCCACTAATGATTCCAGCTAATTTTGTGCTCAAGTCTAATGTCGCTCTTTTCCTCCAGATCCCTGCTGTGTGCCACACCATTGTTTTCCATCACATATGGGGTTCAGTGTGCTTGGGAGAAATTGCTCACAAATTGTATGGTGGTTTTTTTTTTTTTTTTTTTTTTTTTTTCTTCCACGTTGCCTTAGTTCCTGTGAAGCACCTGAAAGGTTGTTAAACTTCTTGAATGTGGATTTGAGCAGTCTGAGGAATGCAGTTTTTAGAATGGTGTCACTTTTGGGTATTTTCTGTCACATCACCAGTTATTTCAAAGGTGGGTTTTGCAAATTTTGTTGGAAAAATTAGAAATTGCCGAAACTTTTCACCCTACCATATTACACGCTAGTGGCAAGTAATGGGTGTGCAAACATGGTGCCCGCTGGCGGTAGTGGCTCCCTCACACAATACCGCCTATGGTGGCGCCCACAACAGGACCTAAGGCCCCCGAAACAAACGCCTGGAGCTAGTCACGGTACAACTTGCTGCCCAGTATTATCGCCGAATAACTAACTGCGCCTCCCTGACGTACTAAGGCCCAGTTAGTTATGCTGCCACCATCTTTGGACTAGGTGTCTAAATATGGCTGCGGCGTTGCGTATGGCAGGAAGGCAGAGAGTGATGGGTGTGTAAATGTGGCATCCTTTGGCTGTACTTAAACTTTGCGCAGGACCGCCAGCAGTGCCGCAACTGCCACCGCTGACACCTCACCACTTGAGTAAGTGTGCACGAGTATACCCGGTGTGCATGCACACTTAGGCAGTTGCCATCCTTGATCACTTGGGGATTACTTGGGGTGTTCTTTATTCCTATGCTTTTTGGAGCGTTAGTGCTCCTTCCTCAGGGACAAAAAAAACCCCAAAACACTGACACTTGTCCCAATACAACTATTGTTCGCCACGTCAATCGTGGATATGTGGGTCCCGCAGCAGCTGTATCCAGGTGCGCATGCTTATTGTGTGTAACACAACTTTTCCAGGTGAGCAGCTTTCAATAAGGCTCTTGCCGATTTCTGTAAGAAGATACTATTTGCGCATTGTCTTCCCCCCCCCCCCCCCAATATAGATTTTGTTAGTAAATTCAGGTCAGTCAGGGAACTGCCTGAGGATATAAGGGCCGCAGCTGCCTATCAGTGCTGGTTTATCAAGGCGCCCCTCAGTGAGTGTGATTATATGCCTTCCAGACCGTGACCAAAAGCACATGTAATAACCACCACCCAGTCACTGACAGGTCCTGAATAACCTAGCACCAATTGCTGCCACCAGTTTCTTGTTTGATACAAGTTTGGTCTGTGAACAGGTTTATATTGGGTCAGAAACCAGCCCAGGTAGCGTTACTGTTAAAGGGAACCTGACCCCTAAAAATCAGTCCCCAGACCAATTTATACCTGTCCCTGCACCTCCAGGAATGCATTGTAGGCATCCCTTTGTATAAAAAAATGGTATTTGTAAAGTATATAAGTGCTTTTATTACCTTCCTTTCTGCGGCTTCTCAGTGCTTGAAGTCACACAGGGCGTTCACTGTGGCTTCTCAGCACAGCCTGCAGATCAATTATTCACTCCCAGATGGGTTTGCTAATGTATTGTGAGCTCCCTCGCCCCCCTCCATGGGCGGTATAGGCTGTATGACGCAAATCGCGTCATATCCATATCCTAGGACTTCGCGCTGAGCATTGTGCATGCGCGAGTTTGCTCTGCCATCCAGCCAGCTGACCAGGATCCTGGAGACATGTGAGTGAACCACTCCCTTTCCCATTTCATCTTTAGTTTATGTGCAGATCTAAGTTTCATTGTGAGCTTTGTGACACTTGAGGGTTCTTTGGTGCAGACTCTTATCCGTGTAGGGGAAAATGCACTAAACTGCCTGGATAAGAGGGTTTAGGTCTCTTCACCTTTTGGATGTAAATAGTCTTCCTTTCTTTTATAAGTTTCTCTTCACTGTCAGGCAGGGGTAAGAACTGGAGCTCTGATTACACTGGGGAACAATTTGGAAAAAAATTCTGTTGAGTTAGGTTTTTGAGCTGATTCATACTAAAATTGGCATGCTGATTCCAAAAATGTAGTCAGTTTTTTTTTCTAGCACGTCAAGTTTTTCCTCCACAACTTGCCTGCCAGAGAAGCACAATTGCACTGATATCTGTAATAAGACTTATCTGATTACAATTCGACTCATATAGAGCTACGTGGCAATTTGTAAGAGTAGTCACAACTGAGACAGTGTGGTGAGAGGTGTGTGCAGCTCCCAATACGTCATAATTATCAATATCTTGAAAAAAAAACAACACTTTTTAGGTACAGTAGTTTACATATTTTTGAGAAGATAAAAATCCTATAGTTCAAAAACTTGACGTGATAGAGGAAAACTGAGATAATTTCTGGATTCAGCATCCAAAAATTAATTACGTATATACTCGCGTATAAGCCGAGTTTTTCAGCCCAAAAATTGGGCTGAAAAGTTCCCCCCTCGGCTTATACGCGAGTCACTACACGGGCGCCCCCCCCCCCCCTTCAGTGGTATACAGGCCCCCCATCAGTATTCAGGGCCCCCCCATGCTCTGGAAACCTGTAAAGTAAGATGATTATACTTATCACTGTCCGCTGCGTCCGCTCTGCATCGCGCTCCTCCATCTTCATTCAGCGTCTTCCGGCTTCCTGTGTTCGGCGCCGACAATGACGTCATTGGGGGGGGCCCTGGATACTGATGGGGCATGTTATACCTCGGGCTGCTGCTGTATATAACCCTGGGGCGGCTGCTGCTGCTGTATATACCCCTGGGGCTGCTGTAACACTGCTGGGGCCTGTATATACCACTGGGGAGGCTGCTGTAACACTGCTGGGGCCTGTATATACCACTGGGGAGGCTGCTGTATACCACACTGCTGGGGCCTGTATATACCACTTGGGAGGCTGCTGTATACCACACTGCAGGGGCTGTATACCACACTCCTGGGGGCTGTATACCTGTGCTGGGGTCCACCCTCGGCTTATACACGAGTCAATAGGTTTTCCCAGATTTTGGGGGCAAAAGTAGGGGGGTCGCTTATACACGGGTCGGCTTATACACTAGTATATACGGTAAGAACAGTTGTCTGACCTAACTCCTAAAAAAAAAAAATTGTGTTCCCCAGTGTTATTAAAAAATAGCAGAACTTTTCATTCTGCGCTATTTGGACTGGGGGCTTCCTATAAACTTATCATCTGTCTGTAATATCTGTGCGACTTGTGTGAAAGTTCTGGAATAATGCTAGACGTGAATTATTTATTTTTTTAATAAGGTCGTCGAAACGTCTATCTACACAACAGAGGAGCAAGCAAATGGCCAAGATCAGAGCTGAAAGGAAGAAGGTCACCCCTAAACAAGAGGAGCACCCGCCCTATAAGCGGCAGCGGTTGTAAGTGTCTAGACTATCCGAAACCTAAGACAAAGTAAGATTTTGTACAGGCCTCTAAGGCCCCTTTCACATCAGCGTTTTTTTCAAATCGCGGCAGATGCGGTGAAAAAAACGCATCTGCCGCGATTACCGCATACCGGCTGCACTTGCGGCACGGTTGCGGCAAGCCCCATACAATGTATAGGCGGGCTTGCGGCAGGTGCGGCAAGTGCGGTTTTGGCAGGTGCGGCCGCGAAAAACTGTTTTTTTTTTTCGCGGCCGCACCTGCCGTAAGTGCCAAAACCGTACTTGCCACACCTGCCGCAAGCCCGCCTATACATTGTATGGGGCTTGCCACAAGTGCAGCCGGTATGCAGTAATCGCGGCAGATGCGTTTTTTTTTTTCACCGAATCTGCCGCAATTTGAAAAAAACGCTGATGTGAAAGGGGCCTAACGTGATCTTTCTTTCAGGAATGCTACCAAATGCAAATCCGCAGACTCCACCACCAACAGTGGGCCGTCAGCCAAGCGGACAATGCCACCAACCCCCACAGTTCTCAAGTATGTCCATAGCAGTCTTTTGATGGGTCATGGGTAGGGTGAGCAAACCAGACTTTAAAGTTTGTTGTTCGTACTGAGCATTTACTTAAAGAAAAATAAAAAAAGTAATTGTTTGGAGTTGAGATTCTTTACATACTCCATCACCGGAGGGAACATCCTGTACTCCAGTACACTCGGTGCTTGAAATGTTGAATGGCTCGGACTGGAGGTAAAATGGGCATTATCGGATGTTGTGTGTACAAAAAAAAGATAACTCTGTCCTCACTCCCCCTGAAGTGCTTTAAGGGCTGGCTGCATGCGGGGGGAGGCCGAACTGCCCAGTGACTTCAAATGAGGTTCGGGTCCAGAACAGAACTTTAAAAAAAAAAAAAAAGGGGTAGTTTAGAGCCCCACAAGGCTAGACCTTTAAATTTGGGCAAGCTCTGTTAACCATGTGGAGTCTGGAGTAGGTTGTTGCATCATTTTCAACCTGGGATCTCATCCTTCTAGGAGAAGGATTATGCCTTTAAGAGTAAAGAACTCTGAAGAACAACAACTGGAGAAGATGCAGCAGCTTCAGCAGGAGCTTGCAGAGAAACTTAAGAAGAATGAGGAGTCCTTGAAGGCTGTGCTGGCCGGAGCAGGTATGGGAATGTACTTTAGTATGAGGATGGACCTGCTGTCTTCAATGTGTCACCCACGCTTGGAGCAGTGGTAGGAATAATTGTTATATTAAAGTTCTTGATTTACTGCTATAGGTCAGCCCTTGAAGAAGGTGCCTGTTCAGGCTACCAAGCCTGTAGCCATTCACTTCCACACTGATGACCGTATGAAACGGCATCAAGAGGAGACAAGTGGGGAGCAGTATAAACAAGTGAACTTTACCGCTGAGCTCCGCAAACACCCTCCGTCTCCAGTAAGTATTCACATGAGACACTGAATATAAAGGTACCGTCACACGTAACAATATCGTTCAAAAGTCACGTGTTTAGTTTTTCTTGAACGATGTCGAAACGACATCGTTGCGTGTGACATTACTAACGATCAGTCGGTTGATCGTTAGATTTGAGGTCCTGTCCTCAAATCAATCGTTGGTCGCCCGCTGGACACGCACCATCCAGTAACTAGTACAGGCAAACTAGCTTCAACAGAGGCTCCACGTTAAAAGGAATGATCCATCTGGAGACTTTTCACTAAACTCCATTTATTAATCTATTTCTTCAGTGGCTGCTTTACGGTAATCGATGGCTGTCTGCAGCTCTCACAGGTGTTGGAAAAGCAAAGTTCTTCCTTCAGGGACTGATCTGTGGGAGGATTTGCTGTATGATTATTAGTGAATGGGTTTTTCTGTGGATGCCTTTCTGTTGAATGTCCCTACCCACTGACAAAATGAAAACTGATGAACAAATGCTCCAGACAGGAGTTCATTGGAGTAATATCTGTTCTTCTTTTCAGTCCCATATACCAAAAGGTGGATACACCATTCCCAAACCTTTCAACCTGTCTCAGGGTAACAAAAGGAAACACGAGGATACCAGCGGGGAATATGTCTCTACAGCTGAGCAGGTCCTGGCTTTCTACAATAAGACACCGCAACGCTTCCACTTGCGCAGCCGGCTGAAGGAGTTGGAAGGTTGGTGGACCATCAAACTGTGAGATTGTTTTATTAACACTTAATGTCTTTAAAATAGAAACTACATAGTAATGTTATTACAGGTCCGTCTCTTTTGAAGAATGTGAAATTAAAGCTCACAAACCCGAAGACTCCTTTATTAACGACCAAGCAGCGGCATAGACCCGTTACCTGCAAGAGTTCTGCAGAAATAGAAGCAGAAGAGTTGGAAAAACTGCAGCAGTAAGTCATCTGGTGGATAATGTTCTGCCGTCTTCGACTCTTTTTTTAAAATCCTATGTATAGGGTGTAACTTCCTAATGGCTATGATCTAAATCCGGTGGGAACTCCAGGCCTCGAGGGCTGCCAACAGGTCTTGTTTTCAGGATTTCCTTAGTATTGCACATAATTGAATCACGTGCACTGATGATGATTCCAAACCCTGTACAATGCTATGGAAATCCTGAAAACATGACCTATTGGTGGCCCCCGAGGCCTGGAGTTCCCCATCCTTCATCTAAATGCTGGAAGCCCCAGCAATCCCAAGAGAGAGGCTCTGAATGGAGCGGAGAGGGAGCAGCACTGAGTCAAGACTGCTGCGGGCGGGAGGCAGGGTCGCCGGTGGAGATCGGCAGTAGGACAATGCTTGTGGGCCTGGAGCTGGGGGGGTGTCGCGGCAATGTAGGGTGGGTGCCATTGGTACTTCTAGGTGACCCTGCAGAGGCAGCACAAATTAAGATCTTGTACAGTTGAAATCTCCATCTGCACATGCGTTTGCCTCCACAGCCATTTTCTTGCATTCCATCCGGTAGAGGCAGCTCCGGCACAGATTAAGCTCTGAGATCCTCCGTCTGCACCATCTATGAAGCCATTTGCCTGCCGTAACCCAGAAGTATCAATAGTCTACTGCCGCAACACCCCCAGCTCCAGGCCCACAATCACTGCTGACATCCACCGGCGATCCTGCTTTCTGTACCTCCGCTCAACCGCAGCCGCAACACCCACTGGGCAAGCAAGACTTTGATTAGAAAATGTCCCCCCCAATGGGGGTAGGGAGAGCATTTTATAACCTGCAATTATATAATGCTGCAATATACCCACACTTTCTACTAAGTAAAAGGCGCAATATCAACATTTCACATTCAACTATCTTTTTGACAGATGTCAGGTATCTGGGCCCCCATGGTGAAATATTGGCCTTGCCTGACATAATAAGCCATCAATATTTAATATCCAGAAAACCCTCTTGAATCAGTTTTTAGAAGGCCAACAAATGTTTTCTTTGCTAAATAGATATAAATTTAAAGCCCAAGAGCTCAATACCAAAATCTTGGAAGGTGGCCCTCTCCTCCCAAAGAAGCCCCCTGTTAAAGAATCCACCATACCTGTCGGCTTCAATCTGGAAATTGAGAAGCGAATTCAGCAGCGGGAGAAGAAGGATGTTGAGGAAGAGGAGACTTTCATCTTCATTTCCAAACCGTGTCCCAGCAAGATCCTAACTGATGTAGTGGTCAGTAGTCTTCAGCCACCGGGCTTTTCTTCATCACTTTTTAACTTCTGACTTAAAACCATTTTATTTCTTAGGGTGTTCCAGATAAAAAGGTGCTGCCTTCAACTGTGCCACAATCTCCAGCTTTTGCACTTAAGAATAGAGTGCGAGTACAACCCTGGGAGGAGATGAAGGCAAGTTATCACTTATGTATCCTGTAAACCATATACTGGTCAAAGCAGTGAGTAGTCCTCTTCTTTCCCCTTAATTTGTGTTATATTGACCTTAGAAAACAAAGGAAGGCAGCACAATCATAGTGAGCAAAGTGGTTGCCAACTCACAGGTTGTTACCCAATCACCACTATAAATGGAAATTCCAAAAAGTTTATGGAAGCACACGGCAAGACATTCAGTGCAAACATTAGGACCCATTTGGAAAAAGGCCTTTTTCAGCATGTCCTATGAGGAACGGACAGGATTTGGGAATGTTTAGCTTGCAAAAAAGATTGAGGGGAGACTAATGACTGCCTATAAATATCTCAAGGGCTGTCACACTGTAGAGGGATCAGCTTTATTCACATTTGCACAAGCAGAGACTAGAAGCAATGGGATGAAACTGAATGGGAGGAGACACAGATTAGATATTAGGAAAAACGTTTTAACAGTGGGTGTGATCGAGTGGAACAGGCGGCCACGAGAGGTGGTGAGTTCTCCTGCAATGGAAGTCTTCACACTGGACAGACATTGTCTGGGATGATTTCGTGAATCCTGCTTTGAGCAGGGGGTTGGACCAGATGACTCAGGAGGTCCCTTCCAACTCTCCTTATGATTCTTAGAAATATTTACACATTTTTCATGAAATTTCTCATGTCATAAATTTTTTTTTTTTTTTTTTGCAATCCTAATTGTAATAACCAAACATATGTTGCCATTTGCAGGATGAACCTGCACCTATCATAAAAGCCAACCCAATGCCCCATTATGGGGTGCCCTTCAAGCCTAAATTGGTGGAGCAGAAACAAGTGGAGCTTTGCCCCTTTTCATTCAATGAACGTGACCAGCAAAGGATGGAAGAAAAGGAGAGGAAACTAGACCAGCTCAGAAATCCAGATGTAAGTGTCCGGCCCTTATGTGAGATCCATTGCTCCAGGAGCTGAAACGATCCTAAGCCATTTTGTCTTGTAATCTGCCAAGGTTCCAAAATTCAAGGCTCAGCCTCTGCCTCTGTTTGACCACATCACCCTCCCTGAGAAGAAGGTGAAGGAGTCAACAAGCCAAGAACCCTTTAATTTGGAGATAGATAAACGCGGGGAGCAGAAGCTACATCGGTGGAAGCAGCAGGTGAGGATCACCTCCGTAACCCATAGACTTGTTAAGAGTTTGATTTGGAGTTTACATAATGTCCTATCCCTTTTCCAGATGAAAGAACAGCAGCGGCAGCAAAAGGAAATGACAGCTTTTAAGGCAAGGCCCAACACTGTGACTACCCAGGAGCCATTTGTGCCCAAGAGAGAAAGCCGGATGTTGTCAGGTATGGCCAACTGTCCATGTGTACATTATCAAATGGGTGAGTCTTCACTATAAACCAGAGTGGGAGCAACTTGTGGAGGAGAATGGTGGGCCATTTAAATGGATATCATGCAAAATTACCTGCAATGACTACTTGATCTAGATATTATGGAACAGTCATCCTATCAGGAGGAGTTGCTTTGATTGGGGCTTGCATACTTCTGTTTCTTGAAGACTCATCTATTGTAAAGACTTGTGAAATTCAGTGGGGGGAGTAAAAGCTGCAGTCAGAATGTCCTGCTAAGCATCTTACCCACCAAGTTGTACCTCCACTCTTGCTCCTATCACTGGGCACCCCTGGCTGGCCATGCTCTTGGTACTGAATGGGTCTGTTTCTCCCTTCACCTTTCTCCTTTTTGCACCAATTCTCTCATTTGTTTCCAAACTTAGAGAGCCTTTCTGGTTCCATAGTTCAAGAAAACTTTGAGCTTGCTACAGAAAGGCGCGCTAAGGAAAGGCAAGAGTTTGAGAAGCGCTTAGCAGAAATGGAGGCTCAGAAATGCCTTGTGGAAGAGGAGGAACGTAGGCGGCAAGAAGAGCAGGAAAAGGAAGAGCTTAACCAACTAAGACATGAATTGGTACGTGACTTCTGGGATCTACCAAAATTAATGTAGTTTTTGTTTTATAAGACACATTCCAAATTTGGAGAAAAAGTGTCAAATGGGGTCCATCTCATAATGCCAGTGTCTGTCTTACAATCAATATAGATGTCCCCCATCCTGTTGTATATGTATCCTTGCACATGCCCCCACATTCTTAACCCACCATGGCTTAGAGTGCGTGGGGAGTTGCGGTGGTGCAGATAAGAAAGGTGCAGGACACAGGATCCACGGAGGATGTGTGCAATGGGGCAAGGCTGCAGTCCTAGAGCTGGGGGAGAGGGAGGTCACGGCAATGTGCGCTGGTGGCCGCCGTTTTTAGTGTACCTGCGCCTCAGCCTCCTACCATCCAGGACCTCCAGAAAATTGCCACAGAGGGGGTGCATGTCCAGATCTCAACTGCCCGCTTGCCTGGAAGGACACTGAAAATGACAGCCACATCAGTGCGAAACCCCTCCCCACCCGCAGCCATGTCCCATTACCCACATTCTCTGTGCACCCAGCATCCTGCACCTTCACTACACCACCGCAACCCCCCCACCCTTGG
The DNA here is from genome assembly GCA_033576535.1 of Allobates femoralis. Taxonomy (NCBI): domain Eukaryota; kingdom Metazoa; phylum Chordata; class Amphibia; order Anura; family Aromobatidae; genus Allobates; species Allobates femoralis. The sequence goes on along the minus strand of JARQOC010000006.1, from coordinate 415,436,523 downwards.
TGAGTTGGAAAAAAACAGTAAAAAAAATTAATATTATAAAATGCCCCACCTCACCCAATTTGAGGGGAATGGGGGGGGAGTTAGTGCATTTTATAATATGAAAAGTATGGTAAGTGCCACAACAGGGATTTCGCCAACAGTTTACTTGCTGCAGTCCTTTTATAACAGGAACTTGTGCGCTTTGCAGGCAGCCTCTGTCCTGGTGCTGCTGCAGGCAGCCTCTGGCCTTAGTGTTACATGTATACTTTATGTCGGTGCTTCTTCAAACAATAGGGCATACAGAAACTTTGCACACTCAACCCCACTCAACCCACTATCAGGAAGTAACACGTGTTTTTAATTTTTAGGTTCACAAAGCTCAACCAATCAAAAAATTCAAGCAGTTTGACATCAAGGCGAGTGATGCTACCCTGACTGTGCCAAAGTCTCCGAAGTTCTCGGACCGCTTCAATATCTAGTTGTTGGAGTGATGTCCGCACCCTGTCGCTCAAATTTTTAAGTATTTTGGATTCATAAATGCCAGATTATCAAATGGTAAAAAGACTGGAGGCAGCAGGAAAAAAAGTTTATGTAGTATATATGGGAAGTGTGCTCGAGGGTAATGTAAAGTCTGTGTAAATAGTTTTTAAGAATCCTTTTTTTTTTTTTCTTAATATTTTGTTAGTTTTAATGCTTCTTTTGCATTAGTGTACAATGAAATTTTGTAATAAACCTCATCCTGTCAATGTTCATGTAGTCTTAACCATCATTAACTAAAGCTTTGACAGCCTTGTCTGTAGCTCCAATATTCATGGAAGACAGGGAGCTGAAAACGTGTCTTCTTTCTCCCTGGACCAGCGCCATTCGTGTCTGTTGACTTTGCAGACTTTAATCCCAAGCAGATGTAATTCTCCTTTACAGGTCTCCACTTAGGTCAGGAGTGTCTGGAATTGTGCTGATTGCCATCAGTCTGATCTCGTGTGACCTTATAGTGATGTAGTCTGTCATAGAGACATGTTGGGGTCACCTGTCCCCTCTGATGAGGCTGCACTCTGTCCCAGTCACACTACTCTTGTTTTTAGCCCCCTCCTTTTTTTGTCAGACGGTCCTCCGGACCCTCGCTGCCAGCTGGGTATAAGCTTCCCTTTACTAGATCAGCTCAGAGAGTACAATAATTGTTTAAGGGAAACCTGAGAGCTGATTTATGCTACCGGAGTCATAGGCTGTCCTCTCAGCCTGACATGTACTTATTCTGCAGTGCTTTGGTGTTTCAGACAACACATGTGTTGTCCTTTGGATTATGACCCATTCCAAGCCTTCTCCATACTTTCTTCTTTCCATCAATCTTGTACAGGTTGATGTTGGTTTCATCTTTCCACAGTATGTTTTTCCAGTACCAGGCCGTGTCATTAGATATTTTTTAGCAAAGATTTATTTCTGACTTTTTATTTTTCAGGCAGGTTATTGGTTTGCACCTTGTGGTGAACCCTCTGTATTTTGCTCGCATAAACTGTTCTCTTTATGGTAGACTTGGATACTGAAACACCTCCTTCCTGGACAATATTCTTCACTTGGGTGGATGTTGCGACAGGGTTTTTCTTAACCATAGAAAAAATTCTACGATTATCCACCACTGTTGTCTCCTGTGGACTTCCAGTTCATGTTGAGGACTCGCAACGGGTTCTAAATGCAACTGCCACACCTGGAATCAGATCCAGACCTTTCATCTGCATTATTGACTATATGGTTTAACAAAGCAATAGCCCATCAGAGTTTGAGAATTGTTAAATACGGTATCCAAATATTTCTGGACCTCCTGAATGTACAGATACCTGTGTGTGTGGTTCTTTTTTTTTTTTTAGTTTTTTTTAGTTTTTTATATGGCACCACACACACATGCGTATACGTGTTAGATATACCAGTGTCTGTACAGTTGGGTCCTGAAATATTTGGGTGCTGACACGAGTTTCGACATATTAGCTGTTTACTAAAATATATCTAATATATAAAGCTGTGTGTGTGTGTGTGTGTGTGTGTGTGTGTGTGTGTGTGTGTGTGTGTGTGTGTGTGTGTGTGTGTGTGTGTGTGTGTGTGTGTGTGTGTGTGTGTGTGTGTGTGTGTGTGTGTGTGTGTGTGTGTATGTATCCGGGATTGGCATCTACAGCGTCGCAACTACAGCCACAAAATTTTGCACAGTCACACGTCTTGACCCCGGGAGCGTCATAGTCTATGTTGTGAGGCGAAATTTTAACCCTGCTCATTCCAATTCACCAAACCATTTTGCCCCTATCTACATAATGGGGGAAAAAGTGACAGTTACCAATTGACAGTTGTGAATGAGAGGGGCTTAATGATAGCGCCAAAGACTAACAGCACATACCAGCATATAGTCACTAAGGTGGGGCCCCAACATGAGATATTCACCACGCACGGGGACATGTATACACACCACACGCACACAAAGAGTAACAGCAAGTGTATAGTCGCTAAGGTGCAGCCCCAACATTGGATACTCACCATGCAACCGAACAAACACACACACCACAAAGAGACACACAAAACAGAGACACACCACACAGACCCCCCCCCCCCACAGGGACACACACATACACACCCCAGGGACACACACACAGACAGACACAGATGTGCACAAATCACCTCACACAACTTGCCTCACGTGTGCTATCTTTATTTTCCAAACATAAACATCTGATTAAAAACAGCCAATGTGCAACACATGTGCCATATAGGGAATTAAGGCAGATGTCAGTCACATGAGCTGTCTATTATGTGTATGTGTGAGGTAACATATACTGCCTGGCCGGGGGGAGGGTTTACTGTTGGCTGGAGATTTTAGGCTGCCTATAGCAACCAATCACAGCTCAGCTTCTATTTTCCTACAGGTCATTTATATGACATATTCAAATTCCATTTTGTTATAGCTAACAGCAGTTATTTATTAACCCGGGTGTAGCCGGGTACTACAGCTAGTTGATTATATAACTGGATTTTGAAATATGGGCCTAAAGTGCAGACTTCCAGCTTTAATTTGAGGGTATTCACATCCTAATTGGATTAAGGGTTTAGGAGTTGCAGCTCTTTATTATGTAGTTGCCTCTTTTTCAAAGGACTAAAAGTAATTTCTCCTTCGCCTCATTGGGGGACACAGGACCTTGGGTGTTATGCTGCTATCCACTAGGAGGCGACACGAAGCAGAGTCGGAAAAAGACAAAGTGGCTCCTCTCCTGCAGTATACACCCCCTGGCTGGCACCAGCCTAACCAGTTTTTGCTTAGTGTCTCAAGGAGGCAGACATCTTTTTTTATTACTTTCATTTTCATAGATTTTCATTATATATAATATATATATATATATATATATAATCTACTCTATAATTGCCATAGGCATTTTTGTGTCGGACCCCGAAATCGCCGTGGCTATGTCACGCTGTGACGTCACCATGCGCGAGCAATGGCTGCGAAGCGGCCATTGCGAGTCGTTGGTCGAAAATAGAACCAGAGGGTCGGCTACAAAGTTAGCGATTTACCGTGAGGCCATTGCGAGTCGCTACGTCAGCCGCCGCAAGTCCCCTTATACTTTGAATGGGGATCCATGCGAGTCGCTGGGTAGTGCAAGCATTGTGAGTCACTATGAATCATCATCATCATCATCATCATCATCCAAATCATCATCATCATCCAAATCATCATCATCATCATCCAAATCATCATCATCATCATCCAAATCATCATCATCATCCAAATCATCATCATCCAAATCATCATCATCATCATCATCATCCAAATCATCATCATCATCCAAATCATCATCCAAATCATCATCCAAATCATCATCATCATCATCCAAATCATCATCATCATCCAAATCATCATCATCCAAATCATCATCATCATCCAAATCATCATCCAAATCATCATCCAAATCATCATCATCATCATCCAAATCATCATCATCATCATCCAATATCATCATCATCATCATCATCATCATCCAAATCATCATCCAAATCATCATCATCATCATCATCCAAATCATCATCCAAATCATCATCATCATCCAAATCATCATCATCATCATCCAAATCATCATCATCATCATCATCCAAATCATCATCCAAATCATCATCATCATCATCATCCAAATCATCATCATCATCATCATCATCATCCAATCATCATCATCATCATCATCATCCAAATCATCATCATCATCATCCAAATCATCATCATCATCATCATCATCATCCAAATCATCATCATCATCATCATCCAAATCATCCAAAGTCAGCTGTGACCGCCTGGCCCTTGGACACTGGGTGCCATGCACACATCAGCTGGTAGGCTCCCATCACTTACCCACTGAGGACGGATCACTTCCAGCACCTCTTCACATGGCAGTGCTCTGCACTTCTGAATCGTCCTCTCCTCACTCAGACACCTGGCAGGTTCCTATCCAGCCTACTCACTCCCAGCTGCAACCCAGTGAGTCAATCAGCACATCTTCACTCACACACAGACCTGACATGTGATTAACCCCCTGTGCACCATTCAGGTTTAGCCCAGCAAAGCACTCCAAAAAGTATTGAACGCGTCACAATAAGTATTGAATGCGCCCCAAAAAGTATTGAACACGCCCCAAAAAGCATTGAACGCGCCCCAATAAGTATTGAACGCACCCCAAAAAGCATTGAACGCGCCCCAATAAGTATTGGACCCCCCCAAAAAAGTATTGGACCCCCCAAAAAAAAGTATTGGACTCCCCCAAAAAGTAGCTATAACTACTATAATCAAATTAATGCACGTTCTAGAATCCCGATGCATTTGCATCGGGCTCACAGCTAGTATATATATATATATATATATATATATATATATGTGTGTATGTATGTATTATTAGTATTATTAGTATTATTATGTTTTCCTTTCAAGAAGGAAGAGATGTAGCCAGCTCCTTCCTCGGCTCCTCACTGTTGGGGAGCTGGGTCGAAGTTGAGATGCATCAAGACTAACCAGGCCTTCTCCTTCCTCGGCCCCCCATTGTTGGGGAAGCTGGGTCGAAGTCGAGTCTTCCCAGGATCCTTCCCCGGACCCCACAGTCGGAACTCCGGGTTGCAGTGATGGCTACTAGTCTTCCCATCCTTCCATCCGGAAATGCAAGAAGACTGCCCTCTTCCATTGCACCCCATACTGGGGTTGTTCTGGGTCGAGACTCCAAGTCCAGGTACTGCAATCCCCTGACTGAAGGGCCCCCTCACAGACTGATGGACACTGTTATCCAAAACAGTGAGAAACACCACCACCCTCCCCATGTCCCCTGCTCACATGGGGGGCCTTGGGTACCCTGAATATGCAGAGTTTCCCCCGGCAATACTGGGTGCCTATCCCGCTGTGCCCTTGTTACCGGCCTGTGCAGGGCGGCGGTGATGTTTTGCAGCAGTGGCGCTAACTCTACAGGGCGGCTGGGCGATTTCATGGAGCAGGACCGGCGTGGATGGGGACTTTAGCGCTGGCCCCATTGTTTTCCTGGGTCTGCTGTTTACTCGAGGCTCCAGTCTAGTGCCGGCAGCTCTGCCTTCCTCCGCCTCCTGCCCACCCTTCGGCTGATGTCAGAGAGGCAGGTCCACCACGCCCCTGCCACATCACAAAAGGAGGCTGGCCGGACCTCTTGCTGCTTCTCGCACACTCACAGGATCTTATGCGCGCCCTATTTTTGTCTAGCTGGCCCGGCCCCACCCCCCGCTTCTGTCTCCCACACAGTCGCCATGACAACGCTACTGTTACTGCAGACACAGATCTGCAGAAGGACCTAGGATCACTGGTCCTTGGGCCCTGCAGGAGGGACAAGGCTACTCACTAACAAGTGCAATACTGAGCCTGTCGCAACTATGCCGGGTTCACGCGCCAAAAGGCAGTTATCACCATTGTCTGGAAATATGCCTTACACTGTGCTCCTGCCTAACATGTCCTACTATGCTGTCAGCTTGAATCCCCTAACACTGTGCAGGAAACCAGTGCATCCTTGTTGCATAACAGGCCATTGAGAAACACTGCTCCAAGCCTTATGGAACTGTTACACTTCCGTACATTAGCAGCACATATGCTGAGGTTGATGAGCGCAGAGCTCCCCCCAATTACTATCTGCAGATCATGTACCAAACACGGACAGTTTAAGTCTTGTGCAGTGTCAGACTCGCAAGTCCCAACACTAAACTACAAACTATAATGGCGCTAAGTTAACTAACGGCGCAGCATACTAATGTTCCCATCGGACAATAAATCTTATCAATCGTTGATCTGATGTTCACGGTTTAGGGCAGGGTAACCCTGCACAATAAACTCTGACCCCAGAGACGGACCATCGGGATCCCTATACCCTCGGCGTTCCTCACAGGACACAAATCTCTCCTTACAAGGGCTTCCCAGCATCCTCTCACGGTCTAGAGACATATCTGTTATTTTGTCGTTTTATAGGGTTTTTTGGTACATTTTAAAAATTGTTTAGAACTTCAAGGGACCCTTGGCTTAACTTACCCCCCCATCCACAAACCTTACAGTTGGGACTCTGGGTTGTAGTGGAAATACGGATACGTATGTATACAGTTGGGGCCCTGGGTAGAGATGGATTACATGTGGATTATCGCAACAACTCTCTCCAGACCCCACAATTGGGTGATCTGGGTCGAGAATTTGAAGATCGCCCCTACAGGATAACCAGCGGCACCAACATGGCCAAGGCCCCTTACGTTTCTCCCTGGAAGCTGTGGATTGAAATTCCTGGGCCCCTCCTGGCCCTGGCTATTCCGCTGGTAACACCAGCCCGTCGCGGCACATATTTTGCCTACTACATGGGTGGATGGTCCCTCTCTCCTTAAGGCAGTGAAATCTGGGTTGGTATAATGTTTTCGCACTACGCAATCGAGATCCTGTCTCAGACAGGATGGTTCTAGCGGCACTGGTTTTCTCTTGCGAGTGGGCACCTCGTCTATACATCCCTAGGTAATGCCGACTGTACGGCCTTGACAGTTTTAGATGTCATTACCACCCGCAGGACCCCCTGACTACTCCAGTGCGAAAAGACTTCCGCCTCTAAAGACCCTGTCTTGTTGGCACAAGCTTTAGCCAAATTACTTTCCCACATGGAGAGAAGTGTCTGGCTCACTATTACAGGAGACAGGTACATCAAGGCATTATTAGCGCCGGCTCCAATATCGAGCTTTGCTCCTCTCAACCGTCTCTTTCTGTTTGGTCTTCACATTTTTCCCTTCTGTACGGATTCTCTCCGCTCCATCTGCTCATCCATGGCAGAAGGAGGGTTCCTTGCCCCCATAAATTTTGTGGCGCACCTACTCATCCCTGATACCTTAAGGGCACAGCAGATTCCTGCGCTTCACAATTCCCGAGGTTCTTTATTTTCTCACCCTGCCTTCCGCACTTGCCACAGCCTCTAGGATCTTTTACCACAGTTCATGCCGGCAGACACTACCTTCGTTCACAGTGAGTAGTTGCCTCCTCATACTTAGACAACCTGCTCCTCAAGACTTCCTCCTTTTAGGCCTGCAAAAAGAGCATTTACACTTCAGAGAACATCTTGATTCGCCTACAGTGGGTTGGTCAACCTACCCAGATTCTTTCCAATCCCAAGTTGAGACATTGCCAGGGGTTCTAGCTCTTCTTCATCCCTCATCTAACTCCCTCCGGTCCGGGGAGAGCCTTGGCAGGATGGTCGTACAAATGCAGGCGGTTTTGGGCCTCTCTACACACGACCTATGTCAGGAGTCCTTTCTCCCTGTTTTGGACATTCGATCTGTCACCCGTGCCCAATCACTCCCTTCACTCAAGGCTGCTCCCCTCTCCACCTTCGCAGAGGAGATCTTTTTCTCTCTAATCTCTGGAAAATCCTTACCACAGATGCAGCCTACAGGCCGGTGTGTGACGTACCATCACCACACGTTTCAGGACATATGGGTTTCCCCCTTCCCCGGGTCCCACTCTGCCTGTGGATTAGAATCCCTCTTACAACTAGCAGGTCACCACAGTCCAAATCTGGACCCAGTCGGGACAATGTCACAGCAGTTACTACGTCACTCCCCAGGATGGACCCGCAGCAGACAGGCGAGGTGTCAGGAAACACCACCTTTCAGTTGGGCCAAATCAACCTAGTCTGTTCTCTTAACAGCGCACATTCCGAGTGTCAACAATTGAACGACAGATTTCCTTAGACGGGGGGGAGGGAGTATTTCATCAGAAGAGTCATTACTACATCTTGAAGTGATCTTACTGATACGATATTGGTGAATCTTCTGAAGTCACTGTTGTATGCCAAGGTGCCCAACTTCATATCTAGGTCTCTCAACCTGCAATCGATAGAGGCGTATCCACTAGTTCAATTCTAGACGCAGTTTCGTCTTCTCTACCTCTTCACTGTGCTGTGGCACATCACTCAGACCGCATTCAGGCATCTCAGTGGTCCTAGATTGGCTAGGCGCTCCCGACTTGTCGCCCTTGTTTAATCTGTTCAGCCGCTTCTTTGTCGGGTCCAACTTGCCATTAGATTCAATAGCCCTTGAGTTAGCAGCGAGACCTTTGGGGACCCGGGCTTTGACCCAGGCCGTTATTTTCTGCATGTGATGATCAAGACTATGATCAAAGTGAGAGAGCCTGCTTCTGATCGCATCTATTTTCGCGCATAGAAGACCTTCCTTGCCTGGTGCAATTTTCGAAACCTGACACCTCTTTTTCGTCTCCGGCCATCTCACATCATCTTATATTAGCCATGACCACGGTGCTTGCTCTCTAGGTTCCTTCTAAAGTCCAATCTCTGCTCTATTTGTACTTTTTCAGCACCGCCTTCTGGCTCGGCCTCAGGTTAAAACCTTTTTGTCAGTGGATTCCCCGCCTGGTCTCCCCTTACAGCAGCCGTGAGAGGAACAGAAATTCAGTCAAGTCTTGGACGCGCTCTTTGAGCCGCTCAAACATGTCTTTCCTGTCTTCTGGCGTCGTTCACTTCTTTCTGTTGAGCCTCTGAGCTCGCAGCGTTTTCCTGGCAGGAAACGGTTTCAGATTTTTTTTTTTTCAGGATAGAGCAGTGTCACAACCAGTCCCTTCGTTCCATCCAAGGGTGGTTTCTTTAATCCGCCTAAACCAACAAATTCTTCTCTACCATTTCATGCGGCGCCAGTAGCTGCATTAGGGACCTCTGTACACGCTGGTGCTAGTCTCGTAAACCGCCCTTCCGGACGTCTGATTATATCTATTCTCCCAGTACGTCTCTGTAAGGACATTGTGGCATACAATGCCACTTTTGCCACATTGTTCAATCCTACTAGTCAGTACCCTTTTCAGTTATAAAAAAAAAAAAGCATCAGTTCCATTAGGAATAGGTGCGTTTTCCATGGGTCATTTGACACCAGGCATCTGCACACCTAGTGTACCAGGCGGCCACCTGGTCCAGCCTTTCCACAAGCCTTAACACTACGGCGTTCATACTCAACTCTCGTCACATACGAGTCTGCATAGACACATCCTCCAGGCGGCTGTAGCTTACCTGGAAGGTGCAAGCTTTTTCATAGTCTATAATATATTATGTTCCCACCCAGGGACTGCTTTAGGACGTCCCATGGTCCTGTGTTTCCCAATGAGGCGAAGGACAAAAGATTTTTGTGTACTCTCCATAAAATCCTTTTTTCTTAGCCTCTGATTGGTGGACACAGCACCCACCCTGTTGGCTACTGGGCCTTGTTTATACACTTCTGCTTACATCGATAGTATATGCCTGTAAGAAGGCAATGAACTTGAGTTCATGTTTGGTTGCCGTTTTACAGGCATGTACTTCTTTTTCTTCTGCTTTACACACAAAACTGATTAGGCTGGTGCCAGCCAGGGTGTATATACTGCAGGGGAGGAGCCACTTTGTCTTTTTTAGACTCTGCTTAGTGTCTCCTCCTAGTGGACAGCAGCATAACACCCATGGTCCTGTGTCCCCCAATTAGAGGCTAAGAGGAAAGGATTTTACGCTGAGTACACAAATCTTCTTTTTGAGATGATCTCAAAAGCTTTTTATTGTGCCCCAAGGTCTGATCCATCATCAATTAATCAAGTACTGTATATGGTCTGGAGTTGAGTCCAGGTTTGGCATTTGCATGTGGATGCTGATGGCTGTGAAACCCACAACCTAGGAAAATGATCTCAGTGGAAAACCAGGCCATCACTGGATTGAAGGTAAAAAAATGGATTAGAGCAGAAATGTGATCAATTCACATTTATTCTCTGTACGATGTGACCGCCCCCACCAGCAAGTACATCTGTGCTTTAAAGGGAACCTGTCACCAGAAAAATGCAGTGCAATCTGCAGGCACTGTTATAGAGCAGGGGGAACTTAGTAGATTGATATATGTGTGTGTATATATGTATATAAGTATATAAATATATAAGATAAGATAAACTTTATTGATCCCGGAGGAAATTACAATTATTATATATATATATATATATATATATATATATATATATATATATATATAATATATATATATATATATTAGTTTTGTGAGAAAAGATTCAGTATAACCTGTGATTTCATCATTTAAATCTCTGTTCTTTCCAGGATTTTGGGTCCAGAGGGCGGAGCTATCAGTGACTGGCAGCTATCCTTGTATAAGGATGCATACAGAAACAGCTGTCACTGATAGCCCCACCCACTGGACCCACAATATCAGTGACAGCTGTTTCTGTATGCATCCTTATACAAGGATAGCTGCCAGTCACTGATAGCTCCGCCCTCTGGACCCAAAATCCTGGAAAGAACAGAGATTTAAATGATGAATCACAGGTTATACTGAAACGTCTCACAAAACTATATATCAATCTACTCTGTTCCCCCTGCTCTATAAAGTGGTGCCTGCAGATTGTACTGCATTTTCATGGTGATGGGTTCTCTTTGTCGCACCCTGCACTTTCCCACCAAACTATTTTTTTTGGAAGGGGGGTATGGGGTGTCTTCTAGTTAGAAAAATGCCATATTTATAATAGGCACTGTGTAATGAGGTAAAGGCAAGTTATTAATAGTGTTATTAATGTCCTTAAGAAGCAAAAATGCAAGAGCTCAGCCAAACACCATAGCGTTGGGACCTTCACCATTTCTGTTCCTTGCTGTTTTCGGCTCACACTGCAGATGGGAGCACAGGCAAAATAATCACATGCCTCATGCCCAAATTCTTGGTAAATTATGGAGCTAGGTATTCAGGTTCTCGCCTCCATTATTCTATGCCCTCCTTCATGTTTAGTATTATCTATTGCTACTGAAGGATCTGAGAGCAAATATGACCTAAATAGGTATCAGAGGCTTTACCTCGTGTGATTGAGAGAGTCACAGCCACTATAAAAGCAGATCACAGCTGCTGCAGTCCCCAGTGTGGTGGATGAAGGGTTAAAAGACATGCTGCCATATTCCTTGAGACATCAAAGGGTGAATATAATATTGATATATTAGTCAACTCGTTTCAGGGCCCCTGGGTCCCTTCCTCAGGACATGGCAATATATTGCCATATTTCAGGGAGACCTGCAACGCATTGACTTGTAAGTCAATATTATATTCACCCTTTGATGTCTTGTGGAATACGGTAGCGTGAGTTTTAACCCTTCATCGTCCCTACTTAAATTTTCTAAGATAACGACCTTTGGATTTTCATTGGCTGTGATCAATAATAATCAACATTTACAAAAATAAACTCTTGAAATAGATCACTCTGTGTGTAATGACTATACGCTGTGTGCAGAATTATTAGGCAAATGAGTATTTTGATCACATGATACTTTATACATGTTATTCTACTCAAAGCTGTATAGGCTTGAGAGCCAACTACCAATTAAGTAAATCAGGTGATGTGCATCTCTGTAATGAGGAGGGGTGTGGTGTAATGATATCAACACCCTATATAAGATGCCTTTCCTTAGGCAAAATTGTTTAGAAGAGAGATTTTACGGGCTCTGAAAAGTCCAAAATTGTGAGAGGGATGCAGCAGTCTTGAAGTTGCCGAACTTTTGAAGCGTGATCACTGAACAATCAAGCGTTTCATGGCAAATAGCCACAGGGTCACAAGAAGAGTGTTGGGCAAAATAGGCGCAAAATAACTGCCCTCGAATTGAGGAAAATCAAGCGTGAAGCTGCCAAGATGCCATTTGCCACCAGTTTTGCCATATTTCAGAGCTGCAACTTTACTGGAGTATCAAAAAGCATAAGGTGTGCCATACTCCGGGACATGGCCAAGGTAAGGAAGGCTGAAAAACGACCACCTTTGAACAAGAAACATAAGATAAAACGACAAGACTGGGCCAAGAAATATCTTAAAACTGATTTTTCTGATCATCATAATGGGAGACCCAGACAATGGGGTTTAGGGCACTGCCCTCCGGAGGCCACACTAGGTACTACAAGTTTGTAGACACCGCCCCCTCCGCTTATAAACCCCTACCGCAGGATATATCCTCAGTTTTTAACTTAGTGTGCTCGGAGGATCACGCGCTTTGCTTGCACTTCACAGCATTCTCACAGCTTACGTGATGGCGTATGAAGACAAGGTAAAAAGGTCCCGGTCGGGGACCTCCGGCAGTCTCCCTGTTCACCTTCGGGGAACACACAGGTTGAGGTACCGGAGGGCCTGGAGCCTGGACACATTGTGTCCCCCCGGTACGCTGCCGCACTCCTTCCCATCCTTCCTTGGGGGCTCTGGGAAGTGGGAGATAGGAGCCTTGCACAGCTCCGCTCCGTCCGAGGCCTCCCTAAATGGTGCTTACAGACCGGACTGGAGCCAGCCCAGTCCGAGGCCTCCCTAAATGGTGCTTACAGACCGGACTGGTGCTGAACCCCCGTCCGAGGCCTCCCTTAATGGTGCTTACAGACCGGACCGGCACTGAGGTACCCTAGGTGTCTCCGGTGTGCCTGGGGGTAGTGTCTGGCCCTTATGGGTTCTGGCACTCAGACCGCGCGTAACCCTCGGGTCCGCGGTTCTGATGGTGTACCCTGTGCTGGGGTCACCCTGGCTGACCGCCCTGTGTGTCACAGGGGCTGCGGCTGTGGGCTTCAGACTTTGTGTATGCAGCCCTGGGTATAGTATTGATACCTCCCGCGCTGCGGGCTCCGGCACCAGATTTAATGATGGCTGCCTGGAGAGATGTGGAGCAGCCCAGGGACTGACGTCATCGCTGGGCGTGTGTGTGTGCTTCCCGCGTGTTTTTGGGCCCGCCCACAGCTTGTACGGCGGCGGCCATCTTCCCCTCACTTCCCGGCTGGGATCTGATTAAGTGCACGGCTGCACTCCCGGGGAGACCGGTCATAACCCTAGCGGAGGCCACACACACATCGCTCCCTTCCACCGCATTGACGCGGTCGGTAAGCCACCGGTGTTCCGGTTCTTTCTCTGTTTGGCTTATTTTCCCCTGCTGTGGGTATGTCCTCAGCGAGGAAAAGTGCTGCTAAGGCGGCCAGTACCACCATTGTCTGTGCCACTTGCAACGGGACACTGGTTGGAGGATCCTGCAATAACTGCGGACGCCCAGAGGCCCGGACTGATTCTGCTGAGACAGCGGCTCCGGTACTGTACCCTGAGGTTCAGGTGATCCCAGGGCCATGGGAAACACAGAATAAGATTAATGAATCTGTGTTATCCAAACTGTCCTCCATGTCGCAATCCCTGGAGGCATTGACGAGGAGACTGGAAAGCCCAGTTGCTCCTTCATACCCCCGGGTGTCACCCGGTTTAACCGCGAGACCCCTTAAGCGGGCTCGCCGTGACGAATCACCCGAGATCCAGAACCTCTCTGAGGAGGAGCGTCACTCTGATGGTGACGAGGATGATGGGGGTTCAATACTCGAGTCTATGTCCGAACCACCGGATGGGGTGGAGGATCTGGTGTCCTCCATCAACGAGACTCTACATCTCGTGGCACCCCCTGAAGAGGTGGAACTCCACCCGAAGGAGGTATATCAGTGGTTGCAGCCTGAGGCTCGTTCGTGTGGCTCCTTTATGGACCACACTAATTTTGGAAGGGTGGTTAGAGCACCCAGGGTTCACCCTGGGCGGCGTTATGTCCGCAGATCTAAGGACACTCGCTTCCCCTTTCCCCAGGAGGTGCTTCAGGAGTGGTCGCAGTCCCCAAAGGTGGACGCTTCCATGACCAGGATTGCTGCACGCTCTCTTTTCTCTGCCTCTGATAGCTCCTCATTGAAGGACGCGACGGATAGACAGGTCGAACAACTCGCCAAGTCTGCTTATGAGGCTGTGGGGTCTTCTTTTGCCCCTAATTTCGCCACGGTCTGGACCCTACAGGCGATTACCACCTGTTTGGACGGTATCACTGACCTGTCGGGGTCCAATTCAGAGATCCTGGCGATTACCGACAGGGCAAAGGCCTACGCGGATTACGCCAGGGCGGCGACCCTAGAGACTGCCACCCGCTCTGCTGTGGCTTCGGCCAATGCTATAGCGATCCGCAGGTTGTTGTGGCTGCGTCTATGGGACTCAGATGCCACGTCAAAGAAGATTCTGCAGAATCTTCCATTTTCAGGTGACAGGCTTTTTGGCACCGAGCTGGACAAGCTGATAAAGGATTCTGCGGAGTCTTAAGATCCCGCAGAATAAACCTAAACCGCGGTATACTGTCAAAAGGAACCCTAAACAGTGGTCCTTTCGTTCCAGCTCGCAGCCATCAGCCTCGTCCGCTCGCACAGAGAGAGGGGGCAAACCCTCTAATCAGTGGCGCCCCAAGGGTCGCCAGAAGAAGCCAACGGGGGCGGCGGCTGCCACCCCTAAACCCGCTTCCACATGACTCACTCTCTCGTCCTGCCGCCCCACAAGTGGGGGGCCGCCTGTCCAGTTTTCAGGACAGATTGTTGCTCCACGTTCAAGATCAGTGGGTCCGAGACGTTGTCTCGTGCGGCTACAGGATAGAGCTGACGTCGCAGCCGGCACACCGATTCCATCGGTCTGTTCCATCCCCAGAAAAGGCTCAGGCTTTTTATCTGGTGTTGGAGGGACTACGCAGAGACGGGGTAGTGGTCCCAGTGCCTACGGGGGAGAGGTTCCGGGGTTTTTACTCCAACCTCTTTATCGTCCCGAAGAAGGACGGCTCTTTTCGCCCGGTTCTGGACCTCAAGTTGTTCAAACCGTCACGTGTTGGTTCGGAAGTTCCATATGGAATCCCTACGCTCCGTGATCGCGGCTGTGTCACAGGGAGACTTCCTAGCGTCCATAGATATCCGAGACGCTTACCTCCACGTGCCCATTGCACCGGCTCATCAACGCTGGTTGCGATTCGCAGTGGGGAACGAGCACTTCCAGTTCGTGGCGCTGCCTTTCGGGTTAGCCTCGGCACCGAGGGTGTTCACGAAAGTGATGGCCTCAATGATGGCTCTTCTGCATGCGCAGGGCCACGCCGTCATACCCTATCTAGACGACCTGCTGGTCAGGGCGCCATCGGAACACCTTTGTCAGAAAAGCCTGGAGGTGACCATACAGTCTCTGGAACAGTTTGGGTGGCTTCTCAATATCCAGAAATCCACCCTGGTACCGACCCAGTCTCTGACGTACCTGGGTATGGACTTCCACACGGACTCTGCTCTGGTGTCCCTCCCACGAGTCAAACAGCTGGCCATCCAATCAGGAGTACGCGATCTTCTCCTGTCACCGCACTCATCCCTACGGGTGTTGATGAAGCTGGTGGGACGCATGGTGGCAGCAATAGAGGCGGTGCCTTTCGCACAATTTCGCCTCCGTCCTCTCCAACTGGAAATTCTTCGCAGGTGGGACAAGAGGACGTCCTCTCTGAATCGGCTGGTGGTCCTTTCCCAACCGACCAGGGATTCCCTGCAGTGGTGGCTCCAGCCATATCACCTGTCACGGGGCCGGTCCTTCCTCAAACCGTCATGGTTAGTGGTGACCACCGACGCCAGTCTCAAGGGCTGGGGCGCGGTGTTCTTACACCACAGGGCTCAAGGCCTCTGGACACAGTCGGAGTCGGCGTTGCAAATCAATGTGCTGGAGATAAAGGCGGTCTATCTAGCACTCCTGGCTTTTCAGACCTTCCTGTCAGGACAGCCCATTCGGGTTCAGTCCGACAATGCGACGGCCGTCGCCTATATAAACCATCAGGGAGGAACCAGGAGTGCGCAGGCCCTAGCCGAAGTCCACCGCATTCTATCATGGGTGGAAGACAACGACTGTCTGATCTCCGCAGTTCACATCCCAGGGGTCGAAAACTGGGAGGCCGACTACCTGAGCCGGCAGGGGATGGACGCCCGAGAATGGTCTCTTCATCCGGACGTCTTCCGGGACATCTGCAGCAGATGGGGTATCCCGGATGTGGATCTGATGGCCTCGCGGCTGAATCATCAGGTGCCGCAATACATGGCGAGATCGTGGGACCCTCAGTCTCTGGGGGCGGATGCCCTGGTCCTGCGTTGGTCCAGTTTTCAGCTACCATATGTGTTCCCGCCTCTAGCTCTGATTCCCAAGGTCCTGTGGAAAATCAGGACGGAATGCCGCAAAGCCATTCTAGTGGCTCCGGATTGGCCCAGGAGGTCCTGGTATCCGGATCTGTGGCAACTGTCAGGCGGGAACCGGTGGGCTCTTCCAGACCGCACAGATCTGCTCGCTCAAGGCCCGTTCTTCCACCTCAATTCCAGGGCCCTCAGATTGACTGCATGGCTCTTGAGGCCTGGCTTCTGACATCCAGGGGGTTCTCTCCTACAGTGGTTGACACTATGAATCGGGCTAGAAAACCCGTATCGCGAAAGATATACCACAGAACGTGGAAAATCTTTTTCACATGGTGTGCCTCTGGTGGACGGTCACCGTGGCCTTTGTCGGTTCCAACTCTGTTGGCCTTTTTACAGTCGGGCTTGGAGTTGGGTTTATCCCTCAGCTCACTGAAGGGCCAGGTATCAGCGCTTTCAGTGCTGTTTGACAGGCGCTTGGCTCTCCTCCCGAAGGTCCGTCAATTTCTGCAGGGGGTGTCTCGGGTGGTCCCGCCATACAGGCGACCGCTGGACCCTTGGGACCTTAATATGGTCCTGGCGGCTCTGCAGAAACCACCGTTCGAGCCACTAAGAGAAGTTTCCCTCTCCCGGCTGGCTCAGAAAGTGGTTTTTCTGGTAGCAATTACGTCCTGAGACGTGTCTCAGAATTGGCGGCACTTTCGTGCAAGTCACCTTTCCTGGTAGTCCACCAGGACAAGGTGGTGTTGCGCCCACGGGCTGAATTCTTGCCAAAGGTGGTTTCCACTTTCCACTTGAATCAAGAGATTGTTCTCCCATCATTTTGTCCCGCTCCCGTTCATCAGGTTGAGCGCGACCTTCACACTCTGGATCTTGTGAGGGCTGTACGCATTTATGTGTCCAGGACTGCCTCCTTCCGGAGTTCGGACTCTTTGTTCGTCCTTACGGCGGGTCGCTGTAAGGGGTCAGCGGCGTCCAAATCAACCTTGGCCAGATGGATCAAGGCACCCATTCAAGAGGCTTACCGGGCTTCTGGTTTGCCTCTACCGGTGGGTCTGAAGGCGCACTCGACTAGAGCCGTCGGTGCATCCTGGGCTTTGCGACATCGCGCTTCTGCTCTACAGGTGTGTCAGGCGGCCACTTGGTCCAGCCTGCACACTTTCTCTAAGCACTATATGGTGCATGCCCATGCCTCTGCGGATGCAAGTTTGGGCAGGCGGGTCCTCCAGGCGGCGGTTGCCCATCTTTGAGAGGGACCGTGTATTTCAACGTCTTTTGAGGAACTCTTCCCGCCCTGGGGTTTGCTTTAGGACATCCCCATTGTCTGGGTCTCCCATTACGATGATCAGAAAAAAGAGAATTTTGTTTACGTACCGTAAATTCTTTTTTCTTGAATCATCAATGGGAGACCCAGCACCCACCCAGTGTTCCGTTGGATGTTATTCTTCCTTTGGACTGTCCCCTGTTGGGACAGAGTTGTTTTTCGGTTGTGGCACCGTCTGTGTACGGTCTTCCCGATAATTCGGGTGTGGTTTGCCTCCTCGCAGCTTATGGACCAAACTGAGGATATATCCTGCGGTAGGGGTTTATAAGCGGAGGGGGCGGTGTCTACAAACTTGTAGTACCTAGTGTGGCCTCCGGAGGGCAGTGCCCTAAACCCCATTGTCTGGGTCTCCCATTGATGATTCAAGAAAAAAGAATTTACAGTACGTAAACAAAATTCTCTTTTTTCAAAGGTTTTATGGACTGATGAAATGAGAGTGACTCTTGATGGGCCAGAGGCTGGATCAGTAAAGGGCAGAGAGCTCCACTCCGACTCAGACACCAGCAAGGTGGAGGTGGGGTCTGGTATGGGATCGTATCATCAAAGATGAACTTGTGGGACCTTTTCGGGTTGAGGATGGAGTGAAGCTCAACTCCCGGACCTACTGCCAGTTTCTGGAAGACAACTTCTTCAAGCAAGTGGTACAGGAAGAAGTCGGTATCGTTCAAGAAAAACATGATTTTCTCCTCCCATCCACCACGACAGCCCTCAGGAGGTTGCCTCTCTGCCCTAATAGGGGCAGGAACCCAAAGAGGTTAAATAGCCCCTCCCAACCTCCTCACACCAGTGTTTCCTGTCCCTCCGGGACATGAAGAGGTCTCCTGAGGCTGTGGACACACAGTCCTCTCACCTGATGCGGCCAGGGTCAAGCAGGCTTCGGCTCCTTACTCCTGTCCGTGGCTTCCCTCCTGGCGGCGCCGGCCTACACCGCTCTCCCGTTCTCTCGGGCATTGCTGGGCGGGTGCCATCTGGCCAGGGTCCTCTGTGAGCTCCCCGGCCTCCTGCTTCCTCCGGTGGTTTGTGGCCAGATGTGACATCACGCACTGCCCGCGCGTCACTTCCTGGTCGCGGGCTGCGTCATTTCCGGCTCCGGGCGCCCGGCCTCGCGGTGATGGTGGAGCCTGCGGGAGCAGGGAGGATTTTGGCACAGGGTGCCTTTTCAGGACCAGCAGCCCTCTCTTATAAAAAGGGTCCTTGGTGGGCCACACAAGGTAAGCCTCTGCAGTAGCTATGATGTCGGCGCAAGATGTGGTCCCTGCCCCTACAATTGTGGAGCCCGGCTCTGCCTCAGCCACAGTAAGTCCTGGGTGTGAGGCCCTATCCTGTTCCCTCCACACACTGGATCACCTTCATTCCTTCTCTCCCTGTTCTGTGTTTCAGGGAGAAAAGGAGCAGGCACAAAATAAGCCCAAATCCCAGCCCCGCAAATGCGGTGTCTGTAGTCAGAAACTGTCATCATCCTACAAGAAACTTCTGTGCCTGGGGTGTACCGACAAGGTCCTGAGGGACGAAATGCCGTCCTTGATGGACGAACTAAAGGATCTCATCAAATCTGAAATCCAGTCCTCCCTAGCTGCGGTTCTGCACCCTCCTCCAGCAGCCCCGTCCAAAAAATGCAAGTTCATACCAGAGGATTCGGGTTTTGATGAGGGGTTGGCTGGCGGTGGACTCTGATTCTCCTTTGCCTATGGAAAGGGAACCGGATGCTCCCAGAAGATTTTATTTGTCCTCGGAGGATATTGCGGAACTGGTGTCCGCAGTACGGGATACTAGGGGTCCTTGTTAAACACTAGTGTGAGGAGGTTGTGAGGGGCTGTTTAACCTCTTTGTGTTCCTGCCCCTATAAGATCCGAGAGGCAACCTCCTGAGGGCTGTCGTGGTGTATTCCCCAAAAGAGAATTACCAGTAGTTCTAATTCCATTTTCGTGCAGGACAATGCTCCATTCATTACATGCATCCAACTACTCCACAGCGTGGCTGGCCAGTAAAGGTCTCAAAGAATAAAAAATAATGACATGGCCCCTTGTTCACCTGATCTGAACCCCATAGAGAACCTGTGGTCCCTCCTAAAATGTGAGATCTACAGGGAGGGAAAACAGAACACCTCTGGGAACAGTGTCTGGGAGGCTGTGGTGGCTGCTGCCCGCAATGTTGATCGTAAACAGATCAAGCAACTGACAGAATCTATGGATGGAAGGCTGCTGAGTGTCATCATATAGAAAGGTGGCTATATTGGTCACAAATTGTTTTAGATTTTGTTTTTGCATGTCAGAAATGTTTATTTCTAAATTTTGTGCAGTTATATTAGATTACCTGGTGAAAATAAACAAGTGAGATGGGAATATATTTGGTTTTTATTAAGTTGCCTAATAATTCTGTTGTAGATTGTGAGCCCTCGCGGACAGGATCCTCTCCCTTCTTGTATCTGGTCGACCAAATTGTCCACATTTATTGTACTTGTCCTAGTCTGCCCCTTTTGCATGTAAAGCGACATGGAATATAATGGCGCTATATAAATAAATAATAATAATAATTCTGCACAGTAATAGTTACCTGCACAAACAGATATCTTCCTAAAGGTACCTTCACACACAGCAATATTGCTAGGCAATTTCATTGGCTATTTGCTGGTTGCAGTGAAATCATGGACACATTGTTACATTTGTACACAGGAATAAAATGGAACAATGTGTCCATGATTTCACTGCAACCAGCAAATTGCCAGTGAAATTGCCTAGCAATATTGCTGTGTGTGATGGTACCTTAAGATAGCCAAATCTAAAAATAACCACTCCAACTTCCAAAAATATGAAGCTTTGATATTTGTCTTTTGGGTTGATTGAGAACATAGTTGTTGATCAATAATAAAAATAATCCTCTAAAATACAACTTGCCTAATAATTCTGCACACAGTGTATGTAATATGTGTCTCACTTTTTGTAATGAATTACTGAAAAAATTAACTTTTTGATGTTATTCTAATTCATTGAGATGCATCTGTACTTGCATAGGTTGAAAAAAACCTAGATCCATTGAGTTCAACCTTCAATGAATGAGTTCAATGAAATTTCAGTAATAATTATCCAGGATTTATCTAGCAGTAACATATCCCACCACAGCGAGTGGTTTGCAGACCCCCTACTGCTTATCAGCCGTGAGTAGATCAAGATGCCAGCTTTGTGCCATCCTAACCCACACCTAGCCAGGAAGCTCCGGAGGTGACTGATGGGCGCTAATGACCTCACACAGCTGCTGAAGTTTGTCCCAGTAATCCATGGGCAGGGTCACTGGCCTGAGGAGAGGGGTTGTGTGATCAGGACTTGATGTGCTGGGCCAGCGCATTAACTCTTAATATGCCAGTCCATGATACAATCTGCCAGGGTGGAGAATGGTTGATTGCAGCAGAGTGTGGGTGGACAGTAGAATAACAGCCTGGCATGAGAAGACGACAGGGTGGATGAGGACAGGATTTTAGGACAACACCGTGTCTGTGTATCGCTACATTCCAGAGCTGGAAGAATGGGACGTATCCGTTGAATTGCATCCAAGTGTGACAGGTGCAATCTGTGGTAATAACGCAACACGGAGTGTAAAGGATACTCTGCCCACCCACACAGCATTGTATTCCAAGCGCAGAAATGTCCTCTCAAAATCAGATCAACAACATAGAGGACCAGAGAGATGCATCCTACACCTCGTCTATGAAAAACCCAGATGGACCTCTCTAAATAAAGGTAACGGCATGGGAAGGAGTGGATCAATAATGGAGAAAGACCTGTTTTCTAGCATTGGGCAATGTGCAATAGCCATACCTGCTCTGTTTTTGTGACATATATATATATATTTATATTCACAAACATGCACATACACTCATATGTACAAATTTACAGACAAACCACACATTAAAAGGATAATCAGGCGCACAACTAGATGCAAGATAGATGGATAAATATGGATTAAGTACTATTAACATTGTCATTTGTGTGACTATAGCTTTTGTTCTGTCGTATCCTATATATATATATATATATATAAGTTGGATAGCTAGATATGGAATGAAAAGCTACTGGATAGTTAAACAATAATAAACGTCTAACAGCGGTTATAGTATTTCTAGCAGTACTCAGGTAGTCTTTTATGAGATAGTGAGATACAGTGATATGATTGTTTTTAAAGATATGGTTAATTGTTATGAAATAGATGAATCAACTGTTATTATGCATGTGTAATAATAGGATTTGTAGTGTCCCTAGCTATATCAAAATTGAAGACCAGTAGAATATCACTGGTATCTCTTGTGAAATGCTGACAACTATAATGTTAATCTGACTCGACTGTGGAAGGAAACTGGAAAACCTTGAAATCTCAAAAAGACATAAATTCATGCAGAGGTTGCCTTGGTTGGATCTCGAGGGCAACATTAGCAAGAAATGTGCAAATGTAGCTTGCACTGTATAAATGATGGTTTAAAACATCATGTAGTTTTTTTTTTTTTGTTTTTTTTTTAGATATTGTGCCCCCCTGAGTCTTCTCTGCTTCAAATTACAGCTCTGGGGTGTAGTGAAACCCCATAGCGGTCCCCTTTCATTTGGTTACTTGTAATAAACAACCAGTTCTAAATGCTGAGTAATTCCCACCGTTACTGGAATAAGGACACTGCTTAAAATATGTCATTGTTGTTGCCTTTTTCAAGTAGGGAACCCCTCTGCCATTCCTATCATTTCCTTGGTGTCATATTTGAAGGTTCAGGGAGTCCCAGCTCTCAGTTCTATATGGAACAACTACTATTAATGCCAAGTGTAAGGAAGAATGTCTGGAATAATGCCAACATAAAGAAGGCGAAAATCCTGATGTTCTAAACTTAGGCTCAGTATATGGTTATGTCTGTGTTTTTGACATTCCATCATGGAGACGGCAGCTTAAGCATACATTGAGTAGACAATCTGACTGCAGAAGTACGAGATATTTGGAGAAAAGATGCAAGCTGTATGTTATTGTGAAACTTAATGTGGTGTAACTGGAAAGTTGTTTAAGACCATCGATGAGTAAATAGTCTTTGGATGGTAGCAGAGAAAAATAGTGGTGGAAATTGCTTATCTTTACCACATCATTGGGTTTTTATTTAAACTCAATGGTCAACAAATTGAAAAATTTTAAGCTAGGTAAATTCTTTACGTGTTTCCTTTTCTTTCTCTACGATATGAAGTATGCAAATAGCACATAGCCAAACCACAGACCCATCTCTAGACAGGACCGATTCAGGATTCATACCCCTCATCAGTGCAGAGATGAGTACTAGCTCACTGAATTAGATGCCTTAGATACAGCTCGGGGGTGATACTGGCAAAGACCCCAAACTGTGCTAATTACAAATGGTTTCTTTTTTTTTTTGGCTAATATGAGATGCCGTGCAGAAATTTTTTACCCCCCCCCCCATAGAGCATGGTCTTTAAAGCATGTCTTCACCAATGATAAGAAGACATCACTTTACAGCAACATCTTACTAGTTGATTAATCTAGACCAGCGCTTCTCATACTTTCAGGCTGGCCTCATTATTGAGGCACTGCCTAGTTGTTAGACTCAGTTTGGGAGGCAGTGAATGAGTTGTCCACCTTCAGGGACAATAGTTTTTTCCCCTACTTAATTGAATTTAGTTTTACTACAAAATATTCTTTTGTAATTGGGTTTCAACAAAAATTTTGCATTGTTCCCCTTCTGTAACTTTTGTGTTGCACGGTCTATGGCTGGCTACAAAATGGATTAACTGAGAATCCATCAGTGAGTTAGTTCTAACTCATTCTAACTCTTATGGCCACTTTACACGCGGCAACAGGAAGATAGAAAACAGCAGGTGTCGGAGACAATTGTACCTTTTACCTTCAAAACACCTTGCAGATACCTGATTTACACGCAGCCACTTCAAGGTGTTTTGAAGGTAAAAGGTACAATTGTCTCCGACACCTGCCGTTTTCTATCTTCCTGTTGCCGCGCGTAAAGTGGCCATTAGGGTGGTTTCACACTACTCACTTGTGGAATCTGGGGTAAATCATGGGTCCCCCTGTAGTACCCCACAATTGTTAAATTGGATGCACTTACACTGGTATTATCACTGATCCAGCTCATGGATCAGTGATAATACCGGCACGTGAGTATCCCGTTGCATCCGGGTGTGTACCTTTTTTCCACCGGATCCAGGCTCAATAGAGCCCCATTGTAATTTAACCCATGGTACCCAGATCCAGGTGTTCTCGGTTTTATCAAGGAGACCAAAATCGCACCATGGTACGTTTTGGTCTCAGTGAAAAAAACGTGGACATCCTGATCAGGGGGAACCATAAAGAACTGGATGTACCTGCAAGTTCCTGTGGCCCCATTGAATGTCAATGGGGCCGAAAACAGATGCACCCAATTTAAGCTGGATTCACAAGGATACCAAAAAACGGTAGTGTGAAACCAGCCTTACTTGTCTTTTTGTGAGTTCCTCTCTGCTGTTTTGTGACTACAGAACATATCAAAGTATAATTTACCAGGAAAAACAAACAAACAGTGCAACATTTTTAATTATATCAAATTGCAAAAAAAAATTGCCCCACTTAAGAGCATCTAAATATAAAGTAATGTCCCCAGAGGTAGAAAACCCCTTTAAGCTACTTAGTCCTTTGTTTTACCTATATTTTATAATTATTCTAATGTTACTCTGAGTTTTTGATTATTATCTGGTGGGACTCCAAAAGAAAGAAAGAAATCGAAAAATTGTGATCAAGGATAGAATTGTGATCGAGAATAGAATTATGATAGAGGATAGAATTATGATAGAGGACCATATTTGGAGTCTCGTCAGTTATGTTGGTGTAGAAGCTTACAGATGCCCCTGGCAGGATAGACAAATGTTGCGCTGGCTCACAATGCTCCTGTCCTTTATCTGCATGGTATCTGAATGCTATTCCGATATGTCATAACTACATGTACCCTGACCATATACTCCTACTCTTATATGTTATAATTACATGTGCCCTAACCATATACCTGTCTATACCCTACACAATGCGCATGGTTCTTTCAGGAGGCAGAATTAAGCTTGTGACAACTCTACACAATACTATAATCCCAAGGCTTCCACCAGAACAGCTGAGGATCAGCGAGGGTCTCTGGGGGGTGTCCTCGGACACAGGCAAAGAAAGAGCCAAAAGCTCTGATGGATGTCAAAATTCCAGAACAGAGTCCAGAGCCCCACCATCGGAAGATTCACCTGGGCTTTGTATGGATCCATCTTCAACTATTCTGCAGGATGAAGAGGAGATGAGCGAAGAAATTAATGTGCCCTCCACCATAGAAGAAGACAGGTAATATTTTATATGACAGTACCAACAGTGATCTGGGCCTTGTGCAATCATTTTATGGGCTCATACCTCCCAAATAACCAGGTTTTACAGAATTGTCCCATAAAGAGTCTCAACAAGGTGCGGCTCCATGCAAATGTGCTGACCAAGTGGGTGGTGTTTGCAAGTCGTGTGTGTGTTTGTCCGTGGAGCAGAGGCAGAGCTTAAAATGTACTAAAATTGTAAGATGATATGTGGCCAATAATAAGTCGCCTCAGAGGCCGAGGACCATTTATAGCAAGACGTCCTGAGCCATCGCTTCATTACCTGAATGGTCAGTCTAAACCCTACCTGTTTACTTCTAATCTAGAGTTGCAATATAAAGTAAGTGAACCCTGTGAATTTACAAATACAGCATATTTTTTATTTTTAAAGTATTGGGGCACACGTCTTAAAAGGAACCTGTCAGTTGTCCTAAACTGTCTATTTGGGCATGTAGGTCATATGAAGCTCACTAAAATGATACCTTTGTATGTGTAATCTGAGGTCTTATTCCAGAGAAATC
Source organism: Allobates femoralis (assembly GCA_033576535.1). Lineage (NCBI taxonomy): Eukaryota > Metazoa > Chordata > Amphibia > Anura > Aromobatidae > Allobates > Allobates femoralis. The sequence continues at coordinate 415,410,826 of JARQOC010000006.1, read as the reverse complement.
CACATAGGACTCTCACTCAGTACCATTTCCTCAGCTGTATAATATTTAGCATCTCATTTAGCATAAGACCTGGGCACCAGGAGCTTCAGGGCACAGCTTTCCAGGTGGCTGCATACAAGCCGTACATCACCAAGCACAATGTGTTGGATGGAGTTGGTGTAAAGCAGCCACTACCGGACTCTAGAGCAGGGAAAACATGTTCTGTGCTGTAACAGAGGCCTGATGAATGAGTCTAGGTTTGGTAAATTCCAGGAGAACATTACTTACCTGACTGCATTGTGCCAGATGTAAAATCTGATGGAGGAGAGATAATACTATGAGGATGGTTTTCATGGGTCGGCCCAGGCTCCGTAGTTCCGGTGAAAGGAATATCATGATATTCTAGATAATTGTATGCTCCTAACTTTGTGTAATAGTTTTAGGAAACCCCTTTTCAGTTCCCCTTGACGGTACCCCAGTGCACAAAGATCCACTAGTAGGTATGGTTGAGGGAGTTTGGTGTGGAAGAACATGGCCACACAAATCCCAGACATCAATCCTATCCAATACCCTTGGAATTACTTAGAATAGACAGTGAGCCCCACCCTCTTCTCTAACATCCGTGTCTGACCTCACAAATGAACTTATTTTATTGAGCAGATATAGTAATCATCCATAGTGGGAGATATAAGTGAACGCTTTAATCTAGTAACATCTAGGTCCCCTTTAGCAGCACGTACAAATCTAAAATGTCCAGAAAGTGTCCCGATTATCATGCCACTCCATGTGAGAGGATGGTTCTTGATCCTCAGTATTCTGCCAGCACAATATGAGCTATTACGTACCAGCATGTCTTGTCCAATGGCTCATCTGCCTCAAACTGAAAACCCGTCTTGCTTACTTTTCTTGCAACTGTATTGATAGTAAAAAAAAAAAAATATCCCCCCTCACAGACATGATTTTCATGCAGGAATCTAGGACAGCTGAGTCTTGTAATATAAGTCATAATGGTTGTCACTCACATTTAACTGGAAATCTCAATATGGTTATTTTAGCAGCTGTTATGGGATTTTTTTTTAAGACCCCTGAACATTCTGGGAGTTAATCTTGTTGCATCTACTGAAGGTTGATAGGTTGCAGATGGCTGCACTTATACTTGCCATCTTTCCTGATAGGGCAGAGATTGCAAATGAAGCTTCTCCTGCAGAAGATGCTGAACTTCCAGAAGATGTCTCAACCCTGAAATCTAATCTAAAATTGGCATCTGAAAACAATGCAGTATCCGGTCTCACAGATGGGGCAGCCATGGAAAAGGGGGCTGCTGACCTGTCTCTGCAGATGAAAGGGATTAAGTTTGGAGTACCGCTGAGTCCCGCAGCGCTGGAGAGAGAACTGCAGAGCCCAGTGATCATCATTGGACAAGACGTATTTCAAATCATAGGTGAGGACAGGAATTTCACTGGCTACTTAAAGGCGAACTCGGGGAGAGAAACATTATTTATACTATCCCTGCCCCCCTACATGATGAAGCAGACATGTACACTACAGTTCTAGGATCTATAGATCGCTTACAAATCAATAAAATCATTATCTGCTCCTCAGCTCTCACCTCTCCCTTATCGGACAATACATCACAGAGCAGTAGGTGGCCACCGGCTCTGATGCTCACCCTATATGCCAGCCACACAAACATATACTGTCCTCTCAGCTCTGAGATGGAATAAAGCGATGTTTGGGTGAGCGCTGGGATATGAAGACAGCTACACTTCAACAAGTATTTTACATGTAAGTTTATTGTTCAAATCACACTAGGTCCTCTGCCACAACATGTTTCGACGCTCAGGGCGTCTTCCTCAAGTAGATATCAGACCTTACATTTGGTATCCTTATAAATCCTCCATTAACCAATCCCTTGCTTTTAGGTTGAAAATAGACTTTTTAACTCTTTCCTATCCAAATGTCTAAATAGCTATATAAGCAGTTCTATTTAATGCACAATACGAGCCCTTTTTATTCTATTGCACAACTGCCCGTTCTTTTGTGACTAAAACATAACTATTCATCCAGGAGTACATTAAAAATTCAAGATAGTAAAAACAACAATATTATTACACAAAATCCACCTATTAGATACACATAATTATTACACTTAAAAAATTCACATGAAAATTGCATATAAAAACTTAATATAAAAATTTCATATAAAAATTACATATAAAAAATACATATACAAATTATTAAAACTATTAAAACATCATGAAATCTATACAAACGATCTGATCTTAAAAGATGACTTCTGCAAATGGTAATTATGGGTTTATATATTATTCTCTATTGAGAGATTAAGGCCCTCCGGTGCCAATGTACCCATTTTAAAAATCCAATACATTTCTTTCTTATTCAATTTCTCAATCCTATCATGTACTTCCTCACTTATTTGTTCTAGGATTGTCAATTTAAGACTGGTGGGATCCCTTTCATGGATCTGATGATAGTGTCTTGAGATGCTGTGATTTAAATATCCATTTCTGATATTTGATCTGTGCTTACTCAGCCTAGCCTGCATTGTCTGGATCGTTCTACCTATATATTGGAGTTTGCAGGGACACTCCAACATGTATATTACAAATTGTGATCTACAATCCATTCTCTGTTTAATTGGGAACGATTCCTCAGTTGTATTGGATGTGAACTTATTACATCCATGTACAATGCTATTGCAACATTCACATCGTCGTGAGTTGCATTTATAGCACCCATTTTTTATTATTTCATTGGTCTTTGTTTGTTGTTCTTTGCTTCCAATATTCATATTTTTTATTTTGTTCGGGGCTATTAAGGCTTGGAGGGTTCTCCCTCTTCTAAAAATAATCTCTGGTTTTTCTGTTATAATTTTTGAGAAGATAGGATCTCTCAGCTCGGAGAGTCATGCGATACATACAGCAGGCATATAGAGTTTGAGCTGGCATATAGTGAAAGTATGGGGCTGGTGGCCATGCACCCTGTTCATTACACTAGCATGAAGTATGAGGGGGCTGGAATGTAGGATGATCATGGAGCCCCTGGCGGCTATGCCCCCGCCACAACTCCATGCTCTAAGCAGCAGCCTGAAGCTAAATCTGCTCTTTTAGCTATTGTCCCCTGAGGTAGGGGTGAGAGCTGAGGAGCAGATATGATTTTATTGATTTATAACCGATCTATAGAACCCAGAGCTGCAGTGCCCAGCTCTACTTCATCATATAGGAGGGCAGGGACAGTTCAAAATAATGTCTCTCTCTGGAGATCCCCTTTAAAGGACCTTTCACCAAGTTTTCCATGTTGAATTGGACACAGGATGTAACAGTGATTGCAGAGTGGAAAGTGTTTTTTTTTTTTTTATTTCTCCTTTCGGTTGCAGCGATATTAGCAATCAAAGTATTAGGCACGTAATGAGTTAACTTTTTTTAAGCCCAAGTAGGTGTTATCAGATAGTATTCACTGGAGGCGAGTACTTCTTATATGATTTCATAGAGTATAAACCCTCACTCCTCTTGGTATCAATTGAATTGTTGTTACTCTGTATTGTCTCATATTGTCTGTACATGTCCCCTCTAAAGTGCTGTGGAAGATGTTTAGAGCTATATAAATAAAAATGTATTATTATTATAATTATGATGCTGACCAATCAAAAGCAATACTCAAAGGAAAGAAGAACGCACCCCATTATAGCTTAGAGGGGTTTTCATTGCCTGTGAGATGTAAAGATACAGGTCTGGTCTAACCTCCTGCATGAGTCAGTATGGGTGGTGGGACAGTGCATCGGAGTTTAGCTGTGTCACATTACAAACCCTTCTATCAGCTCTCCTGATTATTGAGTGTGTCATTAATCACATTCATGTCTGAGGTCCTCAAGCAATTTGTAATCCCTCTACAGTGAGATCAGGGTGTAATTACACCTCAGACAGGAACCGACTGTCTATTCTGCATTACTCCTGTGTGACATGTTATGAGATCCTGCTTTACTCTCAGTGCAGTGCAATTACAACTTGAGCACAACAGACATATGTGTGATTACTGACACATCCCTGGACAGGCAGTGTGGGGGAGCAGTTGCACAGCAGAGTTGACCGTGCTATGAGAGGAGGACAGATGATAGAAGTATTTGTAATATGATGCGGCTAAACTCAAGTGTGCAGCTTCTCCCCCACTGGCACCTTAGGGCACCTTTACACGTCGCAACATTGCATGCAATTTCACTTGCAACTTACTGGCTGCAGTGAAATCATGGACACATTGTTCTATTTTGTTGTTGTGTACAAATGTAACAATGTGTCCATGATTTCATTGCAACCAGTAAGTTGCAAGTGAAATTGAATGCAATGTTGCGACGTGTAAAGATACCCTTATGGCCCCTTTACACGCAGCTACAGGTAACAGGTTTTCCACAGGTAACTTACTGGTTGCAGTGAAATCATGGAGACAAGGTTCTATCTTGTTGCTGTGTACAAATGGAATAATCTCTCCATGATTTCACTGCAACCAGTAAGTTACCTGTGGAAAACCTGTTACCTGTAGCTGCGTGTAAAGGGGCCATTAGGGTACCGTCACACTTGGAGCCGCACCAGCGATCCCGACAACGATACGACCTGGTAGGGATCGCTGGTGCGTCGCTATGTGGTCGCTGGTGAGTTGTCAAACAGTCAGATCTCACCAGCGAAGCAGCGACGAACCGGAATGATACGGAGGTCGTTGGGACCATGTTTCTCAGACCTGTAGTATTGAGGTCGTTGGTCGTTGTCCCTGTCAAACACACCGATGCATGCTGCCCAGTGGGACCCCAACGATCAAAAAATGGTCCAGGCGACTCTGACACGACCAGCGATCTCACAGCAGGGGCCTGGTCGCTGCTAAGGCTGGTTTCACACTACGATTTTTGCATTTCCGATGCTGTCCGATAAAAATCGGACAGCATCAGACCGATTTTGGCCCCCATGCAGCCTATGGGCAACGGACCAAATCGGATGTGCACTAAATGGCATCCGATTTGGTCCGATCCGATTCTGTCCGATTTTGTCCGATTTTTTTATCGGTACAAAAATTGGAGCATGCTCGGATAGGACCAAATCTGATGCCATTTAGTGCACATCCGATTCGGTCCGATCAATTTAACATTGGGCCCTATGGAGCAGGGTCCGAGGAAACATCTGATGTGTCCTTGGACCCGATTTTAGTGTACTGAGCATGCTCAGTACACTAAAATAGCTCCTAACAGTAAAGTAAGGGGTTAAAAAAAAATCTATGCTCACCTGTCCACGAGGCCCCCGGTGTCTCCCGGTGTCTTGCTGTTCTCTGCTGACAGGACTTGCCGTGATGTCACAATCACATGACCGCCAGTAACCGGCAGTCACATTACTACCGGTTACTAGGTAACCAGCTGTCATGTGATTGTGACGTCACGAGAGGTCCTGTCAGCACAGACAGCAAGACACCGGGAAACACGGGAGCGTGTGGGACCGTGCAGGCGTCGTGGACAGGTGAGAAAAGATTGTAGGAGAGGGGGTGCAGATGGGAGGACCGGGGGAGAAGAGGGGAGGACAGGGGAGCACATTGCAGGATCGGGGGAGCACATTGGAGGATCGGGGGAGAAGAGGGGAGGACGGGGGAGCACATTGGAAGACCGGGGGAGAAGAGGGGTGGACGGGGGAGCACATTGGAGGATCGGGGGAGAAGAGGGGAGGACGGGGGAGCACATTGGAGGATCGGGGGACAAGAGGGGAGGACCGGGGGAGCAGAGCTGAGGACCGGGGGAGAAGAGAGGAGACACAGAGGAGAAGAGGAGAGGACCTGGCAGTAGAGGGGAGAAGCGGGAGTACCGGGGGAGAGACAGCTGACAGGTAGCAAGGTGACAGGAGGGCGGGCATCAGATAAAATGTCGGAATCGGACGCCTATTTGGCATCCGATTCCAGGCATCAGAAGAATACAATGCTGTCCGATTTATATCGGACAGCATCGGATTTTACAAAAATCGTAGTGTGAAAGTAGCCTACAGTTGTGGCCAAAAGTATTGACACCCCTGCAATTCTGTCAGATAATACTCAGTTTCTTCCTGAAAATGATTGCAATCACAAATTCTTTGGTATTATTATCTTCATTTAATTTGTCTTAAATGAAAAAACACAAAAGAGAATGAAGCAAAAAGCAAAACATTGATCACTTCAAAACAAAACTCCATAAATGGGCCAGACAAAAATATTGGCACCCTCAGCCTAATACTTGGTTGCACAGCCTTTAGCCAAAATAACTGCGATCAACCGCTTCCGGTAACCATCAATGAGTTTCTTACAATGCTCTGCTGGAATTTAAGACCATTCTTCTTTGGCAAACTGCTCCAGGTCCCTGATATTTGAAGGGTGCCTTCTCCAAACTGCCATTTTTAGATCTCTCCACAGGTGTTCTATGGGATTCAGGTCTGGACTCATTGCTGGTCACCTTAGAAGTCTCCAGTGCTTTCTCTCAAACCATTTTCTAGTGCTTTTTGAAGTGTGTTTTGCGTCATTGTCCTGCTGGAAGACCCATGACCTCTGAGGGAGACCCAGCTTTCTCACACTGGGCCCTACATTATGCTGCAAAATTTGTTGGTAGTCTTCAGACTTCATAATGCCATGCACACAGTCAAGCAGTCCAGTGCCAGAGGCAGCAAAGCAACCCCAAAACATCATGGAACCTCCCCCATGTTTGACTGTAGGGACCATGTTCTTTTCTTTGAATGCCTCTTTTTTTTTCCTGTAAACTCTATGTTGATGCCTTTGCCCAAAAAGCTCTACTTTTGTCTCATCTGACCAGGAACATTCTTCCAAAACGTTTTAGGCTTTCTCAGGTAAGTTTTGGCAAACTCCAGTCTGGCCTTTTTATGTCTCGGGGTAAGAAGTGGGGTCTTCCTGGGTCTCCTACCATACAGTCCCTTTTCATTCAGACGCCGACGGATAGTACGGGTTGACACTGTTGTACCCTCGGACTGCAGGGCAGCTTGAACATGTTTGGATGTTAGTCGAGGTTCTTTATCCACCATCCGTACAATCTTGCGTTGAAATCTCTTGTCAATTTTTCTTTTCCGTCTACATCTAGGGAGGTTAGCCACAGTGCCATGGGCTTTAAACTTCTAGATGACACTGCGCACGGTAGACACAGGAACATTCAGGTCTTTGGAAATGGACTTGTAGCCTTGAGATTGCTCATGCTTCCTCACAATTTGGTTTCTCAAGTCCTCACAGTTCTTTGGTCTTCTTTCTTTTCTCCATGCTCAATGTGGTACACACAAGGACACAGGACAGAGGTTGAGTCAACTTTAATCCATGTCAACTGGCTGCAAGTGTGATTTAGTTATTGCCAACACCTGTTAGGTGCCACAGGTAAGTTACAGGTGCTGTTAATTACACAAATTAGAGAAGCATCACATGATTTTTCTAACAGTGCCAATACTTTTGTCCCCCCCTTTTTTATGTTTGGTGTGGAATTATATCCAATTTGGCTTTAGGATAATTCTTTTTGTGTTTATTCATTGAAGACAAATTAAATGAAGATAATAATACCAAAGAATTTGTGATTGCAATCATTTTCAGGAAGAAACTGAGTATTATCTGACAGAATTGCAGGGGTGTCAATACTTTTGGCCACAACTGTAAGTGTCAAACATAGTGAGATTGCTGGCGAGGTCGCTGTTGCGTCACCAAACTTGTGACTTGCAGCGATCTCGCTAGCTATCTCAATAAGTGTGATGGGGACTTTAGACCTTAGGTGTTAGTCACCTGTGCTTTTTTAACTAGAATTTTTATTGAAAATTTGCAAGAATAATATAAACTCAAATACAAAATGTAGGTAATGTCCAGTGTTAGTCATCTGTGATTTCTAATTATGCAGGAGGTTAGACCAGGAGAATCAGGGTTGTCTAACACTACACATTGAAAAACCTCCGTTAAGCTATGGTCAGGGCATGTTCTTCTTCCCCTGAATGTTGCTTCCTGCTTATGATTATTCAGCATGATACTGTGAGAAAAATTACACACCCTCAGTGAAAACTGTCTGCCAATACCCACTAGGACTTAACAAAAGGTAACTCATTAGGTGCCAAATACTTTGATAGCTAATATTTCCGCAACGGAGAGGCAAGATTAAAAAACAAACAAATATTTTAGTCTGTTCTGCAGCCATTACTACATCATGTGTCCAGTTCAACATGAAACATTTGGGTGAAGGGTCCTCTCTAATGGGCATATGCAAAGTCTGGCTTGATTGAACGGGTTCTATTAAAATTATTTTATTGATTTCAATGCAAACTCTGTAATACTTAATTTCTCCTGTGGGGGCACTGCAGAAGAATTTAGTATGTGTTGACAATTTCACTATAGATGATAGTTGATCATTAGGAATCACTAGCTCCAGTGCACCCTTAGGTCAGCCTGTTCTCAGGAGATCCTTCTAACATTAAGGTATTGCCAAAAGCAGACTATTCCTTTAACACAAATTCCAGACCATCTAGATTACAGAAATTTTAACGTGAAATCTTCAGTATATATAAAGCTGAGTGCATGTGTGTGTATGTCCACTAAAGGAATCCGCACCGTTTCATCTACAATCACCACATTTTGCACACACACCCCATTTGACTCAGGGAACATCTATGACTATGTTTTGAGTGGAAATTTTAACCCAGCAGCTTACAGTCAATCACCAAATAGGCCTATTTATTAGTATGTGTGTATCCACTAAATGCCCATATATGGTAATATCACCCATATATGGTAATAGTGGACAGCCCCAGTATACAGCAGGAAGCTGCACACCGACCCAAGTATAAGCAGTAGGTTGCACACAGCCCCAGTATACAGAAGGAGGCTGCACATAGACCCAGTATACAGTAGGAGGCTGCACACAGACCCCAGTATATGGCAGGAGGTCGGACACTGCCCCCAGTATTACAGTAGGAGGCACACACAGCCCCCAGTATACAGCAGGAGGCCGCACAAAACCTCTCAGTACACAGGAGGAGGCTCAACACAGCCCGCAGTATACAGCAGGAGCCAACACACAGCCCCCAGTATATAGTAGGAGGCCACACACAGCCCACAGTATATACCAGGAGGCCACACACAGCCCTATTATGCTGCAGGAGGCCGCACACAGACCCCATATACAGCAGGAGGCCGCACACAGCCCTCAGTATACAGCAGGAGCCGCACACAGCCCTCAGTATACGCAGGAGGCCACACACAGCCCTCAGTATACAGTATTTACTTTGTGAATTTTATATACAAAATATTTTTTGTTAAACCATTCTATTTTATTATAGCTAATAACAGTTAATTACTATCCTGGGTACCTCATTTTACTCAGGTAACGTTCTAGACTGTGTTTTGAGGGGAAATTTTAACCCCACACTTTACAGTCATTTGACACAAAAAAGGTCTATTCACTATTTGTAAATGTGAGCTAGTAGATACTGTTTTGACAGTTAGCCTGCATATTTATCAGGTGACTTATATACCATATATGGAAGAGAAGAAAACAGTGATGTCACAATAGAATGGATCAAACACAAATCTACAAGTAGAACTGTAGTTAAGTGTGCTCTAAGGAGACACAAATACCAAGAATAATCAGGCAGTGACATGACACGGAATGTTATTACCTAACATTCTATTGTGACATCACTGTTTTGTTCTCTTCTATATATGGTAAGTTATAGGTCCCATGATAAATATGCAGGCTAACTGTTAAAACCGTATCTATTACTTCACACATACAAATTGTGCATAGGCCTTTTTTTTGGCAACTAACTATAAAGCGGTTGGTAAAAATTTCCCCTCAAAACATAGTCTAGGACATTCCCTGAGTCAACTGAGGTGGCAACATACTAGCTGTATTTTCTGTCTATTTACTTTGTGACGTTTATGTGCAAAATAATCATTCTATTTTGTTACAACTAAGAACAGTTAGTTACAATGCCCAGGCAATGCCGGGCTCTAGAGCTTGTAATATATATATATATATATTTTGTTTTTGACAGACGACTGCCCTCCTCCACCTGCTCCCTTCCCCCACCGCATGGTAACTCTCCGAACTGGAAATGTCACTGACCTATATGATCTGAAAATGGATGAGATTCTTGGAGGGTGAGATAGTTTATGCAGGTACACATTGCGGGGAAAACTAAAGGCAAATTCCACCTAAAAGTTATAAAATTATTATTTTCGAGGCAATGATAATAAATGAAAATAACATTTACAATTTATTCTCATATTAAAGTTTTCTGACAAACAGACATTTTTTCTATTCTCGCTGTATGACAAGGGCCACATATTAACATATGGTACGGAGGAAGTTGCATCCTTTTACGTCACATAATGCATTGCCTTGAGACCTTTGACTAAATGGTGCACTATCTAGATGCCAGAGGGTGTTGCAGCTTGTTTGAGTATTATTTGTTGGATTAATCAATGGGTGTATGTATGAATAATAGACATGGTCATGTATGTGATGCCATTATAGTTTGGACTATTGTGACCCTTCACTTTTGCGCAGGGGTAAGTTTGGAGAAGTTCACGTGTGCACAGAGAAGTCCAGCGGCCTCCAACTTGTCTCCAAAGTGTTGAAACCTCAGAGTGAGAAAGATCGGGTAATAAGAGGCTTTAGCCTTCATTAAGCCTGTAGCTTGTCTTTTCTCTTAGTTTGTAATTGCTCCCTGTTTTCAGCCACAAACAGTAGCATATTTTACTGCTCCGCCATCATACAGCCTGTGATGTATATCCCTCATCTCTTATTCCCCTCCATCACTGATTTCTCCAGGCTTCTGTCCTTGCTCTGTCACTCTTTGACTACCTATACTGTATATTAGGATATGTTGATGATGTCTTGCAGGAAATGGCGCTGAATGAGGTAAATGTCATGAACCAGTTGAATCATCCCAACCTCATCCAGATGTTTGATGCTGTGGAGACTCCAAATGAGATTTTCCTGCTCTTGGAATAGTAAGTTATTAGACAACATTATGCAATTTGCAAATATTAATCTATTATTTTGGTGAGTCTTGAAAAATAACTACAGTGCCTTGTGAAAGTATTCGGCCCCTTGAACTTTTCAACCTTTTGCCACATTTCAGGCTTCAAACATAAAGATATAAATTCTAATTTTTTGTGAAGATTCAACAAGTGGGACACAATTGTGAAGTGGAACGAAATTTATTGGATGTTTTAAACTTTTTTAACAAATAAAAAACTGAAAAGTGGGGCATGCAATATTATTCGGCCCCTTTAAGGCCCCGTCACACACTTTAACATCTGAGCAATCCGATCAACGATCTGACTTGACCTACATCGCTGGAACGACGTTCAATGATCGATAGTGAAGTGCCACACGTACAGATATCTTTAACGACGCAGCAACGATTCCGCGACAAGCGAACGATACTTGCGGTCATTTGATTGCCTACGTTTTTCAGTTTTTAATAGGCAAAGTTGTTAATAACATTGTTATCAAGGTGTCACACACACCGATCCTGCAAGTTGGACAAATGATCATCGTTTGGTTTAAGGTCCGGTTCAAAAAACCTCCCATCAACGATCTGCCGACTTATCGTTGATCGTTTGCAGGGCCGGTGTCAGCACCCGGCGTACCCGGGCAAGTGCCGGGGCCCTGACCTGATAGAAGGACCCTCCGCTGCCCACACACATCATATCGTCACTCTGCAATATTTATTTTCCCCTCCATTCACTCTCTCCAAGGTTCCATGACAGTCCGCGTCATGTTGCCAAGGCCGCGGTCGGGTATCCAAGGGGCGTGCCCACACCACTCTCCCATCAACAGTCCCATCCAATCCGGAGGCAGCGGCTCCTACCCCCTCCTCCCCTTCTCTCTGCTGCTTCCTGCCTTCTCCTGGTCATGTTACCTGCCGCCCTAATGAGCCGGAGGGCGGACGGGTTGCCATAGTGACGGGATGCCGCTCTCCCAGCAGCGGAAGTGCCGTGTCTGGATATGGCGGCCGGCAGGGATCAGACCAGGGTTACACACTCTGGTTCTTCCTTCTGCTCTCCCAGGTCTGGGGCCACCAGGAGGAGTTCAGCCCCTGAGACTCCGTGCACTTCCTGCCTGTCGGGGCTGCCGCAGCTGAACGCACCAGGTACCGGCATAACTGGAGCGTATGTGTCCTGTGCGGGGCTGCGAGTGATGGTGTTGGCAGAGAGGGACCTGGCTGCAGGGGTTGAAAGTGATGGTGGGGGTGCTGCAGGTGGTGGTGTTGGCCGGGGGGGGTCTTGAGGTGGTGATGATGGTTGACAATCTATGGGTATTGGTGATGGCCGGGGAGATTTGGCCGTTGGTGTTGATGGCCAAGGGAAACAACATACAGGGGGGTGAGACAGCGTACAGGGGGTGACACAGTGTACAGGAGGTGAGACAATGTACAGAGGGGGTAGACAGCGTACAGGAGGTGAGACAGTGTACAGAGGGGTGAGACAGTGTACAGAGGGGTGAGACAGCATACAGAGGGTGGAGACAGCGTACAGAGGGGGGAGACAGCGTACAGAGGGGTGAGACAGTGTACAGAGGGGTGAGACAGTGTACAGAGGGGTGAGACAGTGTACAATGGGGTGAGACAGCATACAGAGGGTGGAGACAGCGTACAGAAGGGGGAGACAGCGTACAGAGGGGTGAGACAGTGTACAGAGGGGTGAGACAGTGTACAGAGGGGTGAGACAGTGTACAGAGGGGTGAGACAGTGTACAGAGGGGTGAGACAGTGTACAGAGGGGGGAGACAGCGCACAGAGGGGGGAGACGGCATACAGGGGGGGTGAGACATTGTACAGGGGGGGAGACGGCATACAGGGGGGGTGAGACATTGTACAGGGGGAGACGGCATGCAGGTAAGGAGACAGCGTACAGGGGGAGACATTGTACAGGGAAGTAGACAGCGTACAGGGGGGGTGAGACAGCATACGGGGGTGAGACAGCATACAGGTAAGGAGACAGCAAACAGGGGTTGACATGCATGGAGAGGGGACAGACCGCACGAGAGGGATTATATTTAAGGGGTTATACATATAGATATAAAATACAGTCCACCACCTTTATATTATATAGCCAGTATGTGTTTAAGGGGGCCCACTCAGACTCTTTCGCTCGGGGCCCACAAAAACCTGGAGTCGGCCCTGATCGTTTGTACTTGTCACACGCAACGACGTTGTTACGTCATCATTGCTCCACCTAAAAAGCCTTGATGTACTAACAATATCGTAGTGTGTGACGGGGCCTTAACTTTCAGTGCAGCAAACTCACTCCAGAAGTTCAGTGAGGATCCCTGAATGATCCAATGTTGTTCTAAGTGACTGGAAATGATAAATAGAATCCACCTGTGAGTAATCAAGTCTCCGTATAAATGCACCTGCTCTGTGATAGTCTCAGGGTTCTGTTTCAAGTGCAGAGAGTATCATGAAGACCAAGGAACACACCAGGCAGGTCCGAGATACTGTTGTGGCAAAGTTTAAAGCGGATTTGGATTCAAAAAGATTTCCCAAATTGTAAACATCTCAAGGAGCACTGTGCAAGCGATCATATTGAAATGGAAGAAGTATCAGACCACTGCAAATCTACCAAGACCCGGCCGTCCCTCTAAACTTTCATCTTGATCAAGGAGAAGACTGATCAGAGATGCAGCCAAAAGGCTCATGATCACTCTGGATGAACTGCAGAGATCTACAGCTGAGCTGGGAGAGACTGTCCATAGGACAACAATCAGTCGTACACTGCTCAATTCTGGCCTTTATGGAAGAGTGGCAAGAAGAAAGCCATTTCTCAAAGATATCCATAAAAAGTCTCGTTTGAAGTTTGCCACAAGCCACCTGGGAGACACCAAACATGTGGAATAAGGTGCTCTGGTCAGATGAAACCAAAATCAAACTTTTTGGGCACAATGCAAAACGATATGTTTGGCATAAAAGCAACACAGCTTCACCCTCAAAACACCATCCCCACTGTCAAACATGGTGGTGGCAGCATCATGGTTTGGGCCTACTTTTCTTCAGCAAGGACAGGGAAGATGGTTAAAATTGATGGAAAGATGGATGGAGCCAAATACAGGACCATTCTGGAAGAAAACCTGTTGGAGTCTGCAAAAGACCTGAGACTGGGACAGAGATTTATCTTCCAACAAGATAATGATCCCAAACATAAAGCAAAATCTACAATGGAATGGTTCAAAAATAAACATATCCAGGTGTTAGAATGGCCAAGTCACAGCCCAGACCTGAATCTAATCGAGAATCTGTGGAAAGAGCTGAAAACTGCTGTTCACAAACGCTCTCCATCCAACCTCACTGAGCTCCAGCTGTTTTGCAAGGAAGAATGGGCAAGAATTTCAGTCTCTCGATGTGCAAAACTGATACAGACATACCCCAAGCTGCAGCTGTAATCACAGCAAAAGGTGGCGCTACAAAGTATTAACTAAAAGGGGCTGAATAATATTACACGCCCCACTTTTCAGTTTTTTGTTAAAAAAGGTTAAAATATCCAATAAATTCATTCCCCTTCATGATTGTGTCCCACTTGTTGTTGATTCTTCACAAAAAAATTAGAATTGTATATCTTTATGTTTGAAGCCTGAAATGTGGCAAAAGGTTGAAAAGCTCAAGGGGGCCGAATACTTTCACAAAGCACTGTAACTACGAATGGTTTCTTATCTGAAATGTATTCCATTTCAAATCCCAAATACAATGTTTAAGAAAAAAAAGGATAACTTGGCCAAAAATGTGCTCCTTATCCATAATATGCAGCAATACGTGCTCCAGAATTCTCCCACCTTCAAGAAGTAACTATCTGACACCAGGTCAGTCATACTAGCACTCATGAACCTGCTATATCTGTCACCCAGTCACATGAAGGATATAACACTTTTCGCATCTTTCTCACTCTTAATCACAGGAGAGAAGTCACTCTTGATTTTCTGCTGATATAGTATAATACACATCAGTGATGTGAGGGCATCAGAAGTTGGAAGTAGCTAACTTCCTCTCCCATTACATATGGATGCCTATGGATGTAAAGACATATCCATCAAAGGGCTATGAGTCCTAGCAGAAATGGAGGCCGGTGCTCAGATGCCCTATGGGAAAGGGCCAAATGCTGATCCAACTGCTGGAACCTAAATCCATCAACAGATCAGATAACATTTATCCTCGTGGCAGGTTGGATTTCTGACCCCCCCCCATCCATGTATATTGTAGGGGGCTGCCGGGAAAAGCAAAGCACAGTGCTCTGGACCATCAAAAGGATAGAATGGAGCAGCAGTCAGGCATGCCCAATTAATACCATTCTAATGAGGATAAAAGTGACCTGTTGTGCCAATAAGTGTGGGTCCAAGCAGGCAGACCTCCTCTGATCTATGTTATCACCTAATCCATGGATAATTACTTATTTTCATCAAACTAGCCCTTACAAGCCATTTTTGGCACAATTTCTTGGGGGACCGGCAATTCATTATGCCATGGAAGAACTAGGTAGCCAGACAGAAGCAGTCAAGTCTACACATACATTTCTGCTCAAACATTTAAATACCCGGCAGATTTTTCGCTTTCTTGTCCTTTTCGCAGAGAATATGAATGATAACACAAAACTTTTTTTTCCACTCATGGTTAGTGGTTGGGTGAAGCCATTTATTATCAAACTACTGTGTTTTCTCTTTTTAAATCATAGTGACAACCAAAAACATCCAAATGACCCTGATCATAAGTTCACATACCCTTGTGATTTTGGCCTCCACAGATGTTGATACAAATGGGTTTAAATGCCTAATAAAGGTTACATCCTCACCTGTGACCTATTTGATTGTAATCGGTGTGTGCATAAAAGCTGAGTGAGTTTTTGAGATCCAGACAGACTCTTGTATCCTACATCCAGCCACTGATGTTTTTGGAATGGGAGCAAGCCCGGACTGATAGGCGGGAGAAGTGGGACCTTTCCCTATGGGCCGCCCAGTGGTGGGGTGCAGGGGCTGCCCGCAGGCCTGCGTTAAGTCATTTGCCGCCAAGCGGCTGTGAAATTCAGGGGGCGGGGCCACATATGTGAAGGGGTGGGGCCATTTCTCCAAAACAGGGCCCCACTCAGACCAATCAGGATTGTTAGGTGCAGATCCTGGGCCCTCCCACCAACTTCTTCATTTCCCTGATCCCTCTCTGAGCTGATCATGTGATCCCTGATGCCTCCCCTCCATGTGACATCATCACAGGTCCTGTGCCACAGTGCTAGTGAGTATGATGTGTGTGTGTGTGTCTGTCTAAGTGTCTTTCTGTCTGTTTGTATGTTTGACAGGGTCTGTCTTTGTGTCTGTATGTCTCTACACAACACTATACAGTATATACAGGTCCACACTACATGCTGTATTAGTGTGCCTATATACTGTATGTATATAGTGTGGACCAGTACATACAGTATAGTGCTGTGTATACCAGATATACACCAGCACTCTCAGATGTGTATACAGCCAGTAATCTCAAATGTGTATACAGCCGGCAGTCTGTAATGTGTATATGGCAGGCAGTCTGTAATGTGTATACGGCAGGTAGTCTGTAATGTTGAAACAGCCCGCAGTCTGTAATGTGTATAAAGCGAGCAGTATGTAATGTGCATACAGCCTGCAGTCTGTAATGTGTATACAGCGGGCAGTCTGTAATGTGTATACAGCCCGCAGTATGTAATGTGTGTACTGCCCGCAGTCTATAATGTGTGTACTGCCTGCAGTCTGTAATCTGTATACAGCCCACAGTCTGTAATGTGCATACAGCGCGCAGTCTGTAATGTGTATACAGCCCACAGTCTGTAATGTGTATACAGCCCGCAGTCTGTAGTGTGAATATGTGGCACCCCTGGGGGGGTTGCCACAGGACCCACCGGTGCAGGGAGGGATGTACACCTTGGCACACACAGCATCCAACACCTTCCATCCCAGACCTGGAGGGGGAGCCCAACTGGCTGTCTTTAAGCCAGATCCCCTATAAAGATCCAGGCCTGAGGGGAGGAGTCAGTTAGTTCCAGTCAGTCAGCCAGTTAGTACTGTAAAGTGGAAAGACTGGAAGGAGCTGGTTGCTGGGACCAAGCTAGGCCCAGAACCAGGAAGCTTGACCCCGCTGTGGAGTGCCCTAGGGAGAGAGACGGAGACCAGTGGAAGAAGTAGGAAGAAAGAAGAAGGGAACATACCTGGTATCCCTTTAGCCCACCCGGACACTGGAGTTCAAAGCTGCTATTCATCTAAAGGTAGCAGAGAAAGCCTGGACCAACCAGGAGGATCTAGTCCCCCTGAAGTTACACCAAACCTGACCAAGCATACGACCAGGGGCTCAAGAGGAGAATAGGGATCCCCACAGCAAGGTCCTCATTATTGGTTGTGGAACATCACCCTGAGCGGAAGACAGAGCGGCAAGTTCAGTAACAGGCAGAACTTACCCCAATCACCGCACACACTAACAGAAGAGGCCTCACAACTCTACAAGGTGAACGTCCCAAGCTGCACCGAAACCTGGTTACCTTCTTGGACCGTACCTGTTACCGGACATCAGTAAAAAGGTACCAAAACAGAGACTATTGTGTGTGTGCCTGCTTCACCGCCGCCACCTGCAGAGTTCACAGCAGAACCGCTACTACTACTACTCCCCTCATCCACCCCACTGCCCTGAGGTAAAGCTCCACCTGTGAGGAGCTGTACTACCAAAGCTGCATTCACATCACCTCAGCGGCCGGCCGCAGCGCTGGTAACCCTATTACCAGGTACCACAGGTGGCGTCACGTTACCATTCCCCCATCATTATCACCCTCACCCCGCCATTGAGGGTCCAAGGCACGGAACTGGGAACCGACCTGCCGTGATCCCCCACTGAAGTAACCCCCTGTCCCGGTATCTGAGTACCCCCTACCCTGTTGGCCGACTCATAGACAGCCTGCAATCTGTAATGTGCATACAGCCCGCAGTCTGTAATGTGCATACAGCCCGCAGTCTGTAATGTGTATACAGCTCGCAATCTGTAATGTTCATACAGCCCTCAGTCTGTAATGTGCATACAGCCTGAAGTCTCTAATGTGTATACAGCCCACATTCTGTAATGTGCATACAGCCTGCAGTCTGTAATGTGTATACTGCCCGCATTCTGTAATGTGTATACTGCCTGCAGTCTGTAATGTGTATACAGCCCGCAGTCTGTAATGTGTATACAGCCCGCAGTCTGTAATGTCTATACAGCCCGCAGTCTGTAATGTCTATACAGCCCACAGTCTCTAATGTGTATACAGCAGGCAGTCTCTGTTGTGTATACGGCCCGCAGTCTGTAATGTGCAGCATCAGAAAGTTTTCCTGCAGGCAGAGTTTGTGCTCTGTTCTTCCCGGTGCCTCCATGGAATCTGTTTCTCTCTGCGCCCAGCACTGGACTTTCTGATGCCACCTTTCGTCTTTCCTCATCTTCAGGATCTGGCTGAGTCTTGGATATCTATATACCATAGCCTCCTATCTATATAGCACAGCCTCCTGGGTATGCTGGGTATAATTCTCCTGTCCTGTATACTGGGTGTAATCCTCAGTATCGTATTATTCTTTATATATAGACTGCACAGTACCACTTCTTCTGTCCTGTATACTGGGTGTAATCCTCAGTATCGTATTATTCTTTATATATACACTGCACAGTACCACTCCTCCTGTCCTGTATACTGGGTGTAATCCTCAGTATCTGTATTATTCTGTATATACACACTGCACAGTACCACTTCTCCTGTCCTGTATACTGGGTGTAATCCTCAGTATCTGTATTATTCTCTATATATACACTGCAGAGTACCACTTCTCCTGTCGTTAAAGTGACCCTAAACCCAGAAGCCAACCCCACATCCCCTTCATACCTATACATGCAGCTTGTGAAGCTGCTGCCATCGATCCCTGTATCTTGCAAAACCGCTGGGGCATTCTTCATAATTCATACTTTTATAATCGCATTTCTGGGCGTTTCAGTGAAATTTTAAAGCCGCAGCAGGCGGGCCTGTGTGCCGCTCTCCCCCTCCCTGTCCGTAATTCTGCACGCCCATGGCTGCGTGCATAAACAACAGAGAGGCGGCTCGCCTCATAGTATGGGCGGTGAAGCCGGTATGACGCGAATTACGTCATATCGGCTTCACCGCCCATACTATGAGGCGAGCCGCCTCTCTGTTGTTTAGCACGCCCATCGCTGCGTGCAGTATTACGGAGAAGGAGGGGAGAGCGGCACACAAGCCCGCCTGCTGCGGCTTTAAAATTTCACTGAAACGCCCAGAAATGCGATTATAAAAGTATGAATTATGAAGAATGCCCCAGCGGTTTTGCAAGATACAGGGATCAATGGCAGCAGCTTCACAAGCTGCATGTATAGGTATGAAGGGGATGTGGGGTTGGCTTCTGGGTTTAGGGTCACTTTAACTGGGTGTAATCCTCAGTATCTGTATTATTCTCTATATACACTGCAGAGTACCACTTCTCCTGTCTTGTATACTTGGTGTAATCCTCAGTACCTGTATTATTTTGTATATACACACTGCACAGTACCACTTCTCCTGTCTTGTATACTGGGTGTAATCCTCAGTATCTGTATTATTCTGTATAAACACACTGCACAGTACCACGTCTCCTGTCCTGTATACAGGGTGTAATCCTCAGTATCTGTATTATTCTCTATATATACACTGCAGAGTACCACTTCTCCTGTCGTTAACTGGGTGTAATCCTCAGTATCTGTATTATTCTCTATATACACTGCAGAGTACCACTTCTCCTGTCTTGTATACTGGGGGTAATCCTCAGTACCTGTATTATTCTTTGTATATACTGTAAGGTAGCGGTTAGGATCGGCACAACAGAAGGCAGTGACTCAGGTACTTGTTCACACAGCACATGATTTATTTACAAGTTTATATCAGCACAGACCTTCTGTAGCTCCGGGTCACAGCCGGTGTAAAGGGTTTCACTCGGACCGGTATGGCTGTCAGGCTCTCTCTTAGCCGGGGCCCCTGGAAAGGCCAAGTTCACGCTGTGTTAACTGCGCACAGCCAACGCTCCTAGGCTGTGTTAAAACTCCACAAAGCCTATGCACACACAGAACTTTATACAACTCCTGCTGCTCTGACACTTCTCCCTCACCACAGCCCTGGGCATCTTATACCCTTCCTAGCCACTCCACACCTGCAAAGCAGTGTGAACAATCAGCATTCCACTCAGACAGAGCTGCCATTAACCATGTGAGTGCTGCCACAGAGAAAAAGACACAATCACCCATGTACTGTATACCGGTCATGGGGCACATGCTGGTCACATCATCACAATACACTGCACAGTACCACTACTTCTCCTGTCCTATATACTGGGTGTAATCCTCAGGATCTGTATTATTTTGTATATATACATTGCACAGTACCACTTCTCCTGTCCTGTATACTCAGTGTAATTCTCAGTATCTATATTATTCTGTATATATACACTGCACAGTACCACTTCTCGAGTCCTGTATACTGGGTGTAATCCTCAGTATCTGTATTATTCTGTATATATATACTGCACAGCACCATTTCTTCTGTCCTGTATACTGGGTGTAATCATCAGTATCTGTATTATTCTGTATATATACACTGCACAGTACCATTTCTCCTGTCCTTTATACTGGGTGTAATTCTCAGTATCTGTATTATTCATGTATTTTAACTTCTGAAAAATAAAGTTTGAAGATTTTATTATGACGTGAGCTGGACACTTTTCCTTGGAATCTTGGGTGTAATCCTATGTATCTGTATTATTCTGTATATATACACTGAACAGTACCACTTCTCTTGTCCTGTTGTCAGAGGTGGTATTGGACTTTGATTTTCAGCATTTAACCGTTGTTTAAATTGATTATTCCCAATATGGAAGACATCACTTCTCTTCTGTATAGATGATGGCTTGCCCTTCACTCTGGATCTGACCGCTGGCACCCCACAATCCCAAGAAAGGTAGCTTTGAAGATCACCATGTGAATGGAGCTGTGGTTGAATATTCCCTCTGCTGCACCATTCACATGTGGCTCTTCAGATAACTCCTTTGAGAAAGTGATGGGGCCATGACAACATAAAAGCAAATTTCATTGATCGGGGCTTATGGGTGATATAGTATGTGGGCTGGTGGGGCTTGTTTTCCAGGGCTGCTTTTTCGTCCCAGTCCGGCCCTGATTGGCAGTCATGTGGAAAGCAAAAGAATGGTCAACAGATCTAAGGGAAAAGATATTAGAACTGTATAAAATAGGAAAGGGATACAAAAAATTTCCAATGAATTGATAATGCCAGTGAGCAGTGTTCAAACTGTGATTAACAAATGGAAAATCAAAGGCTGTGTTAAAACCAAACCACGATCAGGTCGACCAACAAAAATTTTGGCCAAAACTGCCAGGAAAATTGTTCAGGATGCAAAGAAAAAAACGATAAATATCATCAACTGAAATACAGGACTCATTGAAGACTAGCAGTGTGGCTCTTTCAAGATGCACAATAAGGAGGCACTTGAAGAAAAATGGGCTGCATGGTCGAGTCGCTAGAAGAAAGCCATTACTGCGCAAATCTCACAAAGTATCTCACCTATAATACACCAAATAACAGAGAGATAAGCCTCCAAACTTCTGGAACAAGGTAATTTGGAGTGATGAGTGCAAAATCAAACCATAAACCAAAAAAATCAAACCATAAACATTACATTTGGAACGGTGTCAACAAGGTGTAGGATGAAAGGAACACCATTCCTACTGTAAAGAACGGAGGTGGATCGCTGATGATGTGGGAATGTGTGCGCTACAAAGGCACAGGAAACTTGGTCAAAGCTGAAGGAAATATGAATGCAGCACATTATCAGCAAATACTGGAGGCAAATTTGCACTCATCAGCCCGAACGCTGCGTATGGGACATACTTGGACGTTCCAAAGTAACAACAATACAAAACACGAGGCCAAGTTGATCTGTCATTGGCTACAGCAGAACAAAGTGAAGGTTCTGGAGTGGCCATCTCATTCTGGGGAGAACCCAAGCTCACAGTTTATGCAAAAAGCCCAGGAATTTATAGGAACTGGAGGCTTTTTGCCAAGAAGAATGGGCAGTTTTACCATCTGAGAAAAGAGCCTCATCCACAACTACCACAAAAGACTTAAAGCTGTCATTAATGTTAGAAGGAGCAATACTCGGTATTAAGAACTAGTGTATGTGAACTATTTTTATCAGGGTCATTTGGATGTATTTGGTTATCATTATGATTTAAAAAGAGTGAGTGGAAAAAAAGGTTTTGGGTTATTCATATTCTCTGAAAAAAGGCCAAGAAAGCAAAAAAAAATAATCTGTGGGGGTATGTAAACTTTTGAGCATAACTGTAAAGCAACAAACAACCACATCTATATAATTTCCTAATTCTCATGTCTGAATCATTAATTCTATTTCTTTCTGTTATCACTCCACATTACATCCATGTTGCACAGTGTGGGAGGAGGAGAGCTCTTTGAGAGGATTATTGATGACAGCTACCAGCTGATGGAGGTGGATGCCATGGTGTTTGTGCGCCAGATCTGTGAAGGGATCTTTTATATGCACAATACATATGTGCTTCACCTGGATCTGAAGGTAAGATCTGTAACAGTAACCCGCAACTATCACACCTTTAAAATTAAGGCCAGGCGCCTATATAGAAATCATGGTGTACCATAGCAAAATTCCTAATTCCGCCACCCCCTACCTGAGTTCGAAAAAAATAATTCAGTGTATAGGTGCAATCATAGAAGGGCATAGCTCCCATCTTTTAAAAAGACAGTGTGAGACATACAGTATATTGTGCTTACAAAGTATTTTTATCCTTTTTAAACACTTATTGTTCTCAATCACAACAATACCCCTTTCATGGCCCCACAAGGTACGATGCCAACAAAAATACTCCCCCCCCCAAGCTCAGTATAATATATGCATAGTAAATTCCTCCACAGTGCCCTTCCACATGCAAAGTAGGGTGTTCCCACAGTTCCTTCACACACATTATGAGGCCACCACATCCCCCAACACAGTACGATGTCCAATGTACACAACATAATGCCCCATCTTTGCCTCCATACACAGCAAAATAGCCCCAAAAGCACTCCATAAAGTAGGATTACCTCCACAGCCCCTGCAGTATGAGTTTGTGCCACTGTTCCTTCACACACGTTATGAGGTCCCCACAGCTCCCAACAAAGTATGATGTCCCCTATAGTCCACCACACGTACTATAATGCCCCAATAGCCCCTCTACACAGTAAGGTGGCCCCAATAACACTCCATACCATATGATCACCTTTACAGTCCCCCTAAGGGTACCTTTACATGCGGCAACTTTTCTAGGAATTTCACTGGCAACTTACTGGTTGCAGTGAAATCATGGACGCATTGTTCTATCTTGTTGCTGTGTACAAATGTGAGAATGTCTCCATGATTTCACTGCAACCAGTAAGTTGCCAGTGAAATTCCTAGAAAAGTTGCCGCGTGTAAAGGTACCTTAAAGTATGATTTCGCTCTCCAGTTCCTAAACATAGAGTTGATGGACCCTAACACTTTATGATCGTACCGCATCCCCACACACAGATTGACACCCCATAGTCATTGAAGAAAAAAAATAAGAAAACAACTAACCTCGCCAGTTCCCCCAGTGCTCCAAACTCTGCCGCATGTGGTCTGAGGATCTGCACAGCGGAGGCGATGTGATGACATTGTAGTGCTCACTGCACTGAGATGCAGAGATCGGATGCATGCCCACAGAGAGTAGTGAAATGGGGAGCTGATGGATTCCTGCTCCATGATTGTGTTCAACTGCATCTGCTTCCAAGATGCCGAGACTGTTCAAGGTGTGAAGGCGGACGAGAAGACCTGGCCCCCCAAATTCATGGACCCCATAGTGTGGTCCGTACCTGTTGGTGGTATGATACCAATTGAAGATATGTTCAGACGATGAGTTTTTTTGTGAGGTTTTTATTTCAGAATTTGTAAGTCAAACACAGGAGTGGAGCAATCAGAGGAAAAGTATAATAGAAACACGTCACCACTTGTGTATTTAATTATCCACTCCTGGTTTTGCCTTGCAAACACTGAGGTAAAAAAATCACCAAATACTCAAGTGTGCACATAGCCTTGCTTGTTTTGATTGGACAACCTCTTTAGGCCTCGTGCACATGTTGAGTTTTTCTGAGGTTTTTACCTCAGAATTTGTAAGACAAACACAGGAGTGGAAAAATCAGAGGAAAAGTATAATAGAAATATGTTACCACTTCTATATTTATCACCCATTCCTGGTTTTGGCTTACAAAACCTGAGGTAAAAAACTCACCAAATACTCAATGTGTGCACGTGGCCTTGGTCTCCAAAGCTTCCATGTGACTGAATCTCTGCACCCAGTAGGTAACAGTATTGAGATATTGGGCCCATAAAAAAACTACAGAATCTATTGTAGATCCAGCACTGCAAAACAGTGGCGTAACCTCAGGCCCAGGGGCCCCGATGCAAAAGCTCCAACGGGGCCCCCAATTATTGCAAATCTTTAATAGGATTAGTCTTTTTCTATAGGCCATAAGGACTTTTGGGGCCCCCTAGGCTGCAGGCCCGTGTGTGATCGCAATCCCTGCACCTATAGTAGTTACACCCCTGCTGCAAACCTATCCTGTCCTGCAGTACCAAAAATTGCATTTAATTCAAAGAATCCCTCCACTTTATCCTGTACCTCCAGTCACCCACATACTCTCCTTTTATAGGCCATGTACCCCACACCATATAGAATTTTGCCATTTTGAGATCTCTTAGAATCCAAAACATCAATAAGCTGCAGCTCAGATTCCGGCTCCTGTCAGATTCTCATTGATATATGGTCTCAGGCCTGTTTATGAAGCGTCGCTGAGGGCGAAGGAGTCTGGGCATATTAATAGGAACCTATGAGATGCCCAGAATCACAATCCTAGGGATTAGGTGGAGTGCTTCATTCGTTTGCTTACTACAGATATGACCTGTGACCTTTGCGAGAAAAAGAAACCTCACAGTAAGTTCTTTCACTGTAACCAAGGTCCAGGATGGGATTTGCTGGGGGAAGATCTGTTTATTGCACACACAGTCCTTGGAAAGCTCTTGTTATCAATGTCCTCCCAAGTCCACACATTAGTCCTATGTATGGAGTGACAGCTAACACCTGTGTAATATTCGGTTAGGGAGATTTCTGCCCCTGAGCCTTGCTGACATTTTCCCTTGTCCTGGCGACCTAGTTGCTATACACAACAGGTATCTACAGAGCGGTAGGACAGGCAGCATGAAGTTCCTTGCCAAAATATCAGGGAATGGCTTAAAGGTTTCTCACCCTACCGAAAATTAATTAATTTTGGGCTAAAAATCATATTTTTAATTGGGTTTTATTAAAAAACTAGCTGTAGAACCTGGCGTTGCCTGAGCATAGTAACTAACTGTTCTTAGTTATAACAAAATAGAATGGTTATTTTGCGCATAAAAGTCACAAAGTTAATAGTATTTATCAGGTGACCTATAACTTAGCATATATGGAAGAGAAAAAACTGTGATGTCACAATAGAATGTTAGGTAATAACATTCCATGTCATGTCACTGCCTGATCATTCTTGTTATTTGTGTCTCCTGAGAGCACACTTACATAGAGTTCTACTTGTGGATTTGCATTTTATCCATTCTATTGTGATATCAGTGTTTTGTTCTCTTTCATATATGGTAAATTATAGGTCACCTGATATATATGCGGGTTAACTGTCAAAACAATATCTATTTCCTCACGCATACAAACAGTGAATAGACCTTTTTTCGCGACTGTAAAGAGTGGGGTTAAAAACATAGTCTATGACGTTCCCTGAGTCAAATCAGGTGCCTGGGATAGTAACTAAATGTTCTTAGGTATAACAAAAAAGAATGGTTTAATAAAAAATATTTTGCATATAATAGTCACAAAGTAAATAGGCTCCTGCTGTATACTGGGGGCTGTGTGCGGTCTCCTGCTGTATACTGAGGGCTGTGTACAGCCTCCTGCTGTAGACTGAGGGCTGTGTACAGCCTCCTGCTGTATACTGAGGGCTGTGTGCGGCCTCCTGCTGTATAAAGGGGGCTGTGTGCAGCCTCCTGCTGTATACAGGGGGTTGTGTGCAGCCTCCTGCATACTGGGGGCTGTGTGCTGCCTCCTGCCATATACAGGGGGCTGTGTGCTGCCTCCTGCTATATACAGGGGGCTATGTGCTGCCTCCTGCCGTATACTAGGGGCTGTCCAGTAATTCCCTACATAGGCGATATTACCATAAATGGGTGCATAGTGGACATACATATACTGATAAAGGGCCTTTTTTGGCGTCTGACTGTAAGGCACGGGTTAGAATTTCCCCTCAAAACAGTCATAGACGTTCCCTGAGTCACATGCATACACATACATACATGCATATATACATACTCTGCTTTATATATATAGAAGATGATGTGCACACCATGCTTCTACCACCTTGATTTGTATGTCTAGTACTGCTGCAGAATGGGTTAACTGAGAATCCTTCAGTGAGCTCATTTTGATGTCCCAATTACACCTTTTTGTCTGTCTTTTTTCTGAGCTCCTCTCACATAATTTATGGCCACAGAACACATCAAAGTTGAATGTGGAGGGAAATAAAGAGCCTGTAACAGCAGAATGGTGCAAAATTTAAGTAAAAAAAAATCCCCAGAGGACGACAAACCTTTTCAAGGTAATCTATGAGCAAGTTTTTATACATGGAAGTAGTGACATGACTGTATAGGAGCTTTTTCACCAAAATAAATGAGCCGAAGTGCCAATTACGAGTAAACTAGTATAAAAGCCATATGATGCATTGTGGACATGCATCTTCCAAGTGCATGGACTCACCCACAATGTCCTTAGGCTGCCTTCACATTTGCGTATGGAAAGGCAGCGTATGCTGCGTTCCCATATGCAGTCAAGCGCATGCGCACTGCGTTCCTATGTTTAACATAGGAACGCATAGTGCCTGCGTTTGCTGCATTCGGGTGCGGATGTGGAAGATATCTGCTCCTTCCAGGGTCCCCCATCCACACCCGGGACGCAGCATGTTGCATTTTTTGTGCGCTCGGGGACCTTGGAAAATCAGCAAGCGTCCCCAAGCGCACAAAACAATGCATTGGTGTCAATGGGTCCGCAGTGTTCATGCATGACAGCGCAGGAGAACGCTGCGGACCCATTGAATCTCTCCTGGTGGCCGCCGGTGATATCACAGGAGATCACCGACAGCCACCGGGGAAGATCAGCTGAGCCTCTGATGATCTCCTCCCCGCCGCCGGTAATCTTATAGCGGTGTCGTCGGGGAGAAACAGTTGATGTGACAGCTGTTTGAATCTTACGCGCCGACACACGAGAGGAGAATGTCGGCGCGTTAGATTCAAACAGCTGTCAAATCAGCTGTTTAACCCCGCTGACACGTCCCGGAGCTTACCGGCGCCGGAGGAGGAGATCTCCGTTGCTGATCTCCGCCTCCGGCCTGCCCCCGGACACCGCCGATTGGCTGCCCGGGCTCCACAGTGATGTGTCCGCAGGCGAACATTCTCCGCTGCGGACACATCAAAATGACCCTGCTTTTCACTGCGTTTGTGTCTGCATGCCATCAGCATGCAGACACAAACGCAAATGTGAAGGCAGCCTTATAGCCTGATTTACATATAGCTTCTACACTAGATTTCAGATAAGAGTTCACAAAAAAGGTGTTATTTTTATTGGGGTACAACGTTGTGTGGAAATTTCACTACCTCCATATGTAAAAATATATTGGTTCCCTGTAAAAGGGTTGTTCAATTTTGTATAAATAATAGTAATACATTTTGACACGTGCTGACAGCTGCTGCCTTTTAAAGGGAATCTATCTCCATCCCATCTGAGAGCTGCATAATGTCGGGACAGAGACCCTGATTCCAGCAATCTGTCACTTCCTGAGCTGCTTGCTGTCATTTGGATAATATTGCTGTTTTTTTCTGCTGCAGATTTATCAGTTATATGAATGTGGAGCTCTATAACCCCGCCCCCATCACTGTTTAGCAGATTTCTGCCCATACACAGTGTATACAGAAAGCTGCCTATCAGTGCTGGAGGCAGGGTTATACAGAGCTCCTAAATATGCAGGACTAACTGGCAGCCAGACCAAGTAGTCCTAAAATGATGATCAGTGATTTTATTAAAACTACACTGAGCAGCCGAGTAAGTGACACATCGCTGAAATCAGGATCCCTGGCCTTACATTATGTTACACTCAGATTATGTGTCAAAAACCTGGTGACAGGCCCTTTTTAATTCCGATGGCCAGCATTGATTGCAGCTACAGGTCTCACCATTGCTGCCCTGTTTTGGTCATGGATAGAATCCAAGGACTGCATTGTAGACTGACACTAAAAGCAATTGGAGACAGGGATGGATGCATAGAGACGTAAAAATGGATAATACTGCCTTTTTTAACTATTCCAGCCAGAAAACATAGTCTGTGTGTCCCCTATTAGCCACATGGTGAAAATCATAGACTTCGGCCTTGCCCGGAGGTGAGTTCTGAGCCCATGGCTGTAGTGTACCTTAGCTCAGTATAATGTATTCTATGTAATAAATGGCATTAACATGTCTTTATCCCCTTACTTATTCCCATAGGTATAATCCAGAGAATAAGTTGAAAGTGTCTTTTGGGACCGCTGAATTTCTGTCACCAGAGGTCATCAACTATGATCATGTTTCTTTCCAGACAGACATGTGGAGTGTTGGTGTCATCACATACATGATGTAATATTACACAGTGTGACATATCTATATACTGTATATGTATGGGTAGATGTTTGTGTTAAATGTCCTTATACGGCAGTATTATAGTAGTTATATTGTTTTATGGTAGAAGTTTTATAATAGTTATACTATCGTATATAGGGGCAGTATTATAGTAGTTATATTCTTGTACATAGGGGCAGTATTATAGTAGTTATATTCTTGTATATAGGGGCAGTATTATAGTAGTTATATTCTTGTACATAGGGGCAGTATTATAGTAGTTATATTCTTGTACATAGGGGCAGTATTATAGTAGTTATATTCTTGTACATAAGGGGCAGTATTATAGTAGTTATATTCTTGTACATAAGGGGCAGTATTACAGTAGTTATATTCTTGTACATAAGGGGCAGTATTATAGTAGATATATTCTTGTACATTGGGGCAGTATTATAGTAGTTATATTCTTGTACACAGGGGGCAGTATTATAGTAGTTATATTCTTGTACATTGGGGGCAGTATTATAGTAGTTATATTCTTGTACACAGGGGCAGTATTATAGTAGTTATATTCTTGTACATTGGGGCAGTATTATAGTTGTTATGTTTCTTGTACATATGGGGCAGTATTATAGTAGTTATATTCTTGTACATTGGGGGCAGTATTATAGTAGTTATATTCTTATACATAGGGTGAAGTATTAGTTGTTATATTGTTTTATATAGTAGCAGTTTTATAATAGTTATATTATCATATATAGGCACAGTATTATAGTAGTTATATTCTTGTACATAGGGAACAGTATTATAGTAGTTATATTCTTGTACACAGGAGCAGTATTATAGTCGTTATATTCTTGTACATAGGGGCAGTATTATAGTAGTTATATTCTTGTACATAGGGGCAGTATTATAATAGTTATATTCTTGTACATAGGAGCAGTATTACAGTAGTTATATTCTTTTATATTGGGGGCAGTATTATAGTAGTTATATTCTTATACATAGGGTGAAGTATTATAGTAGATATAGTAGATATATTCTTATACATAGGGTGAAGTATTATAGTAGTTATATTCTTGTACATAGGGGGCAGTATTATAGTAGTTATATTCTTGTACATAGGAGCAGTATTATAGTAGTTATATTCTTGAACATAGGGGCCGTAATATAGTAGTTATATTCTTGTACATAAGGGGCAGTATTCTAGTAGTTATATTCTTGTACATAAGGGGCAGTATTATAGTAGTTATATTCTTGTATATAGGGGGCAGTATTATAGTAGATATATTCTTGTACATAGTGGGCAGTATTATAGTAGTTATATTCTTGTACAAAGGGTGAAGTATTATAGTAGTTATATTCTTGAAAATAGGGGAGCAGTATTATAGTAGTTATATTCTTGTACATAGGAGCAATATTATAGTAGTTTTATTCTTGTCCATATGGGGCAGTATTTTAGTAGTTATTGTCCTGTACATAGGGGCAGTATTACGCCGGAGACATACTGATACTCGCATGAGTCTCGTATGCCTCACCTGGCATGGCCAGCGCCTCTCTTGACAGGAGCGTGTTAGCTGCATGAGTTTCTATGCAGCTGACACGCTATGTCCAGAAAGTTGTCATCCGATCCAGCTGATCTCATGAGAGTATCTCGCATGTGTCTCCGACTTTATAGTGGTTACATCCTTGTGTATAGGAGCAGTATTACAATAGTTATATTTTTGTACATGGGGGCAGTATTATAGTAATTTTATTTTTGTATATAGCAAAAAGTATTATAATAGTTATATTCTTTTACGTAGGGGCAGTATTAAGCTGGAGACAAACTGAGTGAGACGCGTGCGAGATAGTCACATTCCTCACCCGCATGGCCGCTGGCTCTCTGGACAGGAGTTTGTCAGCTGCATGTGTTTATATGCAGCTGACACGCCCTGTCCATAGAGTCATGGCGTCTGTAAAGGCTGCAGGAAATTATGACACATGTTCCATTTGTACACACCCAAAATAGACAATATGTTCATGTTCACTCAACCAGAGATCTGCGAACAATCTCTGCACAATTTGTG
Organism: Allobates femoralis; assembly: GCA_033576535.1. Taxonomy (NCBI): domain Eukaryota; kingdom Metazoa; phylum Chordata; class Amphibia; order Anura; family Aromobatidae; genus Allobates; species Allobates femoralis. The sequence goes on along the minus strand of JARQOC010000006.1, from coordinate 415,379,938 downwards.
TGTGTACTGGGCCTTAAGAGTCGTGCTCAGTGGTATATTCTTCTACCAAGGAAAGTGTTTAGTAATAAATTCTGTGTAATATAGGAAATGTATTATAGTAGTTAATTCTGTACATAGGGCAGTATTTAGTAGTTATATTCCATACATAGGGGCAGTATTATAGTAGTTATATTCTGTACATAGGGGCAGTATTATAGTAGTTATATTCTTATACTAGGGCAGTATTATAGTAGTTATATTCTTATACATAGGACAGTATTATAGTAGTTATATTCTTATACTAGGGCAGTATTATAGTAGTTATATTCTTATACTAGGGGCAGTATTATAGTAGTTATATTCTTGTACATATAGGAAGTATTATAGTAGTTATATTCTTGACATAGGGGCAGTATTATAGTAGTTTTATTTTTTACATAGGGGCAGTACTATAGTAGTTATATTCTTGTACATAGGGGCAGTATTATAGTAGTTATATTCTTGTACATAGGGGAAGTATTATAGTAGATATATTCTTGTACATAGGGGGTAGTATTATAGTAGTTATATTCTTGTACATAGGGGAAAGTATTATAGTACATTATATTTTGTACATAGGGGCAGTATTATAGTAGTTATATTCTTGTACATAGGAGCAGTATTATAGTAGTTATATTCTTGTACATAGGGGAAGTATTATAGTACATATATTCTTGTACATAGGAGCAGTATTATAGTAGTTATATTCTTGTACATAGGGGAAAGTATTATAGTACATATATTCTTGTACATAGGGGTAGTATTATAGTAGTTATATTTATATTGTAGTAGTAATACATGTCTCCTGTGTTCTTGTAATTATTTGGACTATTTATACTTCTTTGTTAGTAATATTTTTTGTACTATCGCAGGGTAAGTGGGTTGTCACCATTTCTGGGTGGTAATGACACAGAGACGATGAACAATGTATTGTTGGGAGATTCAGACTTTGATGAAGAACCTTTTGAACTGGTATCAGAAGAAGCCAAAAACTTTATATCCAATCTACTGGTGAGAGACATAAGGTCAGAACGCCGATCTTCATATGACACCTTTACTAACTATATTAGGCACCTATAGCCTGAAGCTTTGGGGACAAGTGCAATCCCTAGTTCCTTGACCTCAGCACCCATGACGTGTCCAGTGCTATGAATAATGACATAATGCTATATAGGACATGTTAACATGCTAAAAATAATGCTCTTATTTGAATTGTAAGATTTAATGTCCATTTATCACCTACACCCATAATGATATTGCGTTGGGATGCCAGTGACAGTAATAGGCACAGCACAGCAGCAGTCAGAAGGTTTCCAAAATCTAGTTTCATTTAGCGTAGACCTCCTGATGTGACCCGGCAATGTCTGGGCATTCAATCTCTTCAATTCGCTGCCGCCGTCCTGTGACGACACTTCTGATGACTGCTGACAGCTACATTATTCAGATAACTGTCACTATGTGTCCGCACTGGAAGACAAAACTCTCGAGTCAAATAGTGGTGGACGGAAGAAGGATCTACTGCACAACGAATGTGATAATGTACGTGATCATAGGGGTATTATTACACTATATATAATTAAAGGTCCCAGTATTGAAGCAGTTATGTCCATGGACAAACCAATTCCAAATAGTTTGGATGTTGTGTAAATCTTAAGAAAACTAGAATGCAATGATTGGAAATCTCATGTTGACATATTTTATTCACAACAGAACACAGATCAGAGGTTGAACATTGGAGGTTTTTCCATTTTAGCTAAAAAAATGTAACTCATCTAGTAAGCTGATAGCAGCAACACACCTCAAAAAGTTGGGACAGGGCCATGTCTACCATTATGTTGCATTCCCTTTTTTTACAACAGTCTGTAAACAACAAAGAGGAGTTTTGGGAGAGGAATGTTGTCCTGTTCTTGTTTGATGTAGGATTTTCGCTGTTCCTCAGGCCTAGGTGTTTGCCAGATTTTTAGTATCATATATTCACTAAATCTTGGGTGGCCCAGCTCCATGGCCCTGGCTGAGCAATTGATTTATTTACAGGGGATTATTAGTCTTTACGTGACGCCGCCTGCGGTACTTGACCAAGGATGACCAGCGCTGCTTGGATGAGCCCCCAGGGTATAGATGTAGTGGCAGCTGGGATGATAACACTCCCCACAGGTGGAGCGGGCCCTGGGGTTAAATGTAAGAGTCTTTAGGGTTGATGGTGGTTACAGTACTGGGTGCAGCAGGGACGGCGCAGGAAATAAGTAGGAGGACACAAGGGTGCAGTTTACCTTTACTGATGAAATGTAGTGAAGTCCGGGGGCACTGGTTACCAGGTCCAGGAGGGTCCAGTCAGCCTGGAAGCAATCGAGTCCACTCCGCCAGGTGGGTTTTAAGGCCTGCTTCTGCGCTTCTCAGTTTTGAGTCCCGTGCCTGTGAGCTAACATACGTCCTTTCCTTCACTTCTGCTCAAAGCTCCCGACTGGCAGACAGTGCAACCTATATCAGGTACTGCGGTCTCGATCGCAGATGCGGGCTCTTGTGTACCATTGCACTGTAGGTCCCTGCTACAGCCAGGAGACTGCAAGTCTCATGTTCTCCAGATTCAGTTGCCGGGATGTGCAGTGCCTTTACAACCCAGGACTCTGGTGTCCTCCGTTGTGCTGCCTGGGGTGAGCTCTTCAACAGCTCCACTCCCCAGGACCGTCTTTTTCCAACTCCTACTTTAACTCCTCTCCCTTCTCATTCCCTCTCACACTCTGTCTAACCCCTCCCCCTAGCCGGAAAAGGCAGCTCCTCTCATACTAGGGTGTAAAGCTCCCCCTTCAGGTCAGGGATCAGGTTTTGTGTGTGCATGTGGGGGTTTTACCCAACATTGGGATCTCCTCCTGCTTCCAAGCAGGATATCACCTCCTGTGAGGGAGGCAACACCACTGTGGCAACTGGATCCTAGGGGCGCCACATATTCACCTGTTCACACTTCGTGTTAGGAAGTGCCGTCAGTTTTCTTCATTAGATTATGGGGTCATGGCTTTTGGCTGTGCATTCCTTCCCATTAACTCAAGGCAATTTTAATTCTATATTAGCAGGCTCCTATCCACCCATAAATGCGAGATTTTTAACCTACAGAGAGGCTTTATTTAGCTTACGTAGGGACCCAGTGAAGAGATACGCCATGATATTGGCTACTGGGCTCTCATAAAACTGGCCTTTTTTATATGCTAAGTATCAGTATCTCATTTTTTATATGTATTTCCTGAGCAGTAATATCCATATTTTTATATTCATTGTTTGCATACCTTAGCATTTCAGAGTACAACTGTATCTTTATTGTTATGGTAATTAATGTGCAGCATACACCTGTTCACACTTGCATGATAGGAAGTGCCGTTAGTTTTGTTACGGTAATTAATTTTTCCTAATGAAATGGAAAAATGTCTAATATTTACCTCCTGATCTGTGATCTGTTGTGGATAAAATAAGGCTCTAAGGGTACCGTCACACCTGGCCATATCGACGGCGATTTCATAGGCGATGCAGGGGCGTGTCCTATCACCGCCGACAGCGCCGGTGTGTCGTCTAATGTAAAGAGGCTATGTCGGCGCTAAAAATCGCCTAAGAGTGGTCACCTGGTTTCTCAGCACTGCTCTGAAACCAATCGAGCACTCTGGGCGATGTGTACACATCGCCCCATGTAACATGGCGATCGCCGATGTTACAGGCGATAGGAGCCATAGGCTCCCATGTTACAGCCTCGCCGCTGGGGTTTGTGGAAACCCCGGCGGCGATGGCGCCTGTAAAATCGCCGATGCATTGCCGGAGGTATCGCCGCGTGTAAACACGCAACAGCGACGCTGGCGGGGTGCCAAAAACGTGCGCGCCCCCGTGCATCGCCGGTGATATCTCACGATGGTACCCTAAGAGATATTCCTGCACATAGGCTGCAGTATTATAGTAGTTATACTCTTGTGCATTGGCGCAGTATTATAGTAGTTATATCCTTGTATAGAGGGGCAGTAATATAGTAGTTATATTCTTGTACATGGGGGCAGTATTATAGTAGTTATATTCTTGTATAAAGAGGCAGTAATATAGCAGTTATATTCTTGTACATAGGGGCAGTATTATAGTAGTTATATTCTTGTACATAGGGGCTGTATTATAGTAGCTATATTATTGTACATAGGGGGCAGTATTATAGTAGTTATATTCTTTTTTTAAACCATTAATTTTTTATTGGATTTCAAATAAGTAAACAATTACACAGAAACAGAATTCAGAACCATAGTCTAAACAGATTACAAATTAACCACAGAAGGAAAGTAAAAGAGGTGGGGTAAAAGAGAGGGGAAGGGAAAAGAGTAATCAGCTCAGCATCCGTGATGAAAACAGGTGGTTTAGCATTGTAAACAATCAGACGATATTGTACTGTAGCGGGAGGAAATCCAGGGGTCCCACCATGTCAGGACCTTCAGTTTACGTGATCGAGTTTGGGAGAGCAGTACTTCATGGGAGCAATGTTGGTTTAATCTATTGACCATTTCCGACAAGGTAGGTAGGGTAGGTGACTTCCAATGACTTGCGATCGTCATGCGGGCCGCAATAAGGGCATTTGAGAGTATAGGGCGGAGGATAGTCGGAAAAGTATCAAGATCTATACCCAACAGTGCTAGTTGTGCATTGAGAACTAGGGGCAAACCAGTCAGGGAGGTAAGTAGAGTCTCAACCTCTTGCCAGAATGTGTGCAACTTCGGACAATCCCACCAAATATGAGAATCTGAGCCTAGGGCTGTGCATCCCCTCCAACAGTTAGATGAGGAGGATAGTCTAGGAGATTTAAATTTAGCCAACCTTGCTGGGGTGAGGTACCATCCCAGCGAAACCTTTTTGGCCTGTTCTAGATGGTTTACACATGCCGAATAACGGGCGGCATGTCCTGAAGCAGCTTGCCACTGCTCCAAGGAGGCTTCAAAATTAAGTCTAGACTCCCATCTCACCATATAAGGAAGTTTAGTTGTGGAACGCAAATCCAAGATAGCCTTGTATATAGTGGACACTCCCTGAGCTGATGGTCCTTGTTGTTTAAAAAGGGATTGGAGAGCAAAATTTATTGTATTGAGGTCACAGACAGGGATAGGGTTCGCATGCAGGAAGTGCCTGAGACGGAAGTGGGCAAAGAAAGCCGCTGGGGGGAGTGAGAATTTGGCTGACAGGGTATCAAACGGCTCTAGCCGTCCCCGACTCATGAGTTCTCCCAGAAAGGCGACGCCTTGCTGCTTCCACGCTTGCAGGGAGAAGTCACCTATTCGCGCCTCCGCCGCTCCCAGCGTGACATATTTATAAAGGAAGGGCAGATGTGTCCTGGCTACAAGCGCCCAGACCTTAAGTACTGTCAGCATTGATCGCAGGAGCCCAGGCGAGGGTGCGTTAGAGAGAAGATACATTTCTAGCAAAAGCCTAACAGAGTGTCGAGGGGAGAGCCAGGACTCAATCTGTAACCAGTGAGATGGGGGGGAACCAGCCCACCACATCTTAGCTATATCTAGTGTCACAGCTGTGTAGTATGCAGCGACGTCTGGTACTCCCAAGCCGCCCCGTGCATATGGAAGTGTCATGGTAGAGAGTGCCACCCTATGGGGTTTCCCATTCCAGATAAATCTTCCTAACGCCGTTTGGAAAAGGTTAAGATATTTGCGGGGGAATGCCAGGGGAACGCAGCGCAAAAGATAAAGAATTTTTGGAAGGATCATCATCTTGGTCAGATGAATCCTGGCTATCCACGAAAGCTGGTGGGTGGAGTATTGTGCAAGAGTCGTTCTAATAGAGGATAGGAGAGAGTCACAATTAACTTGGACTATGCGAGATAGATTTGTGATTTGAATACCCAGATAACGGAACCCTCTGTGCGCCCATGTGAAGTGGAAAAGGGAGCGGAGAGAGTTCAGTTCAGGCAAAGGGATGTTTACTGGAAAAATAGATGATTTAGATAAATTTAATTTATAGAACGAGGCTTTGGAAAAGTCCTCCAACAACTCAACTATTGCGGGAATAGAGGACGAGGGTTTGGTGCATGTGAAAAGAACATCATCCGCGTAGAGCGATATTCGGTGTTCTATCGGGCCTATCTGCACTCCTGAAACGCGAGGATGGGTGCGGGCTATGGCGGCCAAGGGTTCCATCACTAATGCAAAGATCAAAGGGGAGAGGGGACAGCCCTGGCGGGTTCCATTTGTGATCCGGAAGGGGGTGGAGGAAAAGCCTCCCGCCCTCACGGTCGCACTAGGCGTGGAATAAAGAGCCAGAATTGCCGACTTGATGTTGCCCGTGAAGGCGAACTTGTCCAGAACCCCCGCCAGGTACCCCCAGTGCACCCCGTCAAACGCTTTCTCTGCGTCTAGAGACAAGAGCGCACTAGGGGTCCCTCTCCCCTCCAAAACATCCAAAACGTCAACAACCCGTCTGGTGGCGTCCCTTGCCTGTCTATGTGGGATAAAACCAACTTGGTCCAACCCAATCAAAGATGGCAGCACCAACTTAATACGTTCAGCTAACATTTTAGAATAAATTTTCAGATCGCAATTAAGGAGTGCAATAGGCCTGTAACTACTGGTATCTGTGAGGGGTTTGTCTGGTTTAGGGATTGTGGATATTGACGCCAACAGTCCCTCCGGCTTAATCATCCCCTCCCTCTGCCAAAGATTGAAAAGGGCGAGAAGATGTGGGGCCAAGAGGGTGGCAAAGGTGGCGTAATACTGGTAAGGAAAACCATCAGGGCCCGGTGCAGAGGATTTTTTTGCAGAGTGAATGGTTTGGATAATTTCGGTCTGGGAAAAGGGGGCGTTCAACAGATCTACCTGAGCTGCCGAGAGAGTAGGCAGGTCGGCTCTATCGAGAAACGCTTGAATTATATCAGGGGTGGGTTGAGGGGTTAAGGTTGAAGAAGACAGGTTATAGAGACGGTCATAATAATCTTTGAATTCAGCTATGTGGATGGGATTACGGACCACACCTCCCGAAGGGGAATTAATCTGCGCAATTCTGGATTTGGTCTCCAGTTTCTTGACTCTCCTCGCTAGTAACTTGCCTGCCCTGTCCCCCATCCCATAATAAAGTGCTTTAGTCTTGCGGAGGCGGTGTTCTACTTTTTGGAGCAGGAAAATTCGTAGCTGGGAACGAGTTGAGATTATCTTGGTCAGTAAAGCAGGGTCAGGGAGGCAGCATAACTGTGCTCCAAGGATTGTAAAGTGGAGAGATGGGAGTTCAGAGCCTCATTATACAAGCGTTTGGAACGTGCAGCCAGCTTCAACAGGTGGCCCCTCATTACAGCCTTGTGGGCAAACCACAGCGTGTCAGGCGAGACAGAGTCAGAGCTGTTAAGGTGAAAATATTCTTTCAAGTAATCTCCAATGATCTCACAGTTATCTGGTGAGGTGAGCATAGATACGTTCAGTGACCAGTGGTACGGAGCAGCGCCGGAAAATTTATCCTCCAGCGTAATAGATACTGGGGCGTGGTCCGACCACGTGATCACATCAATATCAGCAGCTACACAGTATGGCAAGAGTGAGTCATTCAGCAGCAGAAAATCTAAGCGGCTGTATGATCGGTGTCTTGAAGAAAAAAAAGAGTAACCTCTTTCTGAGCCATGAAAGTAGCGCCAGACATCATGCAGCTTAAATGAGGCTGCTACAGGGGCCAGATCAGAGCGGTAGGCAGTAGGGGCCGAGCAATCAAGGGACTTCTGTAGTGGAGCATTGAAATCACCTCCAATGACTCTATGACCCGACATGGAGGGGAAAAGTTCTTCAAGGAGGGACCTAAGAAAGCTAGATTGACCCGTGTTGGGGGCATAAATTGAAAGGAAAGTATACACAACATCATTAATGCGACAAGTTACCGCTAAATATCTCCCCTCTGCGTCGGTCACACACTTTATCAATTCAAAGGTTAGGGTCGAACGAACAAGAATCGCCACCCCAGCTCTCTTAGACATAGAGTTCGAAAAAAATTGGTGAGGGTAGAAACGAGAAACCAAGCGGTGGTTGTCTCTCTCCAGAAGGTGCGTCTCCTGTAGCAGCACAATCTCTGGCTGCGATTTTCTCAAGTAGTTGCGGAGGAGCGCACGCTTCTGGGGAGAGTTCAAGCCATTCACATTAAATGATACCACTACAATCGGCATAGTGAAGTAAATATAACATTAGTACGTACACAATGCATCGTAGAAACACTAGGTTTGAAGGAGTGAGCTGAGAGAAAAAAGGAGGGGGAGGGAAAGGAACAGGTAGGAGAATATAGAATAAACAGAGAGGCATTAACAGATGTGCGGTCTCACACCAATTAAGGGACCGCACCGTCGATGCCGCTCCAGCTGGGGCAGGAATGAAACCAGCTCGAGCAGCCGTTACCCAGAGCAACGGCAAATAAAATGGGAAGGAAAAAATTCAAAACAAGAAAAAGAAAAAACAGTCCAAGTTCAACAGTTCTCAGAGTGGCAAAAATCCACTCAATGGGGAAATCCCTCAGGGCTCCCTAAAAAGAATAACAAAACAAAGGGAAACGATCACCTGAGGGACCAGTACCAAGTCCAGGACGTCAGTTCCCGGGGGTTCAATAAAGCCGAGCCGTGCCGGCGGCGGTGAGGGTGCCGTGCAGTCAAGCCACTTCCCACTCTACTTCCAGCCTCTTCTGATTGCGTCGCGGTTCACGGCAGTCAGGATCTGGGTGATCACGATCATGTAATGTCGATGACGGTGATTTAGACTGAGAAAATGGAAGAAGGTCCCATTGCTTAAGTAACTTCGCTGCCTGCACAGGGGTCAAGCACACATTTGTGACGTCGTTGCGTCGGATGATCAGACGTGTGGGGCGTCCCCATCGGTATGGGATCTTTTGTTGCAGAAGGACGGAGGTGTAGGGCTTAAAAGCCCTACGCAGGGCTAGGGTGCCTGGGGATAGGTCGGGGTATACCTCCAGATCTGCAAATCGGTCAGAGAGTGTAGGAGATTGACGCAGGGCTGCCAGGAAATCTTCCTTAGTTTCAGCAAAATGAATACGGCCAAGTACATCCCTCGGGAGATCCGCTCTTATCCCAGGCGGTTTCGGGAGTCTATGGATCCTATCTATGATCAGATCTCTCGGAGTCAGGTTGGGGAGGACCTCGGCCATAAAGTCACGTAGCAGGGCTCTAAGGTCTTGTGGGGGCACCGACTCCGGGACTCCCCTCAGGCGCACATTGTTACGCCTGCTACGATCTTCTAAGTCTAACTGTTTCACCCCAATAGAAGCAAGCTGGCGATGTAGTTGCTCATTCTCATCTAGGAGCGCATTATGAGAAGCCACCAGCTCCGTCATCTTCCTCTCTAGGTGATCGGTGCGTCCTCCCAGCTCCGCCACGTCTCCCTTTAGTTCCGCCACTACTGACCTTATATCTCCTTGTATGGAGGCCCTGAGGTCACTGAAGAGCCCCTTCATCTGGGCGTGGGTTACCGGGTCCTCCGCTCTCGGGGTAGCCGAGGAATCCGAGGAGTCCTCCCGCGCTGATGTCTCCCTGCGCGCTGCCCGGGCAGCACGAGGCGAGGGAGGCGCCATGTCTGCAAGCAGCTCCTGGGCCCCGCGGCCTGGGGGAAAGTAATCCGACACCCTCTTCGGTAAGAGGGCCTGGCCCGTTTTCGACTTGCCCATCTTGTGTAGGAGTCCTGCGGCTAGTAATAGTAGCGATTCCGCCGGACCTAGCTGCTAATAAGCCGCTTCAATTCCCCGGGAACCGGGAGCTCCTGTTTCACGCGACTGGCTTCATGCATGGCCTAGCCACGCCCCCAGTAGTTATATTCTTGTACATAGGGGTAGTATTATAGTAGTTATATTCTTGTACATAGGGCAGTATTATAGTAGTTATATTCTTGTACATAGGGGCAGTGTTATAGTAGTTATATTCTTGTACATAGGGGCAGTATTATAGTAGTTATATTCTTGTACATGAGGGCAGTATTATAGTAGTTATATTCTTGTACATAGGAGCAGTATTATAGTAGTTATATTCTTGTACATAGGGGGCAGTATTATAGTAGTTATATTCTTGTACATGAGGCCAGTATTATAGTAGTTATAATCTTGTACATAGGGGCAGTATTATAGTAGTTATATTCTTGTGCATGGGGGCAGTATTATAGTAGTTATATTCTTTTGTATAGGGGATTGTATTATAATAGTTATACTTCTACATAGGAGCAATCTCTATACATAATCACCAGTTTTGCGCCATATTAGCACACCCAAAGCTGCCGGCGGCTGCTTGCAGGCTCCCGTGCCCACACACCCCCACACCTCCCCTACACCACTCGCACGCCCCTGCAATAGACCCCCACATAACCCCGCAGTACACCCTCGCACCCCCCCTCCAGTGCCCGCTTCCTCCCCATAGTAGACCCCCGCGCACCCCTTCGCCGCCCGCACACCTCTGAAAACTTACCTCTTCAGATAGGACCTTTGGTGATGTCACAGTCATGTGATCATTCACATGACCGTGCATCACCCTAGCTCCGCCTCCTCTACGCTACACTGCTTCCCAGCTAGGACATGGAGCTGTCACAGCTGGGAAGGAGAGAAGAGGAGGCACACAGCCAGAAGGGGGGAGCTCACACATTAAAGACGAAACAAAGACACATAACAGAGGAACACAAAAACTCCACACAGAGAAAAGGGCTGCACAAACACTAAAGAGGCTGAGCCAACAAGTAAGTGCAGCAGAGAAACATAAAGGGCTCCAGAAACTCTGAAGGGGGGGGGGGGACACAGAGACAAGGGGTGACCACAATGACTGAAGGGTGGCACAGACACATAACAGGGCATCACAAAGACTCAAGGAGGCCAGAGAGATAAAGGGGGTAACATACACACAGAAGGGCCAGGGAGACATAAGAGGGAACCAGAACCACTCAAAGGGAGCAGAGAGATGGAAGGGGGGTGCAGAAACATGAAAGAGAGGAAGCAGAGAAGGAAGTGGGCCACAGACACATAGAGGGGTCCAGAAACACAGAAGGAGTGCCAGATAGACAAGGGGTCACCAGAATGACTAAAGGGGGGCAGGGACTGTGAAAGGGGGCAGACAGACATAAGGAACGACCTGAAAGATTAAAGGGAGCAGAGAGATGAAGGGGGTAACATACACACAAAAGGAGTGGCCAGTGAGACATAACAGGGGACCATAAACACTGAAGGGTGGCCACAGAGATGAAGGGGGTAGCATTGACTCAAAAAGGGGGAGCAGACATACATAACAGGGGACCAGAAATACTGAAGGGGGCCAGAGAGATGAAAAGGGGAGGGCATAAAGATAAAAGGAGGGCGGGGGCAGAGAGGAAAGGGGGACAGAGGTGCCAGAGACACAAGGCGGAGCACAGAGCTAAACACAGCACAGGGTGCTCAAAGGGAGCGCAGGGGGCCCACAAAGAGCACAGCATGCCAGTGATGCCCTCCCGATGCGATAGCATCGGGCCTATTTTCTAGTAGTATAATAAAAGGAAGAAAAATCCAGTGTCCACTTGAAATGCCTTAATTCGTTATTCCACATACGGTAGTAGCTAAAAAAGAATTACAGCCAAAACATGGAAAATATTAAAATACACATGAGCATTTTGGTAATAATTCCTTTGTCACGACTAAGGGTACCGTTACACCAGGTGACATCGCAGGCGACGCAGGGTCGTGGCCTATCGTCAGCATCATCGGCGGTGAGTCGCCCCCGTGTAAAGTGGCGATTTTGTGCCGAAAAATCGGCTGAGAGTGGTCGCCTGGTTTCACAGCACTGCTGTGAAACCAGGCGACCACTCTCAAATGATATGTATGCATTGCCCCGTGTAACATCGCGATTGGCGATGTTACAGGCGATGGGAGCCATAGGCTCCCATGTTACAGGATTGCCACTGGGTTTCTAGAAACAGCGACGTCACCTGAAACATAGCCAATGCGTCGCCGGAGGTATCGCCGCGTGCTGGTGGGGTGCCAAAAACGTGTGCGCTCCCGTGCGTCGCCTACGATATCTCCAGCGATGTCATCTGGTGTGACGGTACCTTTAGGTATTCTTACTGAAATGTGTCAACATATTATTTTTTGCAGAAAATATCTTTATTTAAGTTTAATTTGTGGCAGGATATTTTAATATTTTTCATGTTTTAGCTGCAACTTTTTATGTTTGCTATGTGGGATAATGAATAAAGGTATTTCAAGTGGAACAAGCGCTTGATTTTTCTTTCCCCTTCCTCCCTGCTACACAGCAGTATCCGGACACAGTACACCTGGGGTAAGCGGTCTAATTTTCTTATTTTTTTTTTTTTACACAGTACTTATATTCTCATACATAGGGGCAGTATTATAGTATATTTTCATACATTATAGTACAATGATACCTCGGTTTTCGTCGACTTAGTATATTTCCAGTTTCGGTTTTTAACGATTTTTTCAATGAAAATCGTGTCTCGGTTTTCGTTGGTACGTCGCTGCTAAATTTGTCTTAAAAATAGTGATTCCCCTTCCAAAAAATAAAATGTGCACCCTCTCTCACCTCCTTGGTGTCTTCCATACACCAAAATGAGCTTTTATAAAAATAAAATATCATATTAAATGTTTTACTTTCCTGTTATAGATATTCCTAAGTGATTCTATCATTAACCACTACCTTCATTCACTATAAAAAAAATTTTGTAGGTCTTTTTCAGTGTCTCGAACCAATTACCGTATATACTCGTGTATAAGCCGACCCGTGTATAAGCCGACCCCCCTACTTTTGCCCCCAAAACCTGGGAAAATCTATTGACTCATGTATAAGCCGAGGGTGGACCCCAGCACAGGTATACAGCCCCCAGCAGTGTGGTATACAGCAGCCTCCCCAGTGGTATATACAGGCCCCAGCAGTGTTACAGCAGCAGCCCCAGTGGTATATACAGCAGCAGCCCCAGTGGTAGTATACAGCAGCCCCAGAGGTATATACAGCAGCCCCAGTGGTAGTATACAGCAGCAGCCCCAGTAGTATATACAGCCCCAGTGGTAGTATACATACAGCCCCAGTAGTAGTATACAGCCCCAGTGGTAGTATACAGCCCCAGTGGTAGTATACAGCAGCCCCAGTGGTATATTCAGCCCCAGTGGTAGCATACAGCAGCCCCAGTGGTATATACAGCCCCAGTGGTAGTATACAGCCCCAGTGGTAGTATACAGCCCCAGTGGTAGTATACAGCAGCCCCAGTGGTATATACAGCCCCAGTGGTAGTATACATACAGCCCCAGTGGTAGTATACAGCCCCAGTGGTAGTATACAGCAGCCCCAGTGGTATATTCAGCCCCAGTGGTAGTATACAGCCCCAGTGGTAGTATACATACAGCCCCAGTAGTAGTATACAGCCCCAATGGTAGTGTACAGCCCCAGTGGTAGTATACATACAGCCCCAGTGGTAGTATACAGCCCCAGTGGTAGTATACAGCAGCCCCAGTGGTATATACAGCCCCAGTGGTAGTATACAGGGCTCCAGCAGGGCCCCCCTCATAATTTGGCGCCCCCACCTCACTTGCTGGGCCCACCCGCATGCAGCGCTGCGCATATACATTACCTGTCTAGCAGCTGTCACCCTCCGATGGCGGATCGCGGCTCCTGGGCTCCGGGCTCCATCTTCCTCTCTGTTTTCCTGCTTTGTGACCGGGGCTCATCGCGATGACGTCATCGCGACGCCGGCCGGTCACATGACAAGGAAGTCACAGAGGAAGATGGAAGCCGGAGCCGGGAGCCGCGATCCGCCATCGGAGGGTGACAGCTGCTAGACAGGTAATGTATATGCGCAGCGCTGCATGCGGGGGGCCCAGCAAGTGAGGTGGGGGCGCCAAATTATGAGGGGGGCCGTATTGACTCGCGTATAAGCCGAGGGGGGGACTTTTCAGCCCAATTTTTGGGCTGAAAAACTCGGCTTATATGCGAGTATATACGGTAATTAATTTTACATTGTTTCCTATGGAAATCGTTGCCTCAGTTATCGTCGGTTTCAATTTTCTTTGGTAGTTTTCGGATTAATTATTCTTGTACATAGGGGCAGTATTGTAGTAGTTATATTCTTGTACATAGGGGCCAGTATTATAGTAGATATATTCTTGTACATAGGGGCAGTATTATAGTAGTTATAGTCTTGTAAATAGGGGCAGTATTATAGTAGTTATATTCTTGTACATAGGAGCAGTATTATAGTAGTTATATTCTTGTACATAGGAGCAGTATAAGGGTATGTGCACATATGCCGGGTTAGTGCAGGTTTAGCAGCGGAAACCGCCGGTCGGTTTCCATGAGTTTTATGTAAATTTATGTTAATCCAAAAGCTGCTTTTGGGTTAACATTAAAACCTATGGAAACCGACACCCGGTGTGCACACACCGGCGGTTTACACATGCTCATCTGTTGCTAAACCGCTGGATTCCCAGCGGGTTAGCAACGAATGTGCATGTTCTTTAAACCGGCCGGTTCTGCAGCGGCTGCAAGCAGAATCATGTGCTGCTTCCAGCCGCTGCATAACCGCCGCCGCTAACCCGCTGTGCACCCGCCCGTCACCCGCCGCACATACCCGCCAGGAAGCCGGTGGACGGCTGCAGAGTTTCCTGGCGGGTCCGCCCAGCCGCCGCCGACCCTAACCCGCCTACCAGTGTGCACATACCCTTATAGTAGTTATATTCTTCTACATAGGGGCAGTATTATAGTAGTTATATTCTTGTACATAGAGGGCAGTATTATTGTAGTTATATTCTTGTACATAGGGGGCAGTATTATAGTAGTTATATTCTTGTACGTAGGAGGCAGTATTATAGTAGTTATACTCTTGTACATAGGGGCCAGCATTATAGTAGTTATATTCTTGTGCATAGGATCAGTATTATAGTAGTTATATTCTTGTACATAGGGGCAGTATTATAGTAGTTATATTCTTGTACATAGGGGGCAGTATTATAGTAGTTATATTCTTGTACATAGGGGCAGTATTATAATAGTTATATTCTTATATATAGGGGCAGTATTATAGTAGTTATATTCTTGTACATAGGAGCAGTATTATAGTAGTTATATTCTTGTACATAGGAGCAGTATTATAGTAGTTATATTCTTGTACATAGGAGCAGTATTATAGTAGTTATATTCTTATATATAGGGGCAGTATTATAGTAGTTATATTCTTGTACATAGGAGCAGTATTATAGTAGTTATATTCTTGTACATAGAGGGCAGTATTATAGTAGCTATATTCTTGTATATAGGGGCAGTATTATAGTAGTCATATTCTTGTACACAGGGGGCAGTATTATAGTAGCTATATTCTTATACATAGGGGGCAGCATTATAATAGTTATATTCTTATACATAGGGGCAGTATTATAGTAGTTATATTCTTGTATATAGGGAGCAGTATTATAGTAGTTATATTCTTGTACATAGGAGCAGTATTATAGTAGTTATATTCTTATATATAGGGGCAGTATTATAGTAGCTGTATTCTTGTATACAGGGGCAGTATTTTAGTAGTCATATTCTTGTACACAGGGGGCAGTATTATAGTAGTTATATTCTTATACATAGGGGGCAGCATTATAATAGTTATATTCTTGTACATAGGGGCTGTATTATAGTAGTTATATTCTTGTACATAGGGAGCAGTATTATAGTAGTTATATTCTTGTACATAGGAGGAGTATTATAGTAGTTATATTCTTATACATCGGGGACAGTATTATAGTAGTTATATTCTTATACATAGGGGACAGTATTATAGTAGTTATATTCTTGTACATAGGGAGCAGTATTATAGTAGTTATATTCTTGTACATAGGAGCAGTATTGTAGTAGTTATATTCTTGTACATAGGAGCAGTATTATAGTAGTTATATTCTTATATATAGGGGCAGTATTATAGTAGTTATATTATTGTACATAGGGGCAGTATTATAGTAGTTATATTCTTATACATAGGAGCAGTATTATAGTAGTTATATTCTTGTACATATAGGAAAGTATTATTCAATCATTTGTATTTTTCCATGGAAAATTATGATTACTTTTTGATTAACCAGATGTGTGTATTCTTCCCAGTGGACGTATGACTGCTGGTGAGTGCCTCAAGCACCCATGGCTTAATGATCTTGCTAGAAAGGCCAAGCTTTGCAACCGTCTTCTGAAATCACAGATAGAGCTGAGGAAATACATGAATAGGAGACGATGGAAGGTTTGTGTTTACAGCTGTCTTAATCCCGTAGTTATCGTTTCATGCATGCCATTTTGATGGCGACATCTTCTTGGCACAGGAGCTCCGGTATCTTGAGTTGAGCTTATTCAGCTTTCTATGTCCTTCACCCTTGTGACCTCCCATTTACACTGTTCGTTCAAGGTTAATCATTAGCCAGTGCAAAGTCCACAAATCCAAAATTTGCGATATTCCCAATAATTAAAATACCTCTAGCCCTTAATTTATCCCCCTTCATAAATTAAAGCTTTACCATGATACAAGGACCTATTTCCTAAAGCCAGGATCTCAAGTGTCTAGGAGGGCTGAATGCAAAATATATGGTCGGGTTCATGGATTTACAGCGCCTCTTTTTTTTTTCTCAACAGAAGAATGTATTCGCTGTGGCGGCTGCTCACCGATTCATGAGGATGAGTAGCTCTGGATGTCTGGCATCAATGGGTGAATGAGGATCTGATGGAGAACCAAGGAAGGCAAGCCATACTTATATAGCCATATCGACTGACCACTCACCTCTTGAGCCTCTAGTATCTACGGTAGTATATTCTTAGAGGACCGAATGGAAGAAGGGGGAAGCGTAAACTTTAGTCCTTGGATGAAGATTATGGTCCTCCTATCATCTCCTGAAGTTATCCTTGGAAAATACCTCAGTAGGACCATATGTATACCCTCTTGCTGGTGTGGGAAACCTCATGACCATCTAGTGGACCTGATCCTTCTATGCTGGACAATAGAGCTATATAAATAGCTTTTTGCTTAAGTTTAGGATTGTTTGCAGCTCTTTGCAATGGTGCAAAACACACGCTTCCTACTCACTAGTGATGTCATACTGCACTGGCATATTCAGTGACGTCTCACTGTATAGGAGCTCCATGCATGAAGCAGTTATTTAAGTAGCATTGTAACATGAACTGACATGCCACATGAGCTCTGCTACATCTTCTAGTGACTATATTTTTGTACAATTAGCATTGTGTGTCACAAAGCTTTTGCACTGCTCAGTGATAGAGCTGTTTCTTTCTTATGTTTTAAGGGAGCCTGTGAAAACCTATACATAGAGTCAAGGTATAATTGCAACCACTACATGTGTAACCCAACTAAGAACCTTGTGCATTTCACACACTAAGAAATGTCATATAGGAGTACAGCATAACCCTTATGGACGTTCCAATTCCCATAATTTGTCAATGCAGACATACATATGGAGGAGGAAGTCGTGCTCCAACTGAACCCCACCTCCTATAGCTGCTGCTGCTAACTTACATATACCCTTCTTCATATGCACTTCATCCCTCCATTTTCAGGTAACATCCTCTTTAGCCCAATATCTCATGTAAATATTCCTATCCAATGTTTTTGCAAAAGTAAACACTCGATAACTCTCAAGTTATCACTGTAATTTGTTCCATCCAATCACACTCGTATCCATGCACTTTAAAGGGAACCTGTCATCAAGTTTTCCCAATATAAACTGAAGCCACCAACTTTACCACTTCTTCTATGTAGTCTTCAGTCTTTGATATAAGCCCTCAACCAAATCTTATGTCCAAAACAAATAACTTTTATAATCCCCTGCATCGCGGTCCAATGAGTGTTACTGGTCTTGCTCAGCACCTCCTCTTTCCCACCGCAATCTCTGTCCTCCTGACTTGCTTCATGTCGATAATGCGTCCTAGGACAGCAAAACAGCACTCCAAGTCTTGTTCCTGTGAAGGCGTAAGTCACTCTGCCCTTATGAGTGCAGAGTAAAGTATTGTAATGTGCATGCGTGGGAGAGGACAAAAAAGCACCAATGACCTGGAAGTAAAGCCAGTGCATGTGCATTTCAGTACTTGCTTCTGCCCTCAGCAATATCTAGCAAATTACACCTGTGCAGGAGCGATATTGGGGTTCCTGTGTGGATGACATAGGACATGTCATCAACATAAAACAAGGAGGACCGCAATTGGGGGGGAGAGAGAAGGTGCTGAGTAAAAGCTCACTGTACTGGACCGCACCTAATCAGGGTGTCATAAAAGGTTATTTTTTTTGGCTATGCAGAGGGGGTTGGGGTGACACACAGGTCGCTAAACTAGGGTAAAAGAAGTGGTAAAGGTGATGGCCTTAGTTTATATTAGGAAACCTTGGTGACAGGTTCCCTTTAACTGTTTCATTATGAGCATAAGTGGCATGTAATCTCCAGTCTGACCATCAGTCCACACTCTACTATATAGGATGGGAGTCAGTCTATGACTCACTGTGAACTACAAGATGACATCAGCCATCCAATCTTTTCTGTTAGCTTTCAGAAGTCTCCCCACCTATATCCTGTAAGACACCTATCACAAGCAGGAGGCAGGGGAGCTTCATCACATAGGTATACACAGTCTCAATGTATCCTAAGGCATACAGAAAATCGTCTATATAAATCTATAATTATATTATATGCTGCAACAACCATTTCTGGAGTTGGTGTGCTGCTCATTGCTGATCCTACCCTGGGATATTGCACTCAACAATGCTGCCATTTTAACATTCAGACTTTAGCACCTATGAGTGTGCAGAAGTCACTATATGGTTTACTGCATATTTGCACGATGTTAATAAAACCTTTATCGGCCAATCAGAGCATTCACTTTTTTATTAATCTGCAGAGAAATAATCTGATTGACTGCTGCAGGGTACATATAGAACATACAGAAGAATTTGATTAAAGGATCTTTGTAAAAACTGACACACTTACATAGCTAATGCAGGGACATATGGGGTGCGGTATGACAGTGGTATTCTCTGGGAATTCCTGTGACATGTGCCACACCCTCTGCCATGCAATACCTATAACTCTGTACCAGTTTTGTAATGCATTGTAGTAATGGCGTCTCAGCAGGTGTGGAGAACTACAACTCCCAGTAGCTGTCAGGGCATGTTAAGAGTTGTAGATCCATAGACCTCTGCTTCATGGCATCCTGCAGGCTTCTTTTCCATTGTCAATATTGAATGCGAGTTGCACAAAGTACTGAGTAGATGAAGCTTAGTTGCCAAATTACTGTGAATAAAGATGAATGTATGACCTGTAATAAATGAGATCTGTATCTGTGTAGACTGGCATCATTATAGTGTAAAAAAGAACAGAAAAGAAGAAAATCCAGAAGTTCGTATTAAAAAAAATAACTTTATTAATAACATTTCAATGCTCACACATTCAAGGATTAAAGTTTACAGGGCAAGTTCTCTCTTTGCAGTCATAGCTTGGGCATAATAAAGCACCCACAGTGGTTAACAAAAATGCTTGATAATATCTTTTTTATTTTATTCTCCATATCACTATATTATATATATATATATATAAATCAAGGAAAACAGGCAGCACTCCAGTTCAGGTGAATAAAGGGTCTGGTTTTTATTCAGAGCCCATGTGGCACGACGTTTCGGTGCACCGAAACTTCGTGCCACATGGGCTCTGAATAAAAACCAGACCCTTTATTCACCTGAACTGGAGTGCTGCCTGTTTTCCTTGATTTATTTGAATTGGTTTGGACACTAATACACAGGACTTGCACCGCGGATGAGTATATTATTGTGCTGTTCCATTTCTCTTTATATATATATATATATATATATATATATATATTAATACTAGCTGCAGTACCCGGCTACACCCGGGTTAATAAATAACTGCTGTTAGCTATAACAAAATAGAATTTGAATATGTCATATTAATGTCCTGTAATAAAATAGAAGCTGAGCTGTGATTGATTGCTATAGGCAGCCTAATAAATCTCCAGCCAACAGTAAACCCTCCCCTGGCCGGGCAGTATATGTTACCTAACACATACACATAATAGACAGCTCATGTGACTGACATCTGCCTTCATTTCCTATATGGCACATGTGTTTGCACATTGGCTGTTTTTAAACAGATGTTTATGTTAGGAAATTAAAGATAGCACACGTATGAGGCGAGTTGTGTGAGGTGATTTGTGCACATCTGTGTCTGTCTGTGTGGTGTGTGTGTCCCTGTGGGGTGAGTGCATGTATCCCTATAGGGTGTGTATGTGTGTGTGTCTCTGTGGGGGGGGTGTCTGTGTGGGGTGTGTGTGTCTCTGTGTTGTGTCTCTCTCTTTGTGGTATGTGTGTGTGTCCCTGTGGGGTGAGTGCATGTGTCGCTATAGGGTGGCTATGTGTGTGTGTCCCTGTGGGCGGTCTGTGTGGTGTGTGTGTCTGTGTTGTGTGTGTCTTTTTGTGGTGTGTGTGTGTCTGTGGGGTGAGTGCATGTGTCGCTATAGGGTGTGTGTGTGTCCCCTTGGGGGTGTGTGTGTCTCTTTGTGGTGTGTGTGTGTTTGTTCGTGTGCGTGGTGAGTATCCAATATTGGGGCTGCACCTTAGCGACTATACACTTGCTGTTACTCATTGTGTGCGTGTGGTGTGTATACATGTCCCCGTGCGTGTGAATATCTCATGTTGGGGCCCCACCTTAGTGACTATATGCTGGTATGTGCTGTTAGTCTTTGGTGCTATCATTAAGCACCTCTCATTCACAACTGTCAACTGGTAACTGTCACTTTTTCCCCATTATGTAGATAGGGGCAAAATTGGTGAATTGGAATGCACGGGTTAAAATTTCGACCTCACAACATAGCCTATGACACTCCCGGGGTCCAGACGTGGACTGTGCAAAATTTTGTGGCAGTAGTTGCGACGTGTGTCCAATCCCGATACACACACCACACTTTTCCATTATTAGATACAAATTTTTAACTAACTAAATTTCGCCTACAACACTAGACTTTAATATGATGTGAAATTGTGCATATTATGTAATATATCCAACACTATATATATTTATTATCCTATATATTATCACTATCACTATTATATATTATATGATATATATAATACTATTATATATTATAATATATATATATATAATACATATATATATATGCATACATATATACATACATATAAAAAAAGAAAGATTCAAGAGCATCACTGAGCCAACAGGTAACACAATGGTGCAAAGTCTTATGCAGTGTTCAACTGCTATAGAATCCAAAAATCCCAAAAACGGACAGCTCTCAAAAAGTAAGTTTTCATAACATCTCCTGTTTTATTGGCCCATACCGATCGGAACGTTTCACCAGCAGATTCTGCCTTTCTCTAGCAGCTAGAGAATGCTAGAGAAAGGCAGAATCTGCTGGCGAAACGTTGCAGTTGGTATGGGCCAATAAAACAGGAGATGTTATGAACCTAACTTTCAGTGCTGTCCATTTTTGGGATTTTTGTGTTATATATATATATATATATATATATATATATATATCCCAGCTGTACTACCCGGCTTCGCCCGGGTTGATAACTGCTGTTAACAAAATAGAATGTGTTAACAAAAATGTATTCAGCACACAAAAACCACAAAACAAATCGATAGAAATGTAATTATTAAAAGGTAAAAACTAAGCTAATAGAAGCATTTCACAACATATATTTCAACACCACAGATATTCCACACAGATTTAACTAAATTGGCCAAGTAATGTGAAGTAATCTTCTACTCCTTATTCGAGAGCCTTTTGAAAGACGACATTCTTAGCTCTTCCTTCAGGTGCAAAGACGAACAGATTTTTGGCTCTTCCAACTCTTGAACAGGCCACATAAAGTTGACCATGAGAAAAGCATGGAGATTGTAAATCAATTTCAGCTACTTTCAAAGACTGTCCCTGAGCTTTGTTGATGGACATAGCAAATGCCAGTCGAACAGGAAACTGGAGGCGTTTAAAATCAAAAGGCAAATCAGATGGAATAAGAGGAATTGTTGGAATGAAAACATCTTCTCCTGTGGCACATCCTGTCAAAATGGTTGCCTCAATTACATGTGGAAACAGGTTCTTCATCAAGAGTCTTGTTCCATTACACAGCTTTGGTGGATCCTCGCTTCCCTCTCCTCAGAAAGTTCATTGGCCCTTGAGGAAGCAGCTCTTGTTTTCATGTCTGCAAGCCTCGCTTCCCTCTCCTCAGAAAGTTCATTGGCCCTTAAGGAAGCAGCTCTTGTTTTCATGTCTGCAAGCCTCGCTTCCCTCTCCTCAGAAAGTTCATTGGCCCTTGAGGAAGCAGCTGCTGTTCTCATGTGTGTCAGCCTTGTTTCTCGGTCTTCACATTTTTCACTCACCCGTAATGCAGCTTTTCTTTTTGCATCAGCTGACATTCGTGCCAAGGAACTCCTTTTCTTATGAGGCATTATTGTGGTAAAAATAGTCTGTAACTGGCAGTTTCTATATCCTCTCACATAGAGGTAATGTGACTGACATCAGCCTTTCCACCAACACACCCTAACTGACATCCTATTACCTCACAGACATCCTATTACCTCACAGAAGCTTTACTGAGAATGTCCTTTGTTGTCTATATTAACCAATCAGAGCTCAGATTAACAGTAGCAAAATAGAAGCAGAACTGTGATTGGTTGCTATTGCCAGCCTGATAAATCCCCAGGCAACAGGAAACCCTCCCCCTGACAGTATATATTAGCTCACACATACACATAATAGACAGGTCATGTGACTGACAGCTGCCGTATTTCCTATATGGTACATTTGTTTCTCTTGCAGTTTTGCTGCTTATTAATCAGATTTTTATTGTTGAAGGATAATACCAGACTTGTGGCGATTATGTGGCGAGGTTGGTGTATGTGTGGTGAAATGTGTGCTGAGGGTGGTATATGTGTTCAAGCACGTGGTAGTGTGAGGCGCATTTTGTGTGTGTGTTCATATTCCCGTGTGTGGTGAGTATCCTATCTCGGGGCCCCCCTTAGCAACTGTATGGTATATACTCTTTGGCGGCATCGCTCTCATTCTTTAAGTCCCCCTTGTTCACATCTGGTAACTGTCAATTTGCCTACAACACATTTCCTTTAACTTTTCCCTATTATGTAGACAGGGTCAAAATTGTTTGGTGAACTGGAACGCTCAGGGTTAAAATTTCACCTCACAACGTAGCCTATGACGCTCTCAGGGTCCAGACGTGTGACTGTGCAAAATTTTGTGGCTATAGCTAACAGCTGTCGATTTTCCTCCAACACTTTTCCTTTCCCTTTTTCCCCATTATGTAGATAGGGGCAAAATTGTTTGGTGAATTGGAATGCGCGGGGTTAAAATTTCGCCTCACAACATAGCCTATGACGCTCCTGGGGTCCAGACGTGTGATTGTGCAAAATTTTGTGGCTATAGCTGACAGCTGTCAATTTTCCGCCAACACTTTTCCATTCACTTTTTCCCCATTATGTAGATAGGGGTAAAATTGTTTGGGAAATGGAACGCGCGGGGTTAAAATTTCGCCTCACAACATAGCCTATGACGCTCTCGGGGTCCAGACGTGTGACTGTGCAAAATTTTGTGGCTGTAGTCGCGACGGTGTAGATGCCATTCCCGGACATACATACACACATACATACACACAACACACACATTCAGCTTTATATATTAGATATAAAGCTGAATGTATGTATATGTGTGTGTGTGTATACCAAGCCCCTTCCACTCTGCATAGCCATGCCCACTCTACATAACCATTTTGTATGGATGGTATAGGCACACCATAAATAATAGTGACAAGTAATGAGGGGAGGGTGCTCACCGTGCCAAGTAAGGGGCAAAACACAGGGGAGAGCAACACCAAAAGTACACAAAAGAAATATATAACAAATCTTTATTCAGTGTACATATGCAGATAGAAAAATATTACAATCTGAGAGTCCTCAGTGGTTGACCACAGTGACCCGAAAGCTTGCTGTTAGTTACCATCTTTTCAGTTAGCCATTAAAAGGTATCAACCACTGAGGACTCTCAGATTCCAATATTTTTCTATGTACTGGCTAACACAATACACACATTTTTACCTTCCCATATGCAGATAGGCAGTTAAAAAACCCTTAATAACATGGGAGGCCCCGGACGATAAACAACAAGGCAAAAATCAGTCACAAAATTTTTCCTCAAATTTCAATAACTTGGCACAAATATACATGGAAACACAAGGCTGACTGGTATACTGTACATACTTAATTATAGAGTAAATAAATTGATCCTACAACCGGATGGATAAACAAGGCCGTGGGCTTTATTAAGGTTTAAATAAATTATTAAATTAAATAATAACCATTTAATTTCATTTTCCAAAATGAACCAAAGCTATATTTTAATAGCATTACATCCATATCAAACTTTGTTATATAAATACCATGAAATATACCAAAACCATCCCAACACATATTGGAACATTTTTACTCCTCTAATAATGCCTCACGACAATTAGAAAATAACTGACAAAAACAATTGATAAAATACCTTTACGAGCTCAGCCTCAATAATATCATAGGCCATTCGTTACAAAAGGTTTCAGTGAAAAAACAAACATTTTTTTTTTTTTTTAAAACAGACCATAATCATAGGGAGGGAGGGTGGGTCTCAAATTCTGTCAGAGGTCTGACTGACCCTCTGACAGAAAATCTCTATTTATATCCACACTGCCCGCCAAACATTACTGACCAATCAGTAAACATTAGCCATAAGGCTAAACCATTGGCTGGACTCCAGCCAATCACCACTAGTTGCCATGCACTGATCATAAGTCCATGGCAACACCTGAATCCTCAATGCTTAAACCAATAAGGGTATCACAGCCTGTGTTGCCATGTTGTCCCCCGCAATCTGCTCAGGGGACATTACATGGAAACACAAGGTTGACTGGTATACTGTACATACTTAATTATAGAGTAAATAAATTGACGCTACAACCGGATGGATAAACAAGGCCGTGGGCTTTATTAAGGTTTAAATAAATTATTAAATTAAATAATAACCATTTAATTTCATTTTCCAAAATGAACCAAAGCTATATTTTAATAGCATTACATCCATATAAAACTTTGTTATATAAATACCATGAAATATACCAAAACCATCCCACCCGGGCAGCACATAGCTATGTGCAGCCCCCCCAAACACGCCCAAGACCTTGTTCAACCATAGTCTGTAAACCAAGGTTGAAAATATCACATCCGATATCACTCAAGTGAACTCCATCATTCCGATACATTCCTGAAAGAAAACCTTCCAAATCGACATGACGGTAAGACCGTCCCCCAGAACACGAAATATACCTTTCCAGAAGCCGATTGACCCGCTTCCGGATATCTTCCATAAATTTGAACAGCTCCGTTTTCCACACCAAACGAGGAACGATCTCGGAAAAAAACAGCTCCGGAAAAGGAAACATGGAACGAATGAGACCAACATCTCTCTTAAAGTTACTCAGCAGGTCCAAAGTTGGTATTTTTCCGATATCGTTACCTCCTATGTGTATCACTAGAAGATCCGGAAGCGGGAAGGCAACTGAAATTTCACTTAAATACTTACATAAATCCCGAAGTCGTAATCCCCTAAAACCAAACCAAAAAATCAGGGCCTGTGTAGAATCAAATAATAGGTTTTCTGTGTAACTTCTCCGAGACGCCCTCTTCTGGGCCCAATAAACGTAGGAATGACCTACTATCCAAACTATCAGTGGTCCTAAAAAAGATGATAACAAAGTTAAACCAACAAATTCGGGCGAACATACAATCTTGCTCTATGCGACTTCCACCTCCCCAAACGCTGAATGGATTGGGAACTTAACCCTGCACAAGCCGCCGTTGTGGCAGCTCCGATCCTAAAAGAATGAGATGAGAAGCAAAGATGGCTCATGTTCAACCTATGAAAAACATTTTTTAAGAACTGAAGAAAATTGAAATACCGTCAGTGGATCACCACCCTCATGAATAAACAGAGAACCCTGCATAGGGCGACGGATCTCCAGCCAATGACGCATGTTATGACAAGGGCAGAGAAAGGAATTTGGAAGTGAATTGAGCTTAACTGACATACCCGTACCCAATTGGTCCGTCTTGGATCTACGGACAAAAACCAAGATATAATTGTTGAACAATGAGACATTCTCAGTCCAGAAAATTTGAGTTTGCTATACGACACCACTTCACCGATCCTAAAAGCTCCAAAAAACATTAGAATAAAACAAGTGCGAAATAAAGAGACTTCGTATTCATTAAAACTAACATCCTTTAATATAAACCACAATTTCTTTAGCACTTCCAACGAAATCGGACGCTGAGTGTCCGGCATAGAAGTCCCCTTACGAACGCCCTTCAAAAACTGGCGAACGAGAAACATATCCGACAAAGAATTGCCTCCAAATAGTTGATGAAAAAAGGACACCCCATAAATGATTTTCGGCAAGCTGGAGTGACTGCGACCCGATTGCATAAGTTCTTCGCAAAATTTCAACACAACACCGGCATCGTGAGTAACTACAGGAATGCGTTTTGCTGAACAAAAAGAAGACCAGTCCCGCCATGCGGCCGCATACGAGGCCCATGTTGAGGGAGCCACAGAATTCTTAAGAAAACCTGTTATTGGTCCTCCAAGACTGTCCAGAGACCCGAGGGGCAATCCCTCCCGCAGTGAGCCGCTGCCGGAAAGGACCCGCGGAAATCCGCCCATTGCTGCCGGGAAAGAAACAGTGCTGGTATATTAATAGACTCAGAAACATGAGTCGCCTTCAGCCAGATATTAAACTGAAGGCAAGACAAAACCAACCTACGAAGAAGACAGGAAATAAACTTGCATTTTGAAGAAAGCGAATTAATTACAAAAACTGACCCATGGGTGGGAAAAAAAACATAATACGTCTATTGGCCAGGCTAGGGCCCCAAAGCTCCAGAATTATTAATAACACTACCAAATCCAAAGTACAGGGGACTTGTAGAAACCCCGTTCGACAAACGAGACAGGCCACTGAGAAGCACACCATTCTTGTCCGTACCATAAACCCAAAGCCGCAAAGGGAGTCCACATGAAAAAACAAATATAAAGAAGAAGCCGAGACAAAATCATCCTGCAAACAACATATACCAGTAAATGTAGATAAAAACTCATGCCACACTGAAAGATCGTTTTTCAGCGAACGAGTCACACGAATATGACAACCCGCGGACGAGACGCCTTTGGTAGCGTCATAAAGGCGCCGTAAAAATGGACGACCCATCGGTAAAATGCGCAATGCGAAGTTCAAACTACCCAACAAGGACTGGAATTCCCGTAATGTTGCTTTCTCTGTCCCCAACATATTGGCTACCAAATTTTTCAATTTTTCCAACTTTTCCGCAGATAAACTAAACTCCATCCTAACAGAATCAATCGTGATCCCTAAATATTCCAATTTCGTACAAGGAAAAACAGTTTTATCCGAGGCTAAAGGGACTCCAAAATGCTGCATTAGCTGTAAAAAACGAGAAAGAAGACGAAGACAATCATCAGAACCCCCGGGCCCACGAACAGGAAATCATCCAAATAGTGTAATACGGCGGCCGACGTAAAATCCGACCCCACTGCCCAAGATAAAAAAGTCGAAAATGATTCAAAATAAAAACAAGAAAGGGAAAAACCCATGGGGAGACAGCGATCAAAATAAAACCCACCATCAAAATAAAAACCCAACGAATTAAATCCCGTCGGATGGACAGGCAAAAGCCGAAAAGCCGACTGAACGTCTGACTTGGCTAACAAACAATTTGATCCAAAACGACGTAATAAATCAATCGTGTATTCAAAACGAATATACTTAACCGCGGCTGTAGAAGGATCAACCTGGTCGTTGAGGGATCCCCCTTTCGGAAAAGACAGATGATGAATAATACGGAAAGAACCAGGTTACTTTTTAGGGACCACCCCTAAAGGGGAAATCCTAAAATCCTCAAACGGAGGATCAGAAAAAGGACCAACTATCCGACCCAACAACAGTTCCTTCGCAATATGACGCTCCACTGCCGAAGGATGCTGAAGGGCAGAGACCAAGTTCTTTCCCACCACACACCCAGTACCCGAAAAGGGGGGAACAAAGAAACCATCACGAAAACCGTTAATTAGCAAAATTGCAGTCTCCCTGTCTGGAAAATTGCTTAGCCACGGAAGCATGTTTTCCAGTATCACCGGAGTCACTGCTTTTAACCGTAGGATTCCCGCCTGAGGCATTGGCTTGGGCAGACATATTCTGTTTACGAAAACATTTGACAGCAGGGTGACTACCGGCACAAAACGAGCATTCGTGCTTAAAGCGGCAGGAATTAGCCCATTTACACGAAGAATCGTTAAACGCAAAACATACTCCTTTGCGCGAAGCCGAGGGCGCAGCAGGTTTACTGGATTGCGTACGCTGCGGCAGCATTAAATTAAGCCAAAGTCCAACATCCTTCACGCCCCAAGAAATGGTGGGTGTACGGCAAGCTTCTGACGGAATGACTCATCATAGTGTAGCCATGCCGACCCCCCAAAATTCCTGTAGACTTCCAGAATAATATCAAGGTGCTGGAAAAGGCCAGTACAACACGAAGACTATTTTTCACCCAAAACCGCAGAATAAATTGCAAACGCTTGCAACCAATTATGAAAGGATTTATACGGTTTGCGTTTATCCAAATCATGTTCAGATTTGTCATCTTTTCTCTCCCCCCTATGCGGAAGATCCCTGGACACTGGAAGGAGAGAAAAGATATCAACGTACTCCCGATTCCAAATTCTCTCCTTAACAGCAAGAGAAAGATGGAACCCCAAAGGGGAAACATCGCAGACGAGGGCTTCCTTAAATGCGAGATCGGACACAGCCGAAGACCGCACATCAGCATGGTCAATTACTACCCCCGCCCTTCTCTCCCCATTTTTTTCTGGTAGCCCGAGAGCTTCAGCGACAGCTCTGGCCACCAAAGACTTAACTGAATCTAAATTAACCTGTGGATGAGAAAAAGCAACAGTCTCACCATGACGAGCTTGCAAGATCGACGGACGAGAAGAAGGTAGTTCAGACGCCTGACGGACATCAGGAGCAGCAGGAGGCACTGCAGGACGAGAAGCAGATCCGCAGACAAGTTCCTCTTCTGAAGACGGCTCTGACGATGACCAAACCCGGTGAGCTTCATCAGACGCTGGCATCGGTGGCATGGGTAGAGAAAATACTCCTGGTATAGACAGTACTTGCACAGGGCGACTAGCACCAGCTGGGTTAAACGCAACAGATGCACTAGCAGCACTTGACTGAGAACAGGGACCTGCATTCCTGTCCCAAGCAGACAAGTCCAAAGGGGTAAACTGTGTCTGGGTAACTGGGGCCAGCTCTGCACCTGGCTGCTCAAAAACCAGGCTCCTATTCTGCCCAGCAGCCACCCTTTACAAATCAACATTCCCGGGGCCAGCAGCTGCTGAATCATATGTAAAGTCCCGTGTCCACTTCCTGGACTGCCGAGAGGGGGCGCCATCACCACATACCGGTCTCTTATCGCAGGATGAGGGAACTCCTCGAAGTGTCGCCTTCTTCTTTCTGGAACCGGACGGCCGACTGGAAACACCGGTTCCCCGCTGTGGTGGAGGTGATGGGGAATATCGCCTGCTGGCCCTGCGGTGAGTGCGGAGGCTGCGCCCGTCAGCTGGCGGCAGCTCCGCACCAAACAAAGACGGAGGCAATGCTTCAGCTCCTGCAGCCCCCGAGACATCCGAGGTAACTGATGGTACGAGTGACAAGCAGGACCGCAACCAAGCCTCGCCGCCCGGCTGCCCGGCCTTAGCTATAAGTTCAGCCATTAGGGCTTCCATCTCGAATTCTGTCAGAGGTCTGACTGACCCTCTGACAGAAAATCTCTATTTATATCCACACTGCCACACAAACATTACTGACCAATCAGTAAACATTAGCCATCAGGCTAAACCATTGGCTGGACTCCAGCCAATCACCACTAGTTGCCATGCACTGACCATAAGTCCATGGCAACACCTGAATCCTCAATGCTTAAACCAATAAGGGTATCCCAGCCTGTGTTGCCATGTTGTCCCCCGCAATCTGCTCAGGGGACATTACAAGATATTTGGGGTTAAATTGACACTAATATACAATATATAATGTGGTAGTATACGACCCATAAGCATGAAGTGGACCTATTGAAATGACAATGTATGACAGTGTAGCAAACTTTATAAACAAGTCTAGTAAAATGAGTGTATGAAGAACCCTCTAGTTGCAGAGCAGCGTGGTAAGCAGGTGTGCGAGGCAATACACTTCAAATATAATAAAAGATGAAGGTAATGTGGTGCTGTCAGCATTGAGGCATATTTATAATAGGGATAGGTGGTAATCTGGTAACAGATGTCCGGATAAGGCTACATTCACACACTGCGCATTTTTGAGCGCTTTTTTACGAACGCTTTTCAAAAATGCGCAGGTGCGTATTGTCTGAGAGCAAAGTGAATGTAAAATTCACTTTGCCGTTCAGACAGCGTGTATTTTTGTGCCGCGCCTTTCTGGGAGAAAGCACCGGCATAAAAAGAATTGACTTGTCAATTCTTTATGCAGCAGCGCTGGCGCTTTTTCCTATAAGGGCGGGCGCTTGCTGCATCTGACATCACAGAGGGGAGGAAGAATCCTGGTTCCTCCTTCCCTGTGTGACACCTGTGACCGCCCATTTGATTTTGCAGTGTATTAATATACACTACGAAATCAAAGTTAAATAAAGACAAATATATGAAAAATGATAAAGAATTAAATACTTACCTCTCCGACGGGTGTTCCGGTGTCCGGGAGCCAGGAGCCGCCGCTGGAATGGCCCTACTAGGACCTGTGGTGATGTCAGAGGGCATTGCGGTCATGTGATATGTATCAAATGACTGCGAGCGGCCAATCAGTACCGGGAACGCCCTCTCACTTCACCACAGCATGGCTATGATATAGACATACCGGTACATACATTACCATATATGGGCAATATTACCACATAAGAGCCTTCAGACCATATATGGGCTTAATGCCCCCCAAACCCGCACCCCCAAATCTTCACCCCCAAAACCTGCCCCTCCCAAATCCACACTCCTCCACCCCACCAAACCTGCCCCCACAAACCCGCTCCCCCAAACCTCCCATAAAAAAACCTAAATGTAATAAAAGTGCTATCCATACAAGGAAGTAAATCTGTGACCGCTCCTGTCTTCTACTACACAACTTTTCTACTATATG
Organism: Allobates femoralis; assembly: GCA_033576535.1. Lineage (NCBI taxonomy): Eukaryota > Metazoa > Chordata > Amphibia > Anura > Aromobatidae > Allobates > Allobates femoralis. The sequence goes on along the minus strand of JARQOC010000006.1, from coordinate 415,348,595 downwards.
GATTATTCTATTAACTACTAACTTTTCTATTAACTTACCAAGTGCAAGAAAACGTGTCTTCACTCAACGAGGGTTCAAAGACAAATGACTGATATTGACGCTGCACGGTCTTTTATAGCCACTGTTCCATGACATCACAAAGGTCACTGCGACATCATCATATGCAAATGAGCACATGACATCACAGAAGGAGCAAAGCCACAGGTCAAGTCACATGATGAGCCTGGCTGATAGGCCTGAGTTTGACAACAGTTGTCAAGCCTCTATAAATATAAAGCTGAGTGTATGTGTGTGTATGTATCATAGCTCCGCCCTGTCCACTTAGTCCCAGGGCAGGACTTTGTGGAGGGGGCAGGGCTACCATAAGGGGCAGGGCTATGTAGAGGGGGCATGTTTAAGTGGAGGGTGGGGGCTACCAGAGGGGCAGATATGTGGAGAAACGGGGCTATGTGTGGGGTGGACCTATGAAAGGATGGGGCTTCCAGGAAGGGTGGAGCTATGACCATATATGGCAGTGATGGCGAACCTATGGCACGCGTGCCCGGGGTGGCACGCAGAGCCGCTTCCCCTGGCACACGGCCTCGCCACTACACTGCCGCTTTGATCTGCCGGCGCGCGCCGCAGCGCCGGCAGTTTAAAGCTGTGTCAGAGCAGAGGAGACATTTCTCCTCTGACACTTCCTAGCCCCGCCCTCCCGGCCAGCGTCATGTGACAGCGGTCATGTGAGGTGCCCAGCGTCACGTGACCGCTCTCAGCGAGGGTCGGGAGGAGAAGACTGCAGAAGATGTCTGGAGAGGAAACTGCAGCAGGAAGGTGAGTATGACTTTTTTTTTTTTTCCATCATCTATTTACAGCAGGATGGGGCATTACTAAGGGGGGGGGGGCAGAATGGGCATATTACTCTGTGCTGGGGCCAGGACGGGGCATTACTAAGGGGGGGGCAGAATGGGCATATTACTCTGTGCTGGGGGCAGGACGGGGCATTACTAAGGGGGGGGCAGAATGGGCATATTACTCTGTGCTGGGGGCAGGACCGGGCATTACTAAGGGGGGGGCAGAATGGGCATATTACTCTGTGCTGGGGGCAGGATGGGGCATATTACTCTGTGCTGGGGGCAGGATGGGGCATATATTATGTGATGGGGCAGGATGGGGCATATTATTATGTGATGGGGGCAGGATGGGGCATATTATTATGTGATGGGGGCAGGATGGGGCATATTATTATGCGATGGGGCAGATTATTATGGGATGGGGCAGGATGGGGCATATTATGTGATGGGGCATATTATTGTGATGGGGGCTGATGGGGCATATTATTATATGATGGGGCTGATGGGGCATAATATTTAATGGGGCTGATGGGGCATATTATGTAATGGGGCTGATGGGGCATATTACTATGTCATGTGGGCAGGATGTGGCAGATTAATAGGTGATGGCGACAAGGATGGGGCACATTACTGCTGGATGGGGCATATTACTGCATAGGGCCAAGGATGAGGCACATTAGTGCAGGATGGGGCATATTACGGCAAAGGAATAAGGGTGGGGCATATTAATGGCAAGTGGACAAGGATGAAACACATTACTGCAGGATGGGGCATATTACTTCAAGGGGACACGGATGGGCATATTACTGCAAGGGGAGAAGGCTAGGGCATTACTGCAGGATGGGGCATATTACTGCAAGGGGACAAGAATGTGGCATATTACTGCAGGATGGGGCATATTGCTGCAAGGGGACAAGGATAGGGCATTACAGCAGGATGGGGCATTACTACATGATAGGGGCAGGATGGGGACATTACCACAAGGGACAAGGATGGGACATTACCGAAGGGGACAAGGATGGGGCATACTACAAGGTGATAAGGATAAAGACATTACTACAAGAAGGGGGTCAGGATAGGAACATTACTGCCAGGAGAGGGTCAGGATGGAGCACAACTGCAAGGAGAGGGTCAGGATGGGGCCATAAATTCATGGAGATGGTCAGGATGGATCATATAGCTAGGAGAGGATCAGAATGGAGCACATAGCTAGAAGGAGAGGATCAGAATGGAGCACATAGCTAGAAGGAGAGGATTAGGATGGAGAACATAGTTAGAAGGAGAGGGTCAGGATGGAGCATGTAACTACAAGGAGAGGGTCAGGATGGAGCATGTAACTACAAGTAGAGGATCAGGATGGAGCACATAGCTACAAGGAGAAGATCAGGATGGAGCACATTACTACAAGGAGAAGATCAGGATGGAGCACATTACTACAAGGAGAAGATCAGGATGGAGCACCTAACTGCAAACAGAGGGTCAGGATGGAGCACATTACTACAAGGAGAAGATCAGGATGGAGCACATAACTGCAAAGAGAGGGTCGGGATGGAGCACATTACTGCAAGGAGAGGGTCAGGATGGAGCACATTACTGCAAGGAGAGGAACCAGGATTTCAGCATGAAATCTGCTTGCATTCCATGATAAAATCTATCTTCTATCTGTCTAATATTCTGCATTTTTTCCATACAGATCAATCCACTTGCTGTTTCTAGAAAGGGCAGTGGCAGCGGCTCAGCTTCAATGTGCAGTACACATGAGCTGTCTGACCACTGCCGAAGAGAAGAGAAGACTGCAAAGGTAAGTTTAAAATCAATTAATTGTTAAAATAATTGAATTGATCATCAATGTTTCAGGACTACAAGCACTGCACAGGGAAGAGAGAAGGCAACCGCTTGCTCTCCCCCCTGTGCAGCGCTTATGATTACTACTGCTGTAATTTAGGTTATATTATCGTGTTGGCACTTTGCCATAAATAATTTCGTTTTGGGTTGCGGTTTGGGCACTCGGCCTCAGAAAGGTTCGCCATCACTGATATATGGGCATCACATCTGCGCAACGCCGGGCTCTACAGCTAGTATCTACTATATAATTGTTTAAGGCGTCTGTCGGTGACAGAAATCGCACGCCAGACAGAAGCTGCTCTTTGGTGCCCGCCGGAAGCGGCCACCAATGAGTGCAGGCTGTGCAAATAGGTGGTGAATTCAAAGTTCGAATTTCGCACCAATTCGCAGCCCAGCGACAGCGGATACACGGGTCCGGCCGACGGTGGCCGCAGCGTGCGCGAGCCAGCCAGGAGATGACCGGCGTCAGCCGGTCATCTCCCGGCAGGAGAGCCGCTGACCGGAGCTTAGCCGCAGCTACCTGCGGCACAGAGGTCTGTGGCGAGCCAGCCAGTGGAGCGGAATTCAAACCACGCGCCAAGTCGCAGTACTCTTCTGATTGGTCGCTGCGGCCGTGAGTCAGTGTCACGAACTTCACTCCTGTCTACAAGGCTGTCAGTCAGTGTGATGAACTTCACTCCTATCTATAAGGCTGTCAATTAGTGTGACGAACCTCACTCCTGTCTAAAAGGCTGTCAGTCAGTGTAACACACTTCACTCCTGTCTACAAGGCTGTCAGTCAGTGTGACGCACTTCACTCCTGTTTACAAGGTATTCCACAATACTCGATGTGCTGGGATACATAGATCCGGCCGACGGTGGCCGCAGCGCGCGAACCAGCCGGGAGATGACCAACATCAGCCGGTCATCTCCCAGCTGGAGAGCCGCTGACCGGAGCTCAGCCGCGGCTACCTGCGGCACAGAGGTCCGCGGCAGCCGGTCATCTCCCGGCTGGCGAGCCGCTGACCTTTGTGCAGCAGTAGCCGCGGCTGAGCTCTGGTTTGAATTCCGCGTCTCTGGTCGCCGCGGTCGACCAATCAGAGGAGCGGATTTCAAACCGTGTGCCAAGCCGCGCTACTTCTCTGATTGGTCGCTGCGACGACCAATCAGAAGACTACTGCAGCTTGGCGCGCGGTTTGAATGCAAACCCCATCCTTGCAGCCTCCTCCATCCCCTCAGCCTCCTCCGTCCTCACAGCCTCCTCCATCCACTCAGCTTCCCCATCCTGACAGCCTCCTCCATCCTCACAGCTTCCCCGTCCCCTCAGCCTCCCCATCCTCACAGCCTCCTCCATCCCCTCAGCTTCCTCCATCCTCACAGCCTCCTCCATTCCCTCAGCCTCCTCCATCCTCACAGCCTCCTCCATCCCCACAGCCTCCTCCATCCTCACTGCCTCAATCCCCTCAGCCTCCTCCATCCTCACAGCCTCCCTATCCTCACTGCCTCCCTATCCTCACAGCCTCTCTCATCCCCTCAGCCTCCTCCATCCTCACAGGCTCCTCCAACCCCTCAGTCTCCCCATCCTCACAGCCTCCTCCATCCTCACTGCCTCCTCAATCCCCTCAGCCTCCCCATCCTCACAGCCTCCCCATCCTCACAGCCTCCCCATCCTCACAGCCTCCTCCATTCTAACAGCCTCCCCATCCTCACAGACTCCCCATCCACACAGCCTTCCCATCCTCACAGACTCCTCCATCCCCTCAGCCTCCTCCATCCTCACATCCTCCTCCATCTCCTCAGCCTCCCCATCCTCAGAGCCTCCTCCATCCTCACAGCCTCCTTATCCCACAGCTTCCCCATCCTCACAGCTTCCTCCATCCCCCCAGCCTCTCCATCCTCACAGCCTCCTCCATCCCCTCAGCCTCCCCATCCTCACAGCCTCCTTCATCCCCTCAGCCTCCTCCATCCCCTCAGCCTCCTCCATCCCCTCAGCCTCCTCCATCCTCACAGCCTCCTCCAACCCCTCAGCCTCCCCATCCTCACAGCCTCCTCCATCCCTCAGCCTCCTCCATCCTCACAGCCTCCTCCAACCCCTCAGCCTCCCCATCCTCACAGCCTCCTCCACCTTCACAGCCTCCCCATCCTCACAGCCTCCCATCCTCTCAACCTCCTCCATCCCCTTAGCCTCCTCCAGCCCCTCAGCCTCCCTATCCTCACAGCCTCCTCCATCCTCACAGCCTCCTTATCCCCACAGCTTCCCCATCCTCACAGCCTCCTCCATCCTCACAGCTTCCTCCATCCCCCAGCCCCCCATCCTCACAGCCTCCTCCATCCCCTCTGCTTCCTCCATCCTCACAGCCTCCTCCATCCTCACAGCCTACTCCATCCCCTCAGCCTCCTCCATCCCCTCAGCCTCCTCCATCCTTGCAGCCTCCTCAATCACCTCAGCCTCCTCCATCCTCACAGCCTCCCTATCCTCACAGCCTCCTCCATCCCCTCAGCTTCCTCCATCCCCCCAGCCTCCCCATCCTCACAGCCTCCTCCATCCCCTCATCTTTCTCCATCCTCACAGCCTCTTCCATCCTCACAGCCTACTCCATCCCCTCAGCCTCCCCATCCTCACAGCCTCCTCCATCCCTCAGCCTCCTCCATCCTCACAGCCTCCTCCAACCCTCAGTCTCCCCATCCTCACAGCCTCTCCATCCTCACAGCCTCTCCATCCTCACAGCCTCCTCCATCCTCACAGCCTCCTCCATCCTCACAGCCTCCTCCATCCTCACAGCCTCCCCATCCCCTCAGCCTCCTCCGTCCCCTCAGCCTTCTCCATCCTCACAGTCTCCTCCAACCCTCAGCCTCCCCATCCTCACAGCCTCCTCCATCCCCTCAGCCTCCTCCATCCTCACAGCCTCCTCCAACCCTTCAGCCTTCCCATCCTCACAGCCTCCTCCACCTTCACAGCCTCCCCATCCTCAAGCCTCCATCCTACAGCCTCCCCATCCTCTCAGCCTCCTCCATCCCTTAGCCTCCTCCAACCCCTCAGCCTCCCCATCCTCACAGCCTCCTCCATCCTCACAGTCTCCTTATCCCCACAGCTTCCCCATCCTCACAGCCTCCTCCATCCTCACAGCTTCCTCCATCCCCCAGCCTCCCCATCCTCACAGCCTCCTCCATCCCCTCAGCTTCCTCCATCCTCACAGCCTCCTCCATCCTCACAGCCTCTCCATCCCCTCAGCCTCCCCATCCTCACAGCCTCCTCCATCCCTCAGCCTCCTCCATCCTCAGCCTCCCCATCCTCACAGCCTCCTCCATCCCTCAGCCTCCTCCATCCTCACAGCCTCTCCATCCTCACCTCCTCATCCACTGCCTCCTCCATCCTCACAGCCTCCTTCCTCACACTCCCTCCTCAGCCCCCTCCATCCTCACAGCCTCCTCCAACCCCTCAGCCTCCCCATCTTCACAGCCTCCTCCATTCTCACAGCCTCCTCATCCTCACTCCTTACTCCTGTCTATAAGGTCTGTCAGTCAGTGTCTAAAATAGAGGTGAGAATGCGCAAAATAGGGTCTTATCCTTTAGGAGACAGGTTTTAAATGGTGAAATCTAGGAACTGCTCACCTGATAAGGTTGTGTAGCACACAACCGGCATGATCACTCAGAACAATACAGCTGCTGCCAGGACCGTACTTCCACAGGTCACTGTGTGGTCACAATAAGCTTCTGCAGGACAAAGTACCTCGTGGTCCGAGCTGCTGTGATCATATGATAGAAAGACCAGATACAGCGGTATGTCTGGGTATAGTAGTAGGTGTTAATTTTCCTACACGTTTCGGAGTCGTTTCCCAAACTCCTTCGTCAGGTAGGAAGGAGTTTGGGATATGACTCCGAAACGCGTAGGAAAATATACACCTACTACTATACCCAGACATACCGCTGTATATGGTCTTTCTATCATATGATCACAGCAGGTTGGACCACAAGGTACTTTGTCCTGCAGAAGCTTGTCAGTCAGTGTGACACAGTTTACTCCTGTCTACAAGGTCTGTCAGTCAGTGTGATGAACTTCACTCCTGTCTACAAGGCTGTCAGTCAGTGTCACAAACTTTACTCCTGTCTATAAGGCTGTCAGTCAGTGTCACAAAGTTTACTCCTGTCTACAAGGCTGTCAGTCAGTGTGACGAACTTCACTCCTGTCTACAAGGCTGTCAGCCAGTGTGACGAACTTCCCTCCTGTCTGCAAGGCTGTCAGTGTAACGCACTTCACTCATGTCTACAAGGCTGTCAGTCAGTGTGCTGCACTTCACTCCTGTTTACAAGGTATTCTAGAATACCCGATGCATTAGAATCGGACCACCATCTAGTTATATATATATAAACTAGCTGTACTACCCAGCTACACCCGGGTTAATAAATAACTGATGTTAGCTACAGGGGTGAATCCTCTGTGCTGCCTGAGGCGAACTGCAAAGTGGCGCCCCCCCCCCCCACCCGAAAGTCTTTTTTCAATTGGTAGAAATAAATCTAGTTTGCACAGATTTATATCTACCCTGTAAAATGAAATGAGGACAATAGTGGATATTTTAATTTAGAGAAATAGAAAAAAAGTTGTTCAAACACATGTATGTCAGCGCCATCACACACATACAAGGACCACACGGACGAATCCAGAACAAGGGTCATTAATGGTAATGGCAGGATTCGCTCAACCATACAGACACACAATGGCTGGCAGAGCGATGGTCCTGTAGGCAGACACAGTCCTGCAACCTGAAGCATGCTGAGCATGTGAGTCGGTATCAAAGGTGAGAATACAAGCTTTGACATATATGTACTTCAAAAGGTAGTGAAGGGGTTAAATTACACTATATATACATGTATACAGCACAGATATACTGGACAACACACGCTCATTACATACACATCATATACTCACACAGACACACACATCATACATGTCTTAGTTATATAACAGATGCTCAGCAGGTACACATCATATACACAGCATATAGATGCTGCAGAAGTGTATATACACACACTTCACTCAAAAGATATCTAAACACACACACACACAAAGCAACTCATACACAGCTCCCACACAGACACGCAACTCACACACACAACTCCCACACACAGACACGCAACTCACACACAGACACAACACACAGTTCACACACACAACTCACACACAGCTCACACACAGACACGCAACTCAGACACAGCTCACACTCAGACACAGCTCAGACTCAGACACAGCTCACACAGCTCACACACAGACACACAGCTCACACACACACAACTCCCACACACAGACACGCAACTCACAGACACAACACACACAGTTCACACACAACTCACACACAGCTCACACACACAACTCACACACAGCTCACACACAGACACGCAACTCACACAGACACGCAACTCACAGACACGCAACTCACACACAGCTCACACTCAGACACAGCTCACAATCAGAGACAGCTCACAATGAGACACAGCTCACAATCAAGACAGCTCACACTCAGACACAGCTCACACACACATGCAACTCACACACACATGCAACTCACACACACATGCAACTCACACACAGCTCACACAACACACACACAACAGCTCACACAACACACACACAGCTCACACAACACACAGCTCACACAAGCACACACACAGCTCACACAACAGCTCACACAAACACACACTCACACAACACAGACAGCTCACACAACACAACAGCTCACACAACCCCACCTCACACAACACACCACAGCTCACACAACACACACACTCACACACAACACACACAGCTCACACAACACACACACAGCTCACACAACACACACAGCTCACACACACACAGCTCACACAACACAACACAGCTCAACAACAACACACACAGCTCACACAACACACACACAGCTCACACAACACACACAGCTCACACAAACACACAGCTCACACAACACACAGCTCACACAACACACACACACAGCTCACACAACACACACACACAGCTCACACAACACACACAGCTCACACAACACACACAGCTCACACAACACACACATACACACACAGCTCACACAACAACACACACACAGCTCACACAACACACAGCTCACACACTCACACAACACACACAGCTCACAACACACAACAGTCACACAACACACACACAGCTCACACAACACACACAGCTCACACAACACACACACACAGCTCACACAACACACACACAGCTCAAACAACACACACACACAGCTCACACAACACACAGCTCCACAACACACACAGCTCACACAACACACACACACAGCTCAACACAACACACACACACCAGCTCACACAACACCACCACAGCTCACACAACACACACAGCTCACACAACACACACAGCTCACACAACAGCTCACACAACACACACAGCTCACACACACAAGCTCACACACACACACACACAGCTCACACAACACACACAGCTCACACAAACACACACAGCTCACACAACACACACAGCTCACACAACACACACAGCTCACACAACACACACACAGCCACACAACACACACACACACAGCTCACACAACACACACAGCTCACACACACACACAGCTCCACACAACACACACAGCTCACACAACACAACACTCACACAACACACACAGCTCACACAACACACACAGCTACACACACACCACACATACACACACAGTCACACAACACACACACACAGCTCACACAACACACAAGCTCACACACACACAGCTCACACACACACACAGCTCACACAACACACACAACACACACAGCTCACACAACACACACACACAGCTCACAACACACACACACAGCTCACACACACACATACACACACAAGCTCACACACACACACAGCTCACACAACACACACACAAGCTCACACAACAACAAGCTCACACAACACACACAGCTCACACAAATCTCACACACAGATTATACAGATATCTCACACAGTCCTCTATGCTGTTTGTACATGTGCAGCTTCACATGCTCACATCCCTGGGCCCCAGCCCCCAGGTCCAGCCCCCTCACTCCCTGGCAGCAGTAGATCTGTCACCTTGTGACCTGGAGCTTCTTATCATCGGTATCTCAGCACAGGAGGCTGCTCTCTGATCTTTGTCGGCTCTCACTTCTTCCCGCGCTGTGCAGGAGAACATGAGCACCCCCTGCAGATGCGCCCCTTCCTTCACCAGCAGGTGGCGCCGCCTGAATCAGGCCACTCACATTGCCTCATCATTGATTCGGCCCTGGTTAGCTATAACAAAATAGAATTTGAATATGTCATATTAATGACCTGTAGGAAAATAGAAGCTGAGCTGTGATTGGTTGCTATAGGCAGCCTGATAAATCTCCAGCCAACAGTAAACCCTCCCCCCGACCAGACAGTATATGTTACCTCACACATATACATAATAGACAGCTCATGTGACTGATATCTGCCTTAATTCCCTATAAGGCACATGTGTTGCACATTGACTGTTTTTAATCAGATGTTTATTTTTGGAAATTAAAGATAGCACACGTATGAGGCGAGTTGTGTGAGGCGATATGTGCACATCTGTGTCTGTCTGTGTGGTGTGTGTGTCCCTGGGGGGGTGTGTGTGTGTGTCCTTGTGGTGTGAGTGCATGTGTCCCTATAGGGTGTGCATGTGTGTGTGTCCCTGTTGGGGGGGGTTGTGTGGTTTGTGTGTTTCTCTGTGTTGTGTGTGTCTCTTTGTGGTGTGTGTGTCCCTGTGGGGGGAGTCCATGTGTCCCTATAGAGTGTGTATGTGTGTGTTCCTGTGGGGGGGTCTGTGTGGTGTATGTGTCTCTGTGTTGTGTGTGTCTCTTTGTGGTGTGTGTGTGTGTCCCTGTGGGGTGAGTACATGTGTCCCTATAGGGTGTGTATGTGTGTGTCCCTGTGGGAGGGGTCTGTGTGGTGTGTGTGTGTCTCTGTGTTGTGTGTCTCTTTGTGGTGCGTGTGTGTCCCTGTGGGGTGAGTGCATGTGCACGCTATAGGGTGTGTGTGTGTGTCTCTGTGTTGTGTGTATCTCTTTGTGTGTGTGTGTGTGTGTGTGTTCGGGTGCGTGGTGAGTATCCAATGTTGGGGCTGCACCTTAGCGACTATACACTTGCTGTTACTCTTTGTGTGCGTGTGTATACATGTCCCCGTGCGTGGTGAATATTCCACGTCAGGGCCCCACCTTAGTGACTATATGCTGGTATATGCTGTTAGTCTTTGGCGCTGTCATTAAGCCCCTCTCATTCACAACTGTCAACTGGTAACTGTCACTTTTTCCCCATTATGTAGATAGGGGCAAAATTCTTTGGTGAATTGGAACGCTCTGGGTTAAAATTTCACCTCACAACATAGCCTATGATGCTGTCGGGGTTCAGACGTGTGACTGTGCAAAATTCTGTGGCTGTAGCTGGCAGCTGTCGATTTTCCTCCAATACTTTTCCTTTCACGTTTTCCCCATTATGTAGATAGGGGCAAAATTGTTTGGTGAACTGGAACGTGCAGGGTTAAAATTTCACCTCACAACATGGCCTATGACGCTCTCGGGGTCCAGACGTGTGACTGTGCAAAATTTTGTGGCTGTAGTTGCGACGGTGTAGATGCCAATCCCGGATATACACACATACATACATACACACATACTCACACATACATACACATATTCAGCTTATGTGTGTACACTTGGAGAAAAAGATTACCCGGCCCTATTGTGTGACTTCTGCCTGTTAGACGGACCGGTTCGGTCCTACCTAGAACACCTTAAGGGTGCCACCTGACCACCGGTGTTGCACAGTCATTAAGATTTGCTGATAAACTTGTGCAAGAAAGAAAAAAGACAGCACTCACCGGTTTGTAGTTGCACAGTTTTAATTCCTTTTCTGGTTACATCAAAGGTGCGGGGAGGGAGTGATGGGGCAGACAACAGAACCGTTTCGCGGTTGATTCCGCTTCCACCCTTTTCCCCCTAAAATAAGATGGGGGGGATATTGCATGGGAATATTGGAGGTAGCAAAGGGGATAATGGGGATATTGGGGGCTGCATGTGAATATTGGGGCTTCCAAGGGGATGATGGAAAAATAAGATATCCACTGAAAATAAGACTTAAAGCATTTATTTTGAGCAAAAGGTTATATGAGAGCCCAGCGTTGCCTGGGCATAATGCCCATATATGTTCATAGCTCTGCTCCTCCTGGTAGCCCCACCCCTTCATAGCTCTGCCCCCACAGATAGCCCCACTCCTTCATAGCTCTGTCCCTCAACATAGCCCCATCTCCTTCACATAGCTTCCTCCACTGGTAGTAGCCCTCCCCACCACGTAGACACGCCTTCTCCACATAACCCTGCCGTGGGACTAAGTGGAGGGGGGGAAGGGCTATGTGGAGGGGGTGGGACTACCAGAGGGGGCTGAACTATGATACATACACATACACTCAGCTTTATATTTATAGATAGAGACTTTACAACTGTTGTCAAACTCAGGCCTATCAGCCAGGTGATCATGTGACTTGACCTGTTGCTTTGGTCCTTCTGTGATGTCATGTGCTCGTTTGCATATGATGAGTCACAATGGCCTTTGTGATGTCATGGAACAGTGGCTATAAAAGACCGTGCAGTGTCAATATAAGATGATAGGGAAGAAAATGGTGTGTCACAGTCCGCGCTGCCACGATCATCCACTCCAACGAAAAACACGTGAAGATGGAACTTCCAACGAAATATGCCAGGAAGGTGCCAGGAGGGCACCGAAACGCGTAGGAGGCAGGAGGAAATAAAATATTTCGTTGGAAGTTCCATCTTCACGTGTTTTTCTTTGGAGTGGATGATCGTGGCAGCGCGGACTGTGACACACCATTTTCTTCCCTATCATCTGATGTATCTCCACACTTGTGTGGATGGTGGAAGTCCTGCAGCGGCTATCTGGTAATAATCATCTAAAACGCCTTCAAGCCAGTTGTGGGTTACACAACTGCCCAGGTGAGTGAATCCCTGTTTTCACCGCTTATACACTCAGTGCCACATTGATAGGGCACTATTGCGCCTCTTGTTCCCCCCCCTTTTTTATATTAATACAGTGTCAATATCAGTCATTTGTCTCTGAACACTCGTTGGGTGAAGACACATTTTCTTGTGCTTGTAAGTTAATATAATAAGTTAATAGTTAATAGAATAACCCGTATAATAGAAAAGTTGCATAGTAGAAGACAGGAGCCATCACAGACTTACTTCCTTGTACGATTAGCACTATTACTACATTCTGGGGGGGTGTGGATGTGGGGGGGGGTTTTTTTTTGGGGGGAAGCGGGTTTGGTGGGGTGGGGGGCAGGTTTAGGGGTGGAGGTTTGTGGGGGATGTGGATTTGGTCGCATGGGTGGCATTGCCCGGGCGTAATGCCCATATATGGTTGTAAGTCTCATATATGGTAATATCGGCCATATATGGTATTGTATGTATCTGTGCGTATATATCATAGCCATGCCCTCCCAACAACCACACCTCTTCATAGCTCCGCCCCTACACATAGTCCCACCCTCCTGGTAGCCCCGCCCCTTTCATAGTGCCACCCCCCACGTACAGCCTCGCCTCTTCTTATCTTCTTAGCTCCACATAGTCCCGAAGGTGGGGCTATGTGGAGGAGGCGTGGATATGTTGAGATGCAGGCTGCAAAGTGGTCATGGCTATGCGAACAGCGTGTAGCTATGCAGAGTGAGCGGACTATGCGGAGTGGGTGTGGCTATGTGGATTGGGCGGGGCTTGATACATACACATACATACACTCAACTTTGTATATATAGATATGTATCTATATCTGAACCTTGATAATAAATCCAATAGTAGGCTCACACTTCCTGTTCTGTGCAACATGGAAATAGCTTGTAATAGACTGGATCTGACTCATGGACTTTGTACTATAAGGCTTTCTAGGCATACTCTGATCTGGGAAAAGAACATTATGAAGAAAGGGGGAGGAAGTGAGCTTTGATATCCCATATTGTGAGTAATGGATTTAGTTTTATCTATATAGGGTTATTATAATGAGACTACTGAAAAGTGTCTGTAAAGAACATGAAGTATGAGTCCAGTATTGGGCTTAGTGGGCAATGAAAAAATAGCAAGATTTCTGTGTGTTTGTTTTTTTCCTGAGATATTATTTATTTGCTGTTTTTTAACAGTGTGGTTTTGAAAAAAAAATATTAAGCATAAATAAGTAATTTTAACACATATAAACTTCCCCTTTAAAAGTGTATTAGCATAAAATTAAGGAAGGAAAATGGTTGGACTTTACGGCTAAGTTCACATTTTGCGGCTCTGAGGCTGAGATCACGTGGTTTACCGCCATTACAGGTGAAGCACATGAATGACACAAGCAATGCTCCGCTCACTGTGCGGCACACTAAGGCTATGTTCCCACAATCAGCATTTGGTGAGCTTTTAACTCTATGTATTTTCGCTGCATCTAAAAAGAAGTCTCTTATAATTCCAGCAAAGTGGATGGGATTTGTAGAAATCTCCTGTCCTCGGAGCTTCTATCTTACTCAGTGTAAAGTGACCTGTCGTGCTTTTATCAAATCCGCAGCATCCTCTGCAGATAACATGCAGATTTTCAGCATCTAATGCTATTCAATGGGACATGTTGTGGATTTGAAAGGAGCAACATAGGTCAGTTTATGCTGAGTGAAAAAAAATACTGTAGGCAGGAGATTGCTATAACTCCCACTTTGCTGTAACTGTAAGCAGCAAAACTACACAAGAGTCAAAAACTCTCCAATAACTCATCGTGGGAACTTAACCTTAAAGGGGTTGTCTGGGCTTTTTTTTTTTATAAAATCTGTGTGTCTATCTAGGCTGCAAAATGCTGACAGTTTGTAATTTACACTCTGTTAGCATTTTGCATTGTTACCTAGATATCAGCATTCTGCGTGTGGAGGAGTTGCTCACCCCCTACTAGAGGTTTTTGTTTTAGAGCCTGAGGGTAACGTCACAAGTAGGCGTTACGCCCAGACTCCAACAAGGTCCACCCCATTCTCCAGCATACCCACCCCAGTCTACAACATGCCCATCCCAGTCTCCAGCAGGCCCATCCCATTTTCCAGCATACCCACTCCAGTCTCCAACATGCCCACCCCAGTCTACGGCATGCCCGCCTCGTCTCCAATAGTATCACCTCCACATTCAGCATGGTTCATTCACCTTTAGCATGCCCACACTGTCACTGAAGTGATCCTCTTTGCATCACTGTCAAAGCCACCCCCTTCTTTGAGGAAGGCTGTTGTGTGTCAGTGATGTGGTGTCTGCATGACCATCTCCTTCACAGAGGGGCGGCTGTGGCTGTGATGCAGAGATGATTGCTTCAGTGACAGCGTGGGCACGGGAAGAAGAATGAACCGTGCTGAAGGTGGAGGTGGTCCTATTGGAGACTGGGGAGGGCCTGCTGAAATCCTGGCATAACATCCAGTTGTGGCATTAAAATCATGGGGTGAGCAGCTCCTCCACACGCTGAATGCTGATATCTAGGTAACAATGCAAAATGCTAACAGGGAGTAAATTACAAACTGTCAGCATTTTGCAGTCTAGATACACACACAGATTTGATAAAAAATCCGGACAACCCCTTTAAGATATCGATTCAGCCATTTTCATAGTTACATTTGTCCCGAGGAAAGCTGGGTGAGACCAAGGTTACTAACATTACAGTAATTACAGATCACCTAGCTGCCCTATGTAAAGATTCAATGGAGGACATTATAGTTCTCACCCAGCTTTTCCACAATAACTAAGAAATGGGAAGGTTGAGAGTAACGTGCCGGATCAGCATAAGTCGTTCCATGCACAGTCTACGTAAGACATCAAGGTGAGGAAGACTAGTCAGCTGGGGGGTCTTTCCTAGAGTCTACTCGAGACATCAAGGTGAGGGAGACTTGTCAGCTGGGGGGTCTTTCCTCAGTTTTCTTTTTTCATTTACCAGCAATTCTCGGGCAAACACCGATTCCACCTATGAATATAAAAGTGACCGGTAAGTCAGACGGGTGCACATAAATTACGTGTCCCCCATGTATTCCCATACTGTATACTCACATGAGCTGTTATTAACTTTTTGGAGCTCGGTGTTGACCCTGGATATTCCTCTCCGAAGCAGAGCTGAATCTGATACTGGGGTTCAGAGCCTTTGTGCTCGACATACATCTGTAGCTCTACGAGAGGTGAGAAGAGGAGATCTTGTAAGTAACGCAGACTATCGGCATACAGGGAAATGGGGATAGGGATTATTTGTCTCCTAGTTCATGACAAAAAGGCAGAATGCTCCTCAGCCTTAGATTGTGTCTCCCATTGGGAAGGGTTATTTAGGGGTTATCTACATATCAGGATCCCGCTGTATGGGACTTAAAGCAGCTTCATGATTTGCCTTTCTGGTTTGTACTCTTTTGGTCCCGAGTCTTGACCCAATTCCCGTTGGTTTTGTAATTATACCAAGCAGCAGAATAAACAAGCAGCGCATCAGTGTAAGCATGAGGAGAGACAAAGTTAACAGAATGAGCCACTAAAAATATGGTAGATAGATGTTATAATTAGGAGGGTTGAACAGGTTTAGATATTGATAACCAATCCTTAGGATAGGTCATCAATATCAGATAGTTGGGATTTGATGACTGAAACTAATTGCAGTCCCCACGCGGCCAGATGTAATCCTGCATCCATCTGATCAGTGAGGTGCCAGGGGTCAAACAGGTGCTAGGGGGTGTCAGGTATCAATATCTAGGTCCTGGACAACCCCCTTTAAGAGGCGCTGACATCAGGCTGCCGTTGCTGATTATACTATGATTGTGTCCCAATGAAGCTGACAGGTGACAATTATAGTTGATGGCTAGCTCAGTCTACCCTTACAAACCCCTTATGAAATAAAAAGCAGTGTGTGAATGAGATTTTAAAAATCTCATTTATTTTGTTTCTAATGTAAAAACGCGCGAAAAACACGCAAAAATGACATGCGAACGTGCCCTTACCATGCATGAAGCGTTCCATGTCCAACACTTTGCATGTTTTCTCTCTCTCCAGCTTGTTAGGCTGGTCAGTATTGGGAGCCAGAGGGCCACTCCAGTAGACACGCACTTGGCATTGGCGCTTTATGTAGACACCATCCGGTGCCACCCACAGGAGCACCCCCTTGTCCAGGTGCAGCAATAACTCCTTGATGATGGTCTGCATCTCTGGGGATAGAACATTCGGCAACATCTGGGGTGGTGGTAGCATAATATCCTCCAAATGGTGCGGTGAGCCCAAGTTATGTTCATGTTCAGGTGATAACAGAGGGACAATGCGGCACCCCTCTGCTGTCTGTGTGGTGACTTCAGTCACCAGCTTACCCTGGTAGTAAAGACGGACATGCAGCCAGTAATCTGCAGCAATAAAAGAAGATCAATTGAAAGATCAGTTTTAGGACCAAACTCTCCCATCCATCTGATCCCAACCAGACATCAATAACTGAGTCATACAATAAAGCTCCTAGGCCCCATATAGAACTTGTAACATGCTCCTCGCCTACAATATTCTGGAGTTTTCTATGTGTCAATAGGTCATTTTGGCTCCTTCATGCACCAGGGCCAAAGAAAGCTGTTGTCACATACTCACTTTCCAGCATGTGACTTGGGGTTGCGGCCTGAAAGGGTTAATCTATCTCCTCTCACTTCAATCCAGCACTCGACCTCTGTCCTATGCTGAAAGGGAACATCAATCACACCTGACTCACACTGCAACCACCCACCGGATTTGGGGCTGAAGAATAAGCACTGATGAGCAAAAGGGTGACAATGTTTTGAACGTTGGATTTCAGACTCCATATCTCACCATTTACCCAGCTTTAAGTGTGAGACTTCTTTAATTTTATAGACAATCATCTTGGCTATGTAATATATAAATGTGACGTGCAACTATTTATCATGTGACTAGTTATGCAGATTTTTGTCATATCACTGCATTGTTACTGTTTTGCTCCTAAAAAAATAAAAATTTTAATTTTTATTATTTTGTTAGTATTTTGTAAATCCAACTTTAACTTTCAACACTGCTTGAATCCTTCCATGCTCTAGACCAGATTCAATCATGTCTGACCAAAATCTGACCCCAATCGTCTTCTACACATTCCAATGTTGGTTCTTACTGGTCGACTCCCTTAGGTATGTACACACCTTTTTCTTCAACTCTACCCACAAGATTTCAATAGAGTTGAGGTCCGAAGACTGTGGGGCCGATCCAGCACCTCTACCTCATTGTCATTGAAGCATTTCTTACCAATGTCACTGTATGCTTCTGGTCATTGCCCTGCTGGAACACTACGTCGTCCTTTTTCACACCGATAGTACTCAAGTTTATGAATTAACTCATCTTGTAGAATACTCCTATACAGCTCACCATCGATCCTGGTCATGTATCATTTGGCTGTGAAACATCCCCATATCATCAGGCTTCCTCCACCAAACTAGACAATTCCTTCAATTTCTCAATCCTTTAGCCCCTTTTTCCCATTTGCCCCCATCAGAGCTATTAACCTTCATCTCATCGTTCCAAATAACCTCTTTCCAATCTTCTACAGTCCACTTTTCATACTTCTACTTCAAACTAGTGCCAACGCTTCTTATGACAATATTAGGTTGAAGTTTCTTCACTTTTATCGGGACACCATTCCAGACTTGTGTAACGTGGATCGCACAATATTTGCAAGGATTGCTGTGATCTCACCATTATAAAGTGTAAGAGCCACCTCCACTGCTATGTTTGTCACATCAGAACCAATAGACCTTGTTATTGGCTGACGTCCACCTCTTGGATTTTGAATGGATGGACATACTTCATTTCGTATTCTTCTGTCATGGCAATCACATGATGCAGTCTGGCAACTTTCTTGGCCAAGAGACTGCTATTGATGATCTGGATAATGCTATTCTCTTCTCCTTGGAAATCTTGTTCTGTTCCTCGATTTGAACTAGCGACCTTTTGCTTAGGAATCAATATAATAACACACTGAGCTATTAGAACAGGTTGTAATTTGTAGTATACAGGAAGAAAATGATTTCTCAAACACCAAGAGCAAAACAATAATAATGCAGTGACATTACAAGAATTTGCCTAACTAATCATATGGTAAATAGTTGCAAGTCAAATTTATGTATTAGATATTCAAGATGATTGTCTATAAAATGAAGGTAGTCTCGTGCTCAAAGCTGTAGTGGATTGTGAGATATGGAGCCTGAAAGTCAAAAGTTCAAAACATTGTTACCCTTTTGCTCATCAGTGTATTCTAATATATAAAACTGAGTGTATGTATGTCCACATATAGCCATGCCCCTTCATAGCTCTACCCCCTCAATAGCCCCACCCCTTAATAGCCCACCCCTCCACACAGTCCCACCCCTCCCACATAGCCCCACCCTCTTCATAGACTGCCCTTCCACATAGCCACACCCCTTCACAGCTCCACCCCTCTCATATAGCCCCACCCACACAGTTCCATCCTTAAAGGGGTGTGGCTAACCAGAGGGGGTGGGATCATATGCATCCATGGAGGGGCTATGAAAGAGTGGGGCTGTGTGGAGGAGGCAGAGCTATGCAGGGGCAGAGCTTTATGTGGACATACATACATAAACACACACATATATATATATATATTGGAGGATGCATTACATTATACTAGCTATATATTCTATTTACTTTGTGATTTTTAAGTGCAAAATAATCATTCTATTTTGTTATAACTAAGAACAGTCGGTCACTATGCCCGGGCAACACTGAGCTCTGCAGCTAAAATACAATATTATTGTAATTGTTAACTCTTTTTTCACCTGCTTATTCCACCCCCCATCCCAAGACAAATTTTATTTTCCTTTATTCAAGAACTTCCGAGAAAATGAATATGGTTCTTTCTGGAATGTTAGGATCTGAGTTAAAGGAGGCTAGCGAATTGAAGTTGTGATGCTTTGCCTATGTTTTATAATATGGAATTAATACAGTATGTCATAGATGATCATGGAAAATTTGTTTTTGGGTAGCACAGTGGCTCAGTGGTTAGCAACATATGGTGGCTCAGTGGTTAGCAACATACGGTGGCTCAGTGGTTAGCAATGTATGGTGGCTCAGTGGTTAGCACTGTAATGGTGGCTCAGTGGTTAGCACTGTATGTGGCTCAGTGGTTAGCACTGTTATGGTGGCTCAGTGGTTAGCACTGTTATGGTGGCTCAGTGGTTAGCACTGTATGGTGGCTCAGTGGTTAGCACTGTATGGTGGCTCAGTGGTTAGTACTATATGGTGGCTCAGTGGTTAGCACTGTATGGTGGCTCAGTGGTTAGCACTGTATGGTGGCTCAGTGGTTAGCACTGTATGGTGGCTCAGTGGTTAGCACTGTATGGTGGCTCAGTGGTTAGCACTGTATGGTGGCTCAGTGGTTAGCACTGTATGGTGGCTCAGTGGTTAGCACTGTATATGGTGGCTCAATGGTTAGCACTGTATATGAGGTGGCCTGTCGGTGCAGTGGTACATGTATGGTGGCTCAGTGGTTAGCACTGTATGGTGGCTCAGTGGTTAGCACTGTATGGTGGCTCAGTGGTTAGCACTGTATGGTGTCAGTGGTTAGCACTGTATGGTGGCTCAGTGGTTAGTACTGTATGGTGGCTCAGTGGTTAGCACTGTATGGTGCTCAGTGGTTAGCACTGTATAGTGGCTCAGTGGTTAGCACTGTATGGTGGCTCAGTGGTTAGCACTGTATATGGTGGCTCAGTGGTTAGCACTGTATGGTGGGCTCAGTGGTAGCACTGTATCGGTGGCTCATGTGGTTAGCACAGTATGGTGGCTCAGTGGTTAGCACAGTATGGTGGCTCAGTGGTTAGCACTGTATGGTGGCTCAGTGGTTAGCACTGTATGGTGGCTCAGTGGTTAGCACTGTATTGGTGGCTCAGTGGTGAGCACTGTATGGTGGCTCAGTGGTGAGCACTGTACGGTGGCTCAGTGGTTAGCACAGTATGGTGGCTCAGTGGTTAGCATTGTATGGTGGCTCAGTGTTAGCACTGTACGGTGGCTCAGTGGTTAGCACTGTACGGTGGCTCAGTGGTTAGCACTGTACAGTGGCTCAGTGGTTAGCACAGTATGGTGGCTTAGTGGTTAGCACAGTATGGTGCTCAGTGTTTAGCAACATATGGTGGCTCAGTGGTTAGCACTGTATATGGTGGCTCAGTGTTTAGCAACATTGGTGGCTCAGTGGTTAGCACTGTATATGGTGGCTCAGTGGTTAGCACTGTATATGATGGCTCATGGGTTAGCACTGTATGGTGGCTCAGTGGTTAGCACTGTGTGGTGGCTCAGTTGTTAGCACTGTATATGATGGCTCAGTGGTTAGCACTGTATATGGTGGCTCAGTGGTTAGCACTGTATACGGTGGCTCAGTGGTTATCACTGTATACGGTGGCTCAGTGGTTAGCACTGTATACGGTGGCTCAGAGGTTAGCACTGTATACGGTGGCTCAGTGGTTAGCACTGTATGGTGGCTCAGTGGTTAGCACCATATGGTGGCTCAGTGGTTAGCACCATATGTTGGCTCAGTGGTTAGCACTACAGTCTTGCAGCACTGGGGTCCTGGATTCAAATCCCACCAAGGATGACATCTGCAAGGAGTTTGAATGTTCTCCCTGTGTTTGTGTGAGTTTCTTCCAGGTACTCAGATTTCCTCCCACTCTCCACAGACATAGTAATAGGGAATTTAGATTGTGAGCCTCAATAGGGACAGTGATGATGATCTGTGGAATATGTTGGTGTTATATAAGCAAGGCATAATAACATAAATAATATTTGGAGTTTTCAATAAAAATGATTAATGACCTGAGAAAAAAAGCCCATAAGATCTATGAAATCTAACTAGTGACATTATTGGTACATCTCACCTGATGAAGTTGATGATGGGATGATAATGGCTTTCTCTGAAATTTCTGCTACTTTATGATCAATGTTTTGGGTCTTTAAGATGACTGGCAAAGGAGAACTCCCTGGAAGAAGGGAAGAAAGAACATTCAAGGACAACATTACTGATGTGCAAAAACCATTGTCATTTTTCAAGCTGAATATAACAAGTTGTCCATAAGTCGTATTAAGAAATACCGATGTCCATGACAGGGGTGTCCCACTTGTGAATCCTCCTCTATGAACCAGAATGGGGTGCTGCTTTGGCAAACCCAATCCGTCAATACCTTACAAGGCTGGCCGTTCATTTGGCTGTGTATAATCCGATGTGGCTTCCCCTGGCAATTTCCGGACATTGTATATAAATCAGAGCCTGGTGGCTTCTATCTAAATGTGGCTTATCTCACCTCCTTCAATCGGGCTGTAAAAACGTATTAGATTCAGAGGTTTGGAGGAACCATCTGTGGTGTGTGAACCTTGCATCATTTGATTCTCCATCTGAATATGAGAGATATAGAGAAGAGATATAATATAATGGAAAACAAGATCACAACGAAAAACAGCAAAATATAGGGAATTACTCAAAAATAGCACTATATTAAATTGCAAGTGTACTATATTCTGCCTTTTTAGTGTTTCAGTATTTGTTCCTTAAGGTGTCATGACAGTCTTATGTCCCCACCTCTTACCATCTCCATCCAAACCTTATATATTCTTTTAGGCATGGCAGTCAGTAATAAGGATGAAGCACCTCAAAAGGCAGCAACACAAGATGGACAGTAAGCTTTAGTTACTTTGATCATGGGTATTCTTGGTTGTTCCTCCTTCAGTTTCTTGATAGCTTCCTTGGACCCCTCATCTGAAACACATTTGGTTCCAAAAAGGTGAGATAACCAACTGTAACAGTTGAATGACTACTTGTTATTTCAAATTGACTAAACTCTTGAAATTGTTCATGAGTTCCGTACCAAAAGCAGAGTCATCTCTACAAAATAAATGTCCAAAAAGAAGACTTACGGGTTTTCTGTTGAGGAACTGAGACAATAGAATAACGTTTGTAGGGTTCACCAAAGTCTTGGCCGCTATCCATGACCTCCTTAAAGTCTGGACTTTTGTTAAGGGCACATCGAAGTCTCGTCTTCCAAACTGAAGGGTCTTCCTTGGATCCTTCTCGAAACTTTCCCTTATGCATAGCCCAGGCCTGACGAAGTAAAGAAACCACTTTAGACTATGTGGCAATAATGTGGAGATAATCAGGAATAGTATATCATTTATATATCGTCCAAATTATCTCATCCCATAATAGTATAGCAGCATACTCCTGAAGGTTGTACATTCCAGATTTGGATCCTGCCTTACCCTGAATAAGGCAGCATCTTCTTCTTCCTTGTAGTTATGTTTGGCCGCGTGTTTCCACGGAATTTTGAACCTTGTTCTCTCCTCATTTTCCCACTGGAGACCGGGATATTTGCCACTGTCTATCTGAAGTATGAGCCACTCCTTCAACCTCAAAGGAGGAGTTCCTTTTTCACTCATTTCCTGGCTAAAATAATGTAACTCATCAAGTTCTCCTCGTTTTGGGACCTGAGAACAAGTCAACAAGAATTAAAAGGTATACAAGATGATAAATAATATGTCTGTTTTCATCCAAGAACATGGGCTGTGTGTTAGTTGAAGGGACCTACCTCCCCATTTTATTTTGACACTTCATCCAACATTTCTATATAGAGGCTCCCTCAATGCTCTCCAAAATATAGTTTCCTCTCTCTAAGACCTCCTTTCATGCCTTTCTTCATTTCGGTCCTACCTTGCTTCCAGCAAGTGTCTTTCTTTTCCTTGTGCCCATGGTGCATTGTTGGATGCTTTTTTTGGTGCAGAATCTGCATGTCTATCCTGAAGTCAGCAAAGTCTATGAGAGTTCAGAAGTGCCCGTTTCATTGTCACCTGTTTTTCCTTCCTAGTTCTTCACTTTCTGGATTCTAGGATTTAGTTCCAGAATATTTTTCCCCTTCTTTCTCTCTAACATCTTAACTTCTTATGATAATAATATTAATTTTATTTATATAGCGTCAACATATGCCGCGGCACTTTACAATTCAGAGGAGACATATTCAGACAATTTGAGACAATACCATGAGAAGTGAGTTTGTCTAAGCTTTTCTTTTCGTACAACCTACCTCCAATCTCCCCAATATTTTCCTTAATCTCCCTGAGACTTTCCTGTGCATTTTCACATTTTTCTTTCCTGAATGTTATTCTTTCTCACTAAATCTCTTTTACTTTGATCTAGAACAGGGATCTCAAACTCCAGGCCTCGAGGGCTGCCAACAGTGCAGTTTTCAGGATTTCCATAGTATTGTGCAAAGCCCTGTAAATGTGAACTTTTTGTTCCCTGCTATCCAACCCCACGCAGCATCTGCAGCCTAAAATGGCCACAGACTAAGGTCTAGGGCAGAGGTTCCCAACTCCAGTCCTCAGGGCACACCAACAGTGCAGGTTTTCAGGATTTCCTTAGAAATTGGAATCATCCCCAGTGCAGGTGATTCAATTTTCACCTGTGCAATACTAAGGAAACCCTGAAAACCTGCACTGTTGGTGAGCCTTGAGGGCTGGAGTTGGGAACCTCTGGTCTAGGGAATAACAGTTGCTTTAATTCAGCAGGAAGGGGGAAATATCGAGTAACTTTTTTACAGTTTCACGTGGGTAGTCCACAGGAAGTATAGTTTATGGTTGAATGCTGATATGCAATTGAGGTTCTGGAGCTTTAAGAATATGGAATATTTGGAAGTAGTATTTGTATGTAGTTACAAAAGAAAGTTCAGAGTCTTTTGTATCTTAAAGCAAAACAGTAGATATAGCAAGAGGGTTTTACAGACCTGGAATCCTATATCAATTTCACAGCTGGTCACGGCAGAAATATATGAAGCAAATAACAGACAACTGCAGTGAGATGGGAGACCCCCAAATATCTCAACATGCGGGCAATAGCTTCTTCTATACATTCCGTACGCCCTACTGCTGAAGAAGCACAAGTAGATCCGGACAGTGATGATCCACGGTTTAGCTATCTTGGCTATAGAAGTCAGAGAAAGAATCCTAGGCATTAGGCCTGGCTGTAAATCTTGTGGTGAAGTGAAAGATTAACTCCCAGGCCTTGGGCCTGGAAGTGGTGAGGAGAGCACTCACATCAGCTCTACTGTGTGTCACATCCTGTTCCAGACTGGGGAATTTCAAGCTCTTGTCTGTCTAGACAAAATACTGGAGTATCTCCACCCATTGAGCCTTGTAAGAGGATCACCGGCCAATGGGACAAAACTTAGTTTACATGTTATATTCGTACAATGTAAAGCACTATAAATTATACACTTTGCCAGCAGATGGTGCTGGAACACAACAAATGAAAAGTGCATTTAATAAATCAAATGAAACATACCTGAGAAAAATATATGAGATATGATCTAATTTAATCTAAAACTCACTAATAACAATAAAAGGGGTGGTTCAGAGGGACAGACATAATCTGGACCGGGTCACTACAATTGCACAGGTGATAATATACCGTATATACTCGCGTATAAGCCGAGTTTTTCAGCCCAGAAATTGGGCTGAAAAGTCTCCCCTCGGCTTATACGCGAGTATATACGGTAATTGAAAAAAAAAAAAAAAAAACTGGCCAAAAAAAAATCTCAAGGGTTAATACACAGCAGCCCCAGGTCCCCCTCACTGTTTGGCGCCCCCACCGCTGCGCTCATACATTACCGGTCTAGCAGCTGTCATCCTCCGGTGGCTGATCGCGGCTCCCGGCCCGGCTTCCATCTTCTTCTGTGTCTTCCTGCATGTCACATGACCGGCCGGCGTCGCGATGACGTCATCGCGATGCGCCCCGGTCACAATGCAGGAAGACACAGAAGAAGATGGAAGCCGGAGCCGGGAGCCGCGATCAGCCACCGGAGGATGACAGCTGCTAGACCGGTAATGTATGAGCGCAGCGGTGGGGGCGCCAAACAGTGAGGGGGACCTGGGGCTGCTGTGTATTACCCCTGGGGCTGCTGTGTACTACCCCTGGGGCTGCTGTGTACTACCCCTGGGGCTGCTGTGCATTACCCTGGGGCTGCTGTGTACTACCCCTGGGGCTGCTGTGTACTACCCCAGGGGCTGCTGTGTACTACCCCTGGGGCTGCTGTGTATTACCCCTGGGGCTGCTGTGCACTACCCCTGGGGCTGCTGTGCATTACCCCTGGGGCTGCTGTGCATTACCCCTGGGGCTGCTGTGCATTACCCCTGGGGCTGCTGTGTATTACCCCTGGGGCTGCTGTGTATTACCCCTGGGGCTGCTGTATATACCCCTGGGGCTGCTGTGTACTACCCCTGGGGCTGCTGTGTACTACCCCTGGGGCTGCTGTGTACTACCCCTGGGGCTGCTGTGTACTACCCCTGGGGCTGCTGTGTACTACCCCTGGGGCTGCTGTGTATTACCCCTGGGGCTGCTGTGTACTACCCCTGGGGCTGCTGTGTACTACCCCTGGGGCTGCTGTGCATTACCCCTGGGGCTGCTGTGCATTACCCCTGGGGCTGCTGTGTACTACCCCTGGGGCTGCTGTGTACTACCCCAGGGGCTGCTGTGTACTACCCCTGGGGCTGCTGTGTATTACCCCTGGGGCTGCTGTGTACTACCCCTGGGGCTGCTGTGCATTACCCCTGGGGCTGCTGTGCATTACCCCTGGGGCTGCTGTGCATTACCCCTGGGGCTGCTGTGCATTACCCCTGGGGCTGCTGTGTATTACCCCTGGGGCTGCTGTGTATTACCCCTGGGGCTGCTGTATATACCCCTGGGGCTGCTGTGTACTACCCCTGGGGCTGCTGTGTACTACCCCTGGGGCTGCTGTGTACTACCCCTGGGGCTGCTGTGTACTACCCCTGGGGCTGCTGTGTATTACCCCTGGGGCTGCTGTGTACTACCCCTGGGGCTGCTGTGTACTACCCTGGGGCTGCTGTGCATTACCCCTGGGGCTGCTGTGCACTACCCCTGGGGCTGCTGTGTACTACCCCTGGGGCTGCTGTGTACTACCCCAGGGGCTGCTGTGTACTACCCCTGGGGCTACTGTGTATTACCCCTGGGGCTGCTGTGTACTACCCCTGGGGCTGCTGTGCATTACCCCTGGGCTGCTGTGCATTACCCCTGGGGCTGCTGTGCATTACCCCTGGGGCTGCTGTGTATTACCCCTGGGGCTGCTGTGTATTACCCCTGGGGCTGCTGTGTATTACCCCTGGGGCTGCTGTGTACTACCCCTGGGGCTGCTGTGTACTACCCCTGGGGCTGCTGTGTACTACCCCTGGGGCTGCTGTGTACTACCCCTGGGGCTGCTGTGTACTACCCCTGGGGCTGCTGTGTACTACCCCTGGGGCTGCTGTGTACTACCCCTGGGGCTGCTGTGTACTACCCCTGGGGCTGCTGTGTACTACCCCTGGGGCTGCTGTGTACTACCCCTGGGGCTGCTGTGTACTACCCCTGGGGCTGCTGTGTACTACCCCTTGGGGCTGCTGTGTACTACCCCTGGGGCTGCTGTGTACTACCCCTGGGGCTGCTGTGTATTACCCCTGGGGCTGCTGTGTATACCCCTGGGGCTGCTGTGTACACCCCTGGGGCTGATGTGTACACCCCTGGGGCTGATGTGTACTACCCCTGGGGCTGCTGTGTACTACCCCTGGGGCTGCTGTGTATTACCCCTGGGGCTGCTGTGTATTACCCCTGGGGCTGCTGTGTATTACCCCTGGGGCTGCTGTGTATACCCCTGGGGCTGCTGTGTATACCCCTGGGGCTGCTGTGTACACCCCTGGGGCTGCTGTGTACTACCTAAGGGCTGCTGTATACCACTGGGGCTGCTGTATATACTGCTGGGCCTGCATACCACTGGGGAGGCTGCTGTATACTACCACTGGGGAGGCCTGTATACCACACTGCTGGGGGCTGTACACCTGTGCTGGGGTCCACCCTCGGCTTATACACGAGTCAATAGGTTTTCCCAGGTTTTGGGGGCAAAAGTAGGGGGGTCGGCTTATACACGGGTCGGCTTATACACGAGTATATACGGTAATCACCTGCACTGGTGATGATTCCAGCCCCTGTGCAATGCTAACAAAATCCTGAAAACTTGACCTGTTGTCGGCCCTTGAGGCCTGGAGTTTGAGATCCCTGATCTAGAACATATCTTACTTGTCTCAAGAACTTCATTTTCTTTAGTGTATTTACTAATGTTAAAGATAACAATACTCATTAGCTAAATGAAGATTAATGGTTTTAAGGGGTCTTCCACTTTCCGCAAATTGGATCCTAAACCATTGCAGTCATGTCAAATAATAAAGCCAGGTAGTTCTCCCTCTACCCAGGTCCAGCACTGACTCTCCAGAATATTTTTTCAATGATCATACACGTTCTGGGCAATATAAGAACAAACTCTCTGGGAATGTTCTTTCAGGAATCTTTTCCATAGACTAGGGTCAGACAAAAAAAAAATCAAAACATGTTGTTCTTTCATTAGTTGGCTAAAACCACAATGTCTTTATGCACAACTATCTTTTTACCCTAAAACTGCTATCCAATTACCCACAACCTTTCCTTGACCTAACAACCAGTTTGTTTATCCATGACCTTTGAACCTGTTATATAACCTTCCATTTACCTCAACATTTCAGCATGATTACCTACAACCTTCCCATATAATAATAATAATAATAATTTTATTTCTATAGCGCCAACGTATTCCCCAGCACTTTACAATTCAGAGGGGACATGTACAGACAATACAGAGTATCACAATCCAACAGATACCAAGAGGAGGGCCATGCTCACAAGCTACAATCTATGAGGAGATGGGGGAGGCACAAAAGGGAAATGATAAAAAGTGCCGTCATATAAGGGCCAGCCATGAATATAATAAAAAGGGGATTCACATAAGGCTGCATAAACCGGTCACCAGCCAGGATATGTGCAAGTTCAGATAAAGTGCTATTAAGTGTATGGAGGGTCTACACAGATGATACAAGAGACCAGATTTGGAAAAGGCAGAATAGGAATGGTTAGATAAGTGAGGTTAGGGGATAGGCTATTCTAAAGAGATTTGTTTTTAGGGCTTACAACTATGGGTATTTGAAATTAAGTGAACTGTTCCAGAGAATTGGTGCAGCTTGTGAGAAGTCTTGGAGATAGGAGTGGCAGGTTTGGATTGTAGCTGATGTCAGTCTTAGATCATTAGCGGAATGGAAGGCACGTGTAGGGCGATAGAAAGAGATGAGGGAGGAGATGTAGGGTGGTGCAGAACTGTGGAGGGCTTTGTGGGTCAGAGTGATAATTTTATATTGTATTCTGTAGCGGATGGGTAACAAGTGCAATGACTGGCACAGGATAGAGGCATCAATGAAGTAGTTGGAGAGGAATATGATCCTGGCTGCTGCATTCAGGATGGATAGGAGAGGAGAGAGTTTAATAAGAGGGAGACCAATTAATAGAGAATTGCAATAATCCAGACAAGAATAAATAAGTGCAATAGGTAGAGTTCTTGCAGAGTCAATGGTAAGAAAAGATTACATTCTAGAAATATTTTTGAGGTGTAGGTGACACGAGTGAGCGAGTGATCGGATGTGGGGAGTGAAGGAGAGATCCCTTTTACCCTTGAACCTCCATTTTTACATCCATACATTTCCCATTACCATGAAACCTTCGATCCCTTATTCACAACCTTCCCTTTACCATAGAACCCCTATTTCTTTGTCCACAACGTTCCTTCTTCCTCTTCAGAACCCCATCTTCTCCTCCATGCAATCTCACCTCCTCATTTTGCTTTCTTTTCTCCTGAACCTTGCCGGCTACTTCCTCCCTAGAAGCAATGTCCCCCAATATGACAATTATTCAATATATTACCTATCGCTCAGTCTTCCTGTGTCCAGGGGCTCTTACCGGCAGAGTGTCGTACTTTAACACGTTTCTTCCTTTTGTACCTTGTCTCTGGATTCAGTTCTCACCATGTGAACGAAAAGTGAAACTGATCATTATTACTTTCAGTTTCCAACTTCGCAATGTGTAGAACAGGAATCACGTAGGTCCAAACTTATTCATAGGAGACGGCCTGCAATCTACAAAGTGCTGCCCCCAGAAGAAAAACAAATTTTTGTTATATGCCAACTTAACCCTGCATGGTGCTGTGGTTATTCATCTCCATACAGTGTAATATATAATATAATACTTATTCACTTATATAGCACTATTAATTCCACAGCACTTTACATACAGTGCCTTGTGAAAGTATTCGGCCCCCTTGAACTTTTCAACCTTTTGTCACATTTCTGGCGTCAAACATAAAGATATAAATTCTAATTTTTTTGTGAAGAATCAACAACAAGTGGGACACAATCGTGAAGTGGAACGAAATTTATTGGATATTTTAAACTCTTTTAACAAATAAAAAGCTGACAAGTGGGGTGTGCATTTTATTTGGCCCCCTTCAGTTAATATTGTAGCGCCACCTTTTGCTGCAATTACAGATGCAAGTCGTTTGTGACGCACCCAGGGCAGGGTACTCAGATCTCAGACGGGCAGTCTGGAGGTCACGGGTGGCTGCCTGAGACTGTGGCCCTGGTGGTCAGTAAAAAGGGGGGGTAAAATAAAATAAAGTGTTTGTTTCGTGACGCCACCTGCAGTACCAGTGCCGCTACAGTCCTCCGGTGGTCGTTGGTATTGCGGCAATGATGGTGTAGTCCTCCACAGGCAGGACTGGACCGCCGGGGCAGCAATTCTGTGAAAGGAATCAGTTTATGCGAGGAAAGATGCAGCAGAGTCGAGAAGTCACTTCACCGGGTACTTTAACCTCCCTGGCGGTCTGTTTAGGTCTGGTTTTTGTTGCTAAAAGCGGGCTTACCCGCGTTCGCGGCAGATGCGGTAAAAAAACCGCATCTGCCGCACTTGCCGCATAGCTGCCGCACTTGTGCCGCACTCGCGGCGCGGTTGCGGCGCGGTTGCGGTAATCTGCATAGTAAAGGGAACCATGCAGTAGACATGAGATAATGATTGTATACACTTACATGAGGGCGTCTCCCTGTGTGTGCTGGCACTTGTGAGCTGTGTTCGTCATGCCTGCTCTCCCCCTCCCTTATGCCCGCCCCCTCTCAGCCTGCTATAGTGATGTGAGGCTGATCTCGTCATAAAGGGGCGGGGCTACCGGGATGCGCGATTTAGCCCCGCCCCTTTATGACGAGATCAGCCTCACATCACTATAGCAGGCTGAGAGGGGGCGGGCATAAGGGAGGGGGAGAGCAGGCATGACGAACACAGCTCACAAGTGCCAGCACACACAGGGAGACGCCCTCATGTAAGTGTATACAATCATTATCTCATGTCTACTGCATGGTTCCCTTTACTATGCAGATTACCGCAACCGCGCCGCGAGTGCGGCACAAGTGCGGCAGCTATGCGGCAAGTGCGGCAAGTGCGGCAGATGCGGTTTTTTTACCGCATCTGCCGCGAACGCGGGTAAGCCCGAGCCTGACTCGGGGTTAACGCTTCTGGTAGTGAATGTTAACCCCGAGTCAGGCTCGGGAATAACGCTAGGAAGGTTAATGAAAAACTTTCTGCAATCATTACAGTCCTTCAGTGCAGTAAGATGTTACTTTACAAATGGCTAAGGGTGCTGCAAGTGGATTTTATGGTTGGTAGATGGATCCCTCACTGTGTGCCGTTCCTGTTCCTTCTTTCCCTTGCCTCCCAGTGGCTGTGAAGTCTGACCTCATGAAGAAAGAATCTGACCTCCTGCTGTTCCTTGTCTTTATCTCCGTTACACCTGTCGGGTGAACCTTCTTACCAATTACCGCAGGAGCCTACCGTGGGTCTGATTCCCCTCTAGTGGATCTTTGGGTGTCAGGGCCGTATCTAAAGATACCCCCCGGTCATCGGTTTTCTGTGAGCCTTGTAGGTTCTCACAGATGCGGGCTCCGGTACCTGGTTTCTTTCCTGGGGCAAACACTCTGGTTACTTCTTGCTCCCCACATTGAGTGAACTCTTGCCTTGAGTTTCTTCTCCTTCCCTTCCTTCTGGGATCTATTCTTGCTGTCCTGGGTCCCTCAGCCGTGGAACCCTCCTTCCTCCTTCAGGCTCCCTGCCTGGCTCTCACTCCATTCCACCCAAGAACCTCGACCTTTCGACCTCGAGTCCTAGACTAGACTACCTTTCTCCCTCTAAGGGCTACTATATATCCCTCCCGGGGTCCCTCCCACCTGCTGACTAGTGTGGGGTGTGGGTTCTAGGGTTCCACCTACTGTCCATGAATCCGCTTGCAGTGGGGCGACTACACAGCTTTTATGGGTGTAGTACCCCTTTTGTGGCACCTACATAGTGGGGCGCCACACTTGGGGTATGTCTCTTTCAGTTTAGCACATCGAGAGACTGACATTCTTGCCCATTCTTCCTTGCAAAACAGCTGGAGCTCGGTGAGGTTGGACGGAGAGCGTTTGTGAACAGCAGTTTTCAGCTATTTCCACAGATTCTCCATTGGATTCAGGTCTGGACTGTGACTTGGCCATTCTAACACCTGGATACGTTTATTTTTGAACCATTCCATTGTAGATTTTGCTTTATGTTTGGGATCATTGTCTTGTTGGAAGATAAATCTCCGTCCCAGTCTCTGGTCTTTTGCAGACTCCAAGAGGTTTTCTTCCAGAATGGTCCTGTATTTGGCTCCGTCCATCTTCTCATCAATTTTAACCATCTTCCCTGTCGAAGATGGGGACATTACTACAAGAAGGCGACCAGGATGGAGACATTACCACAAGAAGGGGATTAGGTTGGGGACATTACTACAAGAAGGGGACCAGGATGGGGGTCATTAATATAGGAAGGGAACATTACTACACGTAGGGACCAGGAAGGAACATTACTTCAAGAAAGGGACCAGGATGGGGACATTACTACAAGATGGGGACCAGTTTGGGGGACATTAATATACAATGGGAACCAGTATGGGGACATTACTACATAAAGGAGATTAGGGTGGGGACATTCCTACAAGATCAGGATTTGTACTTTACTAGATTGAGCAAAAAATTCTGGTATTGCTAAAATGTCACTTAGGGTACCGTTACACGTGGCAACATTGCATGCAATTTCACAGGCAATTTGCTGGTTGCAGTGAAATCATGGGCACATTGTTTTATTTTGTGGCCGTGTAGAAATGGAACAATATGTCCATGATTTCACTGCAACCATTAAGTTGCCAGTGAAATTGCATGCAGTGTTGTAAAGTGTAACGGTACCCTTAGTCCTACAAGCAATGCGGCCCCTGATATCAATTTTTTTCTACGTGTGGCCCACCAACCCAGCCGAGTTTGAGACCCTGGGTTAGATGGAGCCTGGTAACACCTTGGAAGATAGGGTTACTGCAGGCTAGGCACATACCAGAGTGTCAGCTCTGAGGGGAACTGAAGCAATATACCGACTTCCCAGACAAACCGACGGGGAACACAGATTCCAGGTCCGTGTTCCCACTACAGGGTTGAAGGCACAGCAGCAACCACAAGGACCCACAAGGGGCCGAGCTGCCGTCATACAACTCGCGGAGAGGACAGAGAGGGAGAGAACAGCCTGAAAGGACACTTAGAAAGAGTGAGGGTATGTGTGCACTTGCCGGCGGGTTGGTGGTCGGCGCGGCTGGGCGGACCCGCCAGGAAGCTCCGGAGCCGTCCACCGGCTTCCTGGCGGGTATGTGCGGCGGGTGACGGGCGGGTGCCGGGCGGGTGGCCAGCGGGTTAGCGCCGGC
This sequence comes from Allobates femoralis, assembly GCA_033576535.1. Lineage (NCBI taxonomy): Eukaryota > Metazoa > Chordata > Amphibia > Anura > Aromobatidae > Allobates > Allobates femoralis. Next base: position 415,315,168 of record JARQOC010000006.1, on the reverse strand, counting down.
GGTGTTGCGGCGGCTGGAAGCAGTACATGATTCTGCTTGCAGCCGCTGCAGAACCGGCCGGATTATAGAACATGCTCATTCTTTGGTAACCCGCTGGGAACCCAGCGGGTTAGCAACGGAATGAGCATGTGTAAACCGCCGGTGTGTGGACACCGGGTGTCGGTTTACATAGGTTTCAATGTTAATCCAAACGCCGGTTTGGATTAACATAAATTTACATGAAATTTATGTAAACCGACCGGCGGTTTACACACCTAATCCGACCATATCCCGGCCAGTGTGCACATACCCTGAGGGGTCTGAGAGCAACAGCTTGGCTACAAAAGGGTTAAGTGTACCGAAGTTAACTGAACTGTGTTAAGAACTGTACCGTGACTTGTGTGACTTTGAAGAACTTGAAAGTAAACCCGGTAAACCCTGCTTCAGCGTCCGTGTCTGATTCCAGGTATAAAGAACTGTTCATCACACTATTTACTCTGCCAGGAGCAGCCCGACCCGCGGCGGGCTCATCCATCTAGCTGCAGCCCATCCATCCCTCCTGGCAGAGCAGCGCTGCAGCGGTGGTCCCATTACTGACCACAACCCATGGGTGGCGTCACGACAGACTAATCCTTGTAATTACCCCTTCACTTGTGAGAACCCGGGACACGGTCCGGACCAGGACCTCTGTGACATCCCCAGCAGTACCCCGGTCCGGCACCGAGTACCCCGTCCCAGTGGGCTCCACAATCTCCCCATAGCAGTGCCCCGAATGTCGTCCAATGCCCCCCACCCGGTTTATAGAGGAGCCTGTCTGGTAGAAAGGGGTCGAGTTTCCAATGGCAACCAGTGGAATTCTGACCAAATTGAAAACATTACTATAACTGTGTCCCAATGGCAGAGAAAGTTCTACAACAATAATTAACGTGGCCATTTTTTTTTTTTTTTTATATAGAACCGAACCCCAGTGTGTTGACACAAGTGCAGAACACCCAAATAGACGCCAAAATAGCGGCTACCCCTGTGCTGTGTCTGCTGTGTGCGGCCGCAAAGCACCTAGTGTGAACAGTCACATCACCGTCCACCAATACAATGTCGGCCACTGCCGGCGACACTTCTGGACAGAGAGCGCACTTCCTGCAGCCTGAGCCCCTGCACGTCACGTGTTCTGCTTCTGTTGTCATGGGAACCGCTGAGCCTCAGCCGCACTTGGCACGAGTCCATTACAACAAGTCCGCGGTTGCGTTCAGCAGAGAGCCATGTCCAGAGGAAAGGTCAGTGCAGGCGGGGGGTGCGGCTCCGGGAACACGGCAGCACAGCGTCACGTGACTATGTATTGGTTGCGAGATGCGATCACTGGGATCAGCCATTGAAGCCACAAGAGAGTGGGGCGGATGTGATACATAAGAGTGTCAGCCACAGCGCTCCATAATAGGGACAGCCACAGCGTCATGTCATAATAGTGTCATGACAGTGCCTCCATAAGTGACAGCTGCAGTGCCCCCATAACAGTGACAGCATCAGCACACCATAAAAGTGACAGCCACAGCGCTCCATAATAGGGACAGCCACAGCATCCCCCCATACCAATGACAGCTACTGTGCCTCCATAACAGTGACAGCCACAGCGCCCCATAACAGTGACAGCCACAGTGTCATGTCATAATAGTGTCATGACAGTGCCTCCATAAGTGACAGCTGCAGTGCCCCCATAACAGTGACAGCATCAGCACACCATAAAAGTGACAGCCACAGCGCTCCATAATAGGGACAGCCACAGCATCCCCCCATACCAATGACAGCTACTGTGCCTCCATAACAGTGACAGCCACAGCGCCCCCATAACAGTGACAGCCACAGTGTCATGTCATAATAGTGTCATGACAGTGCCTCTATAAGTGACAGCTGTAGTGCCCCCATATTAGTGATAGCCAGAGTGCCCCAATAACAATGACAGCCACAGTGCCCCCATACCAATGACAGCCACAGCGCCCCCATAACAGTGACAGCCACAGTGCCCCATAACAGTTACATCCACAGCGCCCCCATATTAGTGATAGCCAGAGCGCCCCAATAACAATGACAGCCACAGCGCCCCCATAACAGTGACAGCCACAGCGACCCCATAACAGTTACATCCACAGCGCCCTCATAACAGTTACATCTACAGTGCCCTCATAACAGTGACAGCCACAGTGCCCCATAACAGTGACAGCACAGCGCCCTCATAACAGTGACAGCCACAGTACCACATAATAGTGATAGCCACAGTGCCCCCATAACAGTTACATCCACAGTGCCCCCATAACAGTTACATCCACAGTGCCCCCATAACAGTTACATCCACAGTGCCCCCATACCAATGACAGCCACAGTGCCCCATAACAGTGACAGCACAGCACCCTCATAACAGTGACATCCACACTGCCCCCATAACAGTGACAGCCACAGTACCCCATAACAGTGAGGGTACCTTTACACGCCGCTACTGGCGGGTGGCAACAACCGGCTACTTCAAGTGCACGAGCACGCACAAACGGTTGCAAACGGTACCCGCACCACCTTTACACGCCGCCACAAGGTGCGCTACAGTAGGTTACATCTATCTCTGGATACACCGCCGGGTGTCTCAAGTTACCTTCTGTAGAGCACCTTACCTCATTTACACACCGCTACAACAAGGTAATATGGGCGGACCTGGTGCAGCAGGGACAACACATAGGCGTGCCACAATTGTGGATTACGAGACGTCCGTACGCTGATAGGACAAAGCAATAACATCATGATTGGCCAGGCATCGCAGGAGGCTGATTAATACATGACGCTCGAGCAATTGTGTAGTGTGACTGGTCAGCTCCTTAAATATGCCTCCCTATGCAGCGACTACCAATTGTAACGCAGGAGCTTCCACCAATGATCGCTGATGGGGCGCGGTAACCCGGAGCCTGTGTCACGCCCCAGCTACATACCAGGTACATAGCATGGTGTAGAAACAACCCTTCTGTTCCTTCTTTACACGCCGATACAGGTCGCTACCATCGGCTGTGTAGCCACCTGCTTCAGGGCAGTGCTCGGAAACAGGTGCCGCTACTGCCGGGTGGCTACAACCGTCTTCACATGCCGCTACCATGGGTGAATTGCCGATGCAAGATACATTTCTCGCATGTATCCGGTTGTAGCCACCATCCAGTAGCGGCGTGTAAAGGTACCCTGACATCCACAGTGCATCCATAACAGTGACAGCCACAGTACCCCATAACAGTGACATCCACAGTGCATCCATAACAGTGACAGCCACAGTGCCCCCATAACAGTGACAGCCACAGTGCCCCATAACAGTGACAGCCACAGTGCCCCCATAACAGTGACAACACAGCGCTCTCATAACAGTGACAGCACAGCGCCCCAATAACAGTGACAGCCACAGTGCCCTCATAACAGTGACAGCCACTACTTATGATCCTGCTGTGTTTAGCACAGACTCTTTGCCTCCACAGCTGAGAGGGATCCTGTAACCCGTGAGGAATTGATGCATTAAATCTATGATTATGAGTCCGCTCTGCTTCTTTGTGACATGCTGTAAGTTTTAAGGCCCCGTTACGCTCTGCGATGTTCCAGCGATCCGACCAACGATCCGACGTGGCTGAGATCGCTGGGACATCGTTATCTGATCGCTGGTGAGCTGTCACACAGGCAGACTCACCAGTTATCAGCCAGTCTGCGCTCGACACCCGACGGTCATTGGGATCGTTCAGGGTGCCGGGCGCAGAATAAGCATCTTGAGAGAGAAAAAACAGCGCCAGCGAAGTGGATCGTCCTTTTAATTCAGATTAAAAAGTACAAAGATACATCCCCAGCAGGGGGAGACGCTAAACCAAGGGGGGGAGGGGAGGAAAGGAAAAGATCTGATAACAGAGAGTAAGAGAGAGAAGAACATATATGTATGTGCAATAAAGAGGTATATGATTAAGTTTTCTAAATTTGTTGATATAGATTTGAATAACCGTACTTTTTTTCCAGTTTACCATGTTATCCCTAGATTGGAACAACAAGGGTTAACACTCCGGCATCAATTAACAACTGAGTGTGCACAGATGCAAAAGGTTTTTAATTTGTATATATGTATGTAATGTTTAATGTTATGACGTGCTAATGACTAAGGGGACCCGCTCCCCGAAACGCGTCTAGCGTCTCCCCCTGCTGGGGATGTATCTTTGTACTTTTTAATTTGAATTAAAAGGACGATCTGCTTCGCTGGCGCTGTGTTTTTTTTCTCAATATAACTTTGAATGGATGAGCTACCAATACCAGCAGCCCGGGAGCCCAGTGAGTATCAGGTGGTAGAGTGATTCCTCTTCTTCTTTCCTTGAATTAACGCAGAATAAGGATCGTTGGTCGTTGCCCGTCACACATGCCGATGCATGCGTGACAGCGGCAGACCAACGATCAAAAAATGGTCCTGACCATTCATCAACGATCAACGACCTCATCATTGGTCGTTGCTACATGCCTTTACTACTTTTGCTTTTCTTTTTCATCAGGTCACTACAAACAAGAGTCAATATGGCTACCAGCGGCAGAAGGAGCGGTAAGGACGGAGAAATGCTGTAATTCTCCCATATCTATGGGAGCACCACTCTCACCATCACATTTGTATGTACCTTGTAGGACGGCAGAGTTTTATCTCCGTTTTCCTCTGTGATGCATCATGTAAAAGCGCCATTTCTACATCTATACCTTGTAAAAGCGCCATTTCTACATCTATACCTTCAGACATGAGCTGATGTATAGGGAAGGCTAGATTCACACTTCCTTATCTATCATACGTGTATTGGTCATAATTCCTGGCCCAGCTGCAGGACTACTGATCTACGAGGCTGTAGGAGACCGGGGGTCAGGAGAGGAAGTGTGGCCTAAACACCTTATAATACAGATCGTGAATCTATAATTGGTGCCATTATGATGGCTACATGTGTCACTGTCCCCAGAGACAGGACTAAAGACTACATAATGAGAGTCCAGGGGGAGAGGTGGACCAATCAGGCAGCATTTGGAATGTGGACTGGTGCAAAAGTGTTAGGTGGTCGGTCAATATCTCACAGAATGAGATGTTATAGTAATCTAGACGGGAAATGATGAGGGCTTGTAAAGGCATTTTGTTTGTTTGTGGATTTGAGAAATCGTGTGTGAGTTGGAAGTGGCAACCAGTGGTAAGGACATAGAAGGCAGTCATAGGTCACCCTAAAACATCAGAAAGTGTGAAGCATTAAATGGGATGTTTCCTTTCATAAAATCCTGGTTCCTGGGTGCAGTTTGTTATATATAAAAAAAAACTCCCATCACTGGTGACTGATATTGTCTGCAGCACTTCATGTCTTGTTGGCAGTGTGATAACTGAGCTCAGTTGCTCTGCCAGTGCAGATAGAATGCCATGCTCAGAGCTGCTGGGCGCTCTGATTGGCTGTCATGTTATCGATGAAACGTCAGCACTGCAGACAATAAAAGAAGCTGGAAGCAGTAGTGAAGGCTCAGTGCAGAACCCAGGGAGGGTGAGTAAGGCACCATTGTCTTTTTATAATACACAATCTGTAGGGCCCAGTGTTGGCATACTGTAGTAACTAACTGTTCTTAGTTCTAGAACAAACCAGTGATGTCACAATAGAATGTTAGCCTATAACATTCCCAGTCATGTCACTGTGTTTGTGCGTATTTGTGGCTCCTGAGTTCTACTTGTGGATTTGCATTTGATTCATTCTATTGTGACATACCCACAAACATATATATTAGAAATATACTGCTAAAAAAATAAAGGGAACATTTCACCATTACATTGTGTTGTTAAATGTTCCCTTTATTTTTTTGAGCAGTATATATATATATATATATATATATATATATATATATATATAAAATATATGGAAGGATATGAGGCTGTAGTATACTATATGGGGAGCTATGAGGCTGCATTATACTATATGGAGGGCTATAAGGCTGCATTATATTATATGGAGGACTATACATCTGGGTTATATGATATAAATAGTCCAGCCCCCAAAGAAGGCAGAGCTATGCAGAGATGCAGGCTGCAAAGTGGGTGTGGCTATCTGGAGTGTGCATGGCTTTATGGAGTGGGTGGGGCTATGATACATACACTCAGCTTTATATATTACATTTTGCTCGAGGACCAGGATATTCTGATGGTGGGTTTACACACACCAATCATTGTATCCAATCTCTGAACCAATCTCTGGTTGCAGTGAAATCATGGACACATAGTTCCATTTTGTGGCTGTGTACAACATGGAGCAATCTGTCCATGATTTCACTGCAACCAGAGATTGGTTCAGAGATTGGATACAATGATTGGTGTGTGTAAACCAACCATGAAAGCAGATAACTCTTAATTGTGATAGATAACTGGTGATTATAAAGGTAGATAGGAGAGTACATTGCAACAACCCATCAGCAGTGTTAAAGCTTGGTTTGTAATCTCTAGCTGAAAGGAAGACTCTTTTCTTTGAGGGACAGCAAGCAGAGATCTTGCAAAGTGGCAAGTATTGCTAACCATAGCATAAAGTTGCAGAATCTCCATTGTACATCAATGACGCTTCATTTACAGAAAACTGGATCAGCCCTTTAAGTATTGTTATATTTTTCTGCAGAGAGCCCAGATCCTGCATCGGTATCGGTGCGGCCTCATTAACACCATCGCCGATGTACTGAGACAGCGGCCTGGCTGGACGGAGGTGAAGGAGTAAGGTTTGGGTGCACTGCTGTAGTCTCACATTGCTAAATGTACATTGGATAGTCTGAAAGGATTAACCCTTTCCTGACGCAGAACCAGTATGGGCAGCACCAGTATGGCAATGCCAGGAACCTTCGGCTGCGCTACTATAGGAGATCTTTATTTTTACTATGTACAATGGTCCTGAAGCATTGTAGCTGAATCATAACATCACAGCTTCGAGTCCCCTAGGAGGGAAAAAAAAAGAACAGAAAAATCTCCCCATTTTCTTAATTCAAAAATAAAGATATTAAAAAAATATAAATAAACATATTTGGTATCGCCACATCCATAGGAGTCAGAAGGTGATAATCTAAACTTGTCACACCCACTGTCATGCACCCTTCCCCCACTAGCCAATGGTGCTATTGTTCTCTGTTAGCAGGTTCCTACTCGCCCATTCAAAGAGGGGTTTTTAATCCAGACAGAGGCTGTGACAAAGTGCAGGTATAAAAGTAGATTAGGACCCAGTTAAAGAGACACGTCACAACGTGGCTACTGGGTGGTTATCGATACGGCTATATTTATAAGCTAAGTGTCTAATTTTTTCATATTTCCTTAGCTATAATGCTTTTCTAAATTCAAAATAGCACGTCTTCGTATTTGAGTGCCGTTGTCAGTGTCTTGACATTGCATTTATATATATTACATGATGGAGTGCCGCAGTTTTGTCTTGTACAGAAAAGTTAAAACATTTTGGCTCTTCGATGAAGAAAAAAAAAAAAAAGCAGAAAAATAAAAATTTGCTCCAATAGGAAGAGGATAGAGGGGTTGTCTAGTATATTAGATGTGCCCTGAGGTCTCCCACCTACTGATCTGCATCGCTCCAGTATCACTTTACAGTCTGTCATTTCGTTGCACTTGACAGCGATGGGGAGTGGGACTTCTTCTGGTGTGATGTTGGATGGCTGCGCGAGAACTTCGACCACATTTACATGGAGGAACATGTGCGCATCTGCCACTTCCGCAACCACTACGAGGTGACCCTCTGTCTGCAGTGTCCACAATCCGTCCATGAGCATGACAGCCGCCATATTCACATTCTGTCGTCTCTTCTTATAGTTGACCAGGAAGAACTTTATGGTAAAAAATCTAAAGCGCTTCCGGAAGCAGCTGGAACGAGAATCCGGGCGTCTCGAGGCGTTAAAATGTGACTTCTTTCCCAAGACCTTCGAGCTTCCAGCAGAATATCACCTGTTTGTAGAAGAATTCCGCAGAAACCCCGGAATCACATGGATTATGAAGCCTGTAAGTGAAGCAGTCGTGTAAAGGGGTCCACACACACAAAGACCACCCATTCAGATACAAGGGACAATCTCAGAAAGTTGCAGTTAGATGGCGCCTGTAAATATATCCTTAAACAGAATCTCCCTGTGATTTTATGAAAAGTACAGAAGCAGCCTAGTAAGTGACACGTCGCTGCAATCAGGGTCTCTGCCCCTACATCATGCTGATCTCAGATGGGGCAGAGAAAACCTGGTGACAGATTCCCTTTAAGGTAAATTCACATGAACAGGTGTTACCTATGGGGATTTACGCCGATAAAATCAACAGTAATTTTACAGTATAATCTAATTTGTTAAAATCTTGTCTATGTGCTGCAGAATTTTAATTGTGGACTTTATGCTACTAAATGTAGTATTGCATTAAAAGTCGCTAAAAATCTACACCAAAATTATATTTTGAACACTACAGAGCATCTGCTTTATATGAGTCCATAGCTGAATGGGCGGTTCTGATCTTATCTGCTAAACCTACATTTCCCTCAGCACCCTGCTTCTCCTCAGTGCTGCAGGCCCTCTGTGCTCTTGCTTGCTTCCTGCTTGAGATAGATAGATCTCAACATGGACTATTTTTATTTATATGGATGAAATGACCATTTAACAGATTGCATCTCTCTAAGTGGTAAATGGAAAGATGCAGTGTTAATGTGTCCAACTATGGGCATATTTAAAGGGATTCCCTGTTTTGGAAAATTGCTACTCATTAGAAAATATAAGCTTAGACCTTTAGTAATATACAGTATATGGAAACATGCCAATAAGTAGTTATTTCTAGCCAAGCTTTACTCAGACTCCATTCAAATCATTAGGTTGTCTGTGTAATGCAGGACAGGACAGGTCCTCCAAGGGGAAGACACCCAACCTGGCCAAGAGCTGGGGATCCTGGACAGAATTCCCTATTTAGGGTATATAAGCATTGTCCTACTATGTGGTGGTTGGCTTTACCTGCTGCTCCCTGCAGTACATATACCCTCTGGTTTGGCATAAGCAGGATTGGATCAGGTGCCGGATTTGTTTCCTGGAATTAATCATAGTTTTCCAGACTATTGCAATGTCTGAATCAGAATGCCCATGAAACCCTACAGACCAGCATCATGTTTGCCTCAATGCCAGGTTACTATTCATTGCTGATATTGGCATACTGTCATATAAGACCTGTGTATAACAGTTCTTTCCCATAGGTGGCCAGATCACAGGGGAAGGGGATTTTCCTTTTCCGGAAGCTGAAGGACATCATGGACTGGAGGAAGGTGATTGTGGGATCCCGTAGACAGGGAATAGGATGATATCACATCTTGTGGAAAGGGTAATCTAATGGCTCATTTCTGTATTTTCTAGGATGGCAGCCGCTCAGATGAGCAGAAAGACGAACTCCCTGTGGAAAATTATGTGGCTCAGCGCTATATAGAGAATCCATATTTAATAGGAGGTGAAAAAAGCAGCTTCTTGTAATGTGGTCCCCACCATGGCCGACGTGCCTATATACTAGGAGACTGGAGTGGGCTTCTGCTCATACATGAGATCTTCTGCATTCAGTCTACTGGTATATACTTAAACTGTTGGATGCACTACATATGTGTCTGCTTCACTTACAGGGAGAAAGTTTGACCTGCGGGTATATGTCTTAGTCACATCGGTAAGATCCGTTCCTTGGCGTAAGACTTCACGTACCTAGTACAGTATAATCCATTCTCTGTAAAGTACAGTCCATCCTTATCCTGACCACATCTCCATGAATGAGCACTACTCCTGTCCATGGCCATGTCTGGTATTGCAGCTCAACTCTAGTCAGTACCAGCCTGGGTCACGACTGGCAGATCATTATTAATCTAATTTCACTGCATCCTGAACCCATCCATTCGCTGTAACATGGAGTCGTGTTTGTCTCTCCCTGCAGTACATCCCCCTCCGGACGTGGCTTTACAGAGACGGTTTTGCTCGATTCTCAAACACGCGCTACACGCTCAGCAGCATCGACGATCAGTGTATCCTTATACTCCGTGCATCTTACAAGAATAATGCACCATGCCATTGATAATAATGCACCATACCATTGATAAGGGCAGCAGCTAACTAACTCTTTAACAACCTGATACAGATATTCACTTGACTAATGTGGCAATCCAGAAAACTGCTCCAGATTATGATCCAGAGAAAGTAAGAAATGCCATTTCCTATGCACTTAATAGTATTTAGAGTTACTTATTAGTGTAACTACCAATTAAATTTTTACTTTATAATAATGTAGAGCAAGTGATAATAAACTTTCAAATATACCGTATATACTCGCGTATAAGCGACCGGAAACCCCCCTACTTTTGTCCTCAAAACCTTGAAAAACCTATTGACTCGTGTATAAGCCGAGTCCCGAGTACAGAATCAGGACTCGGATTGTAAACTCGCTTAGAATCGCTCAGACATAGCTCAGAATCGCTCAGAAATGCTCAGAATCGCTAAGACCCTCTCGGAATAGCTCAGACTCGCTCGGAATCGCTAAGACCCTCTCGGAATAGCTCAGACTCGCTCGGAATCGCTAAGACCTCGAAACCACCGCTCGGAATCGCTAAGACCTCTCGGAATAGTCAGACTCGCTCGGAATCGCTAAGACCCGCTCGGAATAGCTCAGACTCGCTCGGTGAAATCATAGCTCAGACTCGCTACTGACAGCAGGTATCCGAGGTCCCTAATACAGTGACTCGCGTATAAGCCGAGGGGGTGACTTTTCAGCCCGATTTTTGGGCTGAAAAACTCGGCTTATACGCGAGTATATACGGTACTTCATAAGTGAAATCTGGAAGAAAACCCAGGGAGAGTAAAGCGCAGGTTTTTTTTTATTTTTATTTTTTTTTTTAATACAATAAAGTGTGCCTGGGAATGGGTTGTCTGACTGCAGACTTGTTGTTTTAGACTGGCCAACCCCTTAAAGGGAACCTGTCACCTGGATCTAGCCCTCTCTGCTATCACTACCTGTCCCTGCACCTTCCTAGCTGTTCCCTAACCATCCCTCTCCGAGCTAAAGGGACCCTATAACGATTTAGAAAAATGAATTCGAACCTACATATGGCACCCATGTAAGAGACTTGAAAGGCGGGCTCTGGGCTCCATGAATCCCTCTTTGTGGTTTCCAAGCATGCCCCACTGGGCGTCATCCTTCTTGCTACTTTGCTGCCTCCATTGGAATCTCCCACCCTCTCATCCAGTGTAATGCCCGGGCCGGATCATCATATCCAGCCCGATGCATTATGGGCCGGATCATATGATAGACCCAGTACATTATGGACCGGATCACGTGATCGGCCTGGTGCATTATGGGCCAGATCACGTGATCGGCCTGGTGCATTATGGGCTTGATCACATGATCGGCCGTATTCAATATGTGCATTGCGCATGCGCGGAGCTGGGCCAATCACGTGATCAGACTCCGCTGCCTCCATTTGGAATGTCCCGCCCTCTCATCCAGTGTAATGCCCGGGCCGGAATGTCATATCCGGCCCAGTGCATTATGGGTCTGATCACGTGATCGACCCGGATTCAATATGCGCATGCGCAGAGCTGGTTGAGAGGGCGGGAGATTCCAAATGGAGGCAGCAAAGCAGCAAGAAGGATGACGCCCAGCGGGGAGTGCTTGGACACCACTAGGAGGGATTCATGGAGCCCAGAGCCCGCCTTTCAAGTCTCCTACATGGGGGCCATATGTAAGTTCAAATTCATTTTTCTAAATCGTTATAGGGCCCCTTCAGCTCAGAGAGGGATGGTTAGGGAACAGCAAGGAAGGTGCAGCGACAGGTAGTGATAGGAGAGGCTAGATCCAGGTGACGGGTTTTCCCTTTAAAGTTGCTCTTTATTGTGGCATGCTGGGATCAGTAGTTTCACAAGAGAGTGGTGTAATGAATGACCTAGAAGCCAGTATATATCTCTCTTAGGGCTGCAAATGGATGATACAACAGCTGCGACAGTACCTGACAGCCAAACACGGTCCTGCAGCGGTGGAGACCCTCTTTCAGAGCATGGACAATATATTCATCAAGACTCTACAGAGCGTCCAGAAAATCATCATCAACGACAAGCACTGCTTCGAATTGTATGGATACGACATTCTGCTGGACGAGGAGCTGAAACCGTGAGCAACAGCGGCGGCTTATATATAGGGTTATTATTTAACCCCTTAACGACCTGTGATCTGTAAATATACATCACATGTTGGGTGCAGGTGAATGAATTGGGCACGGAAGCGGAGCTCAGTCTATATAAGGCAGGTGACATCTGTGTTGTACTGCTGACACTTTCATCTAACAACAGTGACCAGAGCAAGCGCTGATCACTGCTGTTTAATCATTTACATCCTGCTGTCAGTCAATCTGCAGCATTTAAACATTTTTTTATAAACAAAAATAACTTGAAAAAGTTAACAACCCCCTCTTAAAAACCGAACATAACCAAATAAAAAGGAGCATATTTTGAATTGCCGCATTAATAAAAAAATCTGAATTGCAGTTTTTCTGTCTCGCAGATAGCACAACCAAAAGCACCGCAGCGGGGATTGCGCTATTCCCAGACCGGCATCGGTGGCCCTGTGATGCAATGACAGGACCTCAATGCATTGTTTTGACACCTTGGGGTCAGATGATGACCCTGGATGCTGTCATGACTTCTTGCCAGGGATGCCCAAGCGGTGTAACTGGCATAATGTGATCATTTGTGCTGTGGAGAGGATCGGAAAGCATCTCTCTGCATAACACAAGCAATCACACTGTGCAGGGCGTCCTAAGGGGCTGTGTTAAGAAAAATAAAAAATGTTTTTAAAAAACATGTAAAAAATAAAAACAAAAAGTTCAAATTACCCCCCTTTTGCCCCATTAAGAATAAAACTATTTAAAAAAAAATACACGTTATTGATGCATTTAGAAATGCCCAATCCTATCAAAATATAAAGTCAATTAATCAGATCTGTAAACTATGTAACAGAAAAAAGTCCAAACGTCAAAATTTAATTTTTTTTGGTCGCCGTAACATTGCAACAAAAATGCAAAAACAGGCGATCAAAACAGCGCATCCACCCAAAAATGGTATTATTACAAACGACAGCCACAAAAAATAAGCTGTCACCCAGCCCCAGATCCCGAAAAATATAAAACGCTACCGGGCACAGAAAATGCTGCAAAAGTGCAATTCTTTTTTTTTTTAATAAAAACTTCAACATTTTTTTCACCACTTAGATAACAGTAAAAGTAACATGATGTTTGGTATCTACGAACTCGTAGCAACCAGAGACATCATACTGACACATCCGTTTTACATCTATTGAACATGATATAAAAACCTCAAAAAACAATTGTGTAATTGCACTTTTTTTTGCAATTCGCCGCACTTGGATTTTTCCCCTTTTCCAGTGCACTATATGGTAAAGTAAATGAGGTATTAAAAATTACAACTCGTCTCGTAAAAACTAAGCCCTCATATGTCTACACATAAGGGAAAAATAAAAATGTTATGGCTCCTAGAAGAAGGAAAGGGAGAACGAAAACCGAAATCGCACAGGGGTGAAGGTGGAAGCAATAGGGGAAGAAACAGGCAGGCACCCACACAGACCCCAGTATAATACAACAAGGGACAGAAACACTTTATATGAGAAATTGTATACAGATTTATTGTTCCATACATTATATAACATATATACACCCGTTCTGCTGTTACAATAGAAGCAGTGACTGCACATACTGCCCATGTACAGTGTCGCAGTCAGTTCCTTCTTCCCGTCATCTTCTCACCTTTCTTGCTTTCTTTCCAGGTGGCTGCTGGAAGTTAACGCTTCTCCCTCCCTGACCGCCAGCAGTCAGGAAGATTATGACCTCAAATGTCGTCTCTTGGAAGACACCCTGCATGTGATAGACATGGAAGGCAGGTGAGACAAGTTGGAGCTGGTAAAGAAGCAAATTACAAAATACTCCGACTAGAAAGATCTCTCCTTGCTATCAGTGAATAAAAACATCATACAAGCCAAAAATCAATCCCGATTATCTCCTGCTCACACAGCTGCAATTTCTAACAATGTATTAGCATAGATGAGTGCCTAGAATTCAGGACAGGAGAGAAATCTGTTGTCTTACCGCTTAGATGCAATGTTACACTGGACAAACCCTCAGCTCTGTGAAATGGAATAGGACAGGAAAGCTTTTGACCTAAGGGGGTTAAGTGTTTTTTTTACAAGTTGAAATGACCTCTACGATGCTGTAAAATGATATGTGCCAGGCAAAGGGAAATAATTCATTTCTGCACGGTTAACAAATTAAAGGGAGTTTGTCAGAAACCTCTAACCCCACAAACTATTTATATGTTAGTGTATTCCTTTAAAAGAGAAGTTGATATCTTTAGGATGCCAAAGCGATGCTCCAGCTGCCAAAAATCATTCAGAATTACAGAAAATGTACATGTCTGGAAGTATATATGGGAGTGGTGATGCACCTTACAGCTCATCACCCTCATGCTGAATACCCTGCTTAGCCCCACTCCCCGCTGGTTTGATTGACAGACAACTGGCTCTGATCAATGCAGGGAAATGCAGCATGAGGCTTAGGAGCTGTGAATGCATCACCACAGAGGCTAAGGAGCTGTAAATGCATTGTCACGGAGGCTAAGGAGCTGTAAGTGCATCGTCAAAGAGGCTAAGGAGCTGTAAGCGCATCGTCAAGAGGCTAAGGAGCTGTAAATACATTCTCATGGAGGCTAAGGAGATGTAAGTGCATCGTCATAGAGGCTAAGGAGCTGTAAGTGCATTGTCACAGAGGCTAAGGAGCTGTAAGTGCATCGTCACAGACCTATGCACTTTCAGGCAGATGTAACTTCACAGCACTTCATCTTGTAATTTCTCATGGCTAGATCATTGCTTTGAGGTCATAAAGGGATCATCTTGCTGATCATTTAAAAGAGCTACACGATCATATATAAATGGCTTTGGGGCATAGAAGTTTATGTCTGGTTCCCTTTAAGAGCTGGTCAGGCATGGTTGTGGAGTCCATGTGGGTGATCATTGCCCTCTGGTGAGGCAATTGTGGGGTGCCAGTGGGTTATCATGGCACATGGGTGCCCCAATCCCTGCTGCAGTCTTGCCACAGTGATCCTGGGCTTAAGATAGATATTGTTATTTTTTACTAAAAATGCATGTTAAGCACTGCAGTATATGGTACCAGTGAGTAGGTTCAAGTTCTCATAAAAAATAAAGAGAGGGCTTTTTTTTAATAAGCAAAAAAAAAAAAAAAAAAAAAAAGAGACGTGGTACTGCATCCATAACAGTCTGATCTATCAACATATAACATTTAATAACAACATATCTAATGAACAGATGAACAGCATAAAGGATAAAAAAAAAAGACACCATGATTGGATAAAACAGTGCAAATAAAACCTACAGCTTGACACAAAAGCAGGCCCTTTAACCAGTCCAATATACAAAATGCTAGTCTTAGAAAATGGTGACATTTATTTTTTTTTACGTTCTGAATATTGTTAAAAGCAGTAAATAATAATAAAAAAAAAATGGTGCTGGTTAACCGTACAGACCTGGAAAATCACATTAGGAGTCGTTTTTACCTCACAATTAGTAGTATATAAACAGAGCCCTCCCCCCAAATGGAAGCAATTACCATATACTCGTGTATAAGCCAGTTTTTCAGCCCAAAAATTGGGCTGAAAAGTCCCCCCCTCGCTTTTACACAGGTCAATACGGTAATCCTATGGTTGGGGCTGTGTCCGGGTGCTGGGGAGGCTGTAGCAGGCGGGGGAGGCTGCTGACTGAGCGGTGCGTCACGTGACGACCGCTCATTAGATATGCACGGCTCCCCCCGCCCATCACAGCGGCAGGGGGAGCCGTGCATACAGCCCCCCAGTGTATACAGGCAGCCCCCCAGTGGTACATAGGTAGCCCCCCTCCTGCTGGTCCCCCACACTGTGCAGAGCCCCCCGCTGCATTAACTTACATCCAGCGTCTTCATCACGCGCTGTGTTCCGATCACGTGACCCGCGATGACGTCATTTCGCAGTGGAGGCGGGTCAAGTGTGACCGGGAACACAGCGCGTATGTAGGTACCCGTGTAATGGATGTGTTGACCGACAGGCATGGTCTATATGCGCGCATCTCCTGTTCGAGATAATCTTATATAATGTGTGTCCCTGCTATTTACGTGTGAATGATGCGGTTGGTCGCTGTACATGGGACATGGTCTGATCATACCACAGCTCCTGTGCTGAGATAATCTTATATATGTGTCCCTGCTATGTACTGTGTAATGGATGTGTCTGACTGTACAGGGACATGGTCTGATCACCACATCTCCTGTGCTGAGATAATCTTATATATGTGTCCTTGCTATGTACTGTGTAATGGATGTGTCTGGCCATACAGGGACATGGTCTGATCATACCACAGCTCCTGGGCCGGGGAGGAAGTAAGAAGTCTACATACATTACAGCACAGGATAGCAAATAATTCTGTGAGCTAAAACTTAAAAAAAAAAAAAAAAAAAAAAATAGGCAGAAAATGTTTTCCTCCCAAAGAATCAACTGTGATCCCGTGCTGTAATGTCTGTATGGCTGGAGAAACACTGAGTGAGACACACAAAGATACTTGCATGAGTCTCGCATGACTCACTGGAACAGATCGACTCTCTGACAGGATGTGTGAGCTGCATAGAAACACATGTAGTTGACAGGCTCCTATCAAGAGATCAGGTGGCTGTTCCGGTGAGTCATGTGAGACTCATGCAAGTATCTTGTGTGTCTCACTCAGTGTTTCTCCAGCCATACAGACATTACAGCATGGTGTGTCTCTGGCCTACACCCTCTTGCGTCCTCGTCCCAGGAGATATTGTATAGTCAGACACATCCATTACACAGCACATAGCAGGGACACATATAAGATTATCTCAGCACAGGAGCTGTGGTATGATCAGACCATGTCCTGTACGGTCAGACACATCCATTACACAGCACATACCAGGGACACATGTATAATATTATCTCAGCACAGGAAATGTGGTATGATCAGACCATGTCCTTGTACAGTCAGACACATCCATTACACAGCACATACCAGGGACACATGTATAAGATTATCTCAGCACTGGAACATAAACACATCCAATTGTGGGACTTATTATTACTCCAAGATCTGTTGAATAAAATAGACTTTAAAATCAACTTTGTGGGGAAAATCCTTTTAACTTGTACAGACCTGAAAGAACATGATCTCTTTTCGACAGATTATCAGGGAAGGAGAAGCAGGTCGGGGGCTTCGACCTCATGTGGAACGACGGCCCTGTGTCCCGAGACGACGGCCAGCTAGACTTCACTGGCAATGGAAACTTTACTGCAAACACTCACTTGGGTAAGAGACGGCCGAGGTTACCGTACACACTCGCCTGCCCGTGTTTAACTATTCATCTCGCCCTCAGGCTGCATCAATGACAGAAAGAAGAACCTGAGGCAACTGATGAAAGCCGCCAACAAGAAGCCATCCACAGCGCAATAACCTGAAGGAGTATCCGAGCTGGGGCAGGAGGTGCTGCCCACAACAACTAGATACCATTGTCTGGTTCATATGGACAAAAACCCCTATATTTTTGTATACAGTGAGATAAACCTATAAAAATGGCTGCCTGTTTTTGGGTGGTGAAAATGGGTCATGTACACGCCATATCTACAGCACGATCACAGGTCCGGCAAAGTGACACTTCTATGAGTCCTCCACCACTTACCAGACCGTTCTGTTCTTCTTTTACCCTCATATGTTCAAAACTTTATTCATCGCCTTCATTTCAGCTGGATCCAGGGGGGTCAGGTTAAAGCTTTTCAGCTCTGGTTTACCTGTGGGTATAACATGGACGCCATAAATGGCAGGATGGAAGGTGCCACTAAAGTAATCTACAGATAGGGAGCCCATCTCCCCTGCATTTACCTTGCACCTCCTGTAACTCGTTCACTTTCCCTTTTAGCTGTGAGCGCAGATTTTGGATCTCTGCGTCCAACTGCTCCTGATCTGTAAGACAAGAAATAAGAGGCCGAAATCAGACGTCAGTCCACGATCCGGCCGAGGGTCTCCTAACCCAAACTCATAGCCTCAAAAGAGTGAACCTCACGGACCATGCATGGAGGTCTGAATTAGGCCCAACCATTATCCATTATTAACCCTATCAACCCCGTCATACCTCGCTCAATCATCTGCTTGGCTTTTCTTTTGGAAGGTTAATAAACATGTCCCCGAAGCAAACGGTCACCGGCTCTGCGGATACACAACAGCGAAAAATATCATTGTGTCAGTACACTAAGGTGCCGTATCTTCTAGCAACTGATGGTCTGGAAAACTTGCTAATAAATTAGTTTTACATGGGTTTAGCAGTATTTGTTTTGTACTTCTGAAGCAATATTCACCCACCGGAGTCAGAGGGGTCTCTGCTGAGGGCTCGTAAGGCCTCTCTATTCTGATTCCTTTTAAGGTCGAGATCCACAATCTGAAATATGAAAGATAAGATCATATTGCATCCACCTCCACCCCACACTTGAGCTGCCCCCAACATCCTGACAACATCGTCCAGTCACCAGGGATTAAAGAGGAATTCCGGGGAGTGAAAACTTTTTAGTACTGTCCCTGCCCACCTACATGATGAAGCTGAGCTGGGCACTGCAGTTCTAGGATCTATAGATCGCTTATAAATCAATAAAATCATACCTGCTCTCAGCTCTCAGCCCTCCCTCGTGGGATGTAGAATTTCAGCCTGACAGTCTGCGGCTGGTGAGAAGAGGTGTGTTGGGGGCGTGGATGCTGGGAGCTGCAGGGTCATCCTACATTCCAGCCCCTTCATACTTCTGTATGGCGAGGGGGTGTGGCCGCTGGGCCACATTGCTCATACTACAAACCAGCCCGATATACCATCCTATGTAATGTGACAGGGGTGTTTTTGCTTCAGATAGCAATCATGTCACCAAGCAGATAGAAATACACGGTGATCCTCAGATGTATGATGATGAATAATGTGTACTGTTATTGTCAGGCTAGGAGCAGAGGCAAATCATTACATTGATCAAATCAATTCAGCATTGCATGGTCTCCCCTCCCCCATAGGAACTTGGTAGCTTCCTTTCCCTGAAACTTTCTATGGATTATCACTCACAGAAAGGCATTCAGAATCTGCAGCATCTGTTAAGGTACCTTTACACGCCGCAATTTTTGGCGGCGATAGGAGGCAATCTAACATGCACGTGCATGTTTTTCATGGTCGCCTCAGATCGCCGATGGCGCTTTTACACGCCGCAATTTCACCCTCAACCTACGGCGATGTGTCGCCTCGGAAATCGCCTACCCCACAGCGGAACCAATCCAGTGGAGTTCCCTCGCCGCAATACCCAAAGGAATGTGGGCGTACATGTTCAGCGCCGCGAGGACATAGGCGTGGCAGACTGGTGTATACCGCGCCCCAAACACGCTGATTAGACAACGCAATAGCGTTATGATTGGGCAGCCTGCGCTGGAAGGCTAATACATGACGCCATTGCCATTGTGTGGTGCTGAAGTGGCAGCTCTTCAAATATGGCACCCTGTGAAGGGACAGCCAATGGGAACACAGTAGCCACCACCAATCATTACTGACTGGGCGCCGACTCCAGCAGGCTGTGGCACGCCTACGGGAGATCAATAGGCGACGCAGATTCCATCACTATCGCCCGTTCACACGCCAAAAGCCAGGAATGTCGCCTTCATGATTGCCTCTGATTTTGGAGCAGTGCTGTGAAATCGGAACCAGGCGACAACTTTTTTATCGCCGCCAAATTCCCAAATTACATGCCGCAACTGGGAGGCAATTTCATGGCGATGGTGCCAGGGCGACATATTGCAGGTCAGATTCCTCCCCGCGGTTGCGGCATGTAAAGGTACCTTTAGACATGGTATAAACCCCAGTTTCATTATTCCTTTATCTGTTCCTTATACTGTGCACCAAACATATAGCACTATTAGGTCAGAAAGGGAAGGTTAAGGATGTGTAGGAAGGTGCATGGACAGATAGTGATAGGTTAGGGAGTAAAAACGACCTGACAAGTTCCCTATAACACGAACAGGAAGTACCTTCACATGGACTGATAAACCGAATAAACCATAATATTGTATATATATTCCTAGATTTAGATTGATATAAGACAATCTATAGCTGAGAACATTAAAATTGCATATTTTTACCTTTAATAGATATTACGTGATAATACAGTTGTGTACTGTAACTTGTGTGTAATTCTACCATGATAACAGATGCTGCAGACTTTACCAAGTTCCTATGAGGCCAGTTCCACACATCTGTGTCACCACGGTCGTGTGAAACAAGGCCGTGTGGGGCGGGGTGTAGACTCGTGTCACGGACGTGTAATACAATGGGTGCTGTCCGTGGATCCACGGATAGCACATGAACAGCCTGTCACCACATACTCACCTCGCTCCAGCGCTGACAGTTCCTCTCACTTCCGGTCCGCTCTTGGGCTCAGTGAAGTGAATATTCATGAGCCTAATGAGCGGCATCGGAAGTGAGAGGAACTGTCAGCGCTGGAGCGAGGGGAGTATAAAATTCTTTATTTTTAGGGTTGACACTTTCGTCCGTGGTCCGTGCACACGAATGTCACATGGATGACATCCATATGCATGAACGTTTCACGACCAAAACGGTCTGTGTGACCGCAAAAAAAACTGACTTGTCGCCGTGTGGAGCAAATGGACACGCATGTACTCCACACAGAGACACGGTCCGTGCCAAAAAAACAGAAGAGTGAATTTGCCCACAGGGGAACATATGTCCCCGTATGTCCGTGCCTCCGGCATGTGTCGGCACGGACCGCACACGTGCCGGAGGCACGGATGTGTGAAACCGGCCAGAGGGAGGGAAGACCACAGCAGTGCTGAATCGATCAATGTAATGCTCTGCCTGTGCTCCTAGCCTGACAATAACAGTACACATTATGCCTCATCACACAGCAGTGGATCAAAGTGCATTTATCTGCATGGTGACATGATTGTTATTTGAAGTGAAAACACCCATCACATTACATAGGATGGTATATATGGGGCTGGACTGTAGTGTGAGCATGCCCCCGGGTGTGACTGCAGCCCCTGCACCCATCACATTACATAGGATGGTATATATGGGGCTGGACTGTAGTGTGAGCATGCCCCCGGGTGTGACTGCAGCCCCTGCACCCATCACATTACATAGGATGGTATATATGGGGCTGGACTGTAGTGTGAGCATGCCCCCGGGTGTGACTGCAGCCCCTGCACCCATCACATTACATAGGATGGTATATATGGGGCTGGACTGTAGTGTGAGCATGCCCCCGGGTGTGACTGCAGCCCCTGCACCCATCACATTACATAGGATGGTATATATGGGGCTGGACTGTAGTGTGAGCATGCCCCCGGGTGTGACTGCAGCCCCTGCACCCATCACATTACATAAGATGGTATATATGGGGCTGGACTGTAGTGTGAGCATGCCCCCGGGTGTGACTGCAGCCCCTGCACCCATCACATTACATAGGATGGTATATATGGGGCTGGACTGTAGTGTGAGCATGCCCCCGGGTGTGACTGCAGCCCCTGCACCCATCACATTACATAGGATGGTATATATGGGGCTGGACTGTAGTGTGAGCATGCCCCGGGTGTGACTGCAGCCCCTGCACCCATCACATTACATAGGATGGTATATATGGGGCTGGACTGTAGTGTGAGCATGCCCCCGGGTGTGACTGCAGCCCCTGCACCCATCACATTACATAGGATGGTATATATGGGGCTGGACTGTAGTGTGAGCATGCCCCCGGGTGTGACTGCAGCCCCTGCACCCATCACATTACATAGGATGGTATATATGGGGCTGGACTGTAGTGTGAGCATGCCCCCGGGTGTGACTGCAGCCCCTGCACCCATCACATTACATAGGATGGTATATATGGGGCTGGACTGTAGTGTGAGCATGCCCCCGGGTGTGACTGCAGCCCCTGCACCCATCACATTACATAGGATGGTATATATGGGGCTGGACTGTAGTGTGAGCATGCCCCCGGGTGTGACTGCAGCCCCTGCACCTTGACACTGCGCCATGTGGACGTATATATGGGGATAACCTAGCTGTCTTTCTATTTGGCAAACTGGTATGATCGAACATTGACCCTGTGGGCAAAAGGGGGCACCAGTATAACTATGGAGGGGCCCTCTGCAGTGTTGTCATTTAGGGGTCACGCCTCATGCAGCCCCTTCTCTACCTGCCGCCTGTCCACCAGCACATCCTCGGCTTTCTTCTCCACCTCTAGCAGATAAGACAGCACTGCCTCCGGCTCACCATATTTCTCCATGTTATCACCCGGTCAGTACAACACGCAACAGCGCAAAAGATTTACGTCACATTCATTTCAATATCACCAAAAGCCTCAACAAAATGGCGGCGGAGACAGGTTCGTAAAGTTCACTTGAGCCTCTTGTGACAAAAAAAAAATACTTCATTTTAGGAAGACGTGCGCCTTCTAGCGGTCACTTGACACAATCCCTGCTCCACTAGGGAGAATTTTGATTCTTAGTGGGACGTCCGCCCTCTGGTGGTGAGACGCGGTTATTCACCAGTCAGCACGGATGACACCAGTATATTAAATGCCTGAGCTGCATTTGTTTGTTATCTGCGGTTGGTATTGGTATACTCATGATTCCTATCACCCAGTGGGCATAGTTGCTTAGGTTTTTGCAGCCCCCTCTTAAAGGGAATGTATCATTATTTTTTTTTATTAATAATATGTGTTTATGATTAAACTTTTAATAAAGAAAAAAATATATATTTTTTTAGGGGTGTAATCCCACATGTGCACTATTGTCACAAAACACAGTAAAGACAGACTTACTGTTACTGTACAGACAGTAGTGTAGTCACGGGGCAGAGCACCGCAATGTCAGGGGCCCACCCAGATCTACTGTGACCGTTAACTATATGGGCGTGCACAGCCGACATAGCTAATCTCTGCCATAGAATGGGTAGACACGATCTCGCTGCCCTACCACTCTCTGTACAAAGCCGCAGGATGATAGGGCACACAGGACATCACAGTGCCAGGGTTTTGATGTCCCATGCTGGTCTCATCAAGATCTAGATCCTGGATTAGGTGAGTATATGAGGGTTTTGTTTTTTAATGCAGAACAGAGAACATAATGCAGAACAGAGAACATATATACAAGGATGGGCATCATATATACCAGGATAGGCCCAGGATGGGGGATATATACTAGTATTGGGCACATACAATATATACCAAGAATGGGCCCAGGGTAGGGGGGAATATATACCAGGATGGGGGGCATACAATATATACCAAGCGCAGGCCAAGGGTAGGGGGAATATAAACCAGAATGGAAGACATACAATATATACCAGGATGAGGTGTATACAATATATACCAAGAACGGATCCAGGATAGGGGGGAATATATACCAGGATGGGGAACATACAATATATACCAAGAACAGGCCCAGGGTAGGGGGGAATATATACCAAGATGGGGAACATACAATATATACCAAGAACAGGCCCAGGGTAGGGGGGGAATATATACCAGGATGGGGAACATACAATATATACCAAGAACAGGCCCAGGGTAGGGGGGAATATATACCAGGATAGGGGACATACAATATATACCAAGCGCAGGCCAAGGGTAGGGGGAATATAAACCAGAATGGAAGGCATACAATATATACCAGGATGAGGTGCATACAATATAAACCAAGGATGGGTCCAGGATAGGGGGGAATATATACCAGGATGGGGAACATACAATATATACCAAGAACAGGCCCAGGGTAGGGGGGAATATATACCAAGATGGGGAACATACAATATATACCAAGAACAGGCCCAGGGTAGGGGGGAATATATACCAGGATGGGGAACATACAATATATACCAAGAACAGGCCCAGGGTATGGGGAATATATACCAGGATAGGGGACATACAATATATACCAAGCGCAGGCCAAGGGTAGGGGGAATATAAACCAGAATGGAAGGCATACAATATATACCAGGATGAGGGGCATACAATATAAACCAAGGATGGGTCCAGGATAGGGGGGAATATTTTGCAGGATGGGGGAATACAATATATACCAAGCGCAGGCCAAGGGTAGGGGGGAATATAAACCAGGATGGGGGACATACAATACGTATATACCAAGAACGGGCTCAGGCTAGGGGGGAATATATACCAGGATCAGGGACATACAATATATACCAGGATGAGGTACATACAATATATATCAAGAACGGGCCCAGGCTAGGGGGGAATATATACCAGGATTAGGGACATACAATATATACCAGGATGAGGTACATACAATATATATCAAGAACGGGCACAGGGTAGGGGGGAATATATACCAGGATGGGGGATATACAATATATACCAGGATGAGGTATATACAATATATACCAAGTACAAGCCAAGGGTAGGGGGAATATAAACCAGGATGGAAGACATACAATATATACCAGGATGAGGTACATGCAATATGTACCAAGAACGGCCCCAGGGTAGGGGAGAATATATACCTGTGACGACCATCCGCTGTGAGGCCGAGCTGCTGGTAGGCAGCACCCCGAGAAACCCCGAGACCCTTAACCCCTATACAGGGATCTGGAATTACAGCGGAGCCCAGGGAGTAGCTGCCTATATGAGCAACAGAGCCGGGGAGGTCGCCAGGGGAAAATCAAGACCCGAAAAAACGAAGTCACAAGTCCGAGTCAAAACCGAGAGGGAGCGAAGGTACAAAATCGTCAGGCAGTAGCAGAGTCAAAAATCCAGGCAAAGGTCAAGGGCAAAACCAAGAGGGCAGCTGAGGTACAAAATCAATAGGCAGAGGCAGACATGAAACTAAACACACACTATATCACTGGGGAACCAAAACTATATCTGGCGGCCTGCAAGACAGGCTCCAATGTACTTGAAGGGCGCGGTTACCTCCCATAGGCTGGAGCCCACAGCCTAATGATCTCATCCGGACCGCCCCTAGAACCAGGCCAGATGGTGATGCACGACTGGCTCCGCCCACCCCACTTCTGACAGCAGAACGAAGGCTGCGCCTAACAGACAGCTCTGCAAGGCCCGCTCCTCTGCTACCAACACCACCCAAAGGAGAAACATGGCGGCGCTCAGCGACAGAGGCAGACGTCGCAGGAGCAGGTCCATATGAGGACAAGGCCCTGCTATCACTGGTGCCATCAGCCGAAGGAAACCGGCTCCTCCCAGTGGCCGAGGCAGGAACACCAGCCACCGAGTCCAATGGCGATGTGACAATACCAGGATGGAAGACATACAATATATACCAGGATGAGATACATACAATATATACCAAGAACGACCCTAGGGTAAGGGGGAATATATTATTATTATTATTTATATAGTGCCATTGGTTCCATGGCGCTTTACATAAGAAGTGGGGGGAACAAGGACAAATACAGTACATATGAACAATGAAGGCTTGTTGATACACGATGGGAGAGGACCCTCTCCACGAGGGCTCACAGTCTACAGTGGTGGGAGAGGAGACAATAGGAGGGATATACCAGGATGGAAGACATACAATATATACCAGGATGAGGTACATACAATATATACCAAGAACAGGCTCAGGGTAAAGGGGAATATATACCACAATGGGGGACATACAATATATACCAAGAACGGGCCCAGGGTAGGGGGGGAATATATACTAGGATGGGGAACATACAATGTATACAAGGATGAGGGACATATACAGTGACTGTATGCAAAGGTTTGGGCACCCCTGGTCAAAATTACTGTTATCCTGAATACAGATGAGCCACCACCCCGGTGTTCGAATTCGATTCGATTCGTCAAATCGACGGGGTGTTCGATGAATGTTCGTCGAATGCTCGACGAACACCGTCGAACACCCCGGAAAACGAACAAACCGGGCCTGTGGGGCATTTTCACTTCCACAATGTATATACATACATTGTGGAAGTGAAAAAAAGTGAAAGAAAGTGTTAAAAATAAAAAAATAATCAATGCTCACCTGTCCGCGGTCCCCTGAAGCCTCCGGCAAGGTCCTGCGGCTTCTAGGACCTGTGGTGACGTCATGTTCTCGCGCGAACTCCGGTCACATGACCGGAGTTCCGCGAGAACATGACGTCACCACAGGTCCTGGAAGCACAGGACCTTGCCGGAAAGCTTAAAATAGATATTTTTATGTTTCAGACCCTTTCTTTAAGTAAAAGTTACTTAAAGAAAGGGTCCGAAACATAAAAATATCTATTTTAAGCTTTCCAGCAAGGTCCTGTGTTTTCAGGACCTGTGGTGACGTCACGTTCTCGCGGGAACTCTGGTCACGTGACCGGAGTTCCTGCGAGAACGTGACGTCAGCACAGGTCCTAGTAGCAATAGGACCTTGCCGGAAAGCTTAAAATAGATATTTTTATGTTTCGGACCCTTTCTTTAAGTAAAAGTTACTTAAAGAAAGGGTCCGAAACATAAAAATATCTATTTTAAGCTTTCCGGCAAGGTCCTGTGCTTCCAGGACCTGTGGTGACGTCATGTTCGCGCGGAACTCCGGTCATGTGACCGGAGTTCGCGCGAGAACATGACATCACCACAGGTCCTAGAAGCCGCAGGACCTTGCCAGAGGCTTCGGTGGACAGCGGACAGGTGAGCATTGATTATTTTTTTATTTTTAACACTTATCAGCTGTTTATTTTGGCCAAAAATGCGGCAGATGCGGTTTTCTGAACGCATCTGCCGCATTTTCGAACCAAAATCGAACATGTTCGATATTCGCCGAATTTGAACCAAATTGTTTGAATTCGGCGAATGACTCGAATAGGGCCAAAATCAACTCGAATTTGAGATTGGCGAACTATTCAAATCGAACATCGCTCATCTCTAATCCTGAACAGTTACGGTAAGTTGAAAATAAAATGATCTCTAAAAGGCATAAAGTTAAAGATGACACATTTCCTTTTTATTTTAGGCAACAAACAAACATGAACGTTTTCAAAATTACAAAAATGAAAATGGGCTAATGCAAAAGTTTAGGCACCCTTGGAGATTTGTGTACTCTTATAACTGACCAGGGTTTCAGACCGTAATTAGCCTGTTAGGGTTATGGCTTGTTCACTATCGTTACTAGGGAAGGTCAGGTAATACAAATTTCACAGCTTTATAAACCCAGCCTCCTCTAACCTTGTGCTAAAACCCAGCAACCCATGGGTTCTAAGCACTGTCTAGCACTCTGAAAATGAAAATGCTGAAGGCCCACAAAGTCAAAAAACAATTCTATAAGAAGATAGTAATGTGTTTTTAAGTTGACATTTCCTTTGTTCAAAATGTAACTAAGAAATGGCAGTTAACAGGAACAGTGGAGGTCAAGATAAGGTCTGGAAGACGAAAGAAAAATTCAGTGAGTGCTGCTTGTAGGATTGCTAGAAAGGCAAATCAGGGCCCCCATTTGACAGCAAAAGATATTCAGGAAGATTTGGCAGATTCTGGAATTAAGGTACATTTTTCTACTGTTCAGAGACACTCGCACGAATATGGCTTCATGTAAGAGTCATCAGAAGAAAATCTTTCCTGCATCCTCACTGTAAAATCCAGCATCAGAAGTATGCAAAAGAAAATCTAAACAAGCAATATGCATTTTGGAAACAAAGTAATAAATCCTGGCACATAATCTAATATATAATTCCCCTAACGCACTTCCGTAAGTTTCGGCGCTACTTCCGTCGTCGTGGCCGTGGGCGCGCGGCGCCCACACGACCAGCGCGAAGCATTGCCCGCAAGCAATGGCCGCACAGCGGCCATTGCGAGTCTCCCGCCCCGGCGTCGACCGACGAGAGCCGAGCACCGTGGCCGAAAATAGAACCAAGGGCCCGGCCATGCCAGCTCAAGACGCTTATGTATACAATGGGAATGAGCGCTGACTGCATTGTCGGCACAGCACACAGCGACTCAATGAGCATAGGCCTACTTACACAGCGGTAATATTTGAAACTCAAGTCCCCTATTATTCTAATGGAAGTGAGGCGCTATTCTCATTGGTCCTGTGTGCTGGGCGACCATGAGAATAGCCCTGATTACAGCGGTAAATTTGAAGCTCAAGTTCTCATATATTTACATGGAAGTGAGGGCTATTCTCATTGGTCGGCACCAGCACACAGCGACCAATGAGAATACGCCTCACTTCCCATTGAGATATAATGGAGGAATTTGAGTTTCAAATTTACCGCTGTAAGTGAGGCGCTATTCTCATTGGTCGGCGTCAGCAAACAGCGACCAATGAGAATAGCGCCTCACTTCCCATTGAGATATAATGGAGGAACTTTGAGTTTCAAATTTACCGCTGTAAGTGAGGCGCTATTCTCATTGGTCGGCGCCAGCAACAGCGACCAATGAGAATAGCGCCTCACTTCCCATTGAGATATAATGGAGCAATTTGAGTTTCAAATTTACCGCTGTGAGGCGCTATTCTCATTGGTCGGCGCCAGCACACAGCGACCAATGAGAATAGCGCCTCACTTCCCATTGAGATATAATGGAGGACTTTGAGTTTCAAATTTACTCAAAGTCAAACTCAAAGTCCTCCATGTATCTCAATGGCCAGTGAGGCGCTTCTCTCATTGTACTCATGACAGTAGCAACATTAACCCCTTACATTCCGTTTTATCTGTAATTTCTATAACACAGTGTGTAGTTGTACTGCCACTGCGAAGTTAACCCCTTATATACCATTTCTGCCTTAACTCCATACTTTGTAGTCTCTATTACTACTGCCAGTAGGAACATTAACCCCTTATATTCCATTATTGTTGTTATTTCTATTACACAGTGTATAGTTGTAATGACACTGCGAAATTAACCCATTATATACCAGTTCAGCATTAACTGCATATTTGGTAGTTTATAACTACTGCCACTGGTACATTAACCCCTTGAACACCATTTTGGATATAATTTACAGCGCTGAGTCTGTTGTGGGAGTGCCTGTGGGACATTAACTCCTTCAATAACATTTTTGATATCATTATAAGTTCTATAGTCTGTTATTGTCCTGTTAGTCGGACATTAACTCTTTCTACACCTCCACTATATTGCTACCCTCACAGTTCTGCCTACATCGCCTACTTAGTCATATATCTGGTGTTTAAGTCTATTATTTAAAAAACTCTTAAAAAAATTATATACAGATTCTAGACTCCCGATTCTTTAGAATCGGGCTCACAGCTAGTAATGTATAAGGATGAACAGGAGACGTCAGCTCAGACTATCACAAATTCTTTAATGTGATTCACACAGTGTAAAAGTGATTAGCTCTATCCGCAGGTTCGACCGTAATGGTCATCACAAGGGATAGTGGAGCTGATAAGGTAATAAGCTTTGCCTGTATTGTAGATCTCCTAATTAAAGGACAGTAATTAATCTACGTGGAGGTTGTGGCTAACTCATCCACGTACGGCCACTCTTAGTGGGCTGCAAAAGTCAGTGATTGCACTTGAACAGTGGTGAGATGTGTTCTGGAGGAGAACCTCTCGGTGTCGGCATCTGTGAGCGAGTGGCCCTTTTGTAAACAAGTCCTGTGGACTGATGAGGTTAAAATAGAAGTCTTTGGCCACAATGATCAAAGGCATGTGTGGAGAAAAAAGGGCACAAAATTTCACGAAAAGAATATCTCGCCAACCATTAAGCATGCAGATAGATCAATCAAGCTTTCGAGTTGTGTTGCAGCCAATGTCCAAGGGAACATTTAATGGGAAGAGGCAAGAATAGATTCAATGAGATTTCAACAAATTCTTGATGCAAGCGTAACCCTATCTGGAAAAAAGTTAAAGTTGAAAATAGGATGGCTTCTCCGAAAGATCCTAAACACACATAAATCCACCATAGGAATGAGGAGGTAGATCCAAATTCTACATTGGGGCCTGAAGGACTCTACTGTAGTTATTCCTCTGGTGTGTGTGGGGCCTTTATATGGTCTGTGGGCCATTATACAGCATGGCAGCTAATGGGGCTGTGACGCCGGTGTTCCAATCCCACATATGCCCGGCGCCTCGGTGCGTCTGTGGCACCCCATGGGTTAATGTGCCACAATAACATCACATGGGTTCTCTCCCCCACTACACACTGACAAACACTACCACCTCTGGGCAATAGGGGGAGCACCACCTGCTCCCTTATATACTCTTGCCCATGAGGGAGAGCTCAGTTCAGTTCCTAGAGAACTGAGGAAAGAACAGCTCAGGAGACCGTACAGCACGGTGTAGTGCTGTGAAGAGGAGCTTATTGAGAGCAGAGTTAGCTCAGTGCAGACCTAGCAAGGGTCAGAGGAAAAGGAGAACAAAAGACAGAGAAACACATCTAGGAGCTGGAGTGACACCATCACTTGCCCCAGAAGTACGCACAGAGACGGACACCGGATCCGGTACTGTGTCTGGCACCCACAGCACAGTGAATCCAGGAACAGTGGGATCTCTAGATGCCCCCTAGTACCAGAGTGAAGCAACACGGAGGGGTCAGCACAGCATAGAGGACCCAAGTTGCCTAGCCAAGTGGTACCAGCAGAATACAGAGAGACGTGAGGAATCCCAGCAGCTTAGCTTGAAGCAGCAGCCCAGGACACACACACAGTGCAGCACAAGGAAGCCAACGACAGGGTGTGGGGAGAGAGCTCAGCCCCATTACAGACTCCGTGGACTATAATCTGCAATAATATCAGCAGTAAAGCCTTGGAAAACAGCTTTGGAGTCTGTGTATTGATTGCGACCTTTGCTCCAGATTCAGCACAGAGACAATTCCTCCCTACAGATCCAGCCTGTCAGCTCTGCAGCATCAGGAGAAGAAGAGAATTGCAGTGTCTACCAAACGTGAGTGTGTGTCCTCCAACCCTTCTCCACCATCTATAACCCCAATAGACTTTAAACCCTTACTGCCCCGGGGGATACAGTTCCCCCCACTGGAACTATACCATCCCTGCTGCCATTCCATCACCCCCGGAGGTTCTGTAGCAGCGGCGGCCCCATCACTGGCCGCACCAAGCGGGTGGCGTCACCCGTGACAAATCCCTTGTAAATATTCCCCTTTTATTGTGAGGGCCCAGGGACACGGTCCGGACCAAGCCACCCGTGGCATCCCCAGCTACCGACCGGTCCGGTACCGAGTACCCTAGTCCCGCCTGGGGCTCCACAACCTGGCGTCACGAACAGGATCTACCCGGTCCAAAAGAATTGGACCCAGTGCGCCATCCGAACTGTATTTCTGAAAATCCGCCATTTTGGAGCGTGCGGCGTGCGGGAAAGAAAGGGGGCTGTACCCTGCATTGGCGCAAACCCAGCCTCCTCCCTTGGTGCTGACGACATCCGGCGGGGAAGGAGATCCCTGCTGCGCCCCGGAACCTCCCAGAGACATCCGGACGGAAGCGGAAGGCGGAGGGCGCATAATAACTAAGGGGATCCAAGATGTCGCAGGCTGATGCACAAGACGGCGACGGAGCAGCCGGTGGAGATGCAGCGCCGGGTCAGCCAGTAGCGTCCGGCGGTGCAGCGGCGCAAGGAACAGCATCCATAATGCCATTCCTGATGCCGTATACTCCGGGGGCAATGTGGCTGCCCCAATACTCCGGTGAGCCTAATACTTTAACTGACTTTATGCAAAAGATTAAAGAGTATTATGTGATGTATCCCCTCACTGAAGCCCAGCGTGTAGGAATGATAATGGGACAGTTAACGGGCAATGCACGGCGTGAGGTGGACACTGTAGAGCATCTAGTAGCCAGACTGAAAGCAACTTTTGAATCTGCTGTTGATGCCCGGGCTAAGATGAGGTTCTTTGCATGCCACCAGAAACCTAAACAGAGTGCCAGAGACTTTGCCTTGAACCTGCAGGAAGCACTCAAAGCCCTTAAGTTGGCAGAACCTGCTTTAGCCCCGGGAGCTGACAAAATGCTATTTGACCAATTTATTGAGGGCCTCCATTCCCCTTCCCATCGAGTACAGTTAAGCATGGTACTGCTGCAGAACCCTGACATGACATTTACTGAGCTGAAAGATAGAGCTATCCGTCTGCAGCAGCTGGAGGAGCCAAGGGAATTAACATCTGTGCTTGACACTGCAGCAGCACCTCAGCAGGCGGCAGCACCAGCGACATCTGCTATGTCCACGGCTGCTGCTGAGGCCGGGGACTATATCTCAAATGCAGCCATCAACCAAAAGCTAGATGCCCTGACAGACACCATGATCTCCATGGCCAAGGTTATCAAGGAACTGCGAGAGTCAAAACCTGCACCCAAGATCGAGTTGGCGACCAGCAGAGAGGATGTTCCGTGGATGAGGCCCAGAAGATACCCAGCAGCAAGAGGACAACCCAGCGATCGCTACCAACCAGATGGACAGCCTATTTGCCGCCGTTGCCAGAAATCAGGCCATCTTGCTCGTGAGTGTCCTTTAAACGACGACACCCTGGGCAGGCGGGCCGCTCCCCAGGAATGAACGATCAAGGCCCCTCAGCCTGGTATGACAAATTCGTGGGAGGAAAGCCGGTGATCCCTATTGTGTTGGATGGCATCCCCTTTAGTGCCTTGTTGGATACCGGTTGGCGGCTGGAGCAGCTCAGGAACAGCACAAACAATCTGCCTTGAACAGGAGAGAGGAGAGCGGAGAGGCATTGCATATACCGCCGGCGGCGGAGGCTGTTAAACCGGGTTGTGCAGGAATTGCACAACCCGATAAGGTGAGTGGCCACCTATCCACGCCACTTAGACGTTTTTAATAAGGGGATCCTACACATTTGCGCCCCTTTTCCTTTTTGTTTTACTTGTTGGATACCGGATCCCAAATAACATCCATCCCACATGTTCTATATAAAAGGTACTGGGCTGATTCAGACATTACTAATGCGCCAGATTACTTTAATTTTGATATATGGGCTGGTAATGGATTGATAATACCAAAGGTTGGATTTAGAGAGATGAATATTCAGGTTGGGAAAGTAGAATTGCAGAAACAGGGTATTATAATCGTAGATGTCGACCGGCGAGGCCGTGAACCCGTGATGGTGGTAGGAATGAATGTTATTGAGAAATGTTTTTCCGAAGTGTTAAGTGTTTTGCAGCAAATCGCCGAGACTGCCGGAACCGGACAACAGAGGCTTCTGCACAAAGAAATCAAAGCCCTGATGTTGAAGCAGCACGTAGAAATCTCCGGAGGTGAGATCGGCAGTGTAAGAGTAAGTGACCAAATACCCATCGTAATTCCTCCCAAAACTGAAATGTTGGTGTGGTGCAGAGCCGCAATAGGCATTAAAGGGCAAGATTATCAGGCCCTGGTAGAACCCGTGTACTCAGACAGTAGACCGACCATACTCACTGCTAGAGGAGTGGTTGACGTACACAGGGGAAGAGTGCCATTACGCCTGTTGAACTGCGGAGAAGATGAGGTCACATTACCAAAGTATGCTACCATGGCTAAGTTGTACACGGTTGATAACAACAACATCACCGTCGCTGAGCCCTTGAACCCGTCATGCCAGGCGGATGACAATGGCTCAGAGGAGAAGTTGGAGGATTGGTGCCAAAAGTTGCATGTAGGTACCAGTTCTACACCTCCCCGTCACAAGCATGGAGTATACCGGGTAGTGAAAGAATATGAGCAGATATTCAGCAAACACCCGTTAGACTTTGGGCAGATCAAAGGGGTAGAGCACACTATACCCACAGGTAACCATCAACCTATAAAAGAAAGGTATAGACCCTTACCACCAGCTCACTACCAAACCACCAAAGATATGCTCAGAGAAATGAAATCTGCAGGGGTGATAAGAGACAGTTGTAGCCCCTGGGCAGCACCTCTAGTGTTAGTTAAAAAGAAGGATGGGACCATGAGGATGTGCGTAGATTATCGGCAGATTAATCGCATCACACATAAGGACGCATACCCATTACCTAGGATTGAGGAGTCATTAGCTGCATTAAAATCTGCTAACTACTTTTCCACCCTTGATCTGACTAGTGGGTACTGGCAGGTTCCTGTGGCCGAGGCCGACAAGGAGAAGACAGCGTTTACTACGCTGATGGGCCTCTGTGAGTTCAATTGTATGCCGTTCGGACTCTGCAACGCACCCGGGACCTTCCAACGTCTGATGGAGAGCTGCCTAGGACACAAGAACTTTGAAACTGTCCTCCTGTACCTAGACGACGTCATAGTCTACTCGAAGACGTACGAGCAACATCTACAAGACCTGGCAGAAGTGTTCGAAGCTTTATCGAAATATGGCATGAAAATCAAGCCATCCAAGTGTCACCTTCTCAAACCAAAGGTACAGTACCTGGGACGTCGTGAGTTCAGAGGGAGTAGCACCGGATCCTGATAAAGTCACAGTGATAAGGGATTGGCCAAGACCTACGAACGTAAAAGAAGTGAGGCAATTCCTGGGCCTGGTAGGCTATTATAGAAGATTTATCCGAGGATTCACGAAGCTAGCAGCTCCTCTGCAAGACATTCTGGTAGGACGATCAAAGAAGACCTCAAACTGTAATTCCCTGGCATGGTGGGATGAGGAAAGAGAAGATTCCTTCAATAAACTAAAAAGTGCGCTGACGGGAGAAGAGATCCTGGCATATCCTGATTACCATCAACCATTCATTCTTTACACGGATGCCAGCAACGTGGGACTGGGAGCAGTATTGTCGCAGAAGCAAGGAGGCAAAGAAAGAGTCATTGCCTTTGCAAGCAGGAAGCTCCGGCCTACAGAACGAAATCCCAAGAACTATAGCTCCTTCAAGTTAGAGCTACTAGCAGTAGTCTGGGCTGTAACCGAACGCTTTAAACATTACTTGGCAGGTGCAGAATTCACCATCTACACGGATAACAACCCGTTGACTCACCTGGACACAGCGAAATTAGGTGCTCTGGAGCAGCGATGGATAGCCCGGCTATCTAACTACAACTTTGTCATCAAATATCGGGCAGGCCGCAAGAATGGGAACGCAGATGCCTTATCCCGAATGCCGCACCTGAAAGACGTGGAAGAGGAACCGGAAGAGTTGGAAGAGATTGAACTACCGGCCTTTCATCGTTCAAAGGTACAAGATTATCAGCCCGGCGCCTACCAAAGAAAACAGGAAATAAATCTTAACCCGTTAAGACACTACGAATGGGCCGAAGCTCAAGATAATGACCCGGCCGTGAAACTAGTGAAAGACCTGCTTACGCAATAACATGCGCACCCTGATCAGAATGCCCCAGCTGAAGCTATACAGCTATGGAAGGAGAGAGGCAAGTTGTTCCTGCATCAAGGGAAGCTCTGTAGAACGCATAGCAATCCCAAGACGCATGAACTGGTCTGGCAGATTATCGTGCCCAAGCGAGCCACTCCAATAGTCTTAGAAGCTTACCATGACAACGCAGGTCATTTCGGATGGAAGAAGTTAGAAGCAATCCTGAGAGACAGATTTTATTGGGTTGGCATGAGAAGATCCATTGAACTATGGTGCAGCAGATGTGCCGCATGCAACCTCAGAAGGAAAGATCTACAGAAAGCTCCACTTCAGCCAATAGTAACCAAGCAGCCACTTGAGCTAGTCGCATTAGATCACGTTAAGTTGTCACCAAGCCGGTCAGGCTATGTCTATGCCTTAACCATCGTGGACCATTACTCACGCTTCTTAGTGGTGGTACCCGTCAAAGACTTGACAGCAAAGACGGCAGCAAAAGCATTCCAGACGCATTTCTGTAGACCACATGGTTACCCAGAACAAGTCCTTGCAGACCAAGGTCCAGCTTTTGAATCAGAACTATTCAAGGAATTCTGCAATATGTACGGATGTAAGAAGATTCGCACAACAACGTATCATCCCCAAACAAATGGTCTATGCGAGAAAATGAATCATATCGTAATCGAACTGTTAAAGACCTTACCGGAATCAGAAAGAAACCAGTGGCCAGATAAATTACCTGATTTGGTAGACTTATACAACCATGTCCCTGTGAGTTCTACAAACTGCACTCCAGCATACCTTATGCGCGCAAGACCCGGTAAGCTACCAATTGATCTAGAAATGGGAATTGAAAAACCAGATACAGAAGTAGAAGAAACAGATTGGGATACCAAACGTCAGAAACAGTATCACCAAGTGCAAGAATGTGTAGAGAGAAACCTACAACAAGCAAGAGCAAGACAAGAAAAGACCTTTAACAAACATGCTCAAGCAATGCCATTACAAGAAGGTGATCAAGTTCTCAAGAGAAAGAGACGTACAAACAAACTGGATAATCAGTGGGAAACCATCCCATACACAGTCCTACCATCTAACCAAGACAATGTTAAAACCTATTTGATAGGCAAAGATGAAGGAAGAACTTCACAAGTCGTATCTCGTGATCAACTTAAATTGTGTCCTGAAACCCTGAAGACACCTGAAGTCATAGAACCCGTACAGGTCCAACCTATCCAAGAAAAAGAAGAAGAAGTATTCCACACGGTACTAGGAGACTTTCCTAAAACATGGCCAAATTACCATGGAGCAGTTGTAGTACCAATGATTGCATTCCCTTCAATGGTGGACCCAAAACCAGAACCTGTGTTACCAGAACCTGTGTTACCAGAACCTGCGTTACGAGAACCCGTGTTACCTGAAGAAGACCCAAAACTTGAAGAACTGGAAGTAGAATCCGAAGAGGAAGAACAAATTCCTGGTCCCAGTGAACTTGCCAGTCCTGCAGTCAGACCTCCATCTGCCATAACACCAAGCACCCCAAATAGGTACACGTCTACTCACACTTTCAGACTAACTCCACCAACATTGCGCAGATCAGAGCGTAGTACGCAAGGTCAGTTACCAGCTAGGTACAAAGAGTAAAATGCAGAATTAAATGTGTAATGTAAATATGTTTGTTTAAAAGTAAAGTAAATTGAGCCTAGTAGACTGTGTCCAAGAGGGTGGAGGAACTGGATTGACCCCCAAGTATATTAAGTTAGGGAAAGAAAGTGCCTGGGGGTGGTGTAGCGAATTCAGGCCTCCTAAGCAGAAACGCCCGTGGACAAATGTATATAGTTATTGCAACGAAAAAAAGCCCAGTACCTACAGAGACTATCCTGTATGAACTTTGCAATCTCCTTATTTACTTATGGACCATATATACCACGGACTGGTTGTGGTAAGAACTCTCTTGTATATATATTCATCAGCCCGGAGGCAATAGACTAAACCTCCGGAAAGACTGCTTTTTGACTTTCGAACTCTTTTTCACATTTTAGTGATTTTTGTACTTTTTCATTTTAAGTTTATGTCAATATTAATTGTGTTTAATTGTTGTTTACATGTTTTTCTACAGTCCCGGAGTACTGTATTTAACTAAGGGGGAATGTGGCACCCCATGGGTTAATGTGCCACAATAACATCACATGGGTTCTCTCCCCCACTACACACTGACAAACACTACCACCTCTGGGCAATAGGGGGAGCACCACCTGCTCCCTTTTATACTCTTGCCCATGAGGGAGAGCTCAGTTCAGTTCCTAGAGAACTGAGGAAAGAACAGCTCAGGAGACCGTACAGCACGGTGTAGTGCTGTGAAGAGGAGCTTATTGAGAGCAGAGTTAGCTGAGTGCAGACCTAGCAAGGGTCAGAGGAAAAGGAGAACGAAAGACAGAGAAACACATCTGGGAGCTGGAGTGACACCATCACTTGCCCCAGAAGTACGCACAGAGACGGACACCGGATCCGGTACTGTGTCTGGCACCCACAGCACAGTGAATCCAGGAACAGTGGGATCTCTAGATGCCCCCTAGTACCAGAGTGAAGCAACACGGAGGGGTCAGCACAGCATAGAGGACCCAAGTTGCCTAGCCAAGTGGTACCAGCAGAATACAGAGAGACGTGAGGAATCCCAGCAGCTTAGCTAGAAGCAGCAGCCCAGGACACACACACAGTGCAGCACAAGGAAGCCAACGACCCGGACAGGGTGTGGGGAGAGCGCTCAGCCCCATTACAGACTCCGTGGACTATAATCTGCAATAATATCAGCAGTAAAGCCTTGGAAAACAGCTTTGGAGTCTGTGTATTGATTGCGACCTTTGCTCCAGATTCAGCACAGAGACAATTCCTCCCTACAGATCCAGCCTGTCAGCTCTGCAGCATCAGGAGAAGAAGAGAATTGCAGTGTCTACCAAACGTGAGTGTGTGTCCTCCAACCCTTCTCCACCATCTATAACCCCAATAGACTTTAAACCCTTACTGCCCCGGGGGATACAGTTCCCCCCACTGGAACTATACCATCCTATTGCCATTCCATCACCCCCGGAGGTTCTGTAGCAGCGGCGGCCCCATCACTGGCCGCACCAAGTGGGTGGCGTCACCCGTGACAAGTCCCTTGTAAATATTCCCCTTTTATTGTGAGGGCCCAGGGACACGGTCTGGACCAAGCCACCCGTGACATCCCCAGCTACCGACCGGTCCGGTACCGAGTACCCTAGTCCCGCCTGGGGCTCCACACGTCCTTGTGCCGATGTCCCTGCACTCTCCTATTCATCAGGGTTACTAATGCTATTACCTCTTTGGCTGCTTGCTCGGTCCCTTGCTCTGCTGCATTGCTGTCCACATGTAGTGCAGACCCTGGTTCTCATCTGTGTCTGACAATGTGTATTTCAACCCCTGACTCCTGCTGAGATTCCTAGGCCTCAGGCCCAGTGTTTGTCTTGCTGGGGTTCCTGGTCTATTGCCTAGGGGGCATGCATGCGTGCACACTTTCCTTTCTCTTAAAGGGGTGGTGCGTGCACCTTGAATTGGTGTCCCCAGCCTATCGCATTGGAGGCA
The DNA here is from genome assembly GCA_033576535.1 of Allobates femoralis. Taxonomy (NCBI): domain Eukaryota; kingdom Metazoa; phylum Chordata; class Amphibia; order Anura; family Aromobatidae; genus Allobates; species Allobates femoralis. Next base: position 415,276,233 of record JARQOC010000006.1, on the reverse strand, counting down.
CTAAGTATTTCTCTTTCTCTGTTGTTTGTGGCCAGAGCTACTCATTAGGTTTGTAAGCCTAGCTCAGTGTGTTGGTCCAGCCTATTGCGCTGGTTTGTCCGTATTCAACACCAGTCCTATGTCTGCTGATGTCCCTGAACTCCTGTGTCTTCCTGTGGATGTTTCTGGACCTCTCCTGTCTGTGTCCTGTTCTAGTACTAGCCTGTATCTTGCACCTCAAGTCCTGTGTACCTGCACCTGCCAGCCTGTGTATCTGCATCTATGCCTGTGACCTATGTTGTCTGCCTGATGCCCGTGCCTGATAACTTCTCCCTAATGTCTTGCTGTCATCCAACTCCACTCAGCTGCCACAGTTCCCCCTGTGGTCCAGCAGGTCCACTCCTTGGACGCTCACCCCCTGTGAGGGTAACAGAGGTCATTCATTATACAGTGTGGGAGCGAATGCAAGGGGCATTACACAGTGTGGGGGCTACTGCATGTGTGGAGCCCCTGCGACCATGAGGCCACAAGAGGGAAGTGTAGCCAGGTAAGCAAGGTTGCAAAGCACACCAACACCGCACAAACACCGACCCGACCCTACGTCTAGGACTCTCTTGGGCAAGGGGTGGCAGGGTGTACCACAGTGTGTGGAGTGTAGGCAGGACACTAACAAAGAGGGTGGAGTGACCTAAACAAAACCCAGGAGCCCAACACACAGGGTTAGACTAGAACAGAGTTGAGAACAGCAGAGCAAAAACAGAAAGAGACTTCCCAGACAGTTTTGGGCTCCCTGGAGGCGCAGAATCCTGTGAGGCACAGACCCCTGGAGAGAAAGCCCGCTCCACAGCCTGGAAGCGAAGGGAAGGGGAAACACTAGAAAGCGACCCCACAGCTAAGGAAGGTGGGAGGACAAGGGCCCGGCAGCCAGATAGACCCGTGCTGTGCGGAGGAACTCTTAGCACAGTGACAGACAGAAGGAGCCTGGTGTGCCCAAATACCTGAACCTTTGACACTGGAGGTCTAGGCCGACACCAGAGAACTGGCTCTGAAGAAGTGACCGGGGATTCTATACCCTAATCACGAGACACACCGGTGTGGGGCAGGTGCTTTATGACCTGCAGTCTAACTTTCCACCACGGACTAGGAATACAGTTTTCATACTAGGACTGGTAACCCTGACTGTAAGGGAAATATATTCACCCGTGAGTCTGTGGCGCTCCACGTAGTCAGGCGTCACCGAGGGGTATTGCACAGGTAAAAGAGGTGTAATTGCCCCCAGCTGCAAGTGGACCCTAGGTTGGTGGGTGGGACCCATTCCTGCACTCCCACATTAGCTAAGCGGTGGGAGGTTACCTGGGAGGGGATATATTCACCTCTAGGAAAATAAAGGAGGTCTTCAGCAGAATGGCCAGCTAGGAGAAAGAGTAGTCTCTCAATAGTCGTGAGAGAGGGTCGGAACAGTCGGAGAAGGAGGAAAGTTGGAAAGAGTGGAACGAGGCGGAAGGGTTACCCGGACGGTTTCAAGCTGATCCGGAGGGAAGGAGAAGGGGTCTTGAGGAGATCCTGAAAGAGGGCACCCGACGAGCGTAGTCGAGGCCCTAGAGAGAAAGGGAGAACCCCAGAGTGGAGAGACCATACTCCAGGGGATTCTCCAGTCCACCACGGGAACGCCAGGCCCGAGGATCCGGCCAAAGTTCATCTTTGCAGTCGGCAACTGGCTGCTGTGGTCCGTATATCGCCACAGCACCCTGTCAGATGGAGCGGTCTGCCTGCTTCCTCACCACGAGGGAGAGGACCCCCAATACTACCTACACGGAGCCCTTGGGATCCACTTGCAGACACCCGTTAGAGCTACCTGTTATTTTAACATCTGATGCTGGACTGTAAACTTTGTATGATGCTGCTACAAGTTGACAGTAAAGTACCCGGGAGAAAGTGACTTTGCCTGTGTGTGGTTTTCTCCATCAATCTGCTTGTTTTCAGGAACGCTGCCCCGGAGGACCAGCTCTACCTGTAGGGAGCTTTGCCATCTCCGCCACATTACCATCTATCTCCGGTGGACTGTAGCGGCGCTGATGATCCATCACCAGGTACTACAGGTGGCATCACGTGACAAACTCTTATCCCCTGTACATACACCCCTTTTGAAGTGTCACCCAGGCCACGGGCTCAGGCGCTGCCACCCGTGACATCCCAAGCATTCCACCCAAGCCTGATACCCGAGTACCCCAGGGCCTGGGGCTCGACATATCTTTCTGGCGTCACGAACAGGATCTCGTGCCTGGTATTACTGGGTACTGTGTGCCTTGGACTATTAAAAAGAACTTTTCCTGCCTTTGCTTGGTGCCAAAAATGGGTTCCATAACTACAGGAGCACCCAAGATGGCGCCGTAGCCATGTACTAAACACTATGTGTAGGCCCGGGGGTGTGCCTCAGCCCCTAGAAGAAGGAGGGCCAAGACGGAGGCGCCAAAAAGTATGGCCGCCCCGATTGCCATCAATCAATTAGGGGGGCGGCCCACAGGAAGATCTCCGGGAGTAGCTGCCAATAAAGAGACAAACCGGAAGAGGAGGACAGAACGACCAAGACTCCTTTATACCCGGCAGCATAGCGGCACCCCGTTGGAGATACATCGAGCGCGAGGTTGTGGAGCAGTCCAGAATCATGCAAGGAGACCCGGCAGTGGCGTCCCTGCTAGACGGAGCAGTCTTCCTGCTTCCTCACCACGAGGGAGAGGACCCCCAATACTACCTACATGGAGCCATTGGGTATAGGCCCATCCTAGGCGGGGAAGAAAGGACACGGGTTCGTCAACTAAGGTACACCACGGGTTCCACCATACCACCTGGGATCCACTTGCAGACACCCGTAGAGCTACCTGTTATTTTAACATCTGATGCTGGACTGTGAACTTTGTATGATGTTGCTGTGGCGCCCCTGCGACCAGAGTGGCCACATAAGGAACTGCAGCCAGGTAGGAGGAAAAGACAGTTTATACACTAAACACCCTCACAGACATCCCACACACCACTAGGAGGCAGCAACCAACCCGGAGCCTGGAACTATAGGCGGCAAGGGGTGGTGGCAGGGGCGTAACTACAATAGGTGCAGGGTTGCGATCGCACCCGGGCTCTGCAGCCTAGGGGGCCCCAAAAGTCCCTCTGTCCTATAGAAAAGACTAATACTGTTAAAGATTTGCAATAATTGGGGGCCCCGTTGGAGTCTTCGCATCGGGGCCCCTGGCCTGAAGTTACGCTACTGGGTGGTGGGTTTAGGGACAGTGGGTGGGAAGCATGTAGGTCAGGTGACAGAAGGTACAAGTAGAGGAAGAGGAGGAGGAAGGAGGTAGTAGGCCGGAGTAGGCTGACCAGTAAAGACCGAGTAGGCCGAGGGTGCCGAGCTGAAAAGACACAGTAGGCTGAGAAACAAAGACCAGAGTGAGCCGAGCAGACAAGAACAGAAGGAAAAGACACATGTTCTGAGGAGTGGGGCTGATGGAGATGCAGAATCCACAGAGTCACAGAAACCATGGAGAGAAAGCTCGTCCACAGCCAGCACCCCAGGGGAGTGTGAGGAAAGAGACGGACCAGCAGTACCGGGTCTGAGTAACACGGCAGCACTGACTAACTAGGAGAGAAGTCTTCCCTACTGAAGCTGGAGTCACACGGTCAGAGGGAGCCTGATAGTGCCTTGCGGAGAGGGCTATTGCAGGCTAGGCACACAGCAGAGTGTCGGCTCTGACGGGGACCGAAGATTTACCCGGTATCCCCAGATTCACCGACGGGGAGCTCCAATTCTAAGTTGGAGTTCCCACCTCTAAGGACAGAAAGCACAGTAGCAACCACGAAGACCCACAAGGGTCCGAGCTACCGCTATACTGTCTGGAGACACACCAAGAGAGAAACTAAGCCTGGAAAGGACACTAGAAAGAGTGAGGGGTCGCAGCGTGACAACCTGGCTGCAGTGGGTTTAGTGAGAACCAGAGTAGAATGCCTGTAACTCGTGTTAAGAAGTGAACTGTACTGAGAATTACTGTGAACTGCTTAAAGGGAACTGACAAGTAAACCTGGTGAACCCTGCCTGTGTGTCCGTGTTTGATTCCAGGGATTAAAGAACTGTTTTCATACCTTTGATTCCTGTCAGGAGCAGCCCGACCCGCGGCGGGCTCATCCATCCAGCTGCAGCCCATCCATACTCCTGGCAGAAGAAGAGCTGCAGCAGTGGTCCCCTCATTGACCACAAACCGTGGGTGGCGTTACGACAAACTGTATCCTTTGTATATATCCCCTTTTACTTGTGAGAACCCGGGACTTAGGTCCGGACCAGAACCTCCGTGACATCCCCAGCAGCGACTCCGGTCGGTACCGATTACCCCGTCCCAGTGGGCTCCAAACTGCTACAAGTTGACAGTAAAGTACCCGGGAGAAAGTGACTTTGCCTGTGTGTGGTTTTCTCCATCAACTTGCTTGTTGTCAGGAACGCTGCCCCAGAGGACCAGCTCTACCTGTAGGGAGCTTTGCCATCTCAGCCGCACTACCATCTACCTCCGGCAGGACTGTGGCTGTGTTGGTGATCCATCACTAGGTACTACAGGGGGCGTCACGTGACAAACTCTTATCCCCTGTACATACACCCCTTTTTGAACTGTCACCCAGGACACGGGCTCAGGCGCTGCCACCCGTGACATCCCAAGCATTCCACCCAAGCCTGATACCCAAGTACCCCAGGGCCTGGGGCTCGACAAGTCCGCGACGACCAGACCGAACCCGTGGGTGAGGTACTACGATAATACTGAGAGAAGGGCCTGAAAAGACTTTGAGGGAGAAACACAGAAAAGCTACCTGAGCTGCACAGTTTGAGTAACCCGGAGCAGTGCTGATTGTTTAAGTGTAAATTGTGTGAACTGTAACTGGAAAGAACTGTAAACTGTGAACTGTTCTGCTGTGGAAAGATCAAGTAAAGTACCCAGTAAGCTCACACTTGCCTGAGACTGTTCCTTTCCAGCACCACGTCCCAGCACTGTGGAGAGCTGCAGCAGCAAATTTGCAATTGAATGCCACCTGAGGAGCCACGATGGTCATATCTGCACACTGGCTGGAGGAGCTGCAGCTTGGAAGTAAGTGACTTGTACCCAGCACAATCCCTCACAAAGCCCCATCCAAAATCCAACACTACTACATGCCCTGGGGACCCTCAGTCCTACCTGAGGAGGGCTTACCATCCACGCTGCCCCAAGTCACCGTCCCCAGCAGGAATACGGCAGTTGTGGTTCTACTAACCACATACCCCGGGTGTCGTCATGACAAATCATCCCTTGTAAATATCCCCTTTTTGGACTGATCCCAGGCCATGGGACAGGGTCACGACTACTGTGATATCCCCGAGAGACCGCCACTGACCCGGTTCCCGAGTACCCCATAGCCTGGGGTGCATCACATGGGGTTGTCATAAACGGTGGGAACTACTTTGTGGGTCCTCATACAGCAAACTACAATGGAAGGCCATGATACAATGTGGAGACTATAAAACAGTGTGTCGGCTACTGTGGTGGCTATTATGCAGTGTGTGGGCATTGTTTTGGGGGATCTGTGAGCTCATCATACTGTGTATAGGGGAGCTGTGGGCCCATCATACTGTGTTTAGGGGAGCTGTGGACCCATCATTCTGTGTATAGGGAAGCTGTGGGCCCATCATACTGTGTATAGGGAGCTGTGGGCTCATCATACTGTATATAGGGGAGCTGTGGGCCCATCATACTGTGGAGCCCACTGGGACTGGGTACTCGGTACCAGACCGGGGTATCACAGGGGGTATCACGGTAGTCTTGGTCTGGACTGTGTCCCGAGCCCACAAGTAATGGGGGGTATTTACAGGGGAGTTTGTTGTGACGCCACCCACGGGTTGTGGTCAATGAGGGATCCACCGCTGCAGTGTACTTGTGTCAGGAGGATGGATGGATGCTGCAACAAGTGGATGAGCCTGCCGCGGGTCGGGGCTGCTCCTGACAGGGTGTAAACATGTAATAAAGTGTTTTGTTTGCAGGGAATCACACACGGGAGACTGAAGCAGGGTTCACCGGGTTTTACTGACAAGTTCTTTACGGTTACAGTTCACACAGTCACTTTACACAGGCAACTCCTGACACTCTGAACCCTCTGCAGCCAGGTTATCTCTCTGAGACCCTTCACCTTCTCTGTAACCTTTCCGGCTTTCCTTTCCTCAGTTCTTTCCTGTGGGCTGTATGGGGGCAGCTCGGTCCCTTGTGTGACTTCCCCCTGTGTATGTGGGTGGCAAGCCGGGTCCTACACGCTGCTGATCCCCCAGCCCGTGTGTTGGGTGACCAGATCTGGAATCTGTGCCTCTCCGTCGGTGTGTTCGTGTCTCCGGCGTAAAGCTACGGTCACCCAAAGCCGACACTCTGGTCCCTAGCCTAGAGTTGGGTGTCCCTGGGTTGCGGGAGATCACCTGACTCGTTCCTACCCGTGTAACTATCTGGGTACGTCAGGGGAGTCCATTTCACCAGTCGTCCGTGCTCAGCTGTTCCCCTTCCCTTAACTCCCAAGTCATGGAGCGGGCTTTCTCTCCATGGAACGGTGTCTCCGTGGATTCTGTTCCTCCAGGCAACCCAGGACCGTCAGGGAAGTGTCACTCTCGCCTACGCCTTAGTCTGTGCTGCTTGGCTCTTCCTGGCTGTCTCCTTTCACCACCGCCTCATTCCCTCCTTTTGTACCCCCTATGTCACCTGACCTACATTCCACCCACTTCCCTCTAAACCCTGTCAACCCTTTGCCCGCCTAAAGTCCCGGACTCCGGGTTGGGTGCTGTGTCTTGTGGGTGTGTGTGTTGAAGGTGTTCCTAAAGAACTGTCTCCTTCCTGCCTGGCTGCAGTTCCTTTTGTGGCCTCCTGTCGCAGGGGCGCCACAATACTGTGTATAGGGGAGCTGTGGGCTCATCATACTGTGTATAGGGGAGCTGTATGCCCATCATACTGAGTATAGGACAGCTGTATGCCCATCATACTGTGTATAGGGGAGCTATGGGCTCATCATACTGTGTATAGGGGAGCTGTTGCTCCATCATACTGTGTATAGGGGAGCTGTATGCCCATCATACTGTGTATAGGGGAGCTGTGGGCTCATCATACTGTGTATAGGGGAGCTGTGGGCTCATCATACTATGTATAGGGGAGCTGTGGGTCCATCATACTGTGTATTGGGGAGCTGTATGCCCATCATACTGTGTATAGGGGAGCTGTGGGCTCATCATACTGTATATAGGGCAGATGTGAGCCCATTATACTGTATATAGGAGAGCTGTGGGCCCATTATACTGTATATACGTGAGCTGTAGAACCCATCATACTGTATATAGAGGAGCTGTGGGCCCATCATAACGTGTATAGGGCCGCTGTAAAAAGAGGTGTAGTAACCCCAGCTGCAAGTGGATTTATGGATGGTAGTAGAACCTTAAACCCACATCCCACATTAGATCAGACAGTGGGAGGGAGCCCGGGAGGATATATAGTCACCCCCAGGGGGAACTAGAGGAAGTCTAGGACTCAAGGAGGTCTTTTGTCTTTGGCTGGAGGCCTTTTGGGCTTCAGGTCTCTGCCTCCGGGTGGAGAGCTAGGAGAGTTCCAGGCAGGGAGCCTGAGGCATGAAGGAGGGTCTCCTCGGCTGAGGGACCCAGGAAGCAAACAGAACAGATCCCAGACACAAGGCAGAGAAGGGAGCAAGGAGCTCGGAGGGAGTTCGCTCTAGGAAAGAAACCGGGTACTGGAGCCCGCACCTGTAGGAACCTTTAAGGATTACAGAAAATCCGAAGCACGGGGGTATCTCTAGATACGGCCCTGATACCCAAACAACCATTAGAGGGAACCAGGAACGGCTGGCAAGTCGCTGTGCAAGGAGTCGCAGTGCCCAAGAGCCGCAGTGTTCAATAGAAGGTTACTCGACGGGAGCGAGGGAAAGAAAGTGAGAAACAGCAGGAGGTCAGACTTACTGTATATGAGGTCAGGCTTCACAAAGCTACTGGGAAGCAGGGAAGAAAAGGAACAAGAAAGGCACATACTTGGGGTTTTGTCCAGCTACCAGAGATCCGCTTGCAGCCACCCGTAGCCACTTGTCATTTTACATCTAACTGCACTGAGGACTGTATTATCACTGCTGAAGTTCCAGTAAAGTACCCGGGTGAAGTGACTTTTGACTCTGGTGCATCTTATTTCCACAAACTCATTCTTTCTACAGATTTCCTGCCCCGGAGGTCCCAGTCCTGCCTGTGGAGGACTAAACCATCTCAGCCGCATTACCACCGACCTCCGGAGGACTGGAGCGGCGCTGGTGAGATCTCACCAGGTACTGCAGGTGGCGTCACAACAAACTTGTACATAATCCATTTTAAATACCCCTATTCAAGAGAATAGTCCCCAGGACACGGGGTCAGGCGCGGCCGCCATTCCCCGTGACACCATTAACCCCTTCTGCCGCCTGACACCTGAGTACCCCACACCCTGGGGCGACACATTCTCTCTCTGGAGTCACGAACAGGATCCCGTGCCCGGTATCACTGGGTACTGTGCGCCCTTGAACTTGGACTTGGACTTAAAACTGACTTTTTCTGCCATTGCTTGACGCCAAAGATGGGTTCCCGCCATTATCGCACGAGGACTCAAGATGGCGCCGTAGCCATGTACTAAACACCATGTGCAGGCCCGGGGGTGTGCCTCAGCCCCTAGAAGAAGGAGGGCCTAGACAGAGGCACTAAAAAGTGTGGCTGCCCCGATTGCCATCAATCAATCAGGGGGAAGGAAGTTCCCAGGGAGTGCCCGCCCATAGCTGGACAAACCGGAAAAGAAGGACAGAAACAACAAGGCTCCTTTGTACCCAGCAGCTTGGCAGCACCCCGGTGGAGAGACATTGTGCGGGAGTTGGAGGAGCAGACCCACGCCGAGCAGGGCGATCCGGCAGCGGCGTCCCTCTTGACAACAGAGGGGATGCTGACTACTGGCGGGATGCTTTCACCCGGCTCCGCCAAGAGATGGAGCAGACATTGACTTGGGTGTGTCGGCGGTGGAGGGCCGAGTGAACCTTTGAGCTGTCCGCGAGGACGACCCGCGAGGCACGGAGGCGGCGGTGGCTGAACGAGCGGTAGAAGAGTACCGCGCCTCTTTACCACCTCCCGTCCAGACCCTGGACTTGGGTGTCCAGACTGAGCCCCCGACTACACCACCGTCCCAGGCTAGCAGTTATCTCCGGCTGGAGGCAGCTCAACCACCCACAGCACCAGACGTTGAGGTTGAAGAGGAGTTTGACGACACCGATGAGAAACCGGACAGAGCCTCGGGAGGGAGCACTCCAGAAGAAGCATGGTGGACCACATGGCAGCGGCATCAGCGAGGAGTTCCCGCCATTTTAAGCTCTGCGGAGACGCAAGTAACACCAAGAGTTTCCAGCAGCAGCTCGCCACCCCCACAGTACCAGTCGCTACATTTCCTTGTCTTGAGGCATTTCCACTGAAGTTGGATTAGCCTGTTATTTGATTTTCCTCTCTGATATTCAGTATCATTCCAAATCCAGACCTCCATGGATATTCGTTTTGATTTACAATGATCATTTTTATTTTTTATTATTCTCATTGTATTCCACTAAGTAATGACTAAAGATTTGTAACTGGAATATTTCATTAATTGAGATCAGGATGTGGTGTTTTAGTGTTCCCTTTGTTTTTTTGAGCAGTGTACATCACATAGGAGACACTGGAGCTAGAAAATACACAACACATTGGATACATAAATTGCGTTGAAAAAGTATTCATACTCCATGAGTTTTTACACATTATTTCACTTTATACAATAAACTCAAATATATTTGATTGGGATTTATGTCATACTAGCTGTAGATCCTGGCGTTGCTCGGGTGTAATGCCCATATATGGTCATAGCTCTGTCCTCTTGGTAGCTCCACCCCTTCATAGCTCCACACATTGCCCCAATCCTACAGAGCTCTGCCTCTCCACATAGCTCCACCCCCTTAACATAGTTGCCCCATATGGTAGCCCCACCCTCCACATAGCCCTGCCCTGGGACTAAGTGGAGGGGGTTTAGCTTTGTGTAGGGGGCAGGGCTACCAGAAGTGGCAGAGCTATGATACATACACATACACTCAGCTTCATATATATAGATAGGCCTGAGTTTGACAACAGTTGTAAAGTCTCTATCAGCCAGGCTGATCATGTGACTAGACCTGTAGCTTTGGTCCTTATGTGATGTCATATGATCATTTGCATTTGATGATGTCACAATGGCCTTTGTGATGTCATGGAACAGTGGCTATAAAATACCGTACAGCGTCAATATCAGTCATTTGTGTTTGAACACTCCTTGAGTGAAGACACATTTTCTTGTGCTTTGTAAGTTTTGGTTCCAGATAAAAATAGAATCTATTATATAATTGCGAATGGGTTTTTTTGCCCCTTCTGAGTCCACTCGCAATGCGAGTCGGCGTGGTCATGTGGACACGCCCTAAGCATTGGCCGCGCAGCGGCCATTGCGAGCAGTTCTAAGGCGACTCGCTATGCCCGCGCAGCGGGCATGGCGAGTCGCCTTAGCAGCGCGAAGCATTGGCCGCGAAGCGGCCATTGCGAGTCAGAGACTCGCTCTTCTAGAATCCCGATGCATGTGCATCGGGCACCCAGCTAGTAACTCATATAAAAGAAAAGTTGTGTAGTAGAAGACAGGATCCATCCTAGATTTACTTTCTTGTAAGGTTAGCACTTTTACTACATTTTATTTTTTTAGGGGTGTGTTTGGGGGGGCAGATTTGGTGGGCATGGGGGGATTTTCCCATTTTTGTTTTTTTAGGGGTGTGTTTGGGGGGGGCAGATTTGGTGGGCATGGGGGGATATATGGTAATGTATGTATCATAGCCAAACCCAATCCCAATAGCCCCACCTTTTCATAGCTCCACCCCTACACATATCCAGACCCCTTCCAGTAGCCATGCCCCTTTCATAGTGCCACCCCCATGTATAGCCTCGCCCCTTCATAGCTCCACCCCTCCACATAGTCCTGGGGGCAGATATATGTGGAGTTGCAGGCTGCAAAGTGGGAGTGGCTGTGGAGTGGGTGTGGCTATGCAGAATGGGTGGGGCTTGACACACACACACACACATACATACACTCAGCTTTATATATATACTGGCTGTAGATCCCGGCGTTCTTAGTTATAAGCTGTGTGTGTGTGTCAACTATACGCATCAATCCCACCCCTTCCACCCACGCTCCCCCCTAAACCTACCCCCCTCCCCCTCCTCAAACCCGCACCCCCACCGCACTAAAAAATGACCCCCATTGCCCCAACTCATTTCTGTAATTCTTGCCTCCCTTTCTATATATTTCTGTAAGTCTTGCTCATTGAGGCAAAATACATCTTTTCTCTTAATGATAATCATCCAGTCGCATTCATTTTCTTATGAGTCATAAGATCAGAATGATCAGGCAGTGACATGACACAGAATTTTATAAGCTAACATTCTTCTGTGACATCACAAAGGAGGGAGCGTGGCTATGTGTAGTGGGTGTGGCTATATGGAGTGAGTGTAGCTTTGTGGAGGATGTGAAGTGGGTGTGGCTATCTGAAGTGGGGGCTGTGCAAAGTGGGCGGGACGGTGTGGAGTGGGCAGGGCTGTGTGGTGTGGGTGGACGGCCACACACACACCCACCAACATACATACATACACTCAGCTTTATATATTAGATAGATACTAACATGAAGTAGAAAGTTATTGTGAAATTTAAAGGAAATTATACATATTTTTCTAAATATTTATAAAAAAAAAACATGAAAATTGTGACTTGCATTTGTATTCAGCCCTCTGTTGTCTGATAAGCCTAAATAAAATCCTGAGTGAAGTTCTCTGAGGCTTGTTTGAGAGCATTGGGGATCAAACAGCATCATGAGAACCAAGGAACGCGCAAGACAAGTCAGGGATAAAGTAGTGGAGAAGAGTTAAGCAGGATAAGTTCTGAAAAAATAGCTCAAGCTCTAAACATCTCATGGAGCTCATGGAGTTCAATCCATCATCGAAATATAGAAGCCATATGGCACAACTGCAAACCTACTAAGATATGGCCGTCCACCTAAACTGACATCCCTAGAAAGGAGAACACTAGACACAGAAGCAGCCAAGAGGCCCGTCATCACTCTGTAAAAGAGGCAAGAAGACAGCCATTTTTTAAATCAAATCAAGCCATAAGAAGACCTGTTTGCAGTCTGCAAGAAGCCATGTAGTGGACACATTGAGCATGTGGAAGAAGGGGCTGTCGTCAACTAAGACCAAAGTAGAACTTTTTGGGCTAAACACTATATGTTACAGAAATTAAACACCGCACATTCACCATGAAAACACCATGCGGTGGAGAGGCTTTTCTTCAGCAGGGGCAGGGAAGCTGGTCAGAGTTTATGGTAAGATGAATAGCGCTAAATACAGGGCAATCCTGGAAGAAATCCTTTTAGAGGCAGCAAAAGACTTTAGACTGGGGCGTAAGTTCACCTTCCAGCAGGACAACAACCCTAAACATCTTGCTAGAGCTACAATGGTTGGTTTAGATCAAACCATATTCATGTGTGTGAATGGCCCAGTCACAGTCCAGACCAAAATCCCATTGATAATTTGTGACAAGACTTAAAGGGAACCTGACCTCTAAAAATGAGCCCCCAGGCTCAACCTGTCCCTGCACCATGGTAATCCATTTCTATCCATCCCTTTTAGTCCATAAAGTGCTATTTGCTGTCCTTCTGCTGTTGCTCACGCCTGTGCGCTTTTTTTCCCTTGTGCTGTCTGTCCCCTGTGTGCTCTCTTTTCCTCCAGTGCGCTTTCTCTCCCTTGTGCTGTCTCTACCCCTGTGCACTCCCTCCCCTTATGCTGTCTCTCCACGCTGTGTGCTCTCTCTCCCCTTGTGCTAATGTCTCGCCTCTGGCGGGTACCGTGGGGTACTCGGAACCGGGCCTTCTCGTCGTCTGGGGCTGCGGGATGTCACACTTGCGTGACCCGGTCCGTGATCCCCTCATCGGGCAAGCAGTAAAAGGGGGTTTGTAAAAATGGATGAAAGAAAAATAAAAATAAAAGAATATCGTTACACCATCCATGGTTTGTGGCCAGATGTAGGCCTGTTTCACATCTAAGGATGGTGTGATGGTGTGTGTTTTGCTTAATTAGCGTTTTTAGGCGTTTTTACTGCTAAAAACGCTTAAAAACGCTAGCGTTTTTGGTCCCATTGAGTTTAATGGAAACCCATGTAAAAACGCATGCAAAAATGCATTAGCGTTTTGAAAAACGCAAAACGCATGCGTTTTTGCCAACGCTGCCCAAAACGTCGGGAAATGCGTCTAGCGCGGCGTTTGCAAAAATGCATGCATTTTGTGTTTTTCAAAACGCTAATGCGTTTTTGCATGCGTTTTTACATGGGTTTCCATTAAAATCAATGGGACCAAAAATGCTAGCGTTTTAGTGGTAAAAACGCCTAAAAACGCTAATTGACCAAAACGCACACCACTCTTAGATGTGAAAACACCCATAGCCATCGCCGCAGTCGGGACCTCTGCGGATGATAGAGGTTGCAGCTAATTTCTTGCACCCTCCACGGTAGGGCTGGGCCCCAGGGCTACCCCATAGTATGTGTAAATGTAATGCAAAGTCTCGGTACCTTTGGGCAGTCTCCTGCTGCCGGCTCACAGAATCGGTTTCCACCTCTCATTCACACAATTAAAGTCTTACACAGGTTTACTTCTTGCTCGTCAGGTTTTACAACACAGTCAGTCAGTGCAATAGCGGCATGGCTGCCGTTATGGCCTCACAACTCTGACAGTTGTCAGGGGCCCAGCAGTGATGGAAGGAGAGGGGGGCCCGGACGAGAGGTTTAGAGGCGGGCTACAATCTTCAGGCCCCGCCCCCTCACATCTTCTACGGGCCTCCCTCTCTTCCTCGGCGGCTGCGGGCTGCGGCAGGCCTGCACTGGGGATCTGGCATCCCTGCTTGTCAGTGCTGGCCGCTGGCCCTTTAAATAATGTGGAGGCGGCATCCGCTCTCCCCACAGCACTGCCCGGCCCCCTTCACTGCTCTGGGGCCTTGAGGAAGCCCTACACCCAGGGCCAGTGTCAGCACCCGGGCAAATACCGGCAGGGCCCGGAGGTACCTGGGGGGCCCAAGCCATCTGCTGCGGGACAGAGTCCCCTGCCCTGCATCCTCCGATGGCTGTGGGACAGTGGGCGCTGTTTATGTGCCCCTGATAGTCGCCCTGGAGGCCTTCCTCACTCCAATTGCACTGTGCGCTTGGGAGCGATCTATCTCGAGATCATCATAGAGATCAGCTCCAGGCTCAGTGCAGATGGGCATGTGAAAGCACGTTGGGAGCTGATGTCTATGGTCTCCAGACAGTCCTCCAGCACCTCAGAGATCATAGAATCCTTCTCAGTGCAGAGAGATGGCATGATCGCTTCTGCTACACAGCTGCACACAGGTTAGGAGAGGGGAGAGAAGGGGGATGGTGGGTGGCCCCAGCACACAGGATCCCGGGCCCCCCAGCACACAGGAGGCCGGCCCCCCAGCACACATCTCCCTCTGCCCCTTTCTCCTCTCCCCTTCCTCTTCCCTTGGCCTGTTCTCCTCTTCTCCCCTTCCTCCTGTCCCACTCTGCCCTCCTCCCTTGCTGTACTTGTTTTTCGCTTGTCTCTTCCTCCCTTCTGCTGTCTCTCCCCGTGTACGCTGAGGCTTGTGTTCCAGACTGGAGCGCAAATGGGAGGAAAGTGCAGCAGCAGGTTGGGTTTGTCACAAGGGTATAATGGAGTGGACCCAGGCGATTATGAATTTGTTTGCTACAGCCAGTGTCCAGTTAGTCATTGAGGAATTTGACTCTCTGTTCGCATAGGCTGTGTAACCCATTCTTAGACCAGACACTAAATTACTCCTTGTCTAATTGCAAAATGGACCCCTCGGGGCCATATGGACTGTATGTATACAGTATATAGTATATATTATACACAGGTGTTGAGCATTGTGTTCTAAGTACCAACCCTCAGCCCGCCATATTGTGATGTGTCTAATCCTCAACAATTAACCTATGGATTAACTTTGATTCTGACTAATAAGCATTGCTCCATGTAAAACTTGTAATTATTGTCCCCTAATAATAACTGCCCACCAGGGTCTTGGTTATTTTGCTTATGTTCTGTGAGGCAGAAGGTGTATGTTTTTAATTGTTTTTAAACTCCATCAAGGTTTTCTGTTTTTCACGCACTAATAAATAACTTTCTCACTTGCAATCGGTTGTGCGCACTATACAGAAGCTCTTTCCTCTCCCCTTCATAGTTATATTGCTTCTGTGCTGCTGCACACATGTACTCTCCATTCCAGGCAGTGCGCTCACACATTGCTCATAGTCTCTCCACGCTGAGTGCTCGCTCTCCCCTGGTGCTCTCTCTCCCCCCTGTGTGCTGTCTCTTCCCATGTGCTCTTTTTTCCTCCTGTGCGCTCTATCTACTTTTGTGCTGTCTCTACCTCCTGTGCGCTCTCTCTCTCCTTTTGCTGTCTCTCCCCCTGTGTGCTCTCTCTTCCCACTGTGCGCTCTCTCTCCACTTGTGCTGTCTCTTCCCATGTGCTCTTTTTTCCTCCTGTGCGCTCTATCTACTTTTGTGCTGTCTCTACCTCCTGTGCGCTCCTCTCTCCTTTTGCTGTCTCTCCCCCTGTTTGCTCTCTCTTCCTACTGTGCGCTCTCTCTCCACTTGTGCTGTCTCTTCCCATGTGCTCTTTTTTCCTCCTGTGCGCTCTATCTACTTTTGTGCTGTCTCTACCTCCTGTGCGCTCTCTCTCTCCTTTTGCTGTCTCTCCCCCTGTGTGCTCTCTCTTCCTACTGTGCGCTCTCTCTCCACTTGTGCTGTCTTTTTCCTCCTGTGCGCTCTATCTACTTTTGTGCTGTCTCTACCTCCTGTGCGCTCTCTCTCTCCTTTTGCTGTCTCTCCCCTGTGTGCTCTCTCTTCCCACTGTGCGCTCTCTCTCCCCTTGTGCTGTCTCTTCCCATGTGCTCTTTTTTCCTCCTGTGCGCTCTATCTACTTTTGTGCTGTCTCTACCTCCTGTGCGCTCTCTCTCTCCTTTTGCTGTCTCTCCCCCTGTGTGCTCTCTCTTCCTACTGTGCGCTCTCTCTCCACTTGTGCTGTCTCCTCCCATGTGCTCTTTTTTCCTCCTGTGCGCTCTATCTACTTTTGTGCTGTCTCTACCTCCTGTGCGCTCTATCTCCCCTTCTGCTGTCTCTCCCTGTTTATGCTGAGGTCTGTGTTCAAGACTGGAGCGCAAATGGGAGGAAGTGCAGCAGCAGGTTTGGTTTGTCACAAGGGTATAATGGAGTGTTTGCTGCAGCCATTGTCCTAGACAGCATGTGGGGCCCCCGTCACAGATCTCCTAAAGGTGGCGCTGTTTCTTTGACTGATCAACCAAACTATAGGCTTCTCCACATACCAGTTTAACTGTAATGTAAACGATGTCCTGTATGGGGCACTGTTTTTGGGACAAATTTACACACACTGACACACAGACTGGAGAGGGCTTTTATATACTGTAGATATACAGCATTTTCTTCTTAGGTGTAAACAGATAAAATGCTGAACATGTATCATTGCCCAAATATTTACGGACCTAACTGCATGTGTGACTGACATTACAAGCTCATCTTATTAGGCAGCTTTCACATCTGCAATTCTGCCCGTTAGTGGCATCCGGCAGTTTTGTCGCATCTGCCACTTCACGGCTGACTTGCGGCAAGCCCCACTCATTCTCTGCAGGACCTGCGGCCATGTGCGGTTTTTCCAGATCTAGCAGTGTTATTTTTGCACAGGCGCAAGTGCCGGAGCTGCCGGATCCGACGAAAACTGCACCTGACTGCAAGTCCCATAGAGAATGAATGGGGCTTGCTGCAAGTCAGCCGTTACTTAGCAGATGCGACAAACCGCAAAAGCGGCTGACCGCGGTTTTTTTCGCTGCCGCACCTGCCGCAAGTGCAAAACCGCACTTGCCGCATCTGCCGCAAGTCCCCCTATACTTTGTATGGGAAAAACCGCAACCGCGCCGCAAGTGGAACGGTTATGCGGCAAACGCGGCAGATGCGGTTTTTTCACCGCATCTGCCGCGAATTACGAAAAACGCTGATGTGAAAGGGCCTGGTGGTTCTATAAACTGGTCCGCTTTCCTCATCCTGAAAAGAGCAATAGATTGTATGAAGCAGAACAGAAGATAGTTTATGATTTCCATGGTATATAATAACACGTTCCCCTGCCTGTGTGACATCACATGAATATCAGGGAAGGAGCAGTAATTTGTTAATTGGCCTCTGTGTGTAGATCCCTGCAGCCCCAGCACAATGACTGTAATTATCATCTTACTCGCTCCATTGTGTAGTGAGGAGAAGCAGACTAGTAATAATGAGGAGTCAGACACTACAACAGGCTACGGCTGCTACTGTGACATCCCACCTTACTGTACAGTGTGCCCCCTATATTACTGTACAGTGTAACCCCAACATTACAGTACAGTGTGCCCCCTATATTACTGTACAGTCAGTGTTCCCCTATATTACTGTACAGTCAGTGTGCCCCCAACATTACTGTACAGTCAGTGTGCCCCCTATATTACTGTACAGTCAGTGTACCCCCTATATTACTGTACAGTCAGTGTGCCCCCTAATATTACTGTACAGTCAGTGTGCCCCCTATATTACTGTACAGTGTAACCCCAACATTACAGTACAGTGTGCCCCCTATATTACTGTACAGTCAGTGTGCCCCCTATATTACTGTACAGTCAGTGTGCCCCCTATATTACTGTACAGTGTAACCCCAACATTACAGTACAGTGTGCCCCCTATATTACTGTACAGTCAGTGTGCCCCCTATATTACTGTACAGTCAGTGTGCCCCCTATATTACTGTACAGTCAGTGTGCCCCCTATATTACTGTACAGTCAGTGTGCCCCCTATATTACTGTACAGTGTAACCCCAACATTACAGTACAGTGTGCCGCCTATATTACTGTACAGTCAGTGTGCCCCCTATATTACTGTACAGTCAGTGTGCCCCCTATATTACTGTACAGTCAGTGTGCCCCCAACATTACAGTACAGTGTAACCCCAACATTACTGTACAGTGTAACCCCAACCTTACTGTACAGTCAGTGTGCTCCCTATATTACTGTACAGTCAGTGTGCCCCCTTTATTACTGTACAGTCAGTGTGTCCCCTATATTACTGTACAGTCAGTGTGCCCCCTATATTACTGTACAGTCAGTGTGTCCCCTATATTACTGTACAGTCAGTGTGCCCTATATTACTGTACAGTCAGTGTGCCCCCTATATTACTGACAGTCAGTGTGTCCCCTATATTACTGTACAGTCAGTGTGTCCTATATTACTGTACAGTCAGTGTGCCCCTATATTATTGTACAGTCAGTGTGCCCCCTATTTACTGTACAGTCAGTGTGCCCCCTATATTACTGTATGTCAGTGTGCCCCCTATATTATGTTATAGTCAGTGTGCCCCCAAATTACGTACAGTCAGTGTGCTCCCTATATTACTGTACAGTCAGTGTGCCCCCCTATATTACTGTACAGTCAGTGTGCCCCCTATATTACTGTACAGTCAGTGCTGCCCCCTATATTACTGTATAGTCAGTGTGCCCCAAATTACTACAGTCAGTTCCCCTATATTACTGTACAGTCAGTGTGCCCCTATATTACTGTACAGTCAGTGTGCCCCTATATTACTGTACAGTCAGTGTGCCCCCTATATTACTGTACAGTCAGTGTGCCCCAATTACGTACAGTCAGTGTGCTCCCTATATTACTGTACAGTCAGTGTTCCCCTATATTATTGTACAGTCAGTGTGCCCCCAATTACGTACAGTCAGTGTGCCCCTATATTACTGTACAGTCAGTGTCCCCTATATTACGTACAGTCAGTGTGCCCCTATATTACGTACGTCAGTGTTCCCCTATATTACTGTACAGTCAGTGTGCCCCCATATTACTGTACAGTCAGTGTGCCCCTATATTATGTACAGTCAGTGTCCCCTATATTAGTACAGTCGTGTGCCCCCATATAGTACAGTGTACCCCAATTTACTGTACAGTGTGCCCCCAACTTACAGTACAGTGTGCCCCCTATATTACTGTACAGTCGTGTGCCCCTAATTACTGTCAGTCAGTGTGCCCCTATATTACTGTACAGTCAGTGTGCCCCCTAATACTGTATAGTCAGTGTCCCCTATATTACTGTACAGTCATGTGCCCCTATATTACTGTACAGTCAGTGTGCCCCTATATTACTGTACGTGTGTGCCCCTATATTACTGTACAGTAGTGTTCCCCTATATTACTGTACAGTCAGTGTGCCCCCTATATTACTGTACAGTCAGTGTTCCCCTATATTACTGTATAGTCAGTGTGCCCCTATTTACTGTATACAGTGTTCCTAATTACTGTAAGTCAGTGTGCCCCTATATTACTGTACAGTAGTGTCCCCTATATTACTGTAAGTCAGTGTGCCCCTATATTACTGTACAGTCAGTGTTCCCCTATATTACTGTACAGTCAGTGTGCCCCTATATTACTGTACAGTCAGTGTCCCCCTATATTACTGTACAGTCAGTGTGCCCCCTATATTACTGTACAGTCAGTGTGCCCCTATATTACTGTACAGTCAGTGTGCCCCCTATATTACTGTACAGTCAGTGTGCCCCCTATATTACTGTACATCAGTGTGCCCCTATATTACGTACAGTGAGTGTGTCCCCTATAACGTACAGTCAGTGTGCCCCTATATTACTGTTATCAGTGGCCCCTATATTACTGTACAGTCAGTGTGCCCCCTATATTACTGTACAGTCAGTGTGCCCCTATATTACTGTAAGTCATGTGCCCCCTATATTACTGTACAGTCAGTGTGCCCCTAATTACTGTACAGTCAGTGTGCCCCTATATTACTGTAAGTTCCAGTCAGTGGTGCCCCCTAATTACTGTACAGTCAGTGTGCCCCCTATATTACTGTACAGTCAGTGTGCCCCCTATATTACGTACAGTCAGTGTGCCCCTATATTACTGTACAGTCAGTGTGCCCCCATATTACTGTACAGTGGTGCCCCCATATTACTGTACCAGTGTGCCCCTATATTACTGTACAGTCAGTGTGCCCCCTATATTACTGTACAGTCAGTGTGCCCCCTATATTACTGTACAGTGGTGCCCCCAATTACGTACAGTGTGCCCCCTATATTACTGTACAGTCAGTGTGCCCCTATATTACTGTACAGTCAGTGTGCCCCCTATATTACTGTACAGTCAGTGTGCCCCCTATATTACTGTACAGTCAGTGTGCCCCTATATACTGTACAGTGTGCCCCAATTACGTAAGCAGTGTGCCCCTATATTACTGTACAGTCAGTGTGCCCCCTATATTACTGTACAGTCAGTTGCCCCTATATTACTGTACAGTCATGTGCCCCCAATATTACAGATTCCCATTTGTAACCCCCAATTACTGTACAGTGTCCCCATATTACTGTACAGTCAGTGTGCCCCTATATTACTGTACAGTCAGTGTCCCCTTATTACTGTACAGTCAGTGTGTCCCCTATATTACTGTACAGTCAGTGTGCCCCTATATACTGTACAGTCAGTGTGCCCCTATATTACTGTACAGTCAGTGTGTCCCTATATTACTGTACAGTCAGTGTGCCCCCTATATTACTGTAAGTCAGTGTGCCCCTATATTACTGTACAGTCAGTGTGCCCTATATTACTGTACAGTCAGTGTCCCCTATATTATGTACAGTCATGTGCCCCTATATTACTGTAAGTCAGTGTGCCCCTATATTACTGTAAGTCAGTGTGCCCCCTATATTACTGTAAGTCAGTGTGCCCCCAAATTACGTACAGTCAGGTGCCCCTATATTACTGTACAGTCAGTGTGCCCCTATATTACTGTAAGTCAGTGTGCCCCCTATATTACTGTACAGTCAGTGTGCCCCCTATATTACTGTAAGTCAGTGTGCCCCCATATTACGTACAGTCTGTGCCCCTATATTACTGTACAGTCAGTGTCCCCTATATTACTGTACAGTCAGTGTGCCCCCTATATTACTGTACAGTCATGTGCCCCCTATATTACGTACAGTCATGTCCCCCAAATTACGTACAGTCAGTGTGCCCCTATATTACTGTACAGTCTGTTCCCTATATTATGTACAGTCAGTGTGCCCCCATTACGTACATCATGTGCCCCTTATATTCTGTACAGTGTTGCCCCTAATTACGTACAGTCAGTGTGCCCCTATATTACAGTAATCAGTTGCTCCCCAATTACGTACAGTCAGTGTGCCCCTATTACTGTACAGTCAGTGTCCCCCTATATATGTACAGTCAGTTCCCCTATATTATGTACAGTCGTGTGCCCCCTAAATACTGTACATGTACCCAATTACTGTACAGTGTGCCCCCACATTACAGTCATTCCCCTATATTACTGTACAGTCATGTGCCCCTATATTACTGTACAGTCAGTGTGCCCCTATATTACTGTACAGTCAGTGTGCTCCCTATATACTGTAGTCAGTGCCTCCATATTACTGTACAGTCAGTGTGCCCCTATATACTGTACAGTCATGTGCCCCCTATATTACTGTACAGTGAGTGTGTCCCCTATATTACTGTACATAGTTGTCCCCTATATTACTGTAAGTCATGTGCCCCTATATTACTGTACATCAGTGTGTCCCTATATTACTGTAATCAGTGTTCCCTATTTACTTATAGTCAGTGTCCCCTATATTACTGTACATCAGTGTGTTCCCCTATATTACTGTACAGTCATGTCCCCTATATACTGTAAGTCATTGCCCCTATATTACTGTACATCAGTTCCCCTATATTACTGTACATCAGGTGCTCCCTATATTATGTACAGTCAGTGCCCCTATATTACTGTACAGTCAGTTGTGCCCCCTATATTACTGTACATCAGTGTGCTCCCTATATTACTGTACAGTCAGTGTGCCCCCTATATTACTGTACAGTCAGTGTGTCCCCTATATTACTGTTCCATGTCAGTTGTGCCCCTATATTACTGTACAGTCAGTGTGCCCCCTATATTACTGTACAGTCAGTGTGCCCCTATATTACTGTATCAGTCAGTGTGGCCCCTATATTACTGTACAGTCAGTGTGCCCCTATATTACTGTACAGTCAGTGTGCCCCCTATATTACTGTAAGTCAGTGTGCCCCTATATTACTGTACAGTCAGTGTGTCCCCTATATTACTGTACAGTCAGTGTGCCCCCTATATTACTGTACAGTCAGTGGTCCCCTATATTACTGTACAGTCAGTGTGCCCCCTATATTACTGTACAGTCAGTGTGCCCCCTATATTATGTAAGTCAGTGGCCCCCTATATTACTGTACAGTGTGCTCCCTATATTACTGTACAGTCAGTGTGGCCCCCTATATTACTGTACAGTCAGTGTGCCCCCTATATTACTGTACAGTCAGTGTGCCCCTATATTACTGTACAGTAGTGTCCCCTATATTACTGTACAGTCAGTGTGCCCCCTATATACTGTACAGTCAGTGTGCCCCCTATATTACTGTACAGTCAGTGTGCCCCTATATCATATCCCTTATTACTAGTCAGTGTTCCCTATATTACTGTATAGTCAGTGTGCCCCCTATATTACTGTACAGTCAGTGTGCCCCCTATATTACTGTACAGTCAGTGTGTCCCCTATATTACTGTACAGTGTGTCCCCTATATTACTGTATAGTCAGTGTGTCCCCCTATATTACTGTATCAGTCAGTGTGCCCCTATAATTACTGTACAGTCAGTGTGCCCCTATATTACTGTACAGTCAGTGTGTCCCCCTATATTACTGTACAGTCAGTGTGCCCCCTATATTACTGTACAGTCAGTGTGCCCCCTATATTACTGTACAGTCAGTGTGCCCCCTATATTACTGTACAGTCAGTGTGCCCCTATATTACTGTACAGTCAGTGTGCCCCTATATTATGTACAGTCAGTGTGCCCCTATATTACTGTACAGTCAGTGTGTCCCCTATATTACTGTACAGTCAGTGTGCCCCCTATATTACTGTACAGTCAGTGTGCTCCCTATATTACTGTACAGTCAGTGTGCCCCCTATATTACTGTACAGTCAGTGTGCTCCCTATATTACTGTACAGTCAGTGTGCCCCCTATATTACTGTACAGTCAGTGTGCCCCCTATATTACTGTACAGTCAGTGTGCCCCTATATTACTGTACAGTCAGTGTGCTCCCCTATATTACTGTACAGTCAGTGTGTCCTATTACTGTACGTCAGTGTGCCCCTATATTACTGTACAGTCAGTGTGCCCCTTATATTACTGTACAGTCAGTGTGTCCCCTATATTACTGTACAGTCAGTGTGCCCCCTATATTACTGTACAGTCAGTGTGCCTCCTATATTACTGTACAGTCAGTGCTCCCTATATTACTGTATAGTCAGTGTGCCCCCTATATTACTGTACAGTCAGTGTGCCCCCTATATTACTGTACAGTCAGTGTGCCCCCTATATTACTGTATATCAGTGTGTCCCTATATTACTGTACAGTCAGTGTGTCCCCTATATTACTGTACAGTCAGTGTGCCCCTATATTACTGTACAGTGAGTGTGTCCCCTATATTACTGTACAGTCAGTGTGCCCCTATATTACTGTATAGTCAGTGTGCCCCTATATTACTGTACAGTCAGTGTGCCCCCATATTACTGTACAGTCAGTGTGCCCCTATATTACTGTATAGTCAGTGTGCCCCTATATTACTGTACAGTCAGTGTGTCCCCTATATTACTGTACAGTCAGTGTGCCCCTATATTACTGTACAGTCAGTGTGCTCCCTATATTACTGTACAGTCAGTGTGTCCCCTATATTACTGTACAGTCAGTGTGCCCCCTATATTACTGTACAGTCAGTGTGCCCCCTATATTACTGTAAGTCAGTGTGCCCCTATATTACTGTACAGTCAGTGTGCCCCTATATTACTGTACAGTCAGTGTGCCCCCTATATTACTGTACAGTCAGTGTGCCCCTATATTACTGTACAGTCAGTGTGCCCCCTATATTACTGTACAGTCAGTGTGCTCCCTATATTACTGTACAGTCAGTGTGCCCCCTATATTACTGTACAGTTCCCATTATGTAGGTGCCCCCTATATTACTGTACAGTCAGTGTGCCCCTATATTACTGTACAGTCAGTGTGCCCCCTATATTACTGTACAGTCAGTGTGCCCCCTATATTACTGTACAGTCAGTGTGTCCCCTATATTACTGTACAGTCAGTGTGCCCCTATATTACTGTACAGTCAGTGTGCCCCTATATTACTGTACAGTCAGTGTGCCCCTATATTACTGTACAGTCAGTGTGCCCCCTATATTACTGTACAGTCAGTGTGCCCCTATATTACTGTACAGTCAGTGTGCCCCCTATATTACTGTACAGTCAGTGTGCCCCCTATATTACTGTACAGTCAGTGTGCCCCCTATATTACTGTACAGTCAGTGTGTCCCCTATATTACTGTACAGTCAGTGTGCCCCTATATTACTGTACAGTCAGTGTGCCCCCTATATTACTGTACAGTCAGTGTGCCCCTATATTACTGTACAGTCAGTGTGCCCCTATATTACTGTACAGTCAGTGTCCCCTATATTACTGTACAGTCAGTGTGCCCCCTATATTACTGTACAGTCAGTGTGCCCCTATATTACTGTACAGTCAGTGTGCCCCTATATTACTGTACAGTCAGTGTGCCCCCTATATTACTGTACAGTCAGTGTGCCCCTATATTACTGTACAGTCAGTGTGCCCCTATATTACTGTATGTCAGTGTGCCCCTATATTACTGTATAGTCAGTGTGTCCCCTATATTACTGTATAGTCAGTGTGTCCCCTATATTACTGTATCAGTGTGTCCCCTATATTACTGTACAGTCAGTGTGTCCCTATATTACTGTACAGTCAGTGTGCCCCTATATTACTGTACAGTCAGTGTGCCCCCTATATTACTGTACAGTCAGTGTGTCCCCTATATTACTGTACAGTCAGTGTGCCCTATATTACTGTACAGTCAGTGTGCCCCTATATTACTGTACAGTCAGTGTGTCCCCTATATTACTGTACAGTCAGTGTGCCCCTATATTACTGTACAGTCAGTGTGTCCCTATATTACTGTACAGTCAGTGTGCCCCCTATATTACTGTACAGTCAGTGTGTCCCCTATATTACTGTACAGTCAGTGTGCCCCCTATATTACTGTATCAGTCAGTGTGCCCCTATATTACTGTACAGTCAGTGTGCTCCCCTATATTACTGTACAGTCAGTGTGCCCCTATATTACTGTAAGTCAGTGTGCCCCTATATTACTGTAAGTCAGTGTGTCCCCTATATTACTGTATAGTCAGTGTGCCCCTATATTACTGTACAGTCAGTGTGCCCCCTATATTACTGTACAGTCAGTGTGCCCCTATATTACTGTACAGTCAGTGTGCCCCCTATATTACTGTACAGTCAGTGTGCTCCCTATATACTGTACAGTCAGTGTGCCCCTATATTACTGTACAGTCAGTGTGTCCCCTATATTACTGTACAGTCAGTGTGCCCCTATATTACTGTACAGTCAGTGTGTCCCTATATTACTGTACAGTCAGTGTGTCCCCTATATTACTGTAAGTAGTGTGTCCCCTATATTACTGTACAGTCAGTGTGCCCCTATATTACTGTACAGTCAGTGTGTCCCCTATATTACTGTACAGTAGTGTGTCCCCTATATTACTGTACAGTCAGTGTGCCCCTATATTACTGTACAGTCAGTGTGCCCCCTATATTACTGTACAGTCAGTGTGTCCCCTATATTACTGTACAGTCAGTGTGCCCCCTATATTACTGTACAGTCAGTGTGCCCCCTATATTACTGTACAGTCAGTGTGCCCCCTATATTACTGTACAGTCAGTGTGCCCCTATATTACTGTACAGTCAGTGCCCCCTATATTACTGTACAGTCAGTGTGCCCCTATATTACTGTACAGTCAGTGTGTCCCCTATATTACTGTATAGTCAGTGTGCCCCTATATTACTGTACAGTCAGTGTGCCCCCTATATTACTGTATAGTCAGTGTCCCCTATATTACTGTACAGTCAGTGTGCCCCTATATTACTGTACAGTCAGTGTGCCACAATATTCTGTAAGTTGTCCTATTACTGACAGTCGTGTCCTATATGTACGTCGGTCCTATATTAGTACAGTCAGTGTCCTATTTATGTAAGTGCCTATATTAGAGTGTCCTTAGTGTGCCATATTACGTCGTGTGCCATATTGATATCATGTGCCATATACGTACGTGTCCCTATATTACTGTAGCAGTGTCCAAACTAAGTGATGCTATATAGGGACAGTGTGCCAATCTTAAGTGTCCCTATAACGGATCGGTGTCAATTTCTGGACATCATGTCCTATGTACTAGTGTCCATCGTCAGGGCCTCCATATTACTGTATCTGTCCTTATGTATCGCCTATTTGAGTCGGCCCATATAGACGCACGTGCCCTTATTACTGACGTGCCTTATCTCTCTGGAGTCACCATATAAGGGATAGTAGTGTGCCTTACTGAAGTCAGTGGCCTATATTCGGCTTCGTGTGCCCATATGTAGTAGTGTATTGAACACGGTCTATACTATCTGTCAGTCAGTGTCCCATACTAGCAGCATGTCCTATTTACAGTACAAGTCCCATATACTGTAGTTGGCCATTATAGTTGTCCCAATATATTAGTCAACTGGTGGCTTATACATATTATGTAAGTCAGTGTGCCCAAAAAATAAATATTATGTACAGTAGTGTCCTATATTATGTATCAGTGTGTTTTCAGTCTTGCTCTAGTTAATTACTGTATAGTCAGTGTGCCCCATATTACTGTACAGTCAGTGTGCCCCTATATTACTGTACAGTCAGTGTGCCCCTATATTACTGTACAGTCAGTATAGTCATTCCCCTATATTACTGTATAGTCAGTGTGCCCCCTATATTACTGTACAGTCAGTGTGCCCCTATATTACTGTAAGTCAGTGTGTGCCCCTATTACTGTACAGTCAGTGTGCCCCATATAGTAAGCGGTTCAGCTCTGGCTCAGTTTCAGCTCAGCATTGGACAGCGAATATGGGGGGGGGGGGGGGTTCAACTGTCAGTGTCAATTACGTTGGCACGAGCCCCGATTACAAGGACGGCGGGGTTATGACTGTAGGGCGGATAGTAGGTATGCCGGGCGGCCCGCATCAGACTGTGATACATTGTTCCATTTCGTGTGGTACAGACGGGCCCCGGGCACGACAGCTCGTGTCTCCCGCCGGTTCCCCGGTATGGCGCCCCCTTCCGGTACATGATCTGTCGCCCCCGGTAGGGTTAGTCAGCCCGGGTGTGTCTCGGAAGTCGGTCCTCCCATATGGCGGCGAGTCGGACGTACGTGGCTCCCCGGTGCCCCGGTACTCCCTCCGGGACGGGCTGTGGCTGTGGCCGCGTGCTCGTCTTCTTCGGATGGAGCTCGGACCTGTGGCTGCGCGGATTACTGCAGCGGCGCCGGCTCAGCTGCTTCTGGCCCACGGTGCTGCTGGTGCTGCTGCCCTCCCTCCTCACCCAGAGCCTGAGCTTCAGCTGGGCGGTCACCGACAGGGGCTCCTCACCCGCCGCCACCCGCCCCTGCTGCCGCCTATGCGCCTGGATCGTGCAGGGCTCCATCCACCTGCTGCAGCTCGGACAGGTGTGGAGGTGAGAGGGTTAACTGCGCACACCGGGGGCATCGCGGGTCACACCAGGGGCACAGGGGGCATCACTGGTCACACCAGAGGCACAGAGGGCATCACTGGTCACACCAGAGGCATCACTGGTCACACCAGGGGCATCACTGGTCACACCAGGGGCATCACTGGTCACACCAGGGGCATCACTGGTCACACCAGGGGCATCACTGGTCACACCAGGGGCATCACTGGTCACACCAGGGGCATCACTGGTCACACCAGGGGCATCACTGGTCACACCAGGGGCATCACTGGTCACACCAGGGGCATCACTGGTCACACCAGAGGCACAGGGGGCATCACTGGTCACACCAGAGGCACAGGGGGCATCACTGGTCACACCAGAGGCACAGGGGGCATCACTGGTCACACCAGAGGCATCACTGGTCACACCAGAGGCACAGGGGGCATCACTGGTCACACCAGAGGCATCACTGGTCACACCAGAGGCACAGGGGGCATCACTGGTCACACCAGAGGCATCACTGGTCACACCAGAGGCACAGGGGGCATCACTGGTCACACCAGAGGCATCACTGGTCACATCAGAGGCATTGCTGGTCATTACTGAGAGTTTCACTCATCACAGGGTGGGGGTCATCACTGGTCACACCAAGGGGCACTGGGGTTATTGCTGGTCACACCAGGGGGCATCACTGGTTATACTGTGGTCATCACTGGTCACACTGGGGGCATCGCTGGTCATACGCAGGGTATCGGAGGCATCACTGGTCACACAGAGGGCATTAGTTAACCAACTTCATTTAGGAATAGTTTATATTCTTGCCACAATTGTCCAAACAAACTATTCCCCTCATGGACATGACTAATCGCACCTTAGGTACACGATATAGATACAGATAATCACGATCAAACGTCATGTAATTGCAAAAAAACAGTGATTTTTAATGATAGATAAAAACAGATTTCAACCACAGAACAAGCAGCAGTATGGCAGGCTGCACCACTGAGGCACAATAGGTTTATACAGAATCACATAGTGTTTATGGGGCTGTTCCAACCAGAATGATAACACATCAGAAGTACATAAGATATTCAATAACCAAATGGCTGTACATATGTGTATTTATATACAACTTAGAATCCAGCTGGGCACAATCAGCCCAGGTACAATCAATCCTGGATACATCTATATACATACATGGCTTAATGCATATACAATTCTGATCATACGTGCTTATTGCACTGCTAGAACCTAGTTCCATGCAGCTGCTGCATGGTAACCAGCATTAAACCAACATTCTGGCAGACTGCCCCATTGTAATTACCTATGATAAGGTGCTCTAGTGCTCATGTGCCACAGGACAGTGGTGCCCCTGACCCGACCCCTACGATCGTTACGGCTCCACCTTCATCAGGGGGTGACCACCTGGACAGTGTAGTGTGCTTAAAAAGGCTGGCCAGCCAATCGGGATCTCACAGACCTGACAATGTAATTTACAACATCACAAACCTGGAGATTGTGGACTAACTGATTACACGTCATGGAAGCATAGATCACATGGAGCAATTACATGACGTTTGATCGTGATTATCTGTACACAGAGGGCATTGTGGAAATCGCTGGGGTCATTACTGGTCACACAGAGGGCATTGTGGACATCGCTGGGGTCATTACTGGTCACACAGAGGGCATTGTGGACATCGCTGGGGTCATTACTGGTCACACAGAGGGCATTGTGGACATCGCTGGGGTCATTACTGGTCACACAGAGGGCATTGTGGACATCGCTGGGGTCATTACTGGTAACATAGAGGGCATCTTGGACATCGCTGGGGTCATTACTGGTCACACAGAGGGCATTGTGGACATCGCTGGGGTCATTACTGGTAACATAGAGGGCATTGTGGACATCGCTGGGGTCATTACTGGTAACATAGAGGGCATTGTGGACATCGCTGGGGACGGGTCATTACTGGTCACACCAGAGGCATTGCTGGTCATCACTGATCACACAGAGGGCATCACTGAGGGCATCACTGGGGTATTCACTGGTCATACCGGTGTAATTGTTGGTCACACAAGGGGCCACACCATACTGGGGACATCACTGGTCACATCAGGGGCATTGCTAGTCAGAAAGGGGGCATCACTGGTCACACTGGGGTCATCACTGGTCACATTGAATATGAGATCACATCGGTTATAATAGGCATAATCATTGTTCACATCACTGATCATACTGGGCATCACTGGGGTGGTCACTTTGAGCATTGGCAACTCTGGTTATACTGGGTGTAAGAAATAACTGGGCACCTCATCATACGGGGTACAGCAGATCACATTGGCATGATTACCGTAGTTGTAATTGGTGCAACTGGCAACTGATGGCCCAGCATAATCTGTGTAAATCAGATAAAACTGGACATCACTGGTCAAATTTTGTCCAACAGATCACACTGGGTATTACTGGCTACACTGGACAACAGTAGCCATACTATACAAGAGATCACACTGGGTACACTAGATCATGTTTGGGTACACTGGTCTTGCCATTTGCAGCAAGTTACTTGGGTCATCACGGTTGGTATCAATGGTTACATTCAAAATCATTGATTATCCTGGTACAGATCACATGTATCATCACTAATCATGAGTGGGTGCAGTATTAAGGGCCTGTCACACGTGTCAATGTCGCCCGCGATATCGCTCATGCATCACAAATTATTCGTCGCCTGAGCGATGTGGAATTATCGCAGGTGAGATGTCACACGCGTCAATATGACCCAGCGATGCGGTGATGTCGCCATCTTGCAAGCGATTTTATTTAGTCGCTTGTACGATGTCAAAATAGAAAATACGCCGCTGAGTTTAGTGTCACACGCAGCGATGCACAAGGTCTACTGAGCGATGAGCGACAGGTTTTACGTCTGGCAGTGAAACCTGCGATCAGCGACACATCGCTGGTTGCATCGCTTGGTCACACGCTTCAATGTCGCTCCTGCGTCACTCTTTACGTCGCTTGAGCAACTGAAAATCCGTGACGTACTGAGCGACATTGACAGCGATATCGACGCGTGTGACATCCCCTTTACTATTACACCAGGCATGTCTGCTCAGATTGGATCTCACCGTTTCTCATTGGGAATTGCTGGTGGCGGAGATGACTGGTTACATTGGGCATTTCTTCTGGTTGCTTGTACACTGATCATCACTGGTCACATCTCATACTGGTTAAATTGGGCCAATGATACTGGTCCCACTGGTGATTACTGTGTGATCATTTGTGGTTCATACTGGTATCGCAGATGATGAGAGTAATCATTATCGGTTGCTATGGATGATGGAATATTCACACTGCTCCTTATGGTGCTATATCTCCATATGTTGTGAGAACAGTTCTCATGTTATATACAGGTCATGTACTGTCAGTATACATTCATGTTATATACAGGTCACTGTACTTAGTACATTTCATGTTATATACAGGTCACTGTACTGTCTATACATCTATTTTATATACAGGCACTGTATGTCGTATACATTCATGTTATACAGGTCACTGTACTGTCAGTACATCTCATGTTATAAGGACTGTACGTCACATACATCTCATGTTATATACAGGTCAATGTACTGTCAGTATACCTCTCATGTTATATACAGGTCAATGTACTGTCAGTATACATCTCATGTTATATACAGGTCACTGTACTGTCAGTATACTCTCATGTTATATACAGGTCACTGTACTGTCAGTATACATCAAATGTAATATACAGGTCACTGTACTGTTAGTATACATCACGTGTAATATACAGGTGACTGTACTGTTAGTATACATCACGTGTAATATACAGGTGACTGTACTGTTAGTATACATCACGTGTAATATACAGGTCACTGTACTGTTAGTATACAGCACGTGTAATATACAGGTCACTGTACTGTTAGTATATAGCACTGTAATATACAGGTCACCATGTCCCATTTTGTTTTGGCAGGTACCTGCGAGCGCTGTATCTGGGCCTGCAGAGCCGTTGGCATTCGGAGCAGCAGAGCCGCCATTTCTACTGGCGGATGATGTTTGAGAGCGCAGATATCAGCATGCTGCGCCTGCTGGAGACATTTCTGAAGAGCGCCCCCCAACTGGTGCTGCAGCTCTGCATCATGGTGCAGCAAGGCCATGTGGAGCCGTTACAGGGTGAGCACCTTTCCCTTACCTGCCGGCCCCCCAGAACGTGCTCTGTGCAGAAACCCTGGATAAGGTGTAGAGATGTTGGTGCACATTCACATAGTGCATGATATATGTACTCGTCTGTGTGCTGGGCATGCTGAGCCCTGTAGTTGTTTGCATTTATGTTGGAATTTCCCCAGGAACACCTTGCATCTGTGAACATGCAGCGCATTCGGTTTAGACCAGCGCTGATCACTTACATAACTGACCTTTATTGTCTGGGAATGAATAATTTACTGTAATCAGTTGGAGGTGGTGGTGAGAGGAGCGAGACTCTCTCTTCTCAGGAAGTCCTCGTCCCCCGCTGACCCCTCCTCACCATGACCTTTTTGTTCTCAATGGTTCGTCTCTCAGTTGCGTTGTTGCTACTTGTATAAATGTGAAATTAGTAAATTATGGATGAAAGATTGATCACTGACATTATATATTTCATGGCATCCAAAAGTATGTGATCCCTGAACATGTCAGTAGATGGAGAATAAGCTTCCTCAAACAATGATCATAATTCAGGATGAATAACGTAGACAGATTATTGTTTCTCTGCCACCGGCCTCACACATTCGGACAGGGGCTATCCTTCTAACATCTGGAAAAACCAGATTCCTCCTCCAGACTGCTAAATGGTGAATAGAGACCACTTACGTGGCTTTACACTACCCGGCAGACACCTGGCATTGAGCACTCAAACCTTTGTTCAGTTGCTCGAAACCCCAAACTGTAAAGCTCCAGATGAACAATCCTTGTTCTGGATTTTCTTCCAGATTTGAGAACCCTATAATAAATTCTGCAACTAAAGGCAGAAAATATTTCGGCTACAGTCAGACATTAGTGTGACCCATCAAAGCTCTCTCTGTTTCTCTGAGACAGCATGCGGATCCATTGAGATTCATTGGTCCATGCTTCATATCCAGGAGATTTCATGCATGCCCTATTCTCATCCGTTTTTTGGATCTAGATTTGTCCATTTCCTGAACAACTCCTTTTTATATAGAGTAGTTCCACTTATAAAATATCAGATACTCCATCTGGTACCAATAAAGTCGGCTCCAGATGTCGCATGACATTATTATGTCACGAGAACCCTGGAACCCATCCATGGCCGCTGTTGGGTTGCTGCACTTTCACTACTTCCATTTTTGAGGTTCTGACGAAGGTAGTGAGCGCGCAGCATCTGAATAATGGACACAGACTGTCTACAGGGCTTACATGACGTATTAATGTCACAGGAACGGCATTGGCAAGAGAGGTGGATCTACTGCTCTCACTTGTGATAATGTCACAGGAAAGGGGCATTGGCAAAGGAGGTGGGCCTATAGGCCTCCTGTGACATAATAGTCACAGGAACGGCATTGGTAAGGGAGGTGGGTCTATAGGGTGCACGTAACATAATAATGTCACAGGAACGGCATTGGTAAGGGAGGTGGGTCTATGGGCCTCACTTGACATAATGCCACAGGAATGGCATTGGTAAGGGAGGTGGGTCTATAGGGCTCACATGACACAATGCCACAGGAACGGCATTGGTAAGGGAGGTGGGTCTATAGGGCGCACATGACATATTGTCACAGGAACGGCATTGGTAAGGGAGGTGTGTCTATAGGGTGCACATGACATAATGTCACAGGAACGGCATTGGTAAGGGAGGTGGGTCTACTGTCCTCACTTGAGATAATAATGTCACAGGAGTGGGGCGATGGCAAAGGATATGGGCCTATAGGCCTCCCATGACATAATAATGTCACAGGAAAGGCATTGGTAAGGGAGGTGGGTCTATAGGGCTCACATGACATAATGCCACAGGAATGGAATTGGTAAGGGAGGTGAGGTGGGTCTATAGGGCGCACATGACCTATTGTCACAGGAACGGCATTGGTAAGGGAGGTGTGTCTATAGGGCGCACGTGACATAATAATGTCACAGGAACGGCATTGGTAAGGGAGGTGGATCTATGGGGCTCACGTGACATTATATTGTCACTGAAACGGCATTGGTAAGGGAGGTGACTATCTGTTATTTTTATTTTATAAGGGGGACTACTTAATTTAGGAACCAGTTGTGCGTGTACGGGAATCTGTGTAGAAAGGATGGCACGTGACAGACAGTTTTATTAGTTATTAACTGATCCTTGGCTTAGATTCAATCAATAAACAATAGTTTAGAGACTTTAGACAGTCCACCTTCATCAGTGAAATAAAAGGATGCAAATAATAGTATGACAACACCTTGTCTTTTACTCTCCCCTCATTGGTGGTCATAAATCTAAGATATTTATTATAACAAATTTACCCATTTTAATTCTAATATTTGAAGCTTTTATTAACCTTTTATCAATGGGTGTAACCTAAATGGTCATTCGTACTAATCAGGACCGGGGGTCACATGCTTTTGAAGTGGGTATTAGAACTTTAAGGCGGCCGTGACACGCACAGATATCTTGCAAGATATCGCTTGAACGCGCCAGATGAAACATCGCTTGAACGATGACTGTGCGTGTGACGGCAGGATACGACGAGCGATACATGATCAAATCGCAAGATCGAGATCTGAGCTCCGGACCTCAGATCTTGCGATTAACGATTTGACGATCTGCCTCACCGTGGTGTATAACACCACGATGAGCGATCTCCCAGCGCAGAGCCTATGCTGGGAGATGGTAACTATGGTACACGTTGGGTTACTAAGCGATGCGCTGCGCCTAGTAACCCGATGTGTACCATAGTAACCAGCGAGATCGCGGATCCACATCGCTGGTGATTCTGTCTGTGTGACATCTCACCAGCGATGTGAGCAATATTGTAAGCGATCGCACGTGCACGTGATCGCTTACAATATCGTTCAAGATATCTGTGCGTGTGACGGCCGCCTAAGGGCCCTTTCACATCAGCGTTTTTTTCAAATCGCGGCAGATGCGGTGAAAAAACCGCATCTGCCGCGATTACCGCATACCGGCTGCACTTGCGGCGCTGTTGCGGTTTTTGCCATGCAAAGTATAGGCGGACTTGCGGCAAGTGCGGTTTTGCACTTGCGGCAGGTGCGGCCGCGAAAAAAACCGCGGTCAGCCGAGGTTTTTTTTTCGCGGCCGCACCTGCCGCAAGTGCAAAACCGCACTTGCCGCACCTGTCGCAAGTCCGCCTATACTTTGCATGGCAAAAACCGCAACCGCGCCGCAAGTGCAGCCGGTATGCGGTAATCGCGGCAGATGCGAAAGGGCCCTAAGATACACTTTTCACTTAAAAGATGCTTCATCTTCCCTGGCACTGTTCACCTGCAGGGTGGTCGGGGCCATATGTTTGAATGGAGCCATCTGCATGGGACTTGTATGTTGTCCCCGTGTTCACATATTCTTCCTCCTACAGTCTGAATGCTGCCGGTTATCCAGCATTCGGGGAGAGACCAGTGAGACCTAGTAGAGCTAAACTCATTTGCTTTTAAGAACTTTGGAAAAGTTGAGTGGCGACATATTGGTTGTTATCCGTCCTTCACAGAATCTTGTCTGCTTACATTTGTATTAGACTGTGGTTGTGTTCCTCTATATTAGGTGTCTTCTTTTCTTCTCATTCGTCTGTTTTCCATTGTGTCTCTCTTCTCTTTTCTCAGGTCTTTCTGCCACTGCTTCTCTCCTGTCTCTTGCCTGGATGATTGCCTCTTACCAAAAGGTCCTTAGAGATTCCCGGGACGATAAGATGCCCATGTCCTACAAAGGGGCCGTGGTGCAAATCCTGTGGCATCTCTTCACCATTGCTGCCCGAGCCTTGGCCTTCTCCCTCTTTGCCTCTGTCTTCCACTTATACTTTGGTATCTTCATTGTCACTCACTGGTGTCTGATGACTTTTTGGATTATCCAAGGGGAGACAGACTTCTGCATGTCTCGCTGGGAGGAGATCATCTATAACATGGTGCTGGGGATCATCTACATCTTCTGCTGGTTCAATGTTCGCGAGGGTCGGACTCGCTGTAGAATGACCACCTACTACATCATTGTACTGTCTGAGAACGCAGTCCTCACTGCTTTATGGTATTATTATCGGCCAGAATATATGCTTAGTGACTTTTATGCTCTCGTTATTGTTTGCTCGGTCCTCTGCAGCTTTGCTCTCGGTGTCTTCTTCATGCTTCTATACTACAGTCTTTTGCATCCCAATGGTCCAATGTTTGGCCCCTCAAGTAGTAGTTGTGTGTTCACAGAAGGTCCTGAAACTTCTAGGGTCCCTGAATTGGAAGGCGCTGAAAGCCTTCCTCGTACTCTACCACGGACTACAGAGCAAGAACGGGACTTAGTGCCTGGTGACAGGGACAGTTGTGTTCCTGTCTTCCAAGTCCGTTCTAGTGTCCCACCCACTCCTGTGACACGTGTTCCCCGGGCGCAAGGACCTGTCATACGTATAGATCTTCCACGAAAGAAATATCCAGCTTGGGATGCTCATTTTATAGACCGCCGCCTGCGGAAGACTATTTTGGCCTTGGAATATACTTCCCCAGCTACACCCCGTGTTCAGTACAGAACTTTAGGGACCTCACAGGAAGTTATGGAGTATGAAACCACCGTGTGACCCTCTTCTCAATTGTAGGGTGAAGGAGAGACTGGGGGGATCACCTTATGGTGGAAAGATGCTCTTCAAAGTCTTGGAGGGTGAGGAGAATAGAGACACTGGCATGGGTCCGGTGGCAGGAGATTTGTCCTTGGGAGACCAGTAATGGCTTTGATTGGCACCCTGAAATATTATGGGTCACTCTGTGAAATGTTTGGTGTTGTATTGAAGGTCTACGTGCACACAGTGAGCAGCATACACTCTCTGGTGTACTTGTATGTATGTTGTAAGAAGAGACTCTGGAGCAGAAATGGGTAACTGAAGGTTCTCCAGATGTTGTGTCTGGACAACATCTTGCCAGTCAGTGTCTAAAGAGCAAAGTTACTGGCAAGACGTTCTGCAGCTTTCAAGTCAATAACGTTCGCCATATTACAGGTTTCCTAATCTGCTCCATGGTCTGACATGTACGGCTGACGTTTAAGAGGTCAAAAAGGGAAAAGTAGCCGGCCTGTGCGTAGATCCTAATCGGGACATGGAAGACAGGTGACGCTAGGACTGGACATAGGTGACCTCAGATGGATCTGTAGGACTTGATGACATATGGAAAGACCTCTGTCCCGTAAAAGAAAGATCACCCTGGTCGGGTTGAATGGTTGTTTTTGAAGTATGAGTAACACCACCTATGAGCACATGACTGCCTCTATTGTATATAATGGTGGTGGTGTGTAGGTGGTGTTTCTGTAACGATGTACAAGCCTATATATCATGAGCTGGACTTCCAAATTGTCCGGTATGGGGAGCCTTATTGATCTACAACTACAATGCGCAGGCCATTATCAACCTGTAAGCCTGATGGTCTGCAACGTCTGGTGCTTCAGCTGTTTTGAAACTACAACTCACATCAGGTTTTTGGTTGGAATTATAGTTTATAACTAGATAGTGATTACTATGCCATTAACCCAATGAAATTAGAGCACATTCACAGGCACCATGTACCCCACACAAGCACCCAATGTACTCACACCCTCACAAATCACCCATGGTATAAGATGTATACGGCATAGTAGCGTAATGTGGTGGCACATCACACAGCTCTATATGGGATCACAGAGCAGTTGATTGGGAAATATCAGTCTCATTAGGACCACAGTGTAATGGGATTTGAAGTGTTGTTTGCAGCAGAAGTAAAGTGTTTGATCATGGATTTCTGATATCATATCTAACAAAGTTGGCAGTGAATGGGATTTATGGACTATAGCCAGACAATACGGGTATACTAGTCCTACAACTCCTCATGTTACACATTTCTCCCGCGGCAGGGGAGTAGCTGCGGCGGGTGTGGGGATAGCAGTTGCATCTGATCCTTGGTGCCCACCGGACCCAAAATCCTCCTTGGCACATAAAGACAGATCAGTATCGTATAGGCGCATGGTAGATGGGGTACTCTTACCAATCTAGTATTGGGGCCCAGGATCTTCACCTTATACCTCTGCCCAATGCCACATGTTCTACTGGTTAATAATCCCCAGTACTTCTCTACAGCTGACCATAGGATCATGGTTATCCACATCACATTCATACACTGCAATGTGTACAGTATGTTGTATATGATATTGCTGTACTTCATTAATACATGATCCCCAGGCCCTCAGTGACTTAAAAAAAAAAATCAATATTTTATATATAATTAATGTTCAAAATAATTTGTAAATACATTACTTATCTTGTATTGAATAGGAGTTATGGCCTGCATTTTATTCCAGATCTGCACTCACTATTCTGCTAGTAGTGTCACTAATCCTGAGTTACAACCTGTATTGTACTCAAGAGCTGCGCTCACATTTGTTCTGGTTGTCACTGATCCGGAGTTACATATTGAATTATACTCTACAGCTGCTCTCA
The DNA here is from genome assembly GCA_033576535.1 of Allobates femoralis. Taxonomy (NCBI): domain Eukaryota; kingdom Metazoa; phylum Chordata; class Amphibia; order Anura; family Aromobatidae; genus Allobates; species Allobates femoralis. The sequence goes on along the minus strand of JARQOC010000006.1, from coordinate 415,237,702 downwards.
CTATTCTGGTGGTGAAGCTATAAATTACTTACCTTATACCAGGCCTCGGTTACAACCTGTATCATACTTCAGAGCTGCACTCACTATTCTGCTGGTGGAGTCACTGTGTACATACATTACATTACTTATCCTGTACTGATCCTGAGTTACATTCTGTATTATACTCCAGAGCTGCACTCACTCTTCTGGTTGAGTCACTGATCCTGAGTTACATATTGAATTATACTCTAGAGCTGTTCTCACTATACTGGTGGTGAAGTCGTATACATGTATTACTTACCTTGTACCAGCCTCAGTTACATCCTGTATTATTCTGCAAAGCTGCACTCACTATTCTGCTGGTGCAGTCACTTTGTACATACATTACATTACTTATCCTGTACTGATCCTGAGTTACATCCTGTATTATACTCCAGAGCTGCACTCACTATTCTGCTGGTGAGTCACTGTGTGCATACATTACATTACTTATCCTGTACTGATCCTGAGTTACATCCTGTATTATACTCCAGAGCTGCACTCACTATTCTGCTGGTGCAGTCGCTGTGTACATACAATACATTACTTATCCTGAATTACATCCTTTATTTACCCAGAGCTGCACTCCTTATTCACCATTTAATTAATAGAAACTGTATGCAATCTTTGATAAATTGCACTCCTACCTACTTGACTGTAATCCATTTGGCATCTGTAATGTAATAATGTACACAGTGACTGCACCAGCAGAATAGTGAGTGCAGCTCTGGAGTATAATACAGGATGTAACTCAGGATCAGTACAGGATAAATAATGTAATGTATGTACACAGTGACTCCGCCAGCAGAATAGTGAGGGCAGCTCTGAAGTATAATACAGGATGTAACTCAGGATCAGTACAGGATAAGTAATGTAATGTATGTACACAGTGACTCCACCAGCAGAATAGTGAGTGCAGCTCTGGAGTATAATACATGATATAACTCAGGATCAGTACAGGATAAGTAATGTAATGTATGTACACAGTGACTCCACCAGCAGAATAGTGAGTGCAGCTCTGGAGTATAATACAGGATGTAACTCAGGATCAGTACAGGATAAGTAATGTAATGTACAGTATATACACAGTGACTGCACCAGCAGAATAGTGAGGGCAGCTCTGGAGTATAATACAGAATGTAGCTGTGGATTGGTACATGGTAAATAATGTACCGGTAATACAAATGGTGACTCCACCTGCAGAATATTGAGTGCAGCTCTGGAGTATAGTGTTGCAATTTGTTTAGATCGTTTTCTTATTCAAAAATTGTAAAATAAAGTTGAATATTGAACATGCTTTCATTTATTCTGGCTAGTAGGCTGCATAGCCAAGAACATCTTGAAAGCCTCATGTTACATCATGTGCATGAATCATAGTTGTTTTCCTTATGGAAATATGAGCCAAATTTGTACAGTTGATAAAAAAACAGAAGTTAAATGTTTTGGGATGAAAGGAGCCTGTGTCCAGAGCTGTCTGATATAGTGACATCTTCCTCCTCCATTCCGACTTGTACCGACATCTTGGCTCATCAGCGTTGGGGATGTTAAGCTGTGGCATCTTCATTGCTCATGTCATATGTTGTTAGAAACAATCAGGCAGCCATTTTGTTGTAGCCCTTTGAAATAAAGTGTCTATTTGTTCTGTATATGCCCTTCAGTGCAGATATGGCGTGATATCTGAGTGGTGGCCACTTCAGTGCTGTGTAATGTGCCATTGTTTTGCTAACGAATGGACCACGCGTGATTGCGACGCACGGACCGGCCCCTTATGTATGATGTCTATGAACAAATGGAGTCTGTACATGGGGGAAGGTGGACTGATCATAGTCTGTGTGTAAATTGATTCTGCCTAATTGTGATTTTATATACTGTGGTCATGATTGGGGAGGGGGGCAGTGTTAATAATCTTTTTAAATAAGCTATATTCTATTTATATGGGAAGTCTGTTGATTTGATGCAATGTTCTGAAGTGTGACGTCTTTCGGAGCGACGCTCTACAGGTAGGAACTTGTGATTTGTGTGTTAGTAGATCAGCAATAAGGAAAAGCAATACCCAGATGGCTAAAATAAATCAGAAAAACATTCGCTTAATATCTTAGGGCTGTTAATCAAGGGTCTGGGCCAAAGATTCATTTCATAGATCAATAACTCTAGAGCTCCACCGAAACGCCTCACCCAACACCAGTCAGCGGATCCCATTATATAAGGATCCACTCTCTTTAGTAGCCTTATCTGCCTACTTTGTCTCAAAAAGGTTTACACTCCACATTTGGACATACTATCCATGTTTATTAATAGGAGGAGTAAGAGATGATCCCAAAACATAGAGGTTACTGACTTTTGCAACACATTTAGTACTCTCCATTTGTAGTCACATCAATGGCTAAGGTGGCTTCAAGTCTTCATTTGTCTCTAGGCATCTAGTTTGGTTACCAGGTTCTTCATTGATCCTTTAGAGCAGAGTTCCCCCAACTCCATTTCTTGAGGCCAACCCCCAGTGCAGGTTTTCAGGATTTCCTTAGCATTTGACAGTTGGAATGTGCAGGAGATTAAATTACCAACTCTCAAATGCTAAGGAAATCTTGAAAACATACCCTGTTGGTTGATCTTGAGGACTGCAGTTGAGGAACACTGCTCTAGAGTAGTAGGCCCATCTCTCCTATCTTCTTATTGAAGGGTGCAATGGAATCACACATGGGATATCCCAACCTAACCTCCAACATCTATTAATGGGTTGCCATATTGTTTGTGCCGATCCAGCATCTCCACATTGGCCAATATGGGTGGACATCATTTTGTGGAGACTTCCTTACCTTTCAGTTGAGGTTCTTGTGGCTCTTCGATAGCCGTGGGAATATGCCCGTCTGCATTTTGGTTTACTCAGAGCAATAACCATTGTACGTGTAATCATCTACAGCCACAGACTGTTATGAAAACCTCCACATCACACTTCATCATTAGTGAGGGGTCAGACACTTGGTTGGTTAGGATCTTGGTGTTTGTACCCCCCTACAATTAAGAGATTAGAAAAACATGGCTGCTTTATATCAGAAACAGTGCTGCTTCATTGAAGGAAAAAGAGCTGAGCTGCAGTACCACACACAACCTGCACGTAGATGTGTCGCTGTTTCCAGGACAAAGTATCCTTATCAATAATAATTTTACAGAATATACAGTGAACTGGATATTTGAGTTTCAGATTTGGACATCCAGAAGATGACCTTTCAAAGTTAATGTTGGGTTTCCATTCCTATGCATGACCGCTTAGTTGGCTTTCCAGTAAATTGAGAGTTTGGCTGTTACTGTTCTACCAGTCTTCTTACAGGTGTGATATGGGTGGGACAGTGTTACCATTGATCCTTCTTTATGTTCCTTGCCACACACATTGGTTTAGTTGGACATCTACAATATTCACTAATCTAAATTATGGACTATTCCTGATGATGGGTGGTGTATGGTCATGTTCCCATATGAGCAGTCTCCAAATGACAGCTGATGTCTGATGATTTGCTTTCCTATCTCCTGTATTGTGTGTATTCCTGTGAATCATATCTGCCTATATAGGTATATATATGATGAGTTCTGACATCGGTGCTTATAATTCACGGGTCTTGATGTAACGGAGTTATTTTGAAGTGGTGGACGATATCCAGAGTCTCCCTTGATTTCTTTGACAAATAAAAGTGACCTGGCCGCAGTTTGGTGCCTATGTCATGAAATCCCTTGGTGACTGTTAATAAACGTTAAAGGGCCCTTCCAGTCAGTATTGATACCAACATGATGCATTATCCTATGTTCACTGGCAGGAGATTCATTCTTTTTGCATTCTTGGCTATTGATGAGTAATAAAAGTAAGAGCTGCTAAAAGGAGCGGGAGAAGGCAAGAGACCACTGCTCACATTCCTAACTGACCAGTGTATTCCTCCTTCTTCAGGAGCTCACCGATCCTCGTCCTCCTGGAGTGCACTGATGAGGATTAGCAGTTGGATCTGGCGGCACAGTTAGGCTGCTGGCACAAGCTGTGCACTCTAAGGTACTGCTTACAGAGGCAGCTTTGTTTCTGCAGCATCGGGACACTAATACTGTTGAGAGAACCCCATAAGTAATGTAATCTGCCCTGCTATGAACAAAAATATACCTGCTATAATACTGCCACTGATGTACAACAATATAACTACTATATTACTGCTCCCTAATTGTATGAATGTAACTACCGTAATATGACCCACTATGGACAAGAATGTAATTAATATAATACTGCCCCCCCCTCCTCGTGTTGAAAAATAGAATTATCATACTACTTCCCCTATATATAATGTATAACCACTGTCATACTGCCTCTATGTACAAGCTCTTAACTACTATAATACGGCTCTTTAATTACAATATAAATAGTATAGTACTGCCCCTATGTGTAAGAATATAACTACTATTTATATTTAAAGATATATTTATTAGTCAACAAGGAAACAACAAAAGTAAGTTGAGATGAAAGAATTTCAACATATACATAAATTATAAATATAATGAATGCATAGTATACAAATTCAGAGAAGAAATAAATAATATAAGAGAAAAACAATATAGAAAAAGACATAAGTCGAAGAAATAAAATAACCAAATATTTACAACTGACACGACGTTTATGAGTATCTAAAAAAAAACAACTAAATAGCTCTTAGCAAACTAAGTACAATCAAAATGATAAATGGAGAAATTCAGGCTAAATTAGGGCAGATGAAATGTAAGAGTCGGTATATAAAATATAACTACTATTATACTGCCCCCTGTGTACAAGAATAGAACTACTATAATACTGTATCAAAAAGCGAGGGATCCAGCACTGCCTATGGTCAGCATGCAATACAAAAAGTGCATAGGCACATAGGTCTGGGGAACTAGCTATCTACCTTTATGGAGATGACCTTGAGGATTGCCACCTAAAGGTGGCGCTAGAGTTCATGCACTTCATTGAAGTGACAATTTGCATATGCACATATTCATTTTTAACTGTACTTTAATGAGATTATTAGCAAACAATTGATCAGTTCTTTGAGCAACCCAGCCAACGTCACGGCAATCTCAACAGGGAGGTCCTACTCTACATTTTTTTTTTTATATACATACTCCCTCCTAAATACATTAAAAGCAAACGACATAAATGCCAGGAAGACAACAGAGATAAAGGCAGACCTTGTCTGAACATGTGCAGCAAATGCTACAGACGCATGGTCATTATCAGATCTCACCCCCACAGTACCGGACCAGCAGACCATGAATGAGGGCGGAGGGGACCCAGATAAATGTGCATGCAATCAACAGAGCCTGTGGGAAAGGTGAGGCTCCTCCGCTCTTTGATACTATAATACTGCCCCTATGTACAAGAATATAACTACTATAATACTGCCCCCTATGTACAAGAATATAACTACTATAATACTGCCCCCATGTACAAGAATGTAACTACTATAATACTGCCCCTATGTACAAGAATATAACTACTATAATACTGCCTCTATGTACAAGAATATAACTACTATAATACTGCTCCTATATACAAGAATATAACTACTATAATACTGCTCCTATGTACAAGAATATAACTACTATAATACTGCCCCCATGTACAAGAATGTAACTACTATAATACTGCCCCTATGTACAAGAATGTAACTACTATAATACTGCCCCTATGTACAAGAATATAACTACTATAATACTGCCCCTATGTACAAGAATATAACGATTATAATACTGCCCCTATGTACAAGAATATAACTATTATAATACTGGCTCTATGTACAAGAATATAACTACTATAATACTACCCTCTAGGTACAAGAATAGAACTACTATAATACTGGCCTCAATATACAAGAATATTAGACGCGTTGGTAAGTTTTCACATCTGACTGGAATAGCCCTTTAATAACTGGTTGCCATATACGTTGGTTCCCTAACCACTCTGGGAGTAGGAGACTCTATGGGATCTGACTTGGGTGTTGTTTCTGCTGATTGTATGCACATTGCAGATAAGCACATTGATATCATGAAGTATAAGTGGAGATTGCAGTCCGTGATACCTCGAATGTTGAGTTGTAATATCCCTGGTGTGGAGCAATGGATATAGCTGAAACTCCTCACTACACGGAGCCCATCATCGATGTATGCTCTCCTCAGTGATCATCTGTACTATGAAGCTCGCTCCCTTTACTGACCAATGCCATCCCTACGTAGGCCTGTGATTGGTTGACTAGCTGATTGGAGTGGACGTCATTTACTATAAGCTGCTGATTGTATGTCCCGTGTTTATTCCAGTGCCTGGAGTCCTGTATCTCACAGAATTGTCACAGATCCACCCCCAACGTGCACAAAATCCCTTTCATTGGGGCGACAAAATCAGGATTCTAGGAATCTTTTTTGTAAACACCAATTTTTGTATATTTTTCATTTGGTGCTACATGAAATAATAAACGTAATTTCAGTAACTTGTCTTCTGTCTTCATTTGTATATGATTCAATGAAAGAAAGGAAATCCTACCGGAGGCCCAGCTTGGCAGCGTGTGCTGGGGTCTGAGGCCACCAGAGCAAAACCCTAATGCAGCCCATTCAATTTAATGCATGGATCAGTCACACAATACTCAACTCTTAATTCAACCAATTCATTCTCCTATAATTATACGTGTGTGTGTGTGTGTGTGTGTGTGTGTGTGTGTGCCCACTAAAGATATCCATACAGTTGCATTAATCACCAAATTTTGCACACACCCCATTTGACTCAGGCAACATCTATGACTGTTTTGAGGGGACATTTTAACCAAGCGCCTTACACACAGTCGACAAAAAAAATACCTATTTATCAATATGTGTGTGTCCATTATATGCCCATGTATTGTAATAGTGAATAGCCCACAGTACAGTGGGTACGGAAAGTATTCACACCCCTTCAAATTTTTCACTCTTTATTTCATTCCAGCCATTTGGTAAATTCAAAAAAGTTTTTTTTTTTTTTCTCATTAATATACACTCTGCATCCCATTTTGACTAAAAAAAAACCCAGAAATGTAGACCTATTTGAAAATTTATTAAAAAAAAGAAAACTTGAAATATCACATGGTCATAAGTATTCAGACTCTTTGTTCTTAGTCACATGCTGTCCATTTCCTTGTGATCCTCCTTGAGACGGTTCTACTCCTTCATTGGAGTCCAGCTGTGTTTAATTAAACTGATAGGACTTGATTTGAAAAGGCACACACCTGTCTATATAAGACCTCACAGCTCACAGTGCATGTCAGACCAAATGTGAATCATGAGGTCAAAGGAACTGCCCAAGGAGCCCAGAGACAGAGTTGTGGCTTGGCACAGATCTGGCCAAGATTACAAAAGCATTTCTGCAGTACTCAAGGTTCCTGAGAGCACAGTGGCCTCCATAATCCCAAAATAAGTTTTGGACCACCAGAAGTCTTCTTAGGTCCCACCATCTAGCCAAACTGAGCAATCGTGGGAGAAGAGCCTTGGTGAGAGAGGTAAAGCAGAACTCCAAGATCACTTTACTTGAGCTCCAGAGATGCAGTAGGGAGATGGGAGAAAGTTCCACAATGTCAACTATCACTGCAGCCCTCCACCGGTCAGGCCTTTATGGCAGAGTGGCCCGATGGAAGTCTCTCCTCAGTGCAAGACATATGAAAGTCCAGGTAGAATTTGCACAAAAAAAAAAAAACACATGAAGGACTCCCAGACTATGAGAAATAAAATTCTCTCGTCTGATGAGACGAAGATAGAAGTTTTTGGTGATAATGCTAAGCGGTATGTGTGGAGAAAACCAGGCACTGCTCATCACCTGCCCAATACAATCCCAACAGTGAAACATGGTGGTGGCAGCCATCATGCTATGGGGGTATTTTGTCAGCTGCAGGGACAGGATGACTGGTTGCAATTGATGGAAACATGAATGTGACCAAGTACAGAGATATCCTGGATGAAAACCACTTCCAGAGTTCTCTGGACCTCAGACTTTGCTGAAGGTTCACCTTCCAACAAGACATTGACCCTAGGCACACAGCTAAAATAACAAAGGAGTGGCTTCAGAACTACTCTGTGACCATTCCTGACTGGCCCAGCCAGAGACCTGACCTAAACCCAATTGAGCATCTCTGGAGGGACCTGAAAATGGCTGTACACCAACATTCACCATCCAACCTGACGGAACTGGAGAGGATCTGCAAGGAAGAATGGCAGAGGATCCCCAAATCCATGGTAAAAAACTTGTAAGATCATTAACAAAAGGTGCTTCTACTCAATACTGAGCAAAGGGTCTGAATACTTATGACCATGTGATATTTCAGTTTTTCTTTTAATAAATTTGCAATAATTTCTACATTTTTTTTTTTATTGTTTTTTTCTCAGTACAGTAGGGTGCAGAGTGTACATTAGTGAGAAAAAAATGAACTTTTTGGAATTTACCAAACAGCTGCAATGGAACAAAGAGTGAAAAATTTAAAGGGGTCTGAATACTTTCTGTACCCACTGTATACAGCAGGAGGCCGCACACAGCCCCCAGTATACAGCGGGAAGCCTGTTTACTTTAAGACTTTTATGTGCAAAATATTTTTTTGTTAAACAATTCTATTTTGTTATAGGTAAGAACAGTTAGTTACTATCCCGGCAACTCATTTGACTCGGGGAACGTCCTAGACCAGTGATGGTCTACATTTTGAGCTTGGCGTGTCAAAATTCGCCAAAAAAAACTAGCACAACCAGCGTGGTGTGTCACTTCGAGAAAAACCCATAATGTTCTGATATTTGTAGCTGTAATAACAAAAAGTTATCCTGGATATGGCCCCCATTCTGGTATATAGAGCCTTATGCTGGATATGGCCCCCATTCTGGTATATAGAGCCTTATGCTGGATATGGTCCCCATTCTGGTATATAGCCCCTTATCCTTGATATTGCTCCCACACTGGGATATAGCACCCCCCATCCTGAATATGGCTCCCTTTGTGCTATATAGCGTGTTATCCTGGACATAGCCCACATGCTGGGATATAGCACCCCCAACCTGGATATGGTCCCAATCCTGGTATATAGCCCCTTAGCCTGGATATAGCGCCCCCATCCTGGAACATAACCCCGCCCCCCTCCATGCAGGATATGGCCCCCATCCTTGTATATAGCCCCTTATCCTAGCTATGGCCCCCATCCTAGTGCACACACAAAAATAATAAACAATATAACTCGCCTATCCCTCGTTCCTCTTCAAAGTGTCAGCAGCTCGCTGCTGATAACATAATTAGCCCTGCTGCATTACCGTGCCGCCTTGCCCCACCTTCAGATGCTGAGCGGACACTGTGATTGACACTGACTGCATGCAATCAAAGCGTCAGCATCCGGAGGCAGGATGCTAACACTTTGATTGTCAGCTTCATTATGAGCTGCCTTGTCGTGCGTCCAGATGCTGATGCTTTGACACTAACTGCATGCAATCACAGTGTCCGTTCAGCATTCGAAAGTGGGACAAGGGCGTCACGGTAATGCAGCAGAGCTAATTATGTTGTCGGTGGAGGGGGAAACTGACCTATGATCTGTGTGTCAGCAAAAACGCCTCAGCATGTCACTGCTGACACCTGTGTCAGGTTAGCCATCAATGTCCTAGACCATGGTTTGAGGGGAAATTTTAACCCCACGCTTTAGTCAGTTGCCAAAAAAAAGGCCTATTCACAGTTTGTAGGGGGGAGGTAATGGATACTGTTTAGACAGTTAGCCTGCATATTTATCAGGTGACCTATAATTTACCATATATGGAAGAGAACATAACAGCGATGTGACAATAGAATGGATCAAATGCAAATCTACAAATAGCACTCTAGGTACAAGTTCATCTCGATAAATAAAAATATCAAAGTTAATTTTCTTTCAGTAATTCAACACATAAAGTGAAATGCATATATTATATAGAGTCATTACAGAGTGATCTATTTCAAGTGTTTATTTCTGTTAATGTTGATGATTATGGCTTACAGCCAATGAAAACCCATAATTCATTATCTCAGAAAATTATAATAATTAACACAACACCTGGAAATGTGGCGCCCCGCAACGAGTGCGTCACAGGAAGGTATTTCATCCCTAACTGAAGATGCAATATCGTCCGTCTCAGGGGTGAAACAGTTAAATCCAAAGCTCCATGTACCACATGCACCATTCAGAGGCAGAGGACCAATCAGGTCCTGGTGGGAGGAGTGTGGGGGAAGAATAGGAGAAGAAATGGAGAATGTGAAAAAGGAGGAGAGGAAGAGGAGCTTGCACAGTGCTGTGCAGCCCTAAGACAGCAACCTAAGCGGGAGGGCACCAATAAGCGGTGACCCAGACAAGAAAGCGGGCAAACAGCAAAGCTACGGGTTAAAAGACACCCATGTCCAGTCCTACCGGACACCGGTTCCGAGGCAGACAGTCGATCCCTGCAGTCTTACCAGCGAGGTACCCACCATTGGGACTCAGGACTCTTTACAGCCGGCTTGGAAGTCCGGCTAAGGTAAGGCTGGTTTCACACTGCGGTCAGATCAGGTCAGATGAGGTCAGGTTTTGTGTTTCAAAACCAGGAGAGGAATTTGCAGTGAAAAAGTATAATTGAAAGATTGACACCTGTTCTAGGTTTTGGAGTCACTCCTGGTTTTGGCACACAAAACATGACCTGATCTGACCGCAGTGTGAAACCAGCCTAACCCGACAGAGATCCTCCCAGTACCCTGATCTGGTACAAGGCAGCAAAGGCAACTAGAATAGGACAGATAGTAACAGAAGGAACACTGTGGAGCTTTGGACAGAGACTGTTCACCACTGGGACCACCCAGACCGTTACCGAAAGAACTGTTACCGTGTACCACTCAAGTAAAGACCCGTTACAGAGAAGCATTGTGTCAGCGCATTTCTTCCAGAACTGCTATCTACCCTTGCATTCACCAAACTACCCGAGCTGCCATATTCCACCCAGTGCAGCTCCTGGCCCCGGGGACTACTGCTCATCCTGTGGGAAGCATCCCATCTAGCTGCCGCACATCCCCCGGAGGCCCAAGCAGCGCCGGTGCCATCACCGGATACCCACAGGTGGCGTCAAGAGACAATCAAGACTTTATCCCAATTCCCCCCATCCCCTTTTTATTTGACCACCGGGCCCCACAACCTCAGGCGCGGAACCGTGACAAGTGAAGTATCGCCTGAGACCTGAGAACCCGGCAACGCTGAGTCAAATTCTGGCGTCTACGAACAGGATACAAACAGGCCCGCTCGCAACGGTATTGTGTGCCTTACAGAACTTTTATCGGCCAAAAAGAACTTTTCCTGTGCTTTCTACTGGGCCAAAATGGCGGGTCCCGCCATGTGAAAGACTATGTGCTGGCCCAGGGGCGTGCCTCCGCCCCTCGTCGTGGGAGGGCCATGGCAGAGGCGCCAAAAATCCTTACCCGCCCCGATTGCTGGAAACAACCAAGGGGGCGGGCCAGGGACTCCGACCAGCCCATGGACTATAAAACAAAGAGAAGGGGGTGCAACCGACCTCTTGCAGCAGACTTCGCCACGAGGACGAGTACCAGTTTCAACCGTTGCGGTTCCTGCAAGAAGCAAAATGGCAACCTTAAGGCTCCGCGAGCTGATGAGAGAGGTGGAGGAAGAAGCCCGAGCCGCCATTGGTAACCCCGGACCGGGTCCCGTTCTCACTATTGATGGTAACCCTGAGTTTTGGGAGACCGCGCTCCAAGATCTGCGGGTGCGGTTGATGGAGGCCACAGAGTGGACCATTAGGAGCTGGAGTGCGAGCTTGGCCAGCCGACTACACCAAGCGGTGCACCAGAGACTGACTACCTGCCCCACTCCAGAACCGAAACCAGCCAGAACAAACTGAGGCCTACCTGGTTACCGAGGAGACCACCATCGCCAACAGGTGCGGAGGAGACAAAAGGAGAAGAGGCGGGCAGCCCAGAAGCCCCGCAGGACGAGACCGAGAAAGGAGAGGAGGACATCGCGGTTGCAGTACCTGGCCAACTGGATGACCCCGACCGAGAGCCCCAACCTACCGAGGAGCCGGATGTTGTCATCAAAGACGAGGAGGAAGACAACGAGAGTCCCAGCGAACCTGAGGACTCAGCACACACCGGTTCCGAGGATGAGGGTGAGGCGGAAGTTCTCATCGAGCAGCCACAAGCACCTCGGGTTGAATGGTCTGGCGCCGCCGCGGCGTCTGCCTCCGACCACAACGTCCGTGTGCCGGTGCAGAGCTACCGCCAGACCCAAGCCCGGTACAGCGCCGTGAACCGATGGGACTACGTCCACACTGTCCACCGGTCTGACGATGCCGTACGCCAACAACGCTGCAGGGCCGAGTGGTGGGCCCAGGAGCAGGCAAATCTGCGGGCTCGCGCTGAAGCTCGTCGCCAGCCACCATTACCGGGTGAACTCTGTAAGCAAGGTAAAGTTATTACCTTTAACTTGGACAACAGGTGGGGTTTTGCCCGGGAGGAGGGGGTATATGAGGAGATCTTTGTATCCCGCCGGGACGTTGAGTCTCACCTCCCTAAAGGACACCCCGACCGAGACCTGTACCGGGGAGAAACCATCTCATACGAGCGCCATGCCGGATATCGTGGATGGTATGCTCTCCGGGTCCGTAAATGTGAACTGCACAATTAAAATTGACTGTCCCTTTTCATAACTTAGTCTTTAATGTTTGAAAAAGACTTTTGCCTAAGGACACCTTTCTATTAAATTGTGTGCTAGTAAGCGGCCCGGCGGTAAACTTGGACATTGCTAAAAGACAGTGACACTGCCCGCCGGGTCTGCAACAGCTAACCGATTCCGTTACAGTAATAAAAGTTTGAAACGTTTTAAGAAAATGTGCCTCCCAAACGGGAAGAAAAGCAAGCGTAAGTGTTGTTAATAAAAATGTTTATTTCCTTTTTGTTGAAACTTTATAAAAACAATTTCTCTGTACTGTTTGGGTTCCGTGACACTTGGGGACAAGTGTAATTTCCCAAGGGGGAGTGTGGTGCCCCGCAACGAGTGCGTCACAGGAAGGTATTGTATCCCTGACTGAAGATGTAATATCTTCCATCTCAGGGGTGAAACAGTTAAATCCAAAGCTCCATGTACCACATGCAGCACTCAGAGGCAGAGGACCAATCAGGTCCTGGTGGGAGGAGTGTGAGGCGTAGTGTGGGGGAAGAATAGGAAAAGAAAGGGAGAACGTGAAAAAGGAGGAGAGGAAGAGGAGCTTGCACAGTGCCGTGCAGCCCTAAGACGGCAACCTAACCGGGAGGGCACCAATAAGCGGTGACCCAGACAAGAAAGCGGGCAAACAGCAAAGCTACGGGTTAAGACACCCATGCCCAGTCCTATCGGACATCGGTTCCGAGGCAGACAGTCGTCTACCGCTGTATCTGCAAAACCGGAGTGACGGAGTAGCTTTATAGGAGCGCCTCACTACAGTCATGATCCCTGCAGTCTTACCAGTGAGGTACCCACCATTGGGACTCAGGACTCTTTACAGCCGGCTTGGAAGTCCAGCTAAGGTAACCCGACAGAGATCCTCCCTGTACCCTGATCTGGTACAACAAGGCAGCAAAGGCAACTAGAATAGGACAGATAGTAACAGAAGGAACACTGTGCAGCTTTTGACAGAGACTGTTCACCACTGGGACCACCCGGTCCGTTACCTAAAGAACTATGTTACCGTGTACCACTCAAGTAAAGACCCATTACAGAGAAGCATTGTGTCAGCGCATTTCTTCCAGAACTGCTGTCTACCCTTGCATTCACCAAACTACCCGAGCTGCCATATTCCATCCAGTGCAGCTCCTGGCCCCGGGGATTATAGCTCATCCTGTGGGGAGCATCCCATCTAGCTGCCGCACATTCCCCGGAGGCCCAAGCAGCGCCAGTGCCATCACCGGATACCCACAGGTGGCGTCAAGAGACAATCAAGACTTTATTATCCCAATTTCCCCATCCCCTTTTGGGAACCCGGCAATGGTAAGTCACAAAGGCTTCCTAAGGGTACCTTTACACACGGCTACATTTGTAGCTTGTCACCAGGTAACTTACTGGTTGCAGTAAAATCATGGATACATGGTTCTATCTTGTTGCTGTGTACGAATGGAATCATGTATCCATGATTTCACTGCAACCAGTAAGTTACCTGGTGACAAGCTACAAATGTAGCCGTGTGTAAAGGTACCATAAAGGTACCTTTACACGCCGCGATGGCAGGCTGGATACATCCCGCTACAGGCTACAAATGTAGCTTGTAGCGCCAATGTAGCCCGTCGTAGCGGCGTCTGAAGACGTGACGCTACAGCCGGCAACAGATACATCTGTTTCCTAGCTCTGCTCGAAAACTGATGGCTACAACGCCGATGGTAGCGAGCTGTATCGGCGTGTAAAGAAGCAACGGAAGGGAACTCTGGACACCCTGCGATGTAGCTGCAATGTAGCTAAAGCGTGACCCTGGCTCCGTGTTACCGCGCCCCATCTGCGATCATTGGTGGAAGCTGCTGCATGACGATTGGTAGTCGCTGCATAGGGAGGCATATTTAAGGAGCTGACCAGTCACACTACACAATCGCTCGAGCGTGCTGTATTACTCAGCCTCCTGCGTTGCCTGCCCAATCAGGATGTTATTGCTTTGTCCTATCAGCGTACGGACGGCTCATAATCCACAATTGTGGCACGCCTATGTGCTGTCCCTGCTGCACCAGGTACGCCCATAGTAGCTGGTTATAGCGGTGTGTAAATGAGCTACAGATGGCTACTTGAGACACCCGGCGATGTAGCTAGCTATAGATGTAGCGTGGCGTAGCGCACCTTGTGGCGGCGTGTAAAGAGGGTGCGTTTCCCGTTTGTAACCGTTTGAGCGTGCTCGTGCACGTGAAGTAGCGGGATGTATCCAGCCTGCCGTCGCGGCGTGTAAAGGTACCTTAAGGGTACCTTTACACACAGCTACATTTGTAGCTTGTCACCAGGTAACTTACTGGTTGCAGTGAAATCATGGATACATGGTTCTATCTTGTACACAGCAACAAGATAGAACCATGTATCCATGATTTCACTGCAGCCAGTAAGTTACCTGGTGACAAGCTACAAATGTAGCCGTGTGTAAAGGTACCCTAAGGGCCCCTTTACACGCGGCTACATTTCTAGGGTGGCTACAGGTAACTTACTGGTTGCAGTGAAATCATGGAGACAAGGTTCTATCTTGTTGCTGTGTACAAATGGAATAATCTCTCCATGATTTCACTGCAACCAGTAAGTTACCTGTAGCCACCCTAGAAATGTAGCCGCATGTAAAGGGGCCCTAAGAGTTTAAAATGGTCCCTTAGTCTGGTTCAGTAGCCTACAGAATCATGGGGAAGACTGCTGACTTGATAGATGTCCAGAAGGCAGTCATTGACACACTCCACAAGGAGGGTAAGCCACAAAAGGTCATTGCTAAAGAAGCTGGCTGTTCAGAGTGCTGCATTCAAGCTATTTAATGGAAAGTTAAGTGGAAGGAAAAAGTGTGGTAGTAAAAGGTGCACAAGCAACCGGGATAACCACAGACTTGAAAATATTAAGGAAGGGCCATTCCAAAATTTCTGGGAGATCCACAAGAAGTGGACTGCTGCGGGAGTCAGTGCTTCAAGAGCCGCCACACACAGACGTATCCAGGACATGAGCTACAACTGTCACATTCCTTGTGTCAAGCCACTCATGACGAATAGACAACGCAAGAAGCGTTTTACCTGGACCAAGGAGAAAAAGAACTGGACTGTTGTCAGTGGTCCAAGGTGTTTTCAGATGAAAGTAAATTTTGCATTTCATTTGGAAATCGCGGATCCAGAGTCTGGAGGAAGAGTGGAGAGGCCACAATCCAAGAGGCTGGAGCAAGAGTGGAGAGGCCACAATCCAAGAGGCTGGAGCAAGAGTGGAGAGGCCACAATCCAAGAGGCTGGAGCAAGAGTGGAGAGGCCACAATCCAAGAGGCTGGAGCAAGAGTGGAGAGGCCACAATCCAAGAGGCTGGAGCAAGAGTGGAGAGGCCACAATCCAAGAGGCTGGAGCAAGAGTGGAGAGGCCACAATCCAAGAGGCTGGAGCAAGAGTGGAGAGGCCACAATCCAAGAGGCTGGAGCAAGAGTGGAGAGGCCAAAATCCAAGAGGCTGGAGTAAGAGTGGAGAGGCCACAATCCAAGAGGCTGGAGCAAGAGTGGAGAGGCCACAATCCAAGAGGCTGGAGCAAGAGTGGAGAGGCCACAATCCAAGAGGCTGGAGCAAGAGTGTAGAGGCCACAATCCAAGAGGCTGGAGCAAGAGTGGAGAGGCCACAATCCAAGAGGCTGGAGCAAGAGTGGAGAGGCCACAATCCAAGAGGCTGGAGCAAGAGTGGAGAGGCCACAATCCAAGAGGCTGGAGGAAGAGTGGAGAGGCCACAATCCAAGAGTCTGGAGGAAGAGTGGAGAGGCCACAATCGAAGAGGCTGGAGGAAGAGTGGAGAGGCCACAATCGAAGAGGCTGGAGCAAGAGTGGCCACAATCCAAGAGTCTGGAGGAAGAGTAGAGAGACCACAATCCAAGAGTCTGGAGGAAGAGTGGAGAGGCCACAATCGAAGAGGCTGGAGCAAGAGTGGCCACAATCCAAGAGTCTGGAGGAAGAGTAGAGAGACCACAATCCAAGAGTCTGGAGGAAGTGTGGAGAGGTCACAATCCAAGAGTCTGGAGGAAGAGTAGAGAGACCACAATCCAAGAGTCTGGAGGAAGAGTGGCCACAATCTAAGCTGCTTGAGGTCTAGTGTGATGTGTCCACAATCAGTGATGGTTTGGGGAGCCATGTCATCTGCTGGTGTAGGTCCACTGTGTTTTATCAAGACGAAAGGTCAGCACTGCCATCTACCAGGAAACTTTAAAGCATGTCCTGTTTCC
Source organism: Allobates femoralis (assembly GCA_033576535.1). NCBI lineage: Eukaryota > Metazoa > Chordata > Amphibia > Anura > Aromobatidae > Allobates > Allobates femoralis. Next base: position 415,220,742 of record JARQOC010000006.1, on the reverse strand, counting down.
CTCTGCTGACAAGATTTTTGGAGATGGAGATTTTATTTTCCAGCAGGTCTTGGCACCTGCCCACACTGCCAAAAGTACCAATACTTGGTTTAATAACCACAGTATCACTGGGCTTCATTGGTCAGCAAACTCGCCTGATCTAAACCCCATAGAGAATCTATGGGGTATTGTCAAGAGGAAGTTGAGACACCAGACCCAACAATGCAGACTAATTGAAGGCTGCTATCAATGCAACCTAAGCTTGCATAACAGCTCAGCAGTGCCACAGGCTGATCACCTCCATGCCTTGCCGCATTGATGCAGTAATTCATGTAAAAGGAGCCCTGACCAAGGCCAACATTTATGAGCTAAAAATCATTATTTCAGTTGGTCTTATATAAAATTCTTGTTTACTGGTACAATGAATTTTGTGTTTTCATTGATAATCATCAATATTAACAGTAATAAACACTTGAAATAGATCGCTCTGTTTGTAATGACTATATATAATATATGCATTTCACTTTATGTATTGAACTACTAAAATAAATGAACTTTTTGATATTGTAATTTATTGAGATGCACTTTTAAGTGTGCTCTCAGGAAACACAAATACCAAGAATGATCAGGCAGTGACATGACACGGAATGTTATAAGCTAACATTCTATTGTGACATCACTGTTTTGTTCTCTTCTATATGTGGTAAGTTATAGGTCACCTGATAAATATGCAGTCTAACTGTCAATATAGTATCTATCACCTCACACATACAAACAGTGAATAGACCTTTTTTGGTGACTGACCGTAAAGCGCAGGGTTAAAATTTCCCCTCAAAACAGTTTGACGTTCCCTAAGTCAACTGAGGTTGCAATATACTAGCTGTATTTTGTCTATTTACCTTGTGACTTTTATGTGCAAAATAATCATTCTATTTTGTTATAACTAAGAACAGTCAGTTACTATGCCTGGGCACCACCGGGTTGTACAGCTAGTTATTTGTATGTGCCAAATGCCAGAATAATGAGAGAGAGCGAATGTTTTTAACGATCAAGATTTATGACTATAAAGTGAAGCCAGTTCCTTACAGGCACCGGGGTGCTGAGTGCAATCATCCCTTTACTTGAATGTCTCCAGGTTTGATCGCAGAGAAAAGTGTCATTAAAACTCCTGTAAATCAATGCAGCATGACATCACTATTTGTTGTTTTTTTTTTATCCCTCCCCTGTGGGCTTGTCTTTCAGCTGTAAGCTGATTCCCCCACCCGGATAAGTCTGGATGGGGGGGGGATGTTGGTGTTCAGCTTACTACATAATACATAAGATACAAACAGGAACAGGGCAACAAATGCGACAAGACTGGCTTAATAAAGTCCCATCTATCTAACAAGGTTGAAACCAGATATCTTTTTGCTGTCGCATATCAAAGTTTTTGACACACAGAACTAGTAAACCAACTAATAGGCGGAATAGTTATATCAGTAGCATGAGACGTATTGATAAATCTAATCTGACACTTTTTGTAAGCCTGTTATTTGTTATTTTGGTGTTTTTTGGGACAGCAGAGTTTTTCTTTCTTTAAACTTTTCAAGCTCATGCTACTACTATGGTGATTTACATTTTTCCGTTATGCTTCTTTATGTGACATTAAAAGAACTTAAAAAAAAATGCATGTTACATTTATAACAAATGTAAAAAATCCTACTAGTTGACAAACTACTCAACATTATTTTTGGCTATATCTTGCTTTTTTCCTCACTGCTCCTCACTCCCCCTTTACCTTTTTACATAGGTAATGTCTGGCAGCCCATCTTGGTTTCAAGACCGAGATGAACCGTTTTTCAGAGTGAATGATGAATTCAGGAGACGGGGAGAAGTGGCCTCATAAGTGGAGAAAGATTTCTCTGTTGAGATATGATATATTTTCCTATACTATTGATTTCTCAAAAGTTTAACAGTATAGTCACTATTTAGAGGGACACTGTCAGGCCATTTTTGAAGTATGATACTTATGTTAGTTACCCATCAATAGTGCCTGGGCAGACCTTTTAAAAACATGTAACATGATTGTACCATTTGTAGTTTCCTTGTTATCAGCATTATCAGACCCTGCAGGCAGTTCCTGCATTAGTCCTCTCCTATATATTCACAGCCAAATAGTCTGGCTGTGTTAGTGATATTTAAATATCCACACCCACTCAAGCTGGTGTTCTGTCCCTCCCCACTGTGCTGGGAGGAGGGAGGTGTTTTGTCCTGCGCTGTCCGTAAGATTTCTGTTTATATCTTCATTGGTTTTCCTGCAGACAAGTAATGTGTGTATCTGCTGAACAAATGATCAAATGTTCTTATAATCACTTAGAAATATCTCAGGCTGCACACACTACACACATTCCTATACAGGCAATGAATGAAGATCTCAGAGCTGCTGCTAAGAGCAAGAGCACACACCTCTTTCCACCTCCTTTTTGAACTGTCGTCACAGAGCATAAAACCCAGAGGAGGGCTGTGTAGTGATGCATGAATATTCAGTCCTTGGGGAGTGGGCAGTACAGAGCTCACTATGATTGACAGATGGAATGAATCTTTTATTTTACAGTTTACAGAGGATAGGAGGGAAATATAAATAATAGAAATACCTGAATACAGAGAGCTAAGAGGAAGGAATTAAAAATGATAGCAGTTACATATCCATTTTTTACTTGACAGATTCCCTTTAAGGGATAGGAACAGCATTGGGGACATTTTTATTATTTTACTTAAATGCCTGTATTTTAGGTTAAAAAAATTAACATTTTTCCAACTGGATTTATAATACTGCACCATTTGGCAGTTACAGGCTCTTGTTTCCGCCAGGGCTGTGGAGTCGGTAGACCAAAATCTGACTCCCAACTCTTCAATCTCCTGAATCCAACTCCAAATCCACCCAAAACGGACACTGACTCGGACTCCACAGCCCTGCTGATCGTTACTGGCTGCTGAGTGAGTTAACTGAGGGTCAGTAAGCATGGTCCAGTTTGTAGCTCTTTGGTTTGTCCCCTTAGCTACTTTATGACCGCATAGTTCAGATCATAAATCAGCTGAGAGGAGCTCAGAAAATAGAGACAGATAATGGAGATGCAGGAGGAGCTGACCGGCAGATTCTTAGTTAACTCAGTTTGCAGCTAATGAAGGCAAATGGTGCAAAATTGTGCTAGAAGCCAATTGCGTAAAAGTATTTTTTTAGTCAAAAATGCTGTTGAGGGTGAACATGTCTTGTAATTAACTGGCTTCGCCCAAATATACAAAAAAATAAAGATCTAAAGTATTTTCTGATACATATACTATTGCAGGGTTCTAGTCTTATTGACTATAAGATTAAGACTAGAGTCACACAGATAAGTAATTTACAATCTGTGAAAGAACTGGAATTCCCAGATCAACACGGGTCTCTTCACCCGATCTACCAGTGTGCTATATGCTCATGAGGACCCGAAGGTCTGTGCCCGGAATTGTAGTCTATACACTGACTGTAATATTCTGATCTATGGATCTAGTCTAGTCTGAGGCACAACCGATCCCAATAATTCCAGTGCTTCTCTGAGTCTTAAAATATGATCTGTGCACTATGGGCAAGGTTATAGGATTGAACAATCGCAGGTACTTTGTTCTTCTCAACAAAATTAACACCAGTGTTGGGTCAGCCACATGATGGAAACTGCAACACCCACCGGACATTGTTGCCTAAAATGGGAGGTTCCTCGGAGTAATGTCAGCAGCCGCCATGTCGGGGGTCTTGTAGCTGCCATGCTGTTCTTTCCTGCTCATCAGTGATCTTTATTCTATAACTCCACATAATAAAACAATAGGGCCACAACTACTAATGTAAAACCAGCTATCACTAGTAGTGCTGCCATATACACCCTGTTAAGGAGATGTTCACACAGGGCGTTTTTTTTTTTTTGCAGCATAAAGTTTTTGGTGTAGTGTTTTACACTACCATCATAACATGAGATTTCTCAATTTCGTGCACACGCTGGGTTTGCCTTCTTTCGGGTTTTTCGAGCCCTGCTGCATTCTTACCAAGACGTCTGTGTCCATTCTTTGCGCGTTTTTGCACGCTTTTCACTTCTTTATATGAATAGGGGACAAACACAACTAAAAACACTGCAAAAAACATGCAACGTGTGAACATACCCTGGTGATGTGCCTCTGCTTGCCAGATGGAGAGGTCATCAATGTAACGGTGGAAACACACTATGTGAGGTGTATGCAAGATACTCACATGACTCACCCGGCCTGGCCTCCCCCTCTATGGACAGGAGCGTGGAGCTGCTTGTGTTTCTATGCAGCTCCATGCTGCCGTCCAGAGAGACGGTGGCCGAGCCGGGTGAGAACTAGAACTAGATGAGAACCTTGCGGGTACATGACAGCATGTGTGCAAAGGGCAGTGCCGAATTGTAAGTCTATAGTCACACAGCTGTATAGTCTATCTGAGAAAAACAGTCCTATGATACTAAAAAGGATTTCGCCAGACTTTTGTCATGGTGGGGTTACACGTCACGATATAGCTGCGATATCGGAGGCAACGGCGTGGGAGCGCGCATTTTTTCAGCCCCTTTCCCGATATCGCATCGCCGGTTTACACGCTGCGATATCGGGAAACAACGTCCCTCCGATGTGTACGCCCACCAACCCAGTAACGACCATTTAACATGGGAGTTAATGGGTGAGGTGCGAGTACGCATCGGAGTTGGGCTGTCACACGCACCGATCCTGCTACAACGGCCTTGCGATATCGGGAAGTTGAATAGCTCAGCTATTCAACTCCGATATCGTTTTGGCATCGCTCCAGGATCGCGTTGTATGCTCAAACCGTACAACGCGCGCCCGATATCGGCTCCAACTCGCGACCCACGTGACTTTTTGTCGGCGTTGGGTCGGAGTTGGACGCCGATATCGCGACGTGTAAACCAACCATCAGAGTTGGACCCATTTTCCCCAGAGGTAGAGAAGAATATATAAAAAATGTAATCATCTCCATAATGTCAGCCCTTGAAAATTGGACTGCACTCGGATCTCACCCGAGTGCAGTCTGATTTTTTTCCACATATCCATACGATTGAATCGCTGAGCACAATCCAATTTTTGGTGGTAAATTGTGCATGGTGCGCTTTTTGTTTCTCTGACCGAGGAAAATATTGGACATATGCATGGCCTGAATGAATGCCATTAATCCGAGTGCGATCCGATGCTTTGTCACTCTTGCACCGTCGTATGCATGAGCGCCTTATTATTCGCAGGTTGTACTGTTTGCTCTAAGTGTGTCCTGTGAGAAGCACTACTTAAATCCGGAGTCACAGAGGATTGTCCAGGGATTTTATAACAAACTCTCAGATGTGAGAATTACTTTGGAATTTTGGCCTCTGGATGTAAACAGGAACGTTCAATGACTGCGATCGGAGACGTAGAATATGGTGAAGCAAAATGTACCATGTTCATGGGTCGCTATCAACATTACTAAAGGGTCTGAAGCACATATAGGACTCCAGCACTGTCGTGTCCTGTAGGTGAAATCAGATCCTGGCCCTAATCCCTAAAGGTACCGTCACACAGGGAGATATCTCCGGCGATGTTGCCGGCAACTGAGGGGCGTGGCCAAGTTGCGGCGACATCGCCGGAGAGTTGCCTCGTGTGACAGGACGATAATCAGGAGAAAAATCGCCTGAGCAACATCGCCAGGTTTCCCAACGTTGTTGGGAAACCTGGCGATGTTGCTCAGGCGATCATGCCTGATCGTCCTGTGTAACGCGGCAACCTGCAATGCTGCGGGCGATTCCGCCTATCTACAACATTGCGGGTTTCCGCTCGCTGGGTTGCTGGGCAACCCAGCGAGCGATAGCCGCGGCAACTAGCCGGCGACATCGCCGGTAAGTTGCTCCGTCTGACATCTCCCCGGCGATGTTGCCAGGGATGCGCGCTCCCGAGATCGCCGGCAACATCGCCGGCGATATCTCCCTGTGTGACGGAACCTTTATGGAGATCTTCATCACTTTAGATCTTTACATTGGTGAGATCATCCATTGCTGCCTATGAAGATTGGTACACTGGTCCTCCCAATGCTTTAAAGCAATAAGACATAAAATCAGACATCTAAGAATAATTTCTACATAGCAACACAATGCGGAGATTACAATGTGCAGTCCTGATGCCGCTTGATATGGAGGTGCCAAGCAAGAATGTGCTGAGGCGTTCAACCATATGGCTGCACATGGGGGATCCAGGCCCCAAAGAGGAGCATATGGCCCCTACCACATTGTATTCTGTGATGTGTTGCTGCACTAAACATCCATAGGAATGCAGCTTTATGGAGAATTTAAAGGGGCAAAGGGTGTGTACAGTGTGTATGTGTATGTATGTATGTGTATATATATATATATACATATATAAAACATGGTTAATTTCTTATTGACAAACAGTGCCACACCAGTCCACAGGTTGTGCCTGGTATTACAGCAGATATGTCACGATACCTGTTGACTGGCTTGGCATTATTTTTTTGAAGCAGTGGGGTTTTTTACTTCTGTATGACTATTTTAAACTTGCAAGATCATAAGTACTGATTTATATACGGAAGATGCAGCAGTGCCGAGCTTGTCATTGATGCCATAATTTGGTGATCTATTAAAGGGAATCTGTCAGCAGGGTTTTGCTACCTCATCCACAGCATGGTGTAGCCAAAGAGACCCTGAATCCAAAGATGTATCACTTAGATTACTGGGTTGTAATATACTGTGTGCCAGCTGATATGTCTACTAATATAATTGTCTTGTGGCGTCTGTCATCGCCTCCTGTGCCCAGTTGTTCTGTATCACAATGAGATAGTATGACATTACAACAGGGTATCATGACATCATAGTGGGGTATTTTGACATCACATTGGGGTAGTATTATTACATCATAGTGGGGAATTATGGCATCACAATGGGATATTACGACATAATAGTGGGGTGTTGTGACATTATAGCACACAGGGAGGAAAGAGCCCGGGAGGGACAAACCGCACAGGGGGGAGAGAGAGCAGTAGGGGGAGAGCGCAAGTGTTAGAGAAACAACGCATGGGGGAGAGAGCGAGCGGTAAGGGGGAGAGCACACAGCGGGGAGAAACAGCCCCCCCCACATAGCCTGACCCCATTGTGATGTCACCATCCTCTCACCAGGACTTCATCTAGTATATTTATATAATAGCCTCCATAGATGGCATAGATTAGGCCACCTGAACCAGCCCATTCCACATTTGCAGAATTTCTGGACAGTTGGCATACCTATCAGGTATGAGGCAATGTAGTTCAGCAATAATAATATCCTGGTGCAAAAGCAAATATTGCAGGTAAACAACAGAACAGATCTTGATAAGAGAAAGATCACTGAAATCTGTTTTAACCCTTACAGCACACTGTCTTTAGATCACACAACAAAACCCTGCTGACAGATTCCCTTCATCTGAGAGCGTGTTGTAGGCAAAGAGACCCTGAATCCAACGATGTGTCACTTAAGGGGCTGTCACACGCGTCAATATCGCTGTCAATGTTGCTGCTGCACGTGACATTGCAGCGATATTGACGTATGTGACATGGTGAATCGCTGGTTGATGGTCGCCAGGTTTTCAGACAGGTCTGAAAACCTGGCGATGGTTGCCCAGTGGACACGCAGCATCGGTGCGTGTGACACCAGGAGACGCGCGATCAGGCAGTTCCCAGCGCCTCTCAGCAAGCGCTGGGAGCTGGTATCCATGGTAAACAGCGGGTAACTAAGCGCCGCGCAGCGCTTAGTTACCCGCTTGTTTACATGGTTATCAGCATTCTCGCTGGTACTGATCGCTGGTGAATCTGCCTGTATGACAGCTCACCAGCGATCAGCTGTCAATGTCGTCAGCGATCAGATCGCTGGCGACATTGACATGTGTGACGGGGTCTTTAGATTACTGGATGCAGCAGACCTGACACAGAGTTTTTAGATTTGGCAATGCAGCAGAGGGGAGAGAGCTGCCCCCCACACCAGGTTCTCAATAGACATTGTACACCGACAGTGAGGTGTCGAGATCTGAGGCATGTGAACTGCAATGTATGAGACAATGTTGTCTAGAGCAGCAGGACTTATTTTTCATTCTAAGAAAACAACAGATGGAATTGTGTGTTTTAACCCTTGCAGCATGCTGTCTTCAGATTACACAGCAAGAACATGCTGACAGATTCCATAACTGCAGGTGAACCTGTTTGGCTCTGCTGTATCACATATTATTCTGTGCTTCCACCTAGAGGCAGTCCAGTGAATTGCATTACACTTTTCCTGTCTATATCTGTCCTTATCACACTGGACAGAAGTAGGAACTGAGCTCTGTCCCTGAATCTGGTGGAGTTTCCTCTGTAGGAAAATAACAATGGAGAGGAAGAGGAGGCAGAGCCAGTTATGCAGAGGAGACCACGAAGCTCGGAGGCCAAGAGTACACATGAAGGCTGGAAGGACGCCGATATACAAGAGAAGTTTGGGATAACTGGCGGCACCAACTAAAAGACAAAAGCAGCATGGAGCAACAGACCAAGAAGGGAAAGAAGGTACTAAGGTGTAACATTGCTGTGTGTCTGGGCTCATCCGGGCCATTGAGTTATCATAGGACCTGTATCCCTTTTCTAGTCCATCTCTGTCTCCCTCCTGCCAGGCCCTGGTTTCACCTATCAAACGATTGGTGTCACTTAAATCTGCCCGTCGGTCAGCGGTGAGGAACAGCAGCTACCGGCGACCCCTCCACTCCGTGCCTGTCATGCCCCCCGACTTCTTGTTGGATCCCCAAATTCTTCTGCATGATTATGTGGAGAAGGAAGTAAAGGTAAGAAGATGATTGTAAAGTAATGCCATAGATGGGCAGGAGATTGGCTTGGTAGATACTCACTGCAGCCTCCATGGTGCTACACGAGGACCTCCAGAGGAGAGGACCTTCTTCAGGAAGTCCGAAATGGGAAATTAGGTAAAAATATTATATCTGTCTTACAATCAATATCTTCCTTACAGTTCTTGGGTCATCTCACATGGGTGGTGGCATCTCTAAATCCATCAAGTCGAGATGAAATCTTGCAGCTCCTGGATACAGCGAGGGTAAGAAACCTCCTCCTCATCAGTACGCATATGGTAAAGAGGAAAAATGACTACTGTAATACTGCTCCTATCTACAAGAATATAACTACTACAGTTGTGACCAAAAGTATTGACACCCCTGCAATTCTGTCAGATAATACTCAGTTTCTTCCTGAAAATGATTGGAATCACAAATTCTTTGGTATTATGATCTTCATTTAATTTGTCTTCAATGAAAAAACACACAAAAAAATTGTCCTAAAGCCAAATTGGATATATTTCCACACCAAACATAAAAAAGGGGTGGATAAAAGTATTGAACTGTTAGAAAAATCATGTGATGCTTCTCTAATTTGTGTAATTAACAGCACCTGTAACTTACCTGTGGCACCTAACAGGTGTTGGTAATAACTAAATCACACTTGCAGCCAGTTGACATGGATTAAAGTTGACTCAACCTCTGTCCTGTGTCCTTGTGTATACCACATTGAGCATGGAGAAAAGCAAGAAGACAGAACTGTCTGAGGACTTGAGAAACCAAATTGTGAGGAAGCATGAGCAATCTCAAGGCTACAAGTCCATCTCCAAAGACCTGAATGTTCCTGTGTCTACCGTGCGCAGTGTCATCAAGAAGTTTAAAGCCCATGGCACTGTGGTTAACCTTCCTAGATATGAATGGAAAAGAAAAATTTACAAGAGATTTCAATGCAAGATTGTGCGGATGGTGGATAAAAAACCTCGACTAACATCCAAACAAGTTCAAGCTGCCCTGCAGTCCGAGGGCACAACAGTGTCAACCCGTATTATCCGTCGGCGTCTGAATGAAAAGGGACTGTATGGTAGGATACCCAGGAAGACCCCAATTCTTACCCGGAGACATACAAAAGCCAGGCTGGAGTTTGCCAAAACTTACCTGAGAAAGCCTAAAACATTTTGGAAGAATGTTCTCTGGTCAGATGAGACAAAAGTAGAGCTTTTTGGGCAAAGGCATCAACATAGAGTTTAAGGGAGAAAAAAAGAGGCATTCAAAGAAAAGAACACGGTCCCTACAGTCAAACATGGCGGAGGTTCCCTGATGTTTTGGGGTTGCTTTGCTGCCTCTGGCACTGGACTGCATGACCGTGTGCATGGCATTATGAAGTCTGAAGACTACCAACAAATTTTGCAGCATAATGTAGGGCCCAGTGTGAGAAAGCTGGGTCTCCCTCAGAGGTCATGGGTCTTCCAGCCGGACAATGACCCAAAACACACTTCAAAAAGCACTAGAAAATGGTTTGAGAGAAAGCACTGGAGACTTCTAAGGTGGCCAGCAATGAGTCCAGACCTGAATCCCATAGAAATCCTGTGGAGAGATCTAAAAATGGCAGTTTGGAGAAGGCACCCTTCAAATATCAGGGACCTGGAGCAGTTTGCCAAAGAAGAATGGTCTAAAATTCCAGCAGAGCATTGTAAGAAACTCATTGATGGTTACCGGAAGCGGTTGATCACAGTTATTTTGGCTAAAGGTTGTGCAACCAAGTATTAGGCTGAGGGTGCCAATACTTTTGTCTGGCCCATTTTTGGAGTTTTGTGTGAAATGATCAATGTTTTGCTTTTTGCTTCATTCTCTTTTGTGTTTTTTCATTGAAGACAAATTAAATGAAGATAATAATACCAAAGAATTTGTGATTGCAATCATTTTCAGGAAGAAACTGAGTATTATCTGACAGAATTGCAGGGGTGTCAATACTTTTGGCCACAATACAGCGCCCTATAACTACTATAATACTGTCCTTATCTACAAGAATATCACTACTATAATTTTGCTCCTACGTACAAGAATATAACTACTATAATGCTGCCCCCACCGTACAGAAATATAACTACTATAATACTGTCCCCTATATACAAGAATATAACTACTATAATGCTGCCCCTGTGTACAAGAATATAACTACTATAATGCTGCCCCTATGTACAAGAATATAACTACTATAATGCTGCCCCTATGTACAAGAATATAACTACTATAATACTGCCCCTATGTACAAGAATATAACTACAATAATACTGCCCCTATGTACAAGAATATAACTACTATAATACTGCCCCTATGTACAAGAATATAACTACTATAATACTGTCACTATGTACAAGAATATAACTACTATAATACTGCCCCTATGTATAAGAATATAACTACTATAATACTGCCCCTATGTACAAGAATATAACTACTATAATACTGCCCCTATGTACAAGAATATAACTACTATAATACTGCCCCCTATGTACAAGATATAACTGCTACAATACTGCCTCTATGTACAGGAATATAACTACTACAATACTGCCCCCTATGTACAAGAATATAACTACTATAATACTGCCCCTATGTACAAGAATATATCTACTATAATACTGCCCCTATGTACAAGAATATAACTACTATAATACTGCCCCTATGTACAAGAATATAACTACTATAATACTGCCTCCTATGTATAAGAATATAACTACTATAATACTGCCCCTATGTACAAGAATATAACTACTATAATACTGCCCCTATGTACAAGAATATAACTACTATAATACTGCCCCTATGTACAAGAATATAACTACTATAATACTGCCTCTATGTACAAGAATATAACTACTATAATACTGCCCCCTATGTACAAGAATATAACTGCTATCAATACTGCCTCTATGTACAGGAATATATAACTACTATAATACTGCCCCCTATGTACAAGAATATAACTACTATAATACTGCCCCTATGTATAAGAATATAACTACTATAATACTGCCCCTATGTACAAGAATATAACTACTATAATACTACCCCTATGTACAAGAATATAACTACTATAATACTGCCCCTATGTATAAGAATATAACTACTATAATACTGCCCCTATGTACAAGAATATAACTACTATAATACTGCCCCTATGTATCAAGAATATAACTACTATAATACTGCTCCCTATGTACAAGAATATAACTACTATAATACTGCCCTATAGTACAAGAATATAACTACTATAATACTGTCCCTTATGTACAAGAATATAACTACTATAATACTGCCTCTATGTACAAGAATATAACTACTATAATACTGCCCCTATGCAAGATACCTATTGAAGTTCTGCTGCCCTAGATTACAGAATATCGACCCCTACCTCACGGCCCTCCCCCTATTGTCAGACCTCACACCTATAATGCTCCTACCCCACCTGTTACGGACAATCTTCACCAGTCGCGCTTCCCCCCAGCTCATGTACTTCACAATTTCATATGTAACATACTATAAAGTTGTCAACTCACACTAACAAGACATATGACTAGACGGTTTATATTGGCCCCTATGGTGAAGTGTTGATATGTATGTAAAGTGCCCTGAGTTCAAGTGTAATATATATGCCCAAAATATTATACTAATATGATGTCACATACCGATCAAAGGATCTGTATTCAAGGTACAGGAAAACTCTCTGACGCCGTGCTGCTGCCTGTCTCGTTGTCTTCCTCTTTTGACACTGTAGTGCGGTGGACAAGAGAGCATTAACTGGTTAATAACAAGAAGTATGGAGTGTGTACTAACTGAGCCATAAACCCTCCCCATACCATGTCCCGCAGACATTGTAGGATTACTATATGGATTTTATTATTAGGGTACGGACACACTGGCGTGAAACTCGGATGAGTGCAATGTGTGATTTCATCACATTGCACTCGGACCAATGTTTATCAATGTCTGAGAGCACTGGCGAGTGTCGGACGCTTTTTTCTCAGCCAGATTCAGGATGAGAAAAAAGTCGCAACATTCTGCGACAGTCTGCAATTCACACCGAGATTCACCAATGCAAGTCTATGGGTCTGACAAAATTACATACCGCACACTGACAGCACACGGACCATCCGAGAAGTATCAGTTTTTTTCACTGATACATTCTCATTCTGTAACCGAGAACAATGTAACATGTTCCTGTAAATGATTCTACACTAATAGCTGCTGAGGAAAGAACAGATTGCACACGGATGTGTACCACCATGTCCTCGGCTCTGTGCATAGACAGTGTACCACCATGTCCTCAGCTCTGTGCTGTGCACCACCATCTCCCCAGCTCTGTGCTTTGCACAGACAGTGTACCGCCATATCCTCAGCTCCATGCTGTGCACAGACAGTGTACGGTACACTGTCTGTGCACAGCACGAAGCTGAGGACATGGTGGTACACTGTGCACAGCACGGAGCTGGGGAGATTGTGGTACACTGTCTGTGCACAGCACAGAGCTGAGGACATCCCAGAAGAGACAGACAGGCCACAGACGGACGGCAGGACAACACTGAGCCCACCTGGAAAACAACAACACCCAACACACTGACCAGAAATCATATAGGACAGGCAGGTAGGAGAACTACACACCCTGCCAACTCAGGAAGGTAGCAGCAGCTGCATGGAGGCAGACACACGGTACAGCCGCCATTATCACCACACACAGTGCCAGCCACAGCCTCAGTCCTCATGCACCCCCTTCCTTCTCTCCTCTGTCCCTTCTGCTGCTCCTGTCCTCCTGCACTCCCGTTCTCCTCTCCTCTGTCCTCCTGCATCCCCGTCCTCCTCTCCTCTGCCCTCCTGCACCCCCGTCCTCCTCTCCTCTGTCCCTCCTGCACCCCCGTCCTCCTCTCCTCTGTCCCTCCTGCACCCCCGTCCTCCTCTCCTCTGCCCTCCTGCACCCCCGTCCTCCTCTCCTCTGTCCCTCCTGCACCCCTGTCCTGCTCTCCTCTGCCCTCCTGCACCCCCGCCCTGCTCTCCTCTGCCCTCCTGCACTCCCAGTCCTGCTCTCCTCTGTCCCTCCTGCTGCTCCTCTTGTACCCCCGTCCTCCTCTCCCCTGTCCCTCCTGCTGCTCGGCTGTCCTCCTGCACCCCCGTCCTCCTCTCCTCTGCCCTCCTGCACCCCCGTCCTGCTCTCCTCTGTCCCTTCTGCACCCCCTGTCCTGCTCTCCTCTGTCCCTTCTGCACCCCCGTCCTGCTCTCCTCTGCCCTCCTGCACCCCCGTCCTGCTCTCCTCTGTCCCTCCTGCTGCTCCTCTTGCACCCCCGTCCTCCTCTCCCCTGTCCCTCCTGCTGCTCCTCTTGCACCCCTGTCCTCCTCTCCTCTGTCCCTCCTGCTGCTCGGCTGTCCTCCTGCACCCCCGTCCTGCTCTCCTCTGTCCCTCCTGCACCCCCGTCCCCGGATCACACTTGGTCTGTGTGGGCTGCTCCCATCCCTCTTCCCCCTAGCTATGCAATGCTGCAGTGCCTGCAGGCTGCTGCCGCCCAGGTCTGTGTGGGCCACTCACTCCCATCCTCCCCATATGTATGCAATGCAGTGCCTGCTGCAGCCAAGGTCTGTGTGTGGGCCGCTGTCATCCCGATCCCCCTACCCCCATATTATATGGGGGGGGGGGTGATAGTGGCCCACACAGACTTGGGCTGCAGCAGCCTGCAGGCACTGCAGCAGTGCATAGATAGGGGGGACGGGAGCGGCCCACACATAACTGGGGTTGGCGACGCTGCAGAATTGCATAGATACATAATGTGGGGGATGGGAGCGGCCCACACATAACAGGGGCTGGGGACGCTGCAGCATTGCATAGATACATATGTGGGGGATGGCAGCAGCCCACACATTACTTGGGCCCCCAGCCCCAGTTATGTCTGGGCCGCTCCCATCCGCCACATATGTATCTATGCAATGCTGCAGCGCTCCCAGCCTGGGGGTGCAGCAGCATTGCATACATACATAATGTGGGGGATGGGAGCGGCCCACACATAACTGGGGCTGGGGACGCTGCAGCATTGCATAGATACATATGTGGGGGATGGCAGCGACCCACACATTACTTGGGCCCCCAGCCCCAGTTATGTGTGGGTCGCTCCCATCCGCCACATATGTATCTATGCAATGCTGCAGCGCTCCCAGCCTGGGGGTGCAGCAGCATTGCATACATACATAATGTGGGGGATGGGAGCGGCCCACACATAACTGGGGCTGGGGACGCTGCAGCATTGCATAGATACATATGTGGGGGATGGCAGCGGCCCACACATTACTTGGGCCCCCAGCCCCAGTTATGTGTGGGCCGCTCCCATCCGCCACATATGTATCTATGCAATGCTGCAGCGCTCCCAGCCTGGGGTGCAGCAGCATTGCATACATACATAATGTGGGGGATGGGAGCGGCCCACACATAACTGGGGCTGGGGACGCTGCAGCATTGCATAGATACATATGTGGGGGATGGCAGCGGCCCACACATTACTTGGGCCCCCAGCCCCAGTTATGTGTGGGCCGCTCCCATCCCCCACATATGTATCTATGCAATGCTGCAGCGCTCCCAGCCTGGGGTGCAGCAGCATTGCATACATACATAATGTGGGGGATGGGAGCGGCCCACACATAACTGGGGCTGGAGATGCTGGCAGCTGCAGCATTGCATAGATAACTGGCCCCCAGCCGCTCCCACCCCCCACAAGCCACATTATATTTTTCTATACAATGTGCATTGCCCAGGGCTGGCCCATGCTGCACTTCATCATTAACACACGGCCGGCGGGCAGCGGCGCCGCTGGCCTGACTCACACATAGTTGTTGAGGCTGAGCCCAGCCGCTGCCTGCCTGGCTGTCAGCGCGGGAACCGGGAATGTGCTGCCGCCTGCCCGGGCCTCTGCGGATTTCCTCCTGGGTCCTGGTCTGCTCCCTCTCCGCCCTCCTCCGATGCACGGTGACTGCAGTGCTGACACGCCGTCTGGGGCGATGTGCTGCCACGGGCGGCCGGTCTGCGACTTCTTCAAAACAGTGCCGCCTCTGCCCGATCCTCCGCGGGAACACAGTATTCAAAGTACACACTATCTACTCCGCGGCGCGGCGGCGGGCCGGCCCCCTCCAGTCCTTCTCTCTTCCGGCTATGTGAGGTGACCGGCCTGATGACGCGTCACGACGGGGGAGTGGGAAGGAGGGGGGGGCATTAGGGGCGGGGCTTAAGACCCGGCCGACACGGGGCAGCAAAAAAAAAAAAAAAAAAAAAAAACACGCAGAGGCTCCGCCCCCCCCTATGAATGGCGCCGCCCTAGGCACGTGCCTACGGGTGCCTAATGGCAAATACGGCCCTGCCCCTATGTATAAGAATATAACTACTATAATACTGCTCCCTATGTACAAGAATATAACTACTATAATACTGCCTTCTATGTACAACAATATAACCAATTTCTTATTTCATGCATTATGATCTTTGTTATTGTATATGTGGAATTTGGGGATTGATACGTTTTTGTGTTTCTGCAGCATCTTAAGGAGCTTCCTCTCCACTGCACCCCGGAGCAGGACAGTATCCTCAGTTTATCAGCTCGGAGCCTCTTACTGACCTGGAGAGACAATGAGGAGCTCATTCTACGGATTCCCACCCATGAGATTGCTGCCGCTTCTTATGTTAGGGATGATGCTCTTCATTTGCTGGTCCTGAAGACAGGTGTGATG
This sequence comes from Allobates femoralis, assembly GCA_033576535.1. Classification (NCBI taxonomy): domain Eukaryota; kingdom Metazoa; phylum Chordata; class Amphibia; order Anura; family Aromobatidae; genus Allobates; species Allobates femoralis. Next base: position 415,204,142 of record JARQOC010000006.1, on the reverse strand, counting down.
AGCGGATTGTCTTCCCTGCACTGTGTTCTCATGTACGTTGAATGTTAATACTTCTTGCATTAGAGTTGGGGTTGTCTCAGTCTCATGGTCTTTCCTTTAGGTCTTGGATTAGATCCTGTTCCGGCCTCTGGTAGCTTGGAAAGAAAGCCTCCAGTTGGAAAGGCCGATAGGACTCCAGGAGCAGGCAAAGATGGTTCTAAACAAATAGGGGGCGCTATGGAGAGGCGCCATACTATCTGCAGCTTGGACTGGAAGATGGCACACAAGTCTGTGGATGGACGACCTAAGAATGGAGGTAGTTTGGAGAGGAGTGGCGAGAAGCAAGAGACTGGAAGCTGGGAGAAGAGTCGTAGGGGCCAGGCGTGCAATAATTGGGAGAGGAGAATGACGTTCAGTGGCAGCTGGGAGCGTAGACAACCTTGTGGGGGCAGCTGGGAAAAAAGACAACCCGGTGGGGGCAGCTGGGAAAGACGTCAGCCCTGTGGGGGCAGCTGGGAGAAAAAACAACCTTGTGGGGGCAGCTGGGAGAAACGACAAACTTGTGGGGGAAGCTGGGAAAGACGGCAACCTTCTGGGGGAAGCTGGGAGAGACGTCAGCCATTTGGGGGCAGCTGGGAGAGAAGACCAGGAGGTCAGAATCCCTTGGATCCCAGGGAGCCAAGTCCAGATGCCTACTGCAACTTGATCATTTTGGCTGTAGAGAACAGAGTGAGTAGATGTCGCTTTTTTCCCTGCTGCTGATCTTGTATCCACATTTTGCCATATACTCCAGTTGCAACAAAAGCTGCATGCAAAGTTATAGGCTACCGGAGATAGTTTTCATGATGTTCTGCATCTAGGTAACAATTTTGTACAATTCTTACAGGATGCTGCAGAAGAATCTTGTGCGCTCATCTGCCAAGTTTTCCAGATCATCTATGGAGATCAGAGCATTGAATGTGTGGACCGGGCTGGCTATCATTATACGTCCCCTCCAGAGAGGCCGTGGTTATCACGCTGTAAGATGAGGGTCTAGCGGTGCTGGTGGTGACGGCCCTGCAAGCTCTGCATCTCAATGATGTTGTGATAGAAAGCAGGGTGTGGGCAGGGTATTTTGGTGTGCTAAGTAGATGAAGCCAATGGCACCCCCACGCACACTCCGAAGCAAAGGAATGGGTTAGAGACTGAGGTAATAGGACCCCTAAGGCATCCCCCCTCCAATGGGTCAGATAACAGGCTCTGACAATGACTTCCACTAGAATTGTTTTTTTTTTTACCAAAAAATATCAAATTTAAAAACAAGTGTACTTTAGGGCTGAGTCTAACAAGAACGGGCAATTTCAACGTTAGATATAAAGTAGAATTGCTCATTGTTTGTGGACAATTTACACAATACCAGGGATAAATGGCGGTATTCATCCCTAAGGTCCTATTTTAAATGTCAGACCCAATCATAGTCATAGAAACTAATATAGCTTAAAGGGGTTGTCTGGGCTTTTTATAAAATGTGTGTGTCTAAGCTGCAGAATGCTGATAGTTTGTAGTTTACCCCATCAGCATTTTGAAGGGTTACTTAAAGGGACACTGTCACCAGGTTTTTGCCATCCCATCTGACAGCAGCATAATGTAGAGATAGAGACCCTGATTCCAGCGATGTGTCACTTACTGAGCTGCTTGCTGTCACTTTCATGAAATTACTGTTTTCTCTGCTTCAGATTTAGCAGTAAATGACTATGCTGGACTATTTGATTAGTCCTACAATGTTATTCTCCAACTGATTGAACAGTGATTTTATGAAAACTACACTGAGCAGCCCAGTGAGAGACACATCGCTGGAATCAGGGTCTCTGTCTCTACATTATGCTGTTGTCAGATGAGATGGTAAAAACCTGGTGACAGTGTCCCTTTAAATATCACTATCCTGCATGTGGAGGAGACCAACCAGAGGCATGTTTGTTTTGTCGTTTCCACCCACTCTCCTACAAATACGCCCCAGACTGCAAAAAGCTATCCCAGCCTCAGCATGTCCGACCCCCCCAGTCTCCATCATGCCCGCCCCCTGCACACTTCATTTCCCTATGTAAACTGTGATAGAACCTGCTGCATTGCACTGAGACCAGTCATCTCCTTCTGAGATACTGTGCCGAATCTGCTGCTTGGAGGAGTTGACCACTCTCAGTCCTGTGATATGTGCGCTCACATCCTCCCCCTGTGCTAGCTCTGATTGATGTGATATGAAGCGCTGATCCTCACAGCTGCCCCACCTCCTCTGCACTGGCCAGTTCATTCATTATTCTGCATGGATGGGGGGGTGGCTGTGGGGTTCAGTGCACTTCATATCACATCGATCAGCATGAGCACAGGGGGAGGAGGTGAGCGCACACATCGCAGCACTGAGAGTGGTCATCTCAGAGCAGCGGCACAGGAGTTGGCACAGTGTCTCAGAGGGAGATGACCGCTCTCAATGCAATGTGACGGTTCTATCACAATATACATAGGGGAATGGATTGCGCAGGGGTCGGGCACACTGAGACTAGGAGGGGGGTGGGCATGCTGAGATTGGGGGAGGTGTGGGCGTGCTGGAGACTGGAGGGAGCAGGCATGGTGAGACTGGGAATGATTATTGCATTCTGGGGCGTGTTTGTAGGAGAGTGGATGGAAACAAAAAGTAGTGACACGCAAGCTCCAAAACAAACACACCCCTAGTTTGTCTCCTCCACGTACAGAATAGTGATATAGAGGTAACCCTGCAGAATGTTGACAGGGTGTAAATTATAAACGATCAGCATTCTGCAGCCTAGATATATACTTACGGTACATTTTATAAAAAGCCCAGACAACCCCTTTAAAGACAGGAAAAAGTTCCCCATTTTTATAGACTGTTCAGAACGGTAGGCAACCCTGGTGGGCACGCAGTCATTGGAGACCGCAGGCAAAATAATTAGCGAATAGTTTCCAAATATCAACCTAATTGTATTACCATAAAGTGGCCAAATATCAGATCCCAATAAAGGTGCCATTCCATGGCCTAAATATATTCCCAAAATAATAGCAGGATAACATGCTCCTCCTACTATATAATCCCACCGTAACATGCACTATAATGCCTGTAGTGTCCAAATAGCAGTGGCCATATGATACCCACACACAATGGCCAAATAGTCGTACTAAGAGCAGTGACAAAATAATCCCCCCAAATAACAGTGTCATATTATACTGAATTACTACTGCCATATTGTGTCTAAATAGTACTACCTTAGGCTGATGACCGGCCACAGGTCTCCTGAGAGGACATTGGGTCAAGAAATCTGAGGCTGGAATCTGAACTCGGGCCATGAGTATTGGATGTGTGATACCGGCTCTACTGTTCGTAATGAAATGCCATATAGTGTTGAGCTTAGCAGCCATGATGGAGTCCTGATGATACACACAGTCCCTGCCACTTGCTATGTACTTTGAGGAAAGTGTCTGTAGAGTCCTGTCCCACTGGCCTTAGCACTCCTACATTCTGAAGTCATTTATGGTGGTTCTGGAACATTTTTGATGGTAGATCCTGAAAGTTTGGCGCCTATGACCTGACTCCGGACACTCATTGATTCTCGTCTTTTTTCAGGTGACAGCTCTCATACAGACGGGACATTTTCATATGATGCCGACTTCAGCTGCTGCAGCTCCTTGTAAGTCAATAAATATACCTGTAGAGATAGAGATATATATCCTCAAAGCACCACTCCAATGTGTTTTGGAGTAATTTTCAGGTCCCTGCCCCTATATTTTTCTCACTGTCTGGCATCTTCATCTCTTACCGACACCACTTCAGTCCCGTGGCGCCATCTTGTGATCGCAACTTTTGACTTTCCTGAAGTCAGAAGTTATGTCACAATCTCCGAATGCAACTCTATGAGGACCAGAATGAGTCTCTCATAGACTTATATTAATTAGTGAGCTCTGGTGCTCTCCATGAAACACTGGAGTAATCCAGCAGGCCACGAACTGCCTGAGACAGGAGTGGTGGTGAGAGAAGGTGAAGAAGGCAGCGGGTGAGTATAGGAGTAGGGTAATGGGACTTTAGATTAAAAGCAGCACTCCATAGATGAAAAAATTCTTGAGTGGTGCTTTAAAGGGGTACGCCAACCAAACTTATATTCCTCTACAACCTCTTCTTGTTCCCAGCAATGGTTCCCATGATACATTTGAAGTGCGTTACAGTGGAGAATCATCCCCCTCATTCACTGTATCTGAGCAGAGCCTGGCGTCTGGGGTCAGTGATGGTGACCAGAACGGCGTAGCCCTGGAGCAGCTGCAGGACTACATGATAACTGTACGTAGCTGGGTGTCTATGTCTGTGCTGATGCATTCCCTGACCCTCCAGTTGCTGGAGAACTACAAAACTCAGCATGCTGTGGTCTCCAGAGTCTGTGGAGCATATACTAAATTGCAAATAATAGTCACTTTGTATCATCTATAACATTTATATCTCATGTTTATAATTCCATCCCACCCAGAGCTTCATCCAAAACAAGGGTTGAGTGAAAAGTAATGTCTCCACCTTCATAACTCCTCAGCAGATGGTAGCACTGGTATGCGGTAGGTACTGGACTGTTCAGTAGACTCTCCTCTACAGCTCCTGTTGGCAAGAAGCCTTAGCAATGAACGCTTGTGTTGTTACAGTGTAAAGCAGGGGTGGGGAACCTTTTTCTGCCAAGGGCCATTTAGAAATCTCTAACGTCCTTCGGGGGCCACACAAAATTATCAACTTGAAAATTACCCTGCTATATTTGGTTGAACAATAAACTCAGACACCTACTGTGATGGCTGGAGCTGCTTCTCTTTGGTGTGACTGTGATGTTAGGTGTTATTGATCATGTTGCTTCACAACTGCTTTTCCAGATTGTTAGGGCCAAAGACATCAAAGGAGAGGCTGTGGGCATATAAGTCATTGGGGAGGCTCAGGATGGGTCATAGAGATCTTTGGGGAGCTGGATTTAAAGGGCAGGAAGTCAGCAAAACATGGCTTATGGGCCAAGCACTGCGGTCCCCAGGAATATGCCCGGGGGCCACAGAAAAGGTTATCGAGGGCCGCATGCAGGCCTAGGGCCTGAGGTTCGCCACCCCTGGTGTAAAGAATGGAATCCTGCACAGACTGTTGGTCAATGCGATGTAGGCAACGTACTGTTATTGAATTTTTGAAAGCAAAAGGTGTTATCCCAAAGGTGATAGTGTAATTATGTTGATGTGAGCACTGTGTTGTTGGTCCATGTTGACAGACTGTTTCAGGATGATCATCATATCACACAGAGAGAAACTGCAAGTGACACGCCCACCAGGACTGTGGGGTACTCTGAACCGGAACGGGAGTTCTTTGGGGAGGTCACAAGGCCGTGACCCGGCTTCGTAGGCCTAGTTGTGTCAATAAAATGGGAAATTAATTTGTGACGCCACCCGTGGGTTTTGGCAATTGGGGATGGCCAACGCTGCAGTGCAGATCCTCTAGAGCCGTTGGTATTGAATCCGAGATGGTGTCGCTCTCCACAGGTAGAGCTGTAGGCCCCAGGGCAGTGTCACAAGTGTTGTGCAGTGGTAGCGACACGGGAAAAAACTTGGAGAACACAGCTGGGTGCAGTCTCTTGATTTTACTCACAGTTTCAGTACACTTCCAGGTATTTCCAACAGTCCGCGAAGGGCTGTGTTCTCCGGATTTGGGCTTCAGCCAATTCTCGGGTAATTTGGTAACACGTTATCCGAATCCCCTTAGGCTCCTTTCTCGGGTCGACTCTCTGTGCTGGCTCTTACCCTCCTACCCTGCTCCTCACACTCAGTGTCCTGATCCAGTAGCCCCCGTGGCTACCTTTCTGGCGAATAAGTGTGGAGTTGGACAGTGGCACTGATGTGAAAGAGGCCATACGAAGCTGGAGGCATTACTTTTCATTCAGCCCTCGTATGTCTTATTCTCAGATAACCCAATCCAAACACACAATGATCCTAACCAGGTAATTAATTTTAGAATTTACCATTATATGACTGGAGAACAGTATGCCTGGTATGAAAGCTACATCCTCACAGTGCAACACAGCAGAGGGTTCTGTAGACACTATGATCTAGCCGTGTGATGGGTAGATGTGAAGCTGTGACATCTGGAACAGAATTTGGAATGCAGCTTTGGATGTGACTTTATCATTCTATATAATGGTTGTATTGTCTAGGTGAGGAACAAGCTGGCCCCCATGGAGATTAATCGGTTTGCCTGTCTCTTACGTGAATATCGTCTTGGGATGGACGTAAAGGAATATTGCAGAGAACTGCTTCAATTGTATGGAGAAAATAGGAAATTTCTTTTACTAGGTAAGAACAGTGAGAGATCAGTGGTAAGAGCTCCTTTTATTTGTATACAAAACCCCTGCATAGAAATAGTTACATGTTAAATTTATGTGTGGCTGCTGCTACCACTAGGGGGAGCTTACTGCATAGAGTTCAATGTATAAGTTGTATGAAGCTCCCTCTAGTGGTGACTGCAGATAACCAGAATTTCACTGCATGTCTTAGAATAAGTAAAATAATAATATTCATCCCCTCATAAAAAATAGATTATAACATCCTGGGATTGTTCTTGTTTTCCTTTGCAGGACTGAGGCCATTTATCCCTGACATGGACATTGGCTACTTTGAAGGATTCCTAGAGAGCATTGGAATTCGTGACGGGGGAATTCTGACCGACAGTTTTGGGAGGATCAAACGCAGCATGAGTAATACGTCAGCCTCCGCCGTGCGCAATTACGACAGCTGCTCCCCAGGATCCAACCGCTTCAACCGCATGATCACAGACATCACTCACAATATAGAGGCTTTGGCCAGGGACGATGATGACTTTGAGGATGATGATGACTTCCTGTGACCATTCTGTACTCTCCATGAAGGGACCAACTGTATTCAAAGGGCCATTTCGGCCATATTTTTCAGGAATACTGGTGGAATTGTCTACCTGGAGGTGCTTCAGTATTTTCTAGAAATGGCACCTCTGAGCTGAATTTCAATTCCATACACAGGCTCTGTCATGGATGCCATTAACACCTACCCAACGGTAGCATTCCATCTTTACCCTTGCAAAAATGATTTTTAGCCAAAAATTAATGTTTACAATAAGATTGTAGTAAGCATTTTTTATTGCTTGTTTTCTACATCCTACATATGTCACAGTACATAGAATGACAAACCCAAAAAGAACAGCGTTTCCTAGATCCGCGCTGCTCATACGATGAAAGAACCACAGTTGTCAGATAGTGATGGCCTTTTGGAGCTGTATCCCCCGCTCCTTCCTCAGGGAGCCAACATAATTCAATACATAATAAAAGGTGGCCATTACATAGACGCCATAGACAGAGCACATGACCATGACATGTACACTGGGTGGACGTTACTCTGATGTCTTATTATAACCTGATCCTTATATAAAGAAACTTGAATTAGCAAAAAGAAGGAATAGGATGAAAATGAGGGATAACAATAATCATTTTTGTGGATCCTGCAGCAGCCATACTATACGTTTACACTAGTTGTGGGTCACACAACCATCCCAGCTGAGCAGCTATGATTGCCTCACAAAAGTTGTGCCAAGGATAAGACCCTATTGCACTGTCTTCTTTATAGTTTTCTTTGACAGTACATAGAATGACCTTCCCAAATCACATGTATCGCAGTCTGCTGGGTGTGTGTAACCTTTTGCTTTCCTGAATATCTTCTAAACTGATCTTAACCTTCAACTGGCAAGAATTCAACTATGAGGAGATGTACTGGTTACAACATAACAGAATCAGAATGAGTTCCCTGATGGATCCACCTTCAGCTCATTCTGTAGTCTGCTATGTACTACGGTACATAGAGGATGTAGAAGTTTAACAGGTCAACATTTATCATGAATCAGTTTCCATTCAAAAAATGCATTTAGTCAGTACGGTTGAAAAAAGACACGTCCATTAAATTCACCTGATGGATGGAAAAAGATATAAGGAATGAGGCAGGACCAATTATAATGCATGGACCAATCTGCCCTGAATTTTTTATAATTTTTAATCCCGAAAATCAATTTAGAATTAATTTATTGATAAATTTAAATAAATATTTTCCTTTCTTTAAAAAAAATTAAAAAATAGCATCTTATTCATTTTATAAACCATCTCTGGGTCTCGCTATAACCAGCTCCTGAAGTAGACTGTTTCACAGATATATAGATCTCATGGTAAATACCGGTAAACTTTGCCTTCCATGGAGATTGAAGCTTTCTTTTCCTCCAGATGGAGTGGGTGTCCCCATGTCTTTTAAACACCCCACCCCTCCACCCCCTCTCACCTAAAAAAAAACAAAAAAAAAAACCTCCCTCCCCCACCTTGCCAGTTAGCTAGCCAGCTAGACAACTAGCTAGCCAGCTTGTCTGACAGCCAGCTATCTAGCCAGCCAGTCAACTGGGCAAGCTAGTCAGCCAGCCAGTTGATTAACCAGCCAGCTAGCTAGGAAGCCTTCTAACTTGCTACTAACTAAATTGCTTACCTACCTTCCTACTTACCTTGTCTGCCACTAACCTTGATGTTCACCTAACCAGTATCATCTGCTGACCGGCACAGCTACTGCCAGGCAGCCAAATCTACAGAAAGAGGCTCCATTGTGAGAGCAGCAGGCATTGTGACACAACAGTGTTCTCCGAAGGGCGTGGCTGCATTGGTGACACGCTGGTGTTCCCTGGTGCCAGGTGCGGCCGCCTTGTAAAATACCAATGTTCCGTGCAGGGCGTGGCCGCAGGGGTGACACGCTAGTGTTCCATGGTGCTAGGTGTACCTGCATTGTGACATATCTAAAGCAACTGATTCCTCCATGGGAATAAAGCTTTTGAAAGTAAACTACAGGGATTTTTTGAGGGTTGGTGTAGATTTTTTTGGATTTCCAAATCTTTTATTCAACCACGTTTTGCAAGTCAAGGAACAAGCATTCTACCAGAAGGAGACAACAGGTCACCAAAGACATCATCCAAATTAAAATCCTGAACCCCAAAAAATTCATTTAATATATGGTCCCCAGATAGGGGTTGTATCAGATGTTAAACTGATAAGAAAAGATTTTATTTTGTGCGAAAGCCTGAAGCTAAAAAAAAGTGACAAAGTGCAACAATACAAGTGCGCTAGCATACTGGTCTACTTGAAACCCTCTACAACATAAGAACCCCCACAACCATTCCCCGTCCCTCCAAGCAAGGCCACAGAAAGGGTCAGGGACTAGTAACCTCAATTAGCCAAAGCCAAAGAAAGGTCAAATCTTGCTCCTGGCATCTGCCTGGGCTGCCACCGAAGGAGAGCCAGGAGCCTTCGACTGTCAGCTCTCCTCCCCAAAGACGTTTGTCAAAGTTCACCAGAGAGTGGAACCTAATGGCCACACCCAACCCCCCCATATAGACCTGCCAATAGAGGAACCCACGAGGGAACCACAATTCTGACAAAATTCTAATGACAGGGTGGACATACGTGTATAGGGTGACACACAGTAAAAACAGATATAAAATTAAATAGTGAAGGACCTTCAGCGGGGAATTTAAAAATTCCTTACCTACAGGCCCGGAAAAGAGTGTGTGCTCCATAAGGATGAAAAAGGTGGCATACAATTACAAATGTGCCCAAAACTCAAGTGGGTTTCCCCACCCTGTGAGTTAGGGCACCGGCACTTCAGGCTTTCACTCTTACCCGACCTACTGCCATCGATCCTGGAAGGCAGGGGTTTCCACCGGATGGCTATATGAGCAACATAGCATACTAGGCATACTAGAGGTTTGGTGTATGGGACTACAGACTGTTTCAACCATAGGACTGGTTGAAGAGCCAAAGTGCTCAAAACAGTCTGTAGTCCCATACACCGCACATCTCCTGATGTGTTTTTACTGTTAAAAAATAAAAGTTGGATATGAGGGACCTGGAAAGCCGCATTGTTTTCTTTTTACCTCATTGAATGTTGTAGTTGGACTACCTGCTGGCACCCAGAAATCCTTTGTGTCATTGGAAAACACCCCCCACAGAATCCAAGGATTCTCTTCTGTTTAAACGGCGTAAGTATTGCCTGGGGAACCTTTCCTATTATCCTATACTTTTCTACATAATTGGCACAACTGCTGTCAGGCAGTCAGATTTATAGGCAGTAGCCCCATTGTGAGGTCAGTGGGCATTGTGACAACAGTATTCCCTGAAAGGAAAGGCTCAATTGGTGACACGCTAGTGTTCCGTGGTGTCAAGTGCAGCCACATTGTGAAACGGGTGTGTTCCGTCTACAGCCACTGACCTCTCTATGGGAGAAAAAGTTTTTGAAAAATTAAAAAGGAAAAAGTTTTTTTCAAGGCTTGGTGAAAAGTTTTGGGGATTTCCTCATATAGGCGTCATATCAGATATTACACTTGAGGGAACCACATCCTGACAAAATCCTAGTGACAGGGTGGTCTCACATGAATAGGGTGACACTTGGTGAAAAGAAATATAAAATTAAATAGTGAAGTGAAGGTTACTCAATGTAATACTGACTGGACCTTCAACCAGGAATTTAAAAATTCCCCATCCTAGCCAAAAGGCCTGGAAAAGGGTGCTGCAGGCTCCATAAGAATGAAAAAGGTAAAATGCAAATACAAATTGGCCAAAACTCAAGTGGGGGTCCCATGCCCAGTGAGTTAGGACACCTCTATATGAAACCATCTCTAACAGGAGAAGGGTCTTCAAAACCATTCCTCATCCCTCAGAGCCAGAAGGACACAGTGAGGGTCAGGGAATAGTAGCTTCCCCTAGCTGAAGCCAGTCTTCACTCCTTGCATTTTCTTAGTCTGTCGCCCCAAACTGAGATCTAAGAGCCATCAACTGTCAACTCTCTTCTGGCTTGCTGCCAGCCAGCATGCCTCCCCCTCCCCCACCAAATCACCCATCTATCCATGCTCCCTCCCTCTCACCTAAATTCGCTCCCTACCCTAAATCACCCACCCCTCCCTCACCGATTTCACATGGAGTAGCATCCAAGTGCACTTTTTTATTAGCCAGCCAGCTAGCAAGTCAACTGGCCAGCCAGTTGGTGAGTCAGCTAGTCAGCCAGTTAGTCAGCCAGACAGCATACTAACTAACTTCCCTACCTTCTTACTTCCCTGGCCTGTCACTTACCTTGATATTCACCTGACCAGCCTCTTTTGCTGACTGGCACAGCTACTGCCAGACAGCCACATTTATAGGTAGAGGCCCTATTGTGAAGTCAGTGAGAATTGTGACACAACAGTGTACCCTGCCACCCAAGATGAGAAACCAGGAGCCTTTGACTGTCAGCTCTCCCCTGAAAGAAGAGAGCCAGAGTTCAGGATAGAATGGAACCTAATGGCCACATACTCTCCCTTAGACCTAATAATGGAGGAACTCTTGAGGGAACCGCACCCTGACAAACCCCTAGTGACAGGATTGACACTTGTATAAGGTGACACAAATATGAAAACAAATATAAAAATAGTGAAGGTTACTCAGTGTAATACTGACTTGACCTTCGACCAGTAATTTAAAATTTAAAAATTTCCCATCCTTGCCAAAAGGCCCAGAAAAGGGTGTGTGCTCAATAAGAATGAAAAAGGTAAAGTGCAATTACAAATTTGGGTTCCCCATGCCCAGTTGAGTTAGGTCACCACAGGGTCAACAGTCCTGGGGCACTTGGCCCTTTGTGCTTCCAATATTACCCAATCTAATGTGAACAGAAAAACCAGGGGATCATGGACGTGATCATGAGGTACACTTTAACCAATTTTTTTACCAAGAGAACAAGTGATAGCACCTCTGTATAGTAGCCCAGTAACCAGTCACATACAACAATGGCTATGCTTGTGCTTAGTTTATAGTAAGGCCAGTTGCAACATTCAAAAACTGGGACAGTACAGCAAGGATGATAGATGTCACCAAGGGAGACCGAGACTGAGATCAAAATTCATCAGGACGTGGTTTAGTATAAAGTGCAGAGCGCAGTACAATGAGGTAGACAAAGTTACATATACAGCCAAAGGACTGTATAACTGTAGTAGTTATAAAAAGTAAAACCCAATAATCACAACATCCAAGGGTGTCGGAGCAAACCTCATTCCCACAGTAACTCGCCCATGCTACTCAGAAAAATGACTCTAGAGCGTCTGGGGGGCGACCCTGACACGTGTTTCGTGACCTTTTTCAAGGGGACTTGAATGGTGTTGATCCTGGAGGGCCGGGGCTATATGAACCACCTGGTGTAGTAGCAATTCCCACCGTGTCGAGTGTGCATAATGTACCCATCTACCAAAGTGGCTGGGGACTGAAGACTGCCTTTTTGAAAGATTTTTATTCGTTTTTTTTGAAAGCCTGAAATCATGCTCTCCGTGAAGCTGAAAGGAAAGAGAGCGCAATAGGGTCTTATCCTCAATGAGAAACACATGAAATAGGTGGTCACTGCTCACCACTCACCTAGACAGGTTGTGTAGCACATAACCGTCATGCACACAAAATGGCTGCTGCAGGGTCCACACATAAACGGGAACCGTAGATCAATAAAATACACAGGACTGTCCTTCACTGGACCCGCGCTACCAACAGAGGAGACGGCCAAACTGTTGTTGGTAGCAAGTGGCTTGTTATTTCATCCGACGAGTTTCGGAGCCAGACCCAAATCCTTCCTCAGGGAGCGCACGTGTGTGTGACCCACTCCAGGGCCGGGGTACTCGGATCCCAGGCGTTAGTTATGGGTGCTGTCAACGGTAGCCTCAAAAAGGGGTTTAAAGGGAACCAACCACCAAAAAAATCCCTATCTAACCTATAAATATCTGTCCCTGGAGCCTTAAATTACTATTCTAACCATCCCTGACTGACTAAATCTACCTAACTACACGCACAATAAATCACTTTTTATACTTGCCAAATTCTTGTCGGATGGGCGTTCCTCCAGGCTCTTTGTCAGCGAGGCGGGTCTCCTTGCTGCGCTCGCACCTGCCTCGCTGCTGTCCATCTTCTTCCAGGATTCAAATTACCCGCCCATCGCGTCCTCGCAATGAGCGGGTCACGTGCTGCAGGCCCCGCATCACTTTCGGCCGGCGCGTCACTGGGTCTATGACGCGCCCAGGCCGGCTTCAGCATGCCATCTGCGCATGCTCGGAAGCCGGCCTGGGTGTACCAGTGACGTGGCGGGCGGAAGTGACGCGGAAGTGTATGGACATATCGCTGTGGATTGAAATAAAATTCCCTTTGCATTTATTTGGGAAGCTGGACCTTGCGTTCGCTTGTACCTACGCCTTGGTGTTCCAGGACGCCGGTCTGTGCATGCCTGTCTCAATGTACATGAAATCATGCTGATTTGTATCGATAGTCTTTTCCCTGAAAGTTGTAGCATCATTGTTGACTCACTACTGTCCCATGGTGCCAAGTGCAGCCACTTTGTGACATACCAGTGTTCCATGCAGGACGTGGCTGCAGTGGTGACACACCAGTGTTCTGTAGGCCCAGGTGGAGCTGCATTGTGACACGACAGTGTTCTGTAGGCCCAGGTAGAGCTGCATTGTGACACACCAGTGTTCTGTAGGCCCAGGTGGAGCTGCATTGTGACACGACAGTGTTCTGTAGGCCCAGGTAGAGCTGCATTGTGACACGACAGTGTTCTGTAGGCCCAGGTGGAGCTGCATTGTGACACACCAGTGTTCTGTAGGCCCAGGTGGAGCTGCATTGTGACACACCAGTGTTCTGTAGGCCCAGGTGGAGCTGCATTGTGACACGACAGTGTTCTGTAGGCCCAGGTAGAGCTGCATTGTGACACACCAGTGTTCTGTAGGCCCAGGTGGAGCTGCATTGTGACACGACAGTGTTCTGTAGGCCCAGGTAGAGCTGCATTGTGACACGACAGTGTTCTGTAGGCCCAGGTGGAGCTGCATTGTGACACACCAGTGTTCTGTAGGCCCAGGTGGAGCTGCATTGTGACACACCAGTGTTCTGTAGGCCCAGGTGGAGCTGCATTGTGACACGACAGTGTTCTGTAGGCCCAGGTAGAGCTGCATTGTGACACACCAGTGTTCTGTAGGCCCAGGTGGAGCTGCATTGTGACACGACAGTGTTCTGTAGGCCCAGGTAGAGCTGCATTGTGACACGACAGTGTTCTGTAGGCCCAGGTGGAGCTGCATTGTGACACACCAGTGTTCTGTAGGCCCAGGTGGAGCTGCATTGTGACACACCAGTGTTCTGTAGGCCCAGGTGGAGCTGCATTGTGACACGACAGTGTTCTGTAGGCCCAGGTGGAGCTGCATTGTGACACGACAGTGTTCTGTAGGCCCAGGTGGAGCTGCATTGTGACACGACAGTGTTCTGTCCACCGCCACTGCTTATGGCTGCTCCATAAGAAAGAAAACTTTTTTTTTGTAAGGTGAAAGACAATCAGTGGGCCCCTTTAACACATACCACCATTCATGATGCAATGATAAGCGGCCGTCACACGCTTCCATATCGCTAGCGATATTGTAAGCGATCACGTGCACGCGCGATCGCTTACAATATCGCTCACATCGCTGGTGAGCTGTCACACAGACAGACTCACCAGCGATGTGGACCAGCGAGATCGCTGGTTACTATGGTACACATCGGGTTACTAGGCGCCGCGCGTCGCTTAGTAACCCGACGTGTACCATAGTTACCATCTCCCAGCATAGGCTCTGCCGCTGGGAGATCGTTCATGGTGGTGTTATACACCACGATGAAGCTGTTTGTAAAATCGTTCATCGCAAGATCTGTGCTCCAGAGCTCAGATCACGATTTTGCGATTTGATCAGTTCTCGTTCATCGTATCTTGCCGTCACACGCAGAGACATCGTTCACGCGATGTTTAATCAGCCGCGTTCAAGCGATATCTTTCAAGATATCGTAGCGTGTGACGGCCGCTATAGACAGACACCTGCTTTTGTTTTCCTGACTGCAATAGAACACAGCTTGGTTTTTGCTGTGATTTATAAAGAAGCAACATGTCCATTCGTTCAGTGTTTATGCTGCTTTTGTCACCATTGAAAGCAATGAGAGTGAAAAAACACACCGTTGCATATTTTATGCATTTTTGCAGCACAAATGCAATAAAAAACACAACTTTTTTTCTGCCAAGAGATCAGGTTTTGCTGCAGAAAAAAATGCATCAAAAACACCTTGTGTGAACATAGACTTAGGCTGCATTCAGACTGTGCATTTTTTCTCCGTTCTGCTGTGTTTTTTAGCTGCAAAGAGGAGCTGTTCTCCAAAAAAACGGATCAAAAAATGCACAGGTTGGCTATTGCCTTAGGCCGGCTTCACACCACAATTGTTAGGATCCGGAGCTGTCTGGTTATGGATTGGACAGCCTCGGATCTGATTCTGCCCCTATGATATCCATATGGTGTCGGATGGGGTCGGAGGCAGCTATTTGCCATCCATTTTGCTGTCTGTCCGGCTGGATCTGGGGAATTTCGTTTTTTGCCCCAGACACAAAATCGGAGCTTGCAGCATTTTTTGTGTCCGGAGCAAAGATAAGACAAAATTGGTTTCTCCCGGGCTCTCCCAGATCCAGCGCCCCATAACATGGGAGTCTATGGGCACCGGATCCTGGGTGCTTTAAGAGCGGCAGCTGCTTGAATTTCAGCACCTGGAAAGGTCCCTGGCTGAAATTTCAGCACTTGGACAGCGGCAGCCATTGATTCCGGCAGAAAACAGTATCGGAGGGCATATTTGCCCTCTGGTTCATTTCTGTCCGGTGCTGTCAGGTTCTGTCCAGTGCTTCCTGCAAAACACCAGACAGAACTTGATAGCACAAAATCGTGGTGTGAATCCAGCCTTAGTCTTTGCACATTTACATGATCATGCAGGCTATCAGTCACATGAGTAATGGCAGGCTCATGTGCATAATTAAAGCCAACATCATAGTACCAGATAATTAACAGGTATTTGCCTGTTCTCTTTCAAGATGATTAATTTTGGACTATTATGTCCAATTCATTGAATGCAGTTTCTCAATAAAAAAAAGGCTCCAACTTTAGGCAGGGTTTTATCACTTAGGCTAGGATGATGTTAAAATGTGCGATTTTTACTAATGTGGATCAAACAAAATGAAGCTGGATATGTGTTTGGCCCACGTCACACACACAGATATTTGTGCAGATATTGTTCACAGATCTCTGGTTGCAGTGAAATCATGGACACATTGTTCCATTTTGTGGCTGTGTACAAATGGAGCAATGTGTCCATGATTTCACTGCAACCAGAGATCTGTGAACAATATCTGCACAAATATCTGTGTGTGTAACTGGGCCTTAGATGGGTGTCAGCAGACAGCACCAATCATCTAAGTACTGGTAAAAAAAAACAGACCGCTACTACACAGCTAGCCAACCTACTAATTTACCTAACTACTTAAATTGCCTGCCACTTACCTTGATGTTCACCTGCCCACTCTCTTGTGCAGATGGCACAGCTACTGCCAGGTAGCCAGATTTATAGTCAGAGGCCGCATCGTGAGGTCAGCGGGTATTGTGACAGTGATTCACCCAGGGGTCTATGGGGACTCGGTACATGGGCGTGGAGCGATTTACGTTGAAATGAGACACGGAGGCCTTGTGACTCTGTACTGGTACTTTACTGGAACCAGTTCAGATGGCACTTTAGGTTACAGTCCACACAGTCTTTGAACGTGTAGCTGGCCGGGTAGTCACTGAGGAGGATAAAGTCTCTTTGAGGCTCCCATAGTATACCTTCTTTTGTCTTTCTCTGTCCCGTTCTCTTGACCTGCTCCTCATCACTATCCTTGTGCTGCCTTGCACTTGCCCGCTTGTCTACCAGGCCCGTTGGGTGCTCTGAGGTACCCTTCTTCTCTCTAAGGGGCTCAACCCAGTTTGGTGATCCTGGTGGGGCTGCACATTCTGAACGGGGGGGTCGGGGCTGATAGTTCGGCTCTCGACTGGCCGGTGTTGATGGCTCAGGGGTGAACTTGTCTGTACCATGACTTGGAGCCGGCACTCCGTTGGTGGACTGGGATTCCCCCAGACCTGTACGTTGGTCTGGCACTGGGTTTCCCCTTTCTTTCCTGGGTCGCCTTTTCCTCTCAGGCGCCCTCCATGGGAGACCCCTCTAGGGCTCCCTCCTTGCTTCTTCCCTCAGTATGGACTACATCCCACTGTGTGACTCCCGCTTCTCCTTACTCCTAACTCTCCCCCACCCCAGGACTGGTTATCCTGGTAACGGATTACCAATAGGTCCCCTAGTCTAGGTGTAAGGATTCCGGGGTGGGAGCCTCAGGTTGACTTTACACTCCCTTGCGACAGGAATACTGCACACTCTGTGGTGGGTGCAGTACCCCTACTGTGGTGCACTGACCAGTGGGGCGCCACAACAGCAGTGTATTGTGACACGCTAGTATTCTGTGGTTCCAGGTGCAGCCGCATTGTAATACGTCTGTGTTCCCTCTACAACCACCGATTGCTCCATGGGAAATAAAAAGTTTTTGAAAGACAAAGAAAATAGAAAAAAAACAAGTTTTCTGTAGGGTTTGTGATGATTTTTTTCACCCGCAAGTCAACAAGCGCTCCACCAGAGGGAGACAACAGGTCACTAAAGACATCACCCAAAGTAAAGATCAAAACCAAAAACAGACAGAAGAGATGAGAGTACTCAGCAGCTCACTTTAACGGTATGTGCACATGACCCGGAGGCACTCCGATCCTGATGGAAGCCGTGGGTGAACGCAAGGAGAGCGCAGTCACCCTGTGCCCACAATCTGCGTTCGGTGCAGGGCGGCTTCTCCCAGCATTCACCCACTAGAGATCGCTTCAGACTCGGCAGCAATAAATGAACATGATGCAGGGATGTGGAAGCGCAGCCATCTGCACCGTAGCTAAATAAACACTGCAGAGGGGAGAAGCACAGTGAGGATGGAATTTGTAGGAGATCATCCACTGTGCTGGTACTGTACAATGCAGCGTTTTGGACGCAGCAGTAATACATTGTATCCAAAACGTTGCAATTCCAGACCGTGTGCATGCACCCTAAGGGTATGTGCACATCAGTCGTTTTGTGGGCTGCTTTCTACCGGTTTCTGTCGGCGTTTTCCGCTCAGTTTTATGTTAATTTATGTTAATCCTAGCCTCCGGTTGGATTAACATGCTAGTCAATGGAGTTTAGAAAACGCTGTCTTCATTAGAACGTTTTTTTCCTGGTCGTTTTCAGTTTATTCACCGGTTTTCCACCGGTTTTCAAAGATAGAGCAAGTGACTTCTTTTGAGCGTTTTTCCAGCGGTTCTAGCTTACAAGTGCCCCAAAAAAACCGGCCAAAAAACGCTAAGAAAAACCGCCAGAAAACCGCCGACAAAACGCTGTATAAACGCTAAAAAACCGGTCGGAAAAAGCTCAAAAACCGCTGAAAAAACCATGGACACTGCTGAGGTCAGAAAACTCAGTTTCTGCCATTCACCATCAGTTTTAGGACGGTCTGCTAAGAAGCAGAAACGTCAGATGTGCACATACCCTAATTGAACTGGAGGTTGACAACAGAAGTAGGTGCCCTGGTGTGTGTGCAAAAATGTAACAAAGGACAAATACATTGTGCTACATCTGCATCTTATCACACCACCAGTATCTACAGCTGCAGAATCCACTGTGTACAAAAGGATAGATTACATTCAATTGCAAATTAATAGATGAGAGATAATAAGACAGACAAGCTGAAGGAGAGTTGGTCAAGTTCAGCCAGGATGAGTTTATTGTCTGGTGCAACTGGAAAAAAATGAATAAGAGAAAAAGTGGAAAAATAAAAGTAAAAAAAGAAAAAGTTACTTACCCAAATTAATAACCTACAAAATATATTTGTACCATATTAGGCAGTAGACAGAAAAAACTGAATTAGTCCTTACCGGTAATTCCTTTTCTTGGAGCCTTCCACGACAGCATTGGAGGATGTCGTCCACGCCCTATTGGGGGACAGGAACACAGAGAGGTTAAAAGCCCCTCCCCTTCCTCAGTACTCCAGTGTATTACCAAGATCACCCTTAGCCATGGATTACCTGATACACCTGAATCCAAAATCGACAATAAGGGGGGGAACTGATGCTGTCGTGGAAGGCTCCAAGAAAAGGAATTACCGGTAAGGACTAATTCAGTTTTCTCCATTCGCCTTCCACGACAGCATTGGAGGAATACCACCGATACTCCTCAGGGCGGGACTATTGCCTGTAGGACTCTCCTACCAAAGGACAGATCCCGACTGAAGGACAGATCTAACCTATAGAGGCGAGAAAAAGTGAGGAGAGGCTACCACGTAGCCGCTCTGCAAATCAGCTCCGATGAAGCTCCAGCCTGCTCCGTCCAGGAAGTAGCAGCAGCCCGAGTTGAAGGAGCCTTCAACCCCACCGGAGGAGCAAGGACCGGAGCAAAGTAGGCCTCACAGATCACCTTCGTGATCCAGGAAGTGATTGTAGCCTGGGAAGTCTTCTGCCCTGTATTATTCCCAAAAGCCGAACAAACAGGGTCTGATCTAACCTACAGGAAGCAGACTCTCGGAGATAGAGGAGGACAGTCCGACGAACATCCAAGGAGTGAAACACGGCCTCAGCCGCATTAGCAGGAGATTGACAAAAGGAAGGTAGAACCACAACCTGGGACCGATGGAAAGCCGACAACTTTCAGAAGAAAAGATGAATGCAACCGAAGCGTAATGCGAACAACGGACACCACGAGGCACGGAGCCCGGACAGAGAGTGCCTGCAGTTCTCCAACTCTGGGAGCAGAAGTGATGGCCACCAAAAACGCCACCTTGTGAGAGAGACGTAAGGGATGCAGCAGACAAGGGTGCAAAGGGACTTCGAGCAAGCCCTTGGAGAACAAGCATCAAATCCCAGGGAGGGACAGAAGGCCGAATCCGGAGACCCCACCCCCAAGCAGAAGTAAAAAACTGCTTGAGCCATGGATGGGAAGCAAGATCCTGGGCAAAAACTGCCCCAAGTGCCGACCTCTGGACTTAAAGAGTGCTCAGCCAAAGCCCCAAATCCAAGCTACGCTGCAAAAATCCAAGAGTTGGGCCACATTAGGATGATGCATGGTCGGGATGGAAGGAGCACACCAGGACAGGAATCGATTCCAGCCCTCCCCTAAATAGCATTTGTCACAGGCTTCCTGCTCTGCTGAAGCGTGCGGATCATTGCCTGGGAGAGACCCTTGGTCCTCAGGATCCCGACCGCAACAGCCAGGCCGCCCGAATGAGCCACTGAGGGCCCTGGTGAAACAGAGGACCCTGGGACAGTAGGTTGAGACTGGGCTAACATAATCGGTCCCTCCAGGCCCAGGTCTCGGATGGTGTCGTACCACGCCAGTTTGGGCCCAGGGGAGCCACCAGGATAGTGTCACCCCCTCCGCCCGAATCCGTTGCAATGTCTTGGGAAGTAGTGGGATTGGAGGAAATGCATACACCAACCGAAGTCCCAGGGATGGGCAAAAAGCGTCTGTTAGACGGAGGCCATGGGTACCAAGGCCTCTGTCAGCCATTTTGTCTTGTGTAAGAGTTTCAGTTTAAGCTTGAAAATATAACTATTGAAACTTTCTCTGTTAGTAGAAATCTAAATGTCATGTCTTCTAGCTATAAGCAATGACCTAACCTGTATAAGAAAACAGATACACGTTAATTAGATTTGGTCTGGTCATTTAGCAAAATTTATAATCAGTTCATAAGCCAGTTCTGAATTTGTCTTATTTTTTGTGGTGTATTCTATCCCTCAAGGCTAATATGACGTTTCTTATAATCAAGACCAGAAGCTTATAATGAGATAATTCACATAGATAAATGTAAGTGAAGTATATTGCTAGTAATGAAATTAATGTGCTTTTTCATGTCAATATATGTTATAAGTAATATGAAGGGATCACTTATGACAGGTGACGTAATCCTTCTTCCATAGAGAATCATGGTAACAATGATTCTCTATGGAGAAAACTGGTATAAAGACACGCCCCGTCCAAGAGACGGAGAGCCATTATTCTGAATCCATCTTGAGTGTGACACCTGTGGCTCCCGCGCCTGTCATTCAGATTCCTGCCTGTTACTGCTTTTGCTGTACATCTCTGTATTTTTTTCCTACCCGAATAAAACCCACTTTTGGTTCTGAAGACGCAGTCTATGGAGTTTATCGAACGAAGAAACTGAAGAGATTATTTCTATCAAATGGCGAGCTACAGCCCGGTGGAAAGGGGGGAGATGATCCCACATCCTTTCTGAAGAACCTAGAAGATTCCTGCAAGTAAAGCTGTGAACCAAAGTGGTGAGAGGGTGAGGAATGGACTTTTCTTTTCTTTTTTTTTTTTGCCTTTATTGTTAAAAAGGCGTGATGCATCACGTGAAATCGCATTAAGGAAATCAGCCGCTGAGAATCTCTCGTTTACGCTCCTATCTACCCTGAAGTAACTAAGACTACAGTGCCTCTACGTGAGTTAAACAAGGACGTGATTAACGCCGAGGGTACGGAAAAGGAGACGTGTGGCAACGTAACGAGTGAGGCTGATCATACGGCTGGACCTCTTTTGGTTGACCAAAGCCGGCACGTGTCTTCCATTACAGAGGTGTGAGTATCTAACTTTTGCCTGTAAATTGCATTAAGTTGATACTAAAAGCAGTTTAAAAAAGTCGTCCTTGTGTTTCCACCGCTATGGAGTGGCTAAGGAAACAGACTGGCAGGCACGCTGAAACCCCATAGCTAGAAGGGGTTAATGCTGAACCACTTGGTTAAATTGTATGCAGTGGTTCACAGAAGAAAGTAGACATCTTGACAAGAAAAAAATTATTAGCAGAAAGGGCAGCCAAATAGCGGCTTGTGTAAGTTAGTTATAGCTCAGATCAGGATAGTGATAGCTTCAAAGACAGTACGTTAATGTAGTTACACAGGGAGGGGCAGCGGAGCAGTGTATGGAGAGAACACAGCAGCTACTGATACAATGACAGGAGTAGTAGTAGTGTCACAAAGGGAGGGGTATGAGATACAGCGGCTGGAGGCAGACAGAAAGGAGGAAGAAAAAATCCATCCATAGATTGTAGCATCCTTTAGAATAAGGAAAGGAAATTATCTTAGAATTAGAAGATGGGCTGCCTGGTGTGTAACGGTTTGATAAGTATTTTTTGATAGAATAGATCAGAAAAGATGATTATGATCTGATGGAATAGATTGTAGAGAATACTTGGAAAGGTTTTGCAAGTTAGGGATTTTTACATAATGCTAAATTTGTGGAGGACAAAATTAGGGCATTGGTAACCATTGTTAGGGAAAATGCCATCCTAGACTAAGGGCGATGATAACTGAATTAGTCCTTACCGGTAATTCCTTTTCTTGGAGCCTTCCACGACAGCATTGGAGGATGTCGTCCACGCCCTATTGGGGGACAGGAACACAGAGAGGTTAAAAGCCCCTCCCCTTCCTCAGTACTCCAGTGTTTACCAAGATCACCCTTAGCCATGGATTATCTGATACAAACCGGAACCAAACACCAACAAGGGGGGGGAACTGATGCTGTCGTGGAAGGCTCCAAGAAAAGGAATTACCGGTAAGGACTAATTCAGTTTTCTCCATTCGCCTTCCACGACAGCATTGGAGGAATACCACCGATACTCCTCAGGGTGGGACTATTGCCTGTAGGACTCTCCTACAAAAGGACAGATCCCGACTGAAGGACAGATCTAACCTATAGAGGCGAGAAAACGTGAGGAGAGGCCACCACGTAGCTGCTCTGCAAATCAGCTCCGATGAAGCTCCAGCCTGCTCCGTCCAGGAAGTAGCAGCAGCCCGAGTTGAAGGAGCCTTCAACCCCACCGGAGGAGCAAGGACCGGAGCGACGTAGACCTCCCAGATCACCTTCGTGATCCAGGAAGTGATGGTAGCCTGGGAAGTCTTCTTCCCTGTATTATTCCCAAAAGCCGAACAAACAGGTTCTGATCTAACCTCCAGGAAGCAGACTCTCGGAGATAGAGGAGGACAGTCCGACGAACATCCAAGGAGTGAAACACGGCCTCAGCCGCATTAGCGGGAGATTGACAAATTGAAGGCAGAACCACATTCTGGGACCGATGGAAAGCCGACAACTTTCAGAAGAAAAGATGAATGCAACCGAAGCGTAATGCGAACAACGGACACCACGAGGCACGGAGTCCGGACAGAGAGTGCCTGCAGTACTCCAACTCTGGGAGCAGAAGTGATGGCCACCAAAAACGCCACCTTGTGAGAGAGAGACGTAAGGGATGCAGCAGACAAGGGTGCAAAGGGACTTCGAGCAAGCCCTTGGAGAACAAGCATCAAATCCCAGGGAGGGACAGAAGGCCGAATCCGGGACGCCACCCCGA
The DNA here is from genome assembly GCA_033576535.1 of Allobates femoralis. Taxonomy (NCBI): domain Eukaryota; kingdom Metazoa; phylum Chordata; class Amphibia; order Anura; family Aromobatidae; genus Allobates; species Allobates femoralis. Next base: position 415,180,790 of record JARQOC010000006.1, on the reverse strand, counting down.
AGCAGAAGTAAAAAACTGCTTGAGCCATGGATGGGAAGCAAGATCCTGGGCAAAAACCGCCCCAAGTGCCGACCTCTGGACTTAAAGAGTGCTCGGCCGAAGCCCAAATCCAAGCCATGCTGCAAAAATCCAAGAGTTGGGCCACATTAGGATGATGCATGGTCGGGATGGAAGGAGCACACCAGGACAGGAACCGATTCCAGCCCTCCCGTAAATAGCGTTTGTCACAGGCTTCCTGCTCTGCTGAAGCGTGCGGATCACTGCCTGGGAGAGACCTTGGTCCTCAGGATCCCGGCCGCAACAGCCAGGCCGCCCGGATGAGCCACTGAGGGCCCGGGTGAAACAGAGGACCCTGGGACAGTAGGTTGAGACTGGGCTAACATAATCGGTCCCTCCAGGCCCAGGTCTCGGATGGCGTCGTATCACGCCAGTTTGGGCCCCAGGGGAGCCACCAGGATAGTGTCACCCCCTCCACCCGAATCCGTTGCAACGTCTTGGGAAGTGGCGGGATTGGAGGAAATGCATACACCAACCGGAAGTCCCAGGGATGGGCAAAAGCGTCCAGCCCCCGAGGATGGTCCAACCTCGTCAGGGAGAAAAAAAGGTTGGCACCTTTGTATTCGAGCCCGAAGCGAACAGGTCGATCGAAAGGACACCCCACCTGTCCGTAAGAGAGCAAAATACTTCCGGATGGAAGCACCATTCTCCTGGGTGGACCTCCGTGCGGCTCAAGAATCTGCCTGTACATTGGCCATTCCCTTCAGATGTACTGCCGAGGAGGAGAGAAGATGGCGTACTGCCCACAAAAAGAACAGTCTTGCCAGCCCCTGCAAGAGTAAGCCACGAGTACCGCCTTGGTACCTCAAGAAAGCAACCGTAGTCACGTTGCCTGACAGGACCTTGACATGATGACCCCGGAGAACGTGAGATGCAGCAAGAAGCGCTTCCTCCACTGCCAGAAGTTTGAAGACTGGCGCCTGACCGAGCGACTCCAAATCCCCTGGAACGGTGGGCGAACTACCATCGTGCCCCAACCGGAACCGCTGGCATCAGTGGGAACGGCGGTCACAGGAAGGTGTCTGGGATTCATCCCCAGGAAAGCGAGGTTACCACCCGCCCCGGGGTCCGGACCCGCGAGTTTAAGGAATCCTGACGTCTGTCCCAGGAACTCAGTATGTGTTCCTGGAGCAGTCGGGAAGGAGCCTGAGCCCATGTTACTGACTGAATGCAGGCCGTCATGGCCCCTAACAGGGACATTGCTTCCCGCAAGGAGGGCGACCCCCTTGCCCGGAAGTGGGTCAGATTCACGCGGCGCAAAAGCTTATAGGCCGCAGGAAGGAACGAGGTCTGTCTGGAGGAGGCCAGCAAGACTCCCAAAAATTGACGTCGGGTTGCAGGCACCCGTTCCGATTCCCGAAGATTGGGACCCATCCCAGGGACTGAAGAATCTCCAATGTGTTGGAGACCTTTGTGCGCAGAAGCACTGCCGAAGGAGCCACCACCAACATGTCGTCTAAATAGGGAAGCATACATATCCCCTGTCTGGATGAATGTGATCGCTTCCCCCATGAGTTTGGTAACCTCTGGGCCGACGAAATCCCAAAGAGCAGCACATTAAGCTGAGAATGGACCGTCCCGCCTGCCCCGGAGATCGTGAATCGCAGAAAGCGCTTGTGGGACGGGGGAATGGGGACATGAGAATACGCGTTCTGGAGGTCCACAACAACCTGGAGTAGTGCCCCTGGCTCTCCTCTCCAGGAGGAACCGGGGACCCCACACCCGAATCCAACAGGTGTCGCAGACCCGACAAGAAAAACCGTGCGAGAGTCTCCCTGAGGAAGGGAGAGGACTCGAAGACACGGAGGGGCTGGCTCTCGAATTCCAAGCGTAGACCCTCCCAAATGGTCGAGAGGATCCAAGGGCACAAGGAGATTGCTTGCCACTGTGGCAGAAACCGCAGGAGCCGCCCCGCAATGGGGAAGGCGGCCTTGTTTAGGGGCGGCTGGTGATGCCCCTGCTGGGGGAGCAAGATATTACGGGTCTTGTCCCCGTACTGGAATGCCCAGCGACCAGACTTACCCTTCCCTTTAGACTGGGAGGGAAGGCTGCGCTCAGGCCAAAAGGACTGCCTTCGAAAGGGCTCCTGCTCCGGGAGACACCTTTTCCGGTCTGACACCTTTTTCATGATGTCATCCAATTCCCTTTGCAAGGGGAGGCCACACAGCTGGAGCTTAGACGTGACCTCCCCATTCCACCTTGTAAGCCACACTGCCCAGCGAGCTGTGTTAGCCAACACTGCGGACCTGGCGCCAACGCGGAACGACTCAGCAGAGGCATCGGCCAGGAAGCCCGTAGCACGTCTCAGAAGTGGAATGGAGTCCAAAGCTCCTCCCTGGGAGTACCCTGCAGGATGAATTCTCCCAGCTGGGTGAGCCACTTAAAGAGAGACCTGCTCACATGTAGAGGAAATGTACACCTTTAAAGACATAGCTGCCGCCTCCCAGGATTGTTTGAGGACACCCTCCATTTTACGAACGAGGGGGTCCTTCAACCGGGAGGAATCTTCAAAAAGGCAACGTGGTCTTATATGCTAAGCTTCCCAAATGGAATACTGCCATAGACCTTCATGTTAGAAGTCCCATTGACTTTATAGAGACTTCCATAGAGATTCCCATTGGGTCTCTCATGAGGTCTCCCATCCAGCCCGTGACTGAGGCTCCTGCTGCTTAGCCTCAACAGTGTGTCAAGGGCATGCACAATGGGTTTACAATAGCAGCTGATTGCTACCCTGGCCACCTGGATGTCCACCTTCGGGACCTCCCAGACAAAGTCATCACCCTCCAATCCACTCGGATGGGGTGAGCCGCTTAGCCTTCAGGCCTCTGAACATTTAGTCCTGTACAGAAGAAGGGGATTCCACCACCTCTACTCCCATGGTACAATGGACAGTGTCCACCAATGCACCCATGGACTCCGTGGAAAAATAGTAGTGTCCAGATTCTCGTGTCTGGACAGAGGCAACAGCGGCAAGATCCTCGCCGTCCTCTAACGCTGAGCTCTGGCCAGCCTCCATGAGATCCACAGAGTCACAATCCTGGAGCTTCCTCTCTTACGGAGGGGGAAGGCCCGGAAGCTGCAGCAAAACCCCGCAGTGCCGAGATAGAAGCCTGCACCTCTTCCCTAATGGATTGGAGCTCCTCAAGCAAGGATGGGGAGTCCATCCTGACAACCCTGTCAGTCATGGCCGACACCTTGTTGTAGGAAGAGGGAAATTTTGTGCAGCAGTTGCTCCCTTTCACAGACGGCCCTCGTCTCCCTATAGACAAAAAGGGAAGAGAAGGGGGTCCCAGTGTGAGTGCAGGGCTTAAATAACTCTACCCCTTGTGACCACCCCCAGAAACACTTACATGAGCTGGGGGAACGCTGGGCTCTGCAGAAGCAGAGGTGGAAGCCTATCACCCTCCATGTTTCAGGGATCAGCCTTACCTGGGTGTAGCTTCCGGCGGGTACTTATCCAGAAGTACCGTGCCCCCAACGAGGAACACCTGTTCCCTCCCTCCTCCTGGTCACCGGCCGCGGGCAGTAGCGCGCGAAATTCCTGCTGGGTTCCCTGGAGCCGCGCCCAGCCTGCCACAGCCCTTACAGGAGCCGCCGCCCGAAACCGGAAGTGCCATCCCGGAACCGGAAGTGCCACACCCGAAACCGGAAGTGCCTCCACGACACCTCTGATGCATGCCCCAGGGACCGCAGCTGGAGGAGGGAGACGCCGGAGAGCTGAACAGGCCTCCGGCGTTGCAATACACGGCCTGCTTTGCCCCGTAGGACGCAGGAAGGCCGGATGGTCCCACCACGGGAGCCCCGAGAAGGAGGAGGAGGCCGCCCCCGACGTCCATCCCTGGCCCGGCTGTAAGTACACCCCAATGCTGCCTCTGCCGGCCTGACAGCACTGGAACCTCTCCATGCCCCAAGGGGGACAGGAAGACACTGGAGTACTGAGGAAGGGGAGGGGCTTTTAACCTCTCTGTGTTCCTGTCCCCCAATAGGGCGTGGACGACATCCTCCAATGCTGTCGTGGAAGGCGAATGGAGAAACAAATGTTTTTGCGTATCGCCCCGCCCGGAAGGCATCTGCTGTGGACAGGAGACCAGGACTTCCTGGGGGTTATGGCCAACTGCCGACAGCGGGCCAGTCCCAGTCGGCAGAAACCCCTCGGAACTCCATGGGTCCTCTTGTATGTTATCCTTGTGTGCAATCAGGGTATCTTAGACGTAAGTGTTCCCATTTAGCTCCCAGGGATGATTCACAGGTGCACCTCTACAATGTCCCGAGATCCGTATGAGGGAGCCAGTGCTCCAAATCCTGCTATTAAGAACCCTGGACAGCCAGCGGTTAACGGCCCCAAACCGTGCCAGCAGTACAATGGTCCTCAGATAGTTAACCCTGTTCTTCGGGAGCCTTTTGCCCCGTCACCCAATTATGCGACCCTTGTCCATCCCAGTGGACAGATCCATGCTGTGAGGAGAGCTCACCCTCCTCCGGGAGGAATTCCTCCCACCCTTATGCTCCACTGATTCAGGAGCTGGGGGGGGACGAGGACATGGCTCTTTCAAGCGATCTGTCCGGCTCGGAGGTGACAGCAGTGGGCCGTAGAATTGCCTCTGGTGAGGTTGGTGAATTTTTTTTTTGGGCTTCCTACTGCCAGTACTGATTGATGCATTGAACCCCCCCCTGTTCCCCTGTACCTCTTGGCACAATTATCCCTAGGCCAAGATGGACCGACCTTATGTCAGAGGGAGGATAGAGGGTACCAAAAATTGGGAAGATTTTTTAATTGATAACAGGAGCCTCTGTTTCAGTAACAGAACACAAATTGCAGCTCCCCCCGGGCTGCTAGACACCACAACTTTAGTGGGATTTGAGGGCTCCTGTATACAGGCGAGCATTCAGTGTGAACTTTGGATCAGTCCGCAATTAAAGTTTTTTATTAATGGGTCAAATGTGTTGTCAGCCATGGGTATCATTGTTAATTTGGGTATCATTGTTGATTTGTGTAATAAGGTCTTATGGCGTGACAAAGGAACTACTGTTTGTTCAGTTATTATGGATGCTGCAGAGTTGAAAATGTCACAGTCATAAATTAACCGTTGCTAGTTTGTGCTCAGCTGATAATGATAATGACATGCCTGAGATAAATGTTGCAGACACGGCTTTGAAACATTAATTGGTGCAATTTTTTCCTCATTTATGGGTTTCAAAATGTAGAGATTGCGGACTGATGCAAATTTTAATTAAGATTGACAGCGACCGTCTACCACCCTTTCAGCGCCAATACCGTATTCCTGAGGAAGCAATTCCTTACATAAGGATTGCTGTCAGTGAATTGGAACAACAGGGCGTGATTGTACGAGGCAACTCCCCGTGCAATAGCCCAATCCTGCCTGTAAAACAAAAGAGGATGGTAGCTATCGCATGGTCATGAATTTAAGACTTGTAAACAAATACACCCCTCAGCAGCACATCTCGGTCCCTGAAGTGATGTCACTGCTGAGGAGTGAATGTCAGGTTTTTTTGTCTTGTTTGAATATTGCAAATGGCTTTTTCTATGTACCTATTACACCTGAGTCGGCTCTCCGTTTTGCATTTACCTTAGAAAATGTCCAGTACCTGTTCTAGTCCAATTTATTTCCATCGGGTGTTGGCACAGGTATTGGAACCCCAGGAGTACGGAGACAAAGTCCTGCAATATGTCAATGATTTCTTGATTTAAAATTTATGGACTCAAATTGTTGATGAAACTGAACACAAAGAGATTTAGTTCAATATTTGTGACGAATTGTGCAACTCAATATTAAATGTGAGTCGGACAGAGTACAGCTGAATGCAACCAGAGGTTAAATGTTTGAATGTGTCAGTTTCAAAAGAGGGGACATTCATTCAAGCTGTACCTGTGCCAAATCAATATCACAGAACTCAGAAAGTTTCTGGGTCTTGTGAATTTTTTTTTCAGAAAATTTATTGAGGATTTGGCTTGCCTTGCTAAACCTTTGTACATCTCCTAAAAGGTATTGAGAATGAGTTTACCACAATCACAACAGAGGGAGACGCCCTGCAGGCTTTTGAAAATTTAAAACATGCACTTTAATTGGCTTTTCAACTTGATTCTGCAGACCCCCCATGTAACCCTAAAAACACTGCTTACAGGCAATGCTTGGGGTGTGAATTCTCAGAGAATGGCTCGATGGATTGTTGATTTTGAGACTAGGGATTTGCAGGTAGAAGTGGGAGATAAATATCACTTAGCACAATTGCTGCAATATGCAGGTCAGTCTCATGATTGCCAAATTGAACAGACTCATGTCGCTCCCACCCCCTTCCGTGCAGACTTTCAAACCAATGTCCCCTGTGTATACATAGATGGGGCTCGGTATTGGCACGATGGCAAATATGTCACAGGTTACGCTTTGTGGTTCCCTGACAACGAGAATTTATTGCAATATAAGCTTCCTGGACATTTTTCCGCCCAGCGGGCTGAATTAGAGGCAGCTTTGCAAGTCATTCTTTTGTGTATTGACCCCATGATATTTTCAGCAACAGTGCTTACGTTGTCTCCTCTCTGACATTGTATTTCAATGTATGGGCACAGAGAAAGATGGTAAACTCCCAGAACAAGCCGCATCAGCATGCAGATATTCTCAAGCAAATTGTGCAGAGAGGCAAAGAATTTCCAAATTTATGGTCCTTCTGTAAAATCAAAGGACATCAAAAGCTCACATCTGACCCCCACATCGTGGGCAAGGCATATGTAGATTCCGCAGCCAAAGAAGCCGCCCTGATGGGCGTTGACAGATATCCACAGGCTACTATCTCTGCTGTCACGCGAAGACCCCGGGAGGAGCCCCTCCCTTCTGCATCTCAGTTCCATGACCTCTTAAAGGCACAGAGAGAGCAAGGTGATGCATCTTTATTTAACTCCCTTGAATCAGTACCCATTGATAAAGGACAATATCTGTATTACAAAAGGGTTGATGACAAATTGTTACCATATATCCCAACTATAATGATTAAGTCTCTGATTTAATTTAATTATTCAGTCTTTGTTCAGCCAGAACCAGAAGCGCTCTTACAGCTAGTACAAAGGAAAAATGTGCCATCCCCAGAGTGGCTGATGGTCCATGGTAGTCGATTCAAATTGACTTCATTGGTCCATTCCCTCCAGCAGAGGGAGGATTCAGGTATGCCTTGGTCATTGTTGATGTTTTCTCAAAATGGGTTGAGGCCCTGCCTGCCACAAACAACGGCCTCCTCTTGTGGAAAGATGTGTTTTCACACTGGGGCTTCCCAAAATTAATTGAAAGTGATAATGGACCTCACTTAGGGAGACAAATCATGTCCCTCTTGCCTGGCAATAAGAGCTGTAGCCTCAGAGTCAACAGGAATTTATATGAGTCCAAATTTGTTGTGGGAGCTTAGCTCATGGTTAAGAATCTTAGGAAAAAAAGGATCGTGGGATTCCAATTACAAAGGCCCATTTGTTATCACACAGGTGATAGGCCCAACTGTTTTGGGAGTGCTAAGGATTAGCAAGCCAAGAGACAAAGGTGTTAAAATTGTTCATCAATGTAAGCTTGTTAAACTGCCAGTTGAGAATTCTAGTGATGCTTGTGAGAACTGATACTGCGCTTTTATTTTATTTTTCAGGTCCCCTATTGGATCGGGATCCATGAATCCGCCTGTTTCCCTGGAGATGACATCTCACACCATCCAGTGGGACCCGGACAGTGTGATCGAGGAGGAAGACAGTGAAAGCTCCGAGGAAACAGAACAAGATCGAGAGCCACGGATGAAAGGACTCAGAGACTGTTATGGGACTTGGGACTCGGACACTTTATGTTTTTTCACTTCTGTGATGATTTTTTTGTTTTGTTGTGTTTTTTGCTTCTTTTTAGGACTATTTGCCCACACCTGAACTGTCAATGGGACCTTAGGAGCCATGGAACAAAGAAAATTTTTGAATTTTTTCTTTTTTTGAAAGATTGTAACAGGACTCATTAATACTTAAGAACTCTTACGTTGGTGATATTTACTGTAGATTTTTCTCCATTCGCCTTCCACGACAGCATTGGAGGATGTCGTCCACGCCCTATTGGGGGACAGGAACACAGAGAGGTTAAAAGCCCCTCCCCTTCCTCCGCACTCCAGTGTCTTCCTGTCCCCCTTGGGGCATGGAGAGGTTCCAGTGCTGTCAGGCCGGCAGAGGCAGCATTGGGGTGTACTTACAGCCGGGCCAGGGATGGACGTCGGGGGCGGCCTCCTCCTCCTTCTCGGGGCTCCCGTGGTGGGACTATCCGGCCTTCCTGCGTCCTACGGGGCAAAGCAGGCCGTGTATTGCAACGCCGGAGGCCTGTTCAGCTCTCCGGCGTCTCCCTCCTCCAGCTGCGGTCCCGGGGGCATGCATCAGAGGTGCCGCGGAGGCACTTCCGGTTTCGGGGGTGGCACTTCCGGTTCCGGGATGGCACTTCCGGTTTCGGGCGGCGGCTCCTGTAAGGGCTGTGGCAGGCTGGGCGCGGCTCCAGGGAACCCAGCAGGACTTTCGCGCGCTACTGCCCGCGGCCGGTGACCAGGAGGAGGGAGGGAACAGGTGTTCCTCGTTGGGGGCACGGTACTTCTGGATAAGTACCCGCCGGAAGCTACACCCAGGTAAGGCTGAACCCTGGAACATGGAAGGTGATAGGCTTCCACCTCTGCTTCTGCAGAGCCCAGCGTTCCCCCAGCTCATGTAAGTGTTTCTGGGGGTGGTCACAAGGGGTAGAGTTATTTAAGCCCTGCACTCACACTGGGACCCCCTTCTCTTCCCTTTTTGTCTATAGGGAGACGAGGGCCGTCTGTGAAAGGGAGCAATAATGTGGCTGCGGCACAAAAATTTCCCTCTTCCTACGACAAGGTGTCGGCCATGACTGACAGGGTTGTCAGGATGGACTCCCCATCCTTGCTTGAGGAGCTCCAATCCATTAGGGAAGAGGTGCAGGCTTCTATCTCGGCTCTGCGGGGTTTTGCTGCAGCTTCTGGGCCTTCCCCTCCGTAAGAGAGGAAGCTCCAGGATTGTGACTCTGTGGATCTCATGGAGGCTGGCCAGAGCTCAGCGTTAGAGGACGGCGAGGATATTGCCGCTGTTGCCTTTGTCCAGACACGAGAATCTGGACACTACTATTTTTCCACAGAGTCCATGGGTGCATTGGTGGACACTGTCCATTGTACCATGGGAGTAAAGGTGGTGGAATCCCCTTCTTCTGTGCAGGACTAAATGTTCAGAGGCCTGAAGGCTAAGCGACTCACCCCATCCGAGTGGATTGGAGGGTGATGACTTTGTCTGGGAGGTCCTGAAGGTGGACATCCAGGTGGCCAGGGTAGCAATCAGCTGCTATTGTAAACCCATTGTGCATGCCCTTGACACACTGTTGAAGATAAGCGGCAGGAGCCTCAGTCACAGGCTAGATGGGAGACCTCATGAGAGACCCAATGGGAATCTCTATGGAAGTCTCTATAAAGTCAATGGGACTTCTAACATGAAGGTCTATGGACGTTTTCCATTTGGGAAGCTTAGCATATAAGACCGCGTTGCGTTGCCTTTTGAAGATTCCTCCCGGTTGAAGGACCCCCTCGTTCGTAAAATGGAGAGTGTCCTCAAAAAATCCTGGGAGGCGGCAGCTATGTTTTTAACGGTGTACGTTTCCTCTACATGTGAGCAGGTCTCTCTTTAAGTGGCTCACCCAGGTGGGAGAATTCATCCTGCAGGGTACTCCCAGGGAGGAGCTTTGGACTCCATTCCACTTCTGAGACGTGCTACGGGCTTCCTGGCCGATGCCTCTGCTGAGTCGTTCCGCGTTGGCGCCAGGTGCGCAGTGTTGGCTAACACAGCTCGCAGGGCAGTGTGGCTTACAAGGTGGAATGGGGAGGTCACGTCTAAGCTCCAGCTGTGTGGCCTCCCCTTGCAAAGGGCATTAGATGACATCCTGGAAAAGGTGTCAGACCGGAAAAGGTGTCTCCCGGAACAGGAGCCCTTTCGGAGGCAGTCCTTTTGGCCTGAGCGCAGCCAACCCTCCCAGTCTAAAGGGAAGGGTAAGTCTGGTCGCTGGGCATTCCAGTACGGGAACAAGACCCATAATATCTTGCTCCCCCAGCAGCGGCATCACCAGCCGCCCCTAAACAAGGTCGCCTTCCCCATTGCGGGGCGGCTCCTGCGGTTTCTGCCACAGTGGCAAGCAATCTCCTTGTGGCCTTGGATCCTCTCGACCATTTGGGAGGGTCTACACTTGGAATTCGAGAGCCAGCCCCTCCGTATCTTCGAGTCCTCTCCCTTCCTCAGAGGGACTCTTGCACGGTTTTTCTTGTCGGGTCTGCGACACCTGTTGGGTTCGGGTGTGGGGTCCCCGGTTCCTCCTGGAGAGAAGGGCATGGGCGCTACTCCAGGTTGTTGTGGACCTCCAGAACGCGTATTCTCATGTCCCCATTCACCCGTCCCACAAGCGCTTTCTGCGATTCACGATCTCCGGGGCAGGCGGGACGGTCCATTCTCGGCTTAATGTGCTGCCCTTTGGGATTTCGTCGGCCCCAGAGGTTACTAAACTCATGGGGGAAGCGATCACATTCATCCAGACCCAGGGGATATGTATGCTTCCCTATTTAGACGACATGTTGGTGGTGGCTCCTTCGGCAGTGCTTCTGCGCACAAAGGTCTCCAACACATTGGAGATTCTTCAGTCCCTGGGATGGGTACCCAATCTTCGGGAATCGGAACGGGTGCCTGCAACCCGACGTCAATTTTTGGGAGTCTTGCTGGTTTCCTCCAGACAGACCTCGTTCCTTCCTGCGGCATATCAGCTTTTGCGCCGAGTGAATCTGACCCGCTTCCGGGTAAGGGGGTCGCCCTCCTTGCGGGAAGCAATGTCCCTGTTAGGGGCCATGATGACCTGCATTCAGTCAGTAACATGGGCTCAGGCTCCTTCCCGACGGCTCCAGGAACACATACTGCGTTCCTGGGACAGACGTCAGGATTCCTTAAACTCGCGGGTACAGACCCCGGGGCGGGTGGTAACCTCGCTTTCCTGGGGATGAATCCCAGACACCTTCCTGTGACCTCCGTTCCCACTGATGCCAGCGGTTCCGGTTGGGGCACGATGGTAGTTCGCACACCGTTCCAGGGGATTTGGAGTCGCTCGGTCAGTCGCCAGTCTTCAAACTTCTGGCAGTGGAGGAAGCGCTTCTTGCTGCAGCTCACGTTCTCCGGGGTCATTATGTCAAGGTCCTGTCAGACAATGTGACTACGGTTGCTTTCTTGCGGTACCAAGGCGGTACTCGTGGCTTACACTTGCAGGGGCTGGCAAGACTGTTCTTTTTGTGGGCAGTACGCCATCTTCTCTCCTCTTCGGCAGTACATCTGAAGGGAATGGCCAATGTACAGGCAGATTCTTGAGCCGCACGGAGGTCCACCCAGGAGAATGGTGCTTCCATCCGGAAGTATTTCGCTCTCTTACGGACAGGTGGGGTGTCCTTTCGATCGACCTGTTCGCTTCGGGCTCGAATACAAAGGTGCCAACCTTTTTCTCCCTGACGCGGTTGGACCATCCTCGGGGGCTGGACGCTTTTGCCCATCCCTGGGACTTCCGGTTGGTGTCTGCATTTCCTCCAATCCCGCCACTTCCCAAGACGTTGCAACGGATTCGGGCTGAGGGGGTGACACTATCCTGGTGGCTCCCCTGGGGCCCAAACTGGCGTGGTACAATGCCATCCGAGCCCTGGGCCTGGAGGGACCGGTTATGTTAGCCCAGTCTCAACCTACTGTCCCAGGGTCCTCTGTTTCACCCGGGCCCTCAGTGGCTCATTCAGGCGGCCTGGCTGTTGCGGCCGGGATCCTGAGGACCAAGGGTCTCTCCCAGGCAGTGATCCGCACGCTTCAGCAGAGCAGGAAGCCTGTGACAAACGCTATTTACGGGAGGGCTGGAATCGGTTCCTGTCCTGGTGTGCTCCTTCCATCCCGACCATGCATCATCCTAATGTGGCCCAACTCTTGGATTTTTGCAGCGTAGCTTGGATTTGGGGCTTCGGCCGAGCACTCTTTAAGTCCAGAGGTCGGCACTTGGGGCGGTTTTTTGCCCAGGATCTTGCTTCCCATCCATGGCTCAAGCAGTTTTTTACTTCTGCTTGGGGGTGGCGTCCCCGGATTCGGCCTTCTGTCCCTCCCTGGGATTTGATGCTTGTTCTCCAAGGGCTTGCTCGAAGTCCCTTTGTACCCTTGTCTGCTGCATCCCTTACGTCTCTCTCACACAAGGTGGCGTTTTTGGTGGCCATCACTTCTGCTCCCAGAGTTGGAGAACTGCAGGCACTCTCTGTCTGGGCTCCGTGCCTCGTGGTGTCCGTTGTTCGCATTACGCTTCGGTTGCATTAATCTTTTCTTCTGAAAGTTGTCGGCTTTCCATCGGTCCCAGGATGTGGTTCTGCCTTCAATTTGTCAATCTCCTGCTAATGCGGCTGAGGCCGTGTTTCACTCCTTGGATGTTCGTCGGACTGTCCTCCTCTATCTCCGAGAGTCTGCTTCCTGGAGGTTAGATCAGAACCTGTTTGTTCGGCTTTTGGCAATAATACAGGGAAGAAGACTTCCCAGGCTACCATCACTTCCTGGATCAAGAAGGCGATCTGTGAGGTCTACGTCGCTACGGTCCTTGCTCCTCCGGTGGTGTTGAAGGCTCCTTCAACTCGGGCTGCTGCTACTCCCTGGACGGAGCAGGCTGGTGCTTCATCGGAGCTGATTTGCAGAGCGGCTACGTGGTAGCCTCTCCTCACTTTTTCTCGCCTCTATAGGTTAGATCTGTCCTTCAGTCGGGATCTGTCCTTTGGTAGGAGAGTCCTACAGGCAATATTCCCACCCTGAGGAGTATCGGTGGTATTCCTCCAATGCTGTCGTGGAAGGCGAATGGAGAAAACTGAATTAGTCCTTACCGGTAATTCCTTTTCTTGGAGCCTTCCACGACAGCATCAGTTCCCCCCCTTGTTGGTGTTTGGTTCCGGTTTGTATCAGATAATCCATGGCTAAGGGTGATCTTGGTAAACACTGGAGTGCAGAGGAAGGGGAGGGGCTTTTAACCTCTCTGTGTTCCTGTCCCCCAATAGGGCGTGGACGACATCCTCCAATGCTGTCGTGGAAGGCTCCAAGAAAAGGAATTACCGGTAAGGACTAATTCAGTTTTTGCAACTTTGTTTTTTTTGCTATATGTGTTTAATAGGTAGTAACCTAAAAGTTTAAAAGTTTTTCAAAAAAGAATCTGGCTCATGTTGAGGAACTAAATAACTTTCAGGCCCGTGTAATAACACATAGTACCACTTTTATCAGACCATACCGGAGACTTGGTGCGGGTCGGGTACTTACTCCCAGACCATGCTCACTTGTAGGTTGTACACCTATTGTTAGGGCCCTTCTTACAAGGGTACCTTCAGTTCCTCCCAACAGTCCTACTGACCAGAGAGTGTACGAAATTATGCATTCCCTCAATACCATATATGAGAATTAGGACTAGACTCATATGCCAATTTGTACTTTGGGTAAATTATCAAATTACCATAAGTACAACAGAGGGATTTGTTAGACGGAGGCCATGGGTACCAAGGCCTCTGTCAGCCATTTTGTCTTGTGTAAGAGTTTCAGTTTAAGCTTGAAAATATAACTATTGAAACTTTCTCTGTTAGTAGAAATCTAAATGTCATGTCTTCTAGCTATAAGCAATGACCTAACCTGTATAAGAAAACAGATACACGTTAATTAGATTTGGTCTGATCATTTAGCAAAATTTATAATCAGTTCATAAGCCAGTTCTGAATTTGTCTTATTTTTTGTGGTGTATTCTATCCCTCAAGGCTAATATGACGTTTCTTATAATCAAGACCAGAAGCTTATAATGAGATAATTCACATAGATAAATTTAAGTGAAGTATATTGCTAGTAATGAAATTAATGTGCTTTTTCATGTCAATATATGTTGTAAGTAATATGAAGGGATCACCTATGACAGGTGACGTAATCCTTCTTCCATAGAGAATCATGGTAACAATGATTCTCTATGGAGAAAACTGGTATAAAGACACGCCCCGTCCAAGAGACGGAGAGCCATTATTCTGAATCCATCTTGAGTGTGACACCTGTGGCTCCCGCGCCTGTCATTCAGATTCCTGCCTGTTACTGCTTTTGCTGTACATCTCTGTATTTTTTTCCTACCCGAATAAAACCCACTTTTGGTTCTGAAGACGCAGTCTATGGAGTTTATCGAACGAAGAAACTGAAGTGATTATTTCTATCAGCGTCCAGCCCCCGAGGATGGTCCAATCGCGTCAGGGAGAAAAAGGTTGGCACCTTTGTATTCGAGCCCAAAGCGAACAGGTCGATCGAAAGGACACCCCACCTGTCCGTAAGAGAGCGAAATACTTCCGGATGGAAGCACCATTCTCCTGGGTGGACCTCCGTGCGGCTCAAGAATCTGCCTGTACATTGGCCATTCCCTTCAGATGTACTGCCGAGGAGGAGAGAAGATGGCGTACTGCCCACAAAAAGAACAGTCTTGCCAGCCCCTGCAAGTGTAAGCCACGAGTACCGCCTTGGTACCGCAAGAAAGGAACCGTAGTCACGTTGTCTGACAGGACCTTGACATGATGACCCCGGAGAACGTGAGCTGCAGCAAGAAGCGCTTCCTCCACTGCCAGAAGTTTGAAGACTGGCGACTGACCGAGCAACTCCAAATCCCCTGGAACGGTGTGCGAACTACCATCGTGCCCCAACCGGAACCGCTGGCATCAGTGGGAACGGAGGTCACAGGAAGGTGTCTGGGATTCATCCCCAGGAAAGCGAGGTCACCACCCGCCCCGGGGTCCGGACCCGCGAGTTTAAGGAATCCTGACGTCTGTCCCAGGAACTCAGTACGTGTTCCTGGAGCAGTCGGGAAGGAGCCTGAGCCCATGTTACTGACTGAATGCAGGTCATCATGGCCCCTAACAGGGACATTGCTTCCCGCAAGGAGGGCGACCCCCTTACCCGGAAGCGGGTCAGATTCACTCGGCGCAAAAGCTGATATGCCGCAGGAAGGAACGAGGTCTGTCTGGAGGAAACCAGCAAGACTCCCAAAAATTGACGTCGGGTTGCAGGCACCCGTTCCGATTCCCGAAGATTGGGTACCCATCCCAGGGACTGAAGAATCTCCAATGTGTTGGAGACCTTTGTGCGCAGAAGCACTGCCGAAGGAGCTACCACCAACATGTCGTCTAAATAGGGAAGCATACATATCCCCTGGGTCTGGATGAATGTGATCGCTTCCCCCATGAGTTTGGTAACCTCTGGGGCCGACGAAATCCCAAAGGGCAGCACAGTAAGCCGAGAATGGACCGTCCCGCCTGCCCCGGAGATCGTGAATTGCAGAAAGTGCTTGTGGGACGGGTGAATGGGGACATGAGAATACGCGTTCTGGAGGTCCACAACAACCTGGAGTAGCGCCCCTGGCCCTCCTCTCCAGGAGGAACTGGGGACCCCACACCCGAATCCAACAGGTGTCGCAGACCCGACAAGAAAAACCGTGCGAGAGTCCCCTGAGGAAGGGAGAGGACTCGAAGACACGGACGGGCTGGCTCTCGAATTCCAAGCGTAGACCCTCCCAGATGGTCGAGAGGATCCAAGGGCACAAGGAGATTGCTTGCCACTGTGGCAGAAACCACAGGAGCCGCCCCGCAATGGGGAAGGCGGCCTTGTTTAGGGGCGGCTGGTGATGCCGCTGCTGGGGGAGCAAGATATTACGGGTCTTGTCCCCGTACTGGAATGCCCAGCGACCAGACTTACCCTTCCCTTTAGACTGGGAGGGTTGGCTGCGCTCAGGCCAAAAGGACTGCCTCCGAAAGGGCTCCTGTTCCGGGACACACATTTTCCGGTCTGACACCTTTTCCAGGATGTCATCCAATGCCCTTTGCAAGGGGAGGCCACACAGCTGGAGCTTAGACGTGACCTCCCCATTCCACATTGTAAGCCCCACTGCCCTGCGAGCTGTGTTAGCCAACACTGTGCACCTGGCGCCAACGCGGAACGACTCAGCCGAGGCATCAGCCAGGAAGCCCGTAGCACGTCTCAGAAGTGGAATGGAGTCCAAAGCTCCTCCCTGGGAATACCCTGCAGGATGAATTCTCCCAGCTGGGTGAGCCACTTAAAGAGAGACCTGCTCACATGTAGAGGAAATGTTCACATTTAAAGACATCACTGCCGCCTCCCAGGATTTTTTGAGGATACTCTCCATTTTACGAACGAGGGGGTCCTTCAACCGGGAGGAATCTTCAAAAGGCAACGCGGTCTTATATGCTAAGCTTCCCAAATGGAATACTGCCATAGACCTTCATGTTAGAAGTCCCATTGACTTTATAGAGACTTCCATAGTGATTTCTATTGGGTCTCTCATTTAACAGTGTGTCAAGGGCATGCACAATGGGTTTACAATGGCAGCTGATTGCTACCCTGGCCACCTGGATGTCCACCTTCGGGACCTCCCAGACAAAGTCATCACCCTCCAATCCACTCGGATGGGGTGAGCCACTTAGCCTTCAGGCCTCTGAACATTTAGTCCTGCACAGAAGAAGGGGATTCCACCACCTCTACTCCCCTGGTACAATGGACAGTGTCCACCAATGCACCCATGGACTCCGTGGAAAAATAGTAGTGTCCAGATTCTCGTGTCTGGACCGAGGCAACAGCGGCAATATCCTCGCCGTCCTCTAACGCTGAGCTCTGGCCAGCCTCCATGAGATCCACAGAGTCACCATCCTGGAGCTTCCTCTCTTACGGAGGGGAAGGCTCGGGAGCTGCAGCAAAACCCTGCAGTGCCGAGATAGAAGCCTGCACCTCTTCCCTAATGGATTGGAGCTCCTCAAGCAAGGATGGGGAGTCCATCCTGACAACCCTGTCAGTCATGGCCGACACCTTGTTGTAGGAAGAGGGAAATTCTGTGCCGCAGCCACATTATTGCTCCCTTTCACAGACGGTCCTCGTCTCCCTACAGACAAAAAGGGAAGAGAAGGGGGTCCCAGTGTGAGTGCAGGGTTAAATAACTCTACCCCTTGTGACCACCCCCAGAAACACTTACATGAGCTGGGGGAACGCTGGGCTCTGCAGAAGCAGAGGTGGAAGCCTATCACCCTCCATGTTTCAGGGATCAGCCTTACCTGGGTGTAGCTTCCGGCGGGTACTTATCCAGAAGTACCGTGCCCCCAACGAGGAACACCTGTTCCCTCCCTCCTCCTGGTCACCGGCCGCGGGCAGTAGCGCGCGAAAGTCCTGCTGGGTTCCCTGGAGCCGCGCCCAGCCTGCCACAGCCCTTACAGGAGCCGCCGCCCGAAACCGGAAGTGCCATCTCGGAACCGGAAGTGCCACACCCGAAACCGGAAGTGCCTCCGCGGCACCTCTGATGCATGCCCCAGGGACCGCAGCTGGAGGAGGGAGACGCCGGAGAGCTGAACAGGCCTCTGGCGTTGCAATTCACGGCCTGCTTTGCCCCGTAGGACGCAGGAAGGCCGGATGGTCCCACCATGGGAGCCCCGAGAAGGAGGAGGAGGCCGCCCCCGACGTCCATCCCTGGCCCGGCTGTAAGTACACCCCAATGCTGCCTCTGCCGGCCTGACAGCACTGGAACCTCTCCATGCCCCAAGGGGGACAGGAAGACACTGGAGTACTGAGGAAGGGGAGGGGCTTTTAACCTCTCTGTGTTCCTGTCCCCCAATAGGGCGTGGACGACATCCTCCAATGCTGTCGTGGAAGGCGAATGGAGAAATATTGGAATCAGAGTCCTCAGTGGTCGATACCTTTTAATGGCTAACTGAAAGGATGGTAAGAAAAAGCAAAGCAAGCTTTCCAGACTCTGTGGCCTCTTCATCAGGCTGATAATGACACAAATTCTGAATATACACACATGTAAACCCACAAATAGGAGGCTGGATATGCAGAAAATAAACTAGGTGTGGTGAAGCATGATATATAATGGTCAGAGATGGGAGGGGAAAGAGACAGCATCTGTGGTGGCATCCTCCATAGATAAGAAGCAGACAGTCTCATGTCCCCTTGATTAATTGTTGGGCCAAGATTTGAAGAGTGGTCTGTGATGGGAGAGGTTAGAGTAAAAGCTTCTGAGCAATAAATACCAGAGTTCAGCCTTTGACTAGTTTTCCAAAGCTTTCTTTGCTTTTTCTTACCATCTTTTCCGTCAGGGTACGGACACACATGCGAGTGAAAAAACGCTCCGATGGTCCGAGAGTTGGACGAGTGTCATTTGACTTTTGCTCAGTGTGGCTTACGAGTGCTTTCTGAGTGCAATCAGTTTTTTTCCTCAGCAGCTAGTTACTGTATAATCATTTACAGGTGCATTTCCTACAGTTGTCTGACCTACAGAATGGCAATGTATCAATTAAAACTCGCATCAGACTCGGATGGTGCGAGTGTGGTCCGAGTGCAATCCGTGTTTTTTGTCGGACTCATAGACTTGCATTGGCAAGTCTCGTCCGTGACTCGCATAAAATCGCTGCTTGTTGCGATTGACTCGCAATCCGGAAATTGGATGCGGAAAAAGCGCATGAGACTCGGAAATGTGCTCTCGGATATTAGTTAACATTGGTCCGAGAGCAATGCGATTTTTCCGCACATTACGCTCGGATGAGTTTCATTGATGTGTCCGAGCCCTTAGCCAGTAAAAGGTATCGACCACGGAGAATTCTCAGATTCTAATATTTTTTTATCCAAATTAAGCGGGAAGTGTGATGCTGCACAAAAACACAAGCAGCTGACACGCCTGTCCAGAGAGGGGAAGGCCGTTCAGGGTCTCTGATCATCCGAGAGACTCACATATAAGTAGGAGAGTGTGTTTCCAGCCTAAAGGTACCATCACACGCAGCAATATGGCTTCCATATCGCCGTATATTTGTGTATTTCGGCGATGTGTAAACCACATCGCCAGTGTGTAGTGGCGTGAGACAGGGCGATTTTACCGAAATCACCGTTGGAGCGTCGCCTGATCACTCTGCACTGCAGTGACATAACGCGATAGCCACCAGGCGATTTCTGCGCATCTTGGCATGTGACAGGGCGATAGCGATGTAGAAAGCGAGCTCAGACCATCTGGGAGCAATTCCACAGGTGTGCCTGAGCGTTCTGTTTGGCGCGGCCCATCTGCTGCGATTGGTGGTCGCTCCTGCGTTCCCATTGGCTGGCCATGGCTAAGGAGCCATATTTGAATCGCGATATAGTAGAAAGGACACATACGTCATGTCAGGACGTCTGCCCACTACAAGGCTGACCAATGGCGACGCAGTTGTGTTGGCCAATCGGAGAGGTAGGGGCGAGGTGTACAACACTCTGGCACGCCTGTCTCCTCGCCGTGCTCACACTCTACGCCCACATCGCAGATGTGGTGGTGGCGTGTGACGCGGCGATTTGGCAGCGGCGTGGGAATGTCAAATTGCTTCTGGTCTGCACCAGGCAATTTCCAGAACGCAGGATCGCCGAACATCGCACGCGAGATGTCTATGCGTAACAGGGTGACGGCGATGTGCAAAAAAGTGCATGGAACGTGCGCGCTCACGTCAAATTGCCAGCTATATGGCAGCGATATTGCTACGTGTGACGGTACCTTTAAGGAAGAGAGGCCCATGGAAAGGAACACAAAAGGGGATGATCTGGACGAGCCATCCCGGCTGCTAAGACTACTGGAGCCGCCACTGCACTGTCTTGTAACTTGAACATCTGCCAAAAAAGCAAAGTAAACCGGGTTGAAGCTCAGCACTGTGTGAGACTGTCATTTCTGCGCCTGAGGAGAGGTAGACTGAATCGCAGAGCCGGCAGCAGGAGCCTGCCCAAGAGTGTCCCTGAACCCTGCCAGCAGCCAGCTCAGCCCCGCTGGCCTCCCCTTCCCCAAATCACCACTATATGGTTGCCCTGGGGACCTGCTCTTCCTGTGGAGAGCTAAACCATCAGAGCTGCTACTCCCATCATCCCCAGAGGTCCCGACTGCAGCAGCGGCTATATCGGCCACCTTCCACAGGTGCTTCATGACATCAACTTTTATTTTTGCTTTTTTTTTTATTTTCATCCTTTTTCAACTCCTCTTTCTAATTGATCGCCTGCGAGGGGAATCACAGACCAGGTCATGCCACTGTGACATCCCTCAGCCCGCGACGACAGCAGTTCCGAGTACCCCACGGTCCCCGCCAGGGGTGAGTCATATGTACCATCATATCATTGTACAGCATGTATTTGACTGCCTGGTGACATGATTGCTATTTGAAGGGAGAACAGCCCTATTCATACATTGCATAGTATGGTATATCAGGGGCATTATGTAATGTGACCGTGGGGCTGGCGGCACCACCCCTGCCACATCCCCTGATTATACAGAAGTATGAGGAGCCGCGAATGTAAGATCACACACCCTTGACACA
Organism: Allobates femoralis; assembly: GCA_033576535.1. Lineage (NCBI taxonomy): Eukaryota > Metazoa > Chordata > Amphibia > Anura > Aromobatidae > Allobates > Allobates femoralis. Next base: position 415,160,294 of record JARQOC010000006.1, on the reverse strand, counting down.
ACTCCTGATCTCATCAGCAGCATGAGGCTGAATCTTATCTCTGTCCCCAAAGGGAGGAGTGAGGGCTAAGGAGCAAATATGATTTTATTGATTTATAAGTGATCTATAGACCCTAGAACTGTAGTGCCCAGCTCAGCTTCATCACGTAGGAGGGCAGGGACAGTACAATTTTTTTTATCTACCCAGAGTTCCCCTTTAATAGGTGAAAATAGACCCCACAATTGATTGCACAATATCTCCAGAATGCGGTAATGCCCCATATAACCTCAGAGCCTACTGCTTGGCCATACAGCAGGGCTGAGCGCGAAGAACTATTTAGTTTTAGCACAGATTTTGGTAGAAGAGTTTGTGGGTAACATTTGCAGATCCCCCAAGATCGGTCAGTGATTCACTGACTGTGACTGCAAGACCCTCCTACAAGCCAGTGTACCCTCGGGTAATCATACGACCCCAGGGTACCATGGCAGCGTGTGTTTCTATGCCACTAAGTTCAATTAATTATATGGGAAAAAAGGAAACAAGGAGCGCAATGTGAAAAAAAACTGGTGGTCTAGTGGAATTATGTTAAATTGGGGCCAAGCGGCCACTTACCTAATGGGGTTGTGCACCCTTGCACAACCCCAGTTAGAACTTGTTGGCATGGACTAACGCTGGCCACTGCCGCATGCATGGCACTTCCGGGTACTCATCACGTGATCGGAAGTCCCGGAAACACGTCACCGCAGTCCTGTGCGGTAGTTCTTGGTTGCCAAGTTACTGCAGGTCATGTGGATGGCCCAGCTTGTAACGATCGGTGCCCGGAGCTGCTCCTGTCGCTTTCCCTCAGGGGGAATAGAAGATATGTATGCAAAGAATTGTAGCGGTCTATGGAACGCTAGGGTAAGGGAACACTATTAGAACAGGATAGAGTTAACAAACCTTTATTAACCCTTTGCTTTCCACAACGCGTTTCGACTAATAAAATCTAATATAAAACAAGGGGATATAGTATTATCTTAAAGGGAACCAACCACCCCGAATGACCCCCCCGGACTGTTAATATGTGTCCCTACACCCAGCACACACATTTGGGGCAATCGTTTTTGCTAAAAAAACTGTTTAGTAGAAGCTAAGATATAGCAATATGAATTTTAATAACTTGAGCCGAATGGGTGTTACCTAGCTTTGTCCACGTGCAGTGTTCGTGCTTGTCAGCTTCCTCTCCCCCTCCCCTCTCACTTTCTAAGAGCCTGGCCGCGTCATGAAAGGGGTGGGGCTAAATCGTGACGAGCCCCGCCCCCTTTCATGACGCAATTTAGTCCCGCCCCTTTCATGACGCGGCCAGGCTCTTAGAAAGTGAGAGGGGAGGGGGAGAGGAAGATGACAAGCACGAACACTGCACGTGGACAAAGCTAGGTAACACCCATTCGGCTCAAGTTATTAAACTTTATAAACATATATCTTAGCTTCTACTAAACAGTTTTTTTAGCAAAAACGATTGCCCCAAATGTGTGTGCTGGGTGTAGGGACACATATTAACAGTCCGGGGGGGTCATTTGGGGTGGTTGGTTCCCTTTAAAAGCTCATTAAAACATCTATTATAATAAAACCCTAAGGGTACCTTTACACACGGCTACATTTGTAGCTTGTCACCAGGTAACTTACTGGTTGCAGTGAAATACATGGATACATGGTTCTATCTTGTTGCTGTGTACAAATGGAATCATGCATCCATGATTTCGCTGCAACCAGTAAGTTACCTGGTGACAAGCTACAAATGTAGCCGTGTGTAAAGGTACCCTAAGGCTACTTCCGTCAGGATGTAAAGGTATGCTACGTCACATCCTGGCTGAAGTAGTCTCTACACCCACTGTGGGTGTTCTAATATGGCCGCCCGCACACATACAAATACACACACCACACACACCTCCATGCACTGTCCGCTATACTTACCACCGGCCCTGCGTCTTCCCCGTCGCCGCCTGAATCCTCAGTCCTCCGTTCCGCCGACATGTAGCCGCCCCCGGAGGACTGGATCCAATATGGCGTCCGGGAAGTCTCGCGAGAGTTCCCGGATGCCATTTTGGAAGAAACATGTCGCCGGCACGGAGGAGTGGAGTCAAGATCGTGGGGACCATGGAGCGAAGATGCGGCGACGGGGAAGACGATGACCCGGTGGTAGGTATGGCAGGCAGAGTGCCTCCGTCCTCTGCTGACCACTCTGCCCAGCCCACTGCGCTCACCACTCTGGCCACCGCACTCACTGATAACCACTGAGCCACCGTACAGTGCTAAACATTGAGCGACCATACTTTGCTAAATACTGAGCCACCGCGCAGTGCTAACCACTGAGCCACCGCACAGTGCTAACCACTGAGCCCCTGTAAACTCTGCTAACCACTGGGCTGCCGTACAGTGCTCCATCCTCCCTCACCCCGCCGCTTTGTCCTCCATCCTCCTTCTCACACCGCTCTGTGCTCCGTCCTCCCTCTGCCTGTGCCGTTCCATCCTCCTCCACCGCTTCCTCCTCCTTCCTTTGTCCTCCTCCCCTCCATCTGGCTGTGCTGCTGTCCTCCCCCACCGCACCGCTTTGTCCTCCGCCTCCTCCCCCACCCCACCACTTCCTCTTCCTTCCTTTGTCCGCCTCCCCTCCGTCACTCCATCCTTTGGCCTCCTGCACCCCGCCGCTTTATCCTCCATCCTCCTCTCCCCCACCGTTTTGTGCTCCGTCCTCCCCCTGCCTGTGCTGCTATGGCTTTCCCCACCCCACTACTTCATCCTTCATCCTCCTCTCCCCCATGGCTCTGTGCTCCGGCCTCCCCCTGCCGCTTCATCCTCCCCCAATCCACCGCTTCCTCCACCTTCCTTTATCCTCCTCCTCTCCATACTCCCCCTGCCTGTGCTGCTCCATCCTCCCCCACCCCACTGCTTCGTCCTGTCCTCCCCCTTCCTGTGCCGCTCCATCCTCTCCCACCCCACCGCTTCCTCCTCCTTCCTTTATCCTCCCCACCCTGCCGCTTTGTCCTCCGTCCTCCTCCCCCCCGCCGCTCTGTGCTCCATCCTCCCCCACCCCACTGCTTCCTCCTCCTTCCTTTGTCCTCCCCCACCCGCCGCTTTGTCCTCTGTCCTCCTCCCCCCTGCCGCTCTGTGCTCCATCCTCCCCCACCCCTTCCTCCTCCTTCCTTTGTCCTCCCTCCCCTCCATCCTCCCCCACCCCGCCGCTTCGTCGTCCATCCTCCTCTCCCCCTGCCGCTCCATCCTCCCCCACCGCTTCCTCCTCACCTCCGTCACTCCATCCTCCACCACCCCGCCGCTTCATCCTACATCCTCCTCCCCCCTCACCGCTCTGTGCTTCGTCCTCCCCCTGCCTGTGCCACTCCATCCTCCACCACCCCACCCCTTCCTCCTCCCTTTGTCCTCCTCACCTCCGCCACTCTATCCTCCGTCCCCCCCACCCCGCTGCTTCATCCTGTCCTCCAACCCCCGCTGCTCTGTACTTCATCCTCCCCACCGCTTCCTCCTCCTTCCTTTGTCCTCCCCCGCCCCACCGCTTCGTCCTCCTCCCCCCTGCCACTCTGTGCTACATCCTCCCACACCCCGCCGCTACCTCCTCTGTCCTCCATCCTGCTCCCCCCTGCTGCTCTGTCCTCCATCCTCCCCCCTGCCACGCCGTCCTTTCCCCACCGCTTCTTCAAAGTTCCTCCCAATTCAGCCCTCACCTCCTTCCCCATGCAATCTCTATTTCTATATTCTAGAACAGAGGTCCCCAACTCCAGGCCTCAAGGCCCACCAACAGTGCAGGTTTTCAGGATCTCCTTAGTATTGCACAGGGCTTGGAATCATTACCTGTGCATATGATCACATTAGCACCTGTGCAATACAAAGGAAATCCTGAAAACCTGCACTGTTGGTGGGCCTTGAGGCCTGGAGTTGGGGACCTCTGTTCTAGAATACCCGATGCATTAGAATCGGGCCACCATCTAGTAACACAAGACAAAAAGGTATATTAAAACCATAAAAAAATGTTCACGTTATTCTAAAAATATAATTTTGCATAAATTGGTGCTTAAAAAAAAATTAATGTTGACTTAATAGCAACTAAATGACAGTAGGGATGTTTGACCCCGTGGGGAAATATTTGTCTAATGTTTGGCTACATTATCAATAGTCAAATTATGGCCCTCAGGGTGTCCAAGTTAAAGTTCCAGAAGCTCTCTTTTTTTATTAGATCACCCAATCGGTCAGGATCAGTGTCGGTAATGTGGTCTATTATGCCGCGCTTCATCAACTTTGGATCCCTTTTGTGAACAGTGTTGTATTTTGGATATGCTATGCCATTGATAGCCCGTCCTTATGTTGTGTCTGTGCTTGTTGAGACGGGCATGCATAGTTTGCATCGTGCGGCCCACATATTGGAGGCCACGTACTTTCCAGCAGGTACACCACATACCTTGTTTGACAATTGACTTGATGTTTTATAGGGAAAGTTTTACCTGTGGTGGGTAAAGTAAAAGTTTTTGCACCATTTACAATAGTCTCGCAGCACAGGCATTTAGGTGTGTTGCAGGAGTAGCAACCCACATTACTGTTGCCAGTTGATCTGTGTAGTTTTGGCTTCACAGACATATTGCTGGGATCTTCCATGTTCCGCAAACATTCTTTCTATAGATGAACCTGTTCCCCAGAGCACAGGGTTCCTCTTCAAAATAAACCAGAATCTACCTAACAAATTTTTAATCACGGCCCATGGTTGACAAACAGTAGGGACAAGGCTCCATTTAGTCAACTCTGAAATGCTTAGGAGCAGTCAAAGTGCTGACCAGCATGAAATGGGCTGCTGTCTGCCGTCTACCACCCCCCTCCCTGCACTTTGTGATGGAACCAAAATAAAAGGAGATTTATAGCTCCATACATACAGGTGAGTGCCCTTTTCACTTCGTACTATAATGTGGTTCAATATCTTGCTTTCAAGTCAGCACACCCTGGTGCACCCGCATGCTGCCTAATACAGCATTTTCTATCACGACAAGTAAATCCCAATAAGTCTTGTAGTGCCCGGTTTAGACCATCAGAGGCTTTTATGTTTTTTTTTTTCTGCACCCATTTTACCATAAGTGTTTCTTTCTCTGCCTTTCCTGGCATAGATTGGTTAATAATTAAGATCTCATTAACCCTATCAGCCTTGTACACCCCTATAAATATGTCACTTCCTCACACAACCCATTTGTACCACCTCATGAAGACGGCATCATACTGTCGAAACGTGTTCAGAAAAGCAAAGAGTTAATAAAGGTTTGCTAACCCAATCCTGTTCTAGTGTTCCCTCTCCCTAGCGCTCCATAGAACGCTACAATCCTTTGCATACACTAAGTGCAATTAAAACCTGCATGTAAGGTTAGGAGTCGATAAAATGAGAACACCTTGACGTTGGTTATTGGGCTCACATGCAATGGCCAGTGCATCAGCAAAGCTCAGGTTTTTGCTCTGTATTCTAAGGCCCCATTCACACACTGCTTTTTTTGCTGCATATTTTTAAGCACAAGCTCATCACAAATCAGGAGTGGGTGATTAAACATATAAGTGGAGCACTTGCTTCTATTAGACCCCCCAACTCCAGGCCGCGAGGGCCATCAATGCATGTTTTCAGGATCTCCTTAGTATTGCTCAGGGGTTGAAATCATTGCCTGTGCATTTGATCACATTAACACCTGTGTAATACAAGGGAAATCCTGAAATCCTGTACTGTTGGCGGCCCTCGAGGCCTGGAGTTGGGGACCACTGTATTAGACCTTTCCTCTGAGCGTGCCACTCCCGATTTTGATTGCTCCACTCCTGGCTTTTTTTAAGCTTGTGCGTAAAAATACACAGCAAAAAAACCAGTGTGTGAATGGGGCCTTAAGCAGTTTTTTCTATGCCTTTTTCCTCATACACATTTGTACTAGCTTTACTTGCCATTCATTTGTTAGCCAGTATACTATGTCATCTTCATTTTTAGTGTCAGTGATATGGCTTTTAACAGAAGTACAAATTTTTGCATACCTCTTGCTATAATATATATAATTAGTGTACAGACAGCCCCATTGCAAACAGATTTCAATTTCTGGCACAAGTGCAAAAGTTATATCATGTGCAAATCTCTTAGGGGCCTTTCACATCAGCGTTTTCGCTGATATGCAGTAGATTCATTGGCGAGCCCCATGCATTGTCTATGGGGCTTGCGGTCCGCTAAGTGCGGTTATGCCGAATCAGCTAGATCCAACACTTGCGGCCGCAAGTGCTGGATCTGCTGCAATCTGCACTTTGGCATGTTTGGTTTGTACGTCGAAACAGCACAGTAAGGCCCCTTTCACATAGGTGGTAAATGTGCCGCATTTTTCAAAAGCGCCTAACGGCCGTACTTACTGCGGGCCTCCTGCATTGTCTATGGGGCTTGTGGTCAGGTGCAGCAAGTGCGGTTGTGGTAGATGCAGCAGCAAAAAAAAAAAATAATACAATAATACAAAAATAATACCCGCTGCTGACTTTTTTTTTTTTCGCGGCCGCAACTGGGAAAACCGCACTTGACCGCAAGCCCTATAGACAATGCATGGGGCCTGCCGTAAGACCGGCCAATTAGGCGGCAGATGCAGTAAATGTGCCTAATATATTAATATCTCGTTACATGTATATCTAACCCTTAGTTCTTGTCTTCCATTTGTGTCTCCCTGGCTATGTTTTCGCTTTCTCAGACATAGGTTGTAAATGTGATAATTCATTACTGATCTTTTTATTTTAAATTTGAAGTTCATTGTAATCAATAAAATACGTCCAATTTTAGGGGAGGATTTTTATTTCTGTGGATCCGCTGTAAAACGTAGGCCATTTTTTCTGACTTCAAGATGCAGTTTTTATCAAGATAAGGGTGCTTTCACATCAGCGTTTTTCGTAATTCGCGGCAGTTGCGGTGAAAAAACCACATCTGCCGCGTTTGCCGCATAACCGTTCCACTTGCGGCGCGGTTGCGGTTTTTTCTATGCAAAGTATAGGCGTACTTGCGGCAGGTGCGGCAAGAGCGGTTTTGCACTTGCGGCAGGTGCGGCCGCGAAAAAAAGAGAATTTTGTTTACGTACCGTAAATTCTTTTTTCTTGAATCATCAATGGGAGACCCAGACAATGGGGTTTAGGGCACTGCCCTCCGGAGGCCACACTAGGTACTACAAGAACTGTAGACACCGCCCCCTCCGCTTATAAACCCCTACCGCAGGGAACATCCTCAGTTTGGTCCATAAGCTGCGAGGAGACAACAGAAAACCACACCCGAAACCTCGGGAAGACACCGTGAACAGACGGTTCAACAACCCGGATAAACTGCCCCAACAGGGGACAGATCAACCGTAACATACAACGGAACACTGGGTGGGTGCTGGGTCTCCCATTGATGATTCAAGAAAAAAGAATTTACGGTACGTAAACAAAATTCTCTTTTTTCTGATCATCATAATGGGAGACCCAGACAATGGGATGTCCTAAAGCAATACCCCAGGGCGGGAAAAAGTTCCTCAAAAGACGTTTGCATACGCGGTCCCCGTCAAAGGTGGGCAACCGCCGCCTGGAGGACCCGCCTGCCCAAACTTGCATCCGCAGAGGCATGGGCATGCACCATATAGTGCTTAGAGAAGGTGTGCAGGCTAGACCAAGTGGCCGCCTGACACACCTGCAGAGCAGAGGCGCGATGTCGCAAGGCCCAGGAGGCACCGACAGCTCTTGTCGAGTGTGCCTTCAAGCCTACCGGAAGAGGCAAACCAGAAGACCGGTAAGCCTCTTGAATGGGTGCCTTGATCCATCTGGCCAAGGTTGATTTTGACGCCGCTGACCCCTTACAGCGACCTGCCGTCAGTACGAACAAGGAGTCCGAACTCCGGAAGGAGGCAGTTCTGGACACATAAATGCGTACAGCCCGTACGAGGTCCAGAGTGTGGAGGTCGCGCTCAATCTGATGAACAGGAGCGGGACAAAATGATGGGAGCACAATCTCCTGGTTCAAATGAAAAGTGGAAACCACTTTTGGTAGGATTTCCGCCCGCGGGCGCAACACCACCTTGTCTTGGTGAACCACCAGAAAGGGTGACTTGCACGATAGTGCCGCCAGTTCAGAGACCCGTCTCAGGGACGTAATAGCCACCAGAAAGGCCACTTTCTGTGACAAATAAGAAAGAGAGACCTCTCTCAATGGCTCAAAAGGTGGTTTTTGCAAAGCCGCCAAGACCATGTTGAGATCCCAAGGGTCCAGAGGTCGCCTATACGGCGGAACCACTCGAGACACCCCTTGGAGAAATTGACGAACCTTTGGGAGGAGCGCCAAGCGCCTGTCGAACAATACAGACAGTGCGGCTACCTGACCCTTCAGAGAACTGAGGGAAAGGCCCAACTCCAAACCTGACTGCAAAAAAGCCAATAGGGTCGGGATCGACAAAGGCCAAGGTACATGTCCCCCAGAGGAGCACCAGGCGAAAAAGACTTTCCACGTCCTGTGGTAAATCTTCCGCGACGTGGGCCTTCTAGCTCTGTTCATGGTGGAAACCACCGCAGGAGAGAAACCCCTGGATGTTAAGAGCCAGGCCTCAAGAGCCATGCAGTCAATCTGAGGGCCCTGGAATTGGGGCGGAAGAAGGGGCCCTGCGCGAGAAGATCTGCGCGGTCTGGAAGAGCCCACCGGTGTCCGCCGGACAGTTGCCACAGATCCGGATACCAGGACCTCCTCGGCCAATCCGGAGCCACTAGAATGGCTGCGTGACATTCTGTTTTGATTTTCCACAGGACCTTGGGCATCAGTGCCAGGGGCGGGAAAACATATGGCAGGTGAAAATCTGACCAACTCAGGACTAGAGCATCTGCCCCCAGAGACTGAGGGTCCCACGATCTCGCCATGTATTGTGGCACCTGATGATTCAGCCGGGAGGCCATCAGATCCACATCCGGGGTCCCCCATCTGATGCAGATGTCCCGGAAGACGTCCGGATGGAGAGACCATTCTCCGGCGTCCATCCCCTGTCGGCTCAGGTAATCTGCCTCCCAATTCTCGACACCTGGGATGTAGACTGCGGAAATCAAGCAGCTGTTGGCTTCCACCCATGATAGAATGCGGTGGACTTCCGCTAGAGCCTGTGCACTCTTGGTTCCTCCTTGGTGATTTATATAGGCGACAGTCGTCGCATTGTCGGACTGAACCCGAATCGGTTGTCCGGATAGGAACCTCCGAAAGGCCAGGAGTGCCAGATAGACCGCCCTGAGCTCCAGCACGTTGATCTGCAACGTTGTCTCTGAACGTGTCCAGAGACCTTGAGCTCTGTGGTGTAAGAACACCGCGCCCCAGCCCTTCAGGCTGGCGTCGGTGGTCACCACTAACCACGATGGCTTCAGGAAGGATCGTCCCTTCGACAAGTGACTCGGCTGAAGCCACCACTGCAGAGCATCCCTGGTCGGCTGGGAGAGGACCACCAGCTGATTCAGAGAGGACGTCCTCTTGTCCCACCTCTGTAGGATTTCCAGTTGCAGAGGACGGAGGCGAAACTGTGCGAAGGGCACCGCCTCCATTGCTGCCACCATGCGTCCCACCAGCTTCATCAATACCCGTAGGGATGAATGAGGTGATCTGAGGAGATCGTGTACTCCTGACTGAATGGCCAGTTGTTTGGCTCGTGGTAGGGACACTAGAGCAGAGTCCGTGTGGAAGTCCATGCCCAGATACGTCAGTGACTGGGTTGGAACCAGGGTGGACTTCTGGATGTTGAGAAGCCACCCGAACTGCTCCAGAGACTGCATGGTCGCCTGCAGGCTCCGCTGACACAGGTGTTCCGATGGCGCTCTGACCAGCAGGTCGTCTAAATAAGGAATGACGGCGTGTCCCTGCGCATGCAGTAAGGCCATCATCGATGCCATCACTTTCGTGAACACCCGGGGAGCCGAGGCCAACCCGAAGGGCAGCGCCACGAATTGGAAGTGCTCTTCCCCCACTGCGAATCTCAACCATCGTTGATGAGACGGTGCAATGGGCACGTGAAGGTAAGCGTCGCGGATGTCTATGGACGCTAGGAAGTCGCCCTGCGACACAGCCGCGATCACGGAGCGCAGGGATTCCATGCGGAACTTCCGAACCAACACATGACGGTTGAACAGCTTGAGGTCCAGAACCGGGCGGAAGGAGCCGTCCTTCTTCGGGACGATAAAGAGGTTGGAGTAAAAACCCTTGAACCTCTCCCCAGTGGGTACTGGGACCACCACTCCGTCTCTGCGGAGTCCCTCCAACACCAGATAAAAAGCCTGAGCCTTTTCTGGAGATGGAACAGACCGATGGAATCGGTGTGTGGGTTGTGATGACAGCTCTATCCTGTATCCTCTGGAGACTACGTCTCGAACCCACTGATCTTGGATGTGGAGTCGCCATTTGTCTTGAAATTGAGACAGGCGACCCCCAACCTGTGGGGAGGCAGGAAGAGGGAGCGAGTCATGCGGAAGTGGGTTTGGGAGCGGCAGCTGTTGTACCTGCCGACTTCTTCTGGCGACTCTTGGGACGCCACTGCTGAGAAGTTTTGGCCCCACGGTCCGCGCGAGCGGAAGACGCTGACGGCTGTGAGCTGGAACGAAAGGACCACTGTTTAGGGTTCCTCTTCACAGTATACCTAGGCTTAGGTCTGTTCTGTGGAATCTTGGACTCCGTAGAGTCTTTGATCAACTTGTCCAGCTCTGCACCAAACAGCCTGTCACCAGAGAAGGGAAGATTCTGCAGAATCTTCTTTGACGTGGCATCTGAGTCCCATAGACGTAGCCACAACAATCTGCGGATCGCTATCGCATTGGCCGAAGCCACAGCTGAGCGAGCGGCAGTCTCCAGGGACGCCGTCCTGGCATAATCTGCATAGGCTTTTGCTCTCTCTGTAAGTGCCAGGACTTCAGAGTTGAAACCTGCCAGGCCAGCAATACCATCCAGACAGGATGTGATCGCCTGCAGAGTCCAGACCGCAGCAAAACTCGGGGCAAATGACGACCCCACAGCCTCATAAGACGACTTGGCGAGTTGTTCGACCTGTCTGTCTGTCGCATCCTTCAGTGAGGAGCTATCAGAGGCAGAGAAAAGGGAGCGTGCAGCAATCCTGGTCATGGAAGCGTCCACTTTCGGGGACTGCGACCACTCCTGAAGCACCTCCTGAGGAAAGGGAAAGCGGTTGTCCTTGGATTTGCGGACATAACGCCGTCCAGGGTGTACCCTGGGAGCTCTAACCACCCTTTCAAAGTTAGTATGGTCCAAAAAGGAACCACATGGTCTAGCCTCAGGTTGTAACCACTGATAGACCTCCTTCGGGTGCACGGCTGTCTCCTGAGGGGGTAACCCGAGGCGTAAGGTCTCGTTGATGGAGGACACCAGATCCTCCACCCCTTCAGCTGGTTCAGACACCGACCCGAGGGTTGAACCCCCATCATCCTCGTCACCGTCAGAGTGACGCTCCTCCTCAGAGAGGACCTGGAGCTCGGGTGAATCATCATGGCGAGCCCGCTTAAGGGGTCTCACGGTGGAAGATGGAGACACCCGGGGGTAGTTTGAAGGAGTAGCTGGAGCATCCAGTCTCCTTGTTAGTGCCTCCAGGGATTGCGACATGGAGGACAATTGGGACAACAGAGAAGCATTAATCTCGCTTTGTTTTTCCCATGGCCCTGGGATCACCTGAACCTCAGGGTATAGCACCGGAGCTGCTGACTCAGCAGTGACAGTCCGGGCGTCTGGACGTCCGCAATTATTGCAGGACCCCTCCACCAGGGTCCCTTTGCATGTAGCACAGACAGGTGTGGTACTGGCCGTCTTAGCAGCGCCTTTCTTCCCTGAGGACATACCCACGGTAGGGGGATATCAAACAGGAGAAAATTCACCGGAAACCGGTGGCTTACCGACCGCTGCACAGCGGTGGTGAAGGGAGCGGTGTGTGTGTGGCCTCCGCGAGGAAAGAAGACCTGGTCTCCCCTGGAGTGCAGCAGAGCAGTCTCCAACGATCCCAGCAGGAAAGTGAGGGGAAAAGATGGCCGCCGCTGTAGAAGCAGAGGGCGGGGCCGAAACACGCGGGAAGCACACACACACGCCCATCCAGGTCACATGGGCCGCTCCACATCTCTCCCGGCCGCCATTACAATAATGTAAGCGCCGGGGCCCGCAGCGCGGGAGGTATAAACATAAATACCCAGGCTCACAGACAAAGTCTGAAGCCCACAGCCGCAGCCCCTGTGACACACAGGGCGGTCAGCCAGGGTGACCCCAGCACAGGGTCACCGCCAGAACCGCGGACCCGAAGGCAACGCGCGGTCTGAGTGTCATGAACACACTAGTGCCAGACACTGCCCCCAGGCACACCGGAGACACCGAAGTATCTCAGTGCCGGTCCGGTCTGTAAGCACCATATCATGGGAGGCCTCGGACGGGGGTTCAGCACCAGTCCGGTCTGTAAGCACCATTTAGGGAGGCCTCGGACTGGGCTGGCTCTAGTCCGGTCTGTAAGCACCATTTAGGGAGGCCTCGGACAGAGCTGACTCCAGTCCGGTCTGTAAGCACCATTTAGGGAGGCCTCGTTACGGAGCGGAGCTGTGCAAGGCTCCTATCTCCCACTTCCCAGAGCCCCCAGGGGGGATGGGAAGGAGCACGGCAGCGTACCGGGAGACACAGTGTGCCCAGGCACTAGGCCCTCCGGTACCTCGACCTGCGTGTTCCCCGAAGGTTAACAGGGAGACTGCCGGAGGTCCCTGACTGGGACCTTCTTTTACCTTGTCTTCATACGCCATCACGAAAGCTGTGAGAATGCAATGAAGTGCAAGCAAAGCGTGTGGTACCTCCGAGCACACTAAGTTTAAAACTGAGGATGTTCCCTGCGGTAGGGGTTTATAAGCGGAGGGGGCGGTGTCTACAGTTCTTGTAGTACCTAGTGTGGCCTCCGGAGGGCAGTGCCCTAAACCCCATTGTCTGGGTCTCCCATTATGATGATCAGAAAAAACCGCGGCTTACTGCGGTTTTTTTCGCGGCCGCACCTGCCGCAAGTGCAAAACCGCACTTGCCGCAAGTATGCCTATACTTTGCATAGAAAAAACCGCAACCGCGCCGCAAGTGGAACGGTTATGCGGCAGATGCGGTTTTTTCACCGCATCTGCCGCGAATTACGAAAAACGCTGATGTGAAAGGGCCCTAACATGTTCCTAAAATGTGTTTTATAGTCTTCAGTAAGGGCAGCAGTGCAATACCTCCCTGACTGCTTCCTTACCTCATAGGAGGAGCATAGTGTTTATAAAAGCTCTATCCTTTTGCTGTTATAGCAGCTGAAGTTCTCCATCAATGTGTAATTCCTGAGCAGGAGAGGCTGACTGGAGCTTGCTAGGGTTAATAAAATGGATCTTTGGTGCCTAGTGTGAAGAATAAAACATCAGTTGTAGATAGGTTTTTTACACTTTGCAAAATAGTGTTTCAGTATCCCAGATAAGTCGATCTCCTGCATTTCCACTTGTTGCTCTGTTATGCTCCATATTTGTGATGCCATCCTTGTTTTCTCCCATTCATGTGTGGTCATGAAGGGCAAAACAGGACTGAAAGATCCTTTATGGTGTGGATGTTAGAATAACTTCTGCTAAAGTGGAGTGTACACCGGCTACATTGTGTATAAAGAGTTTAAGTGGCATCAATGAAGACATATGTAAAACATCAGACACATAAAACACAAGTCCTTTAATTGTGAACTCCTATCAACTTTGGTATAAGAAAACCAAGGCAAACAGTATTGGGTTCTTGTCATGTCACTGTTGGGGACAGTATAACGTGCGCTTAATTTTTTTTGGGTACATGCCTCCTAATATTTCTGTTGTCCAAGCCTGGGCAGCTCCTGTAGTCCAAAAAATACAGCACCTGTCAGCTTAGGTGCCTTCTTACAAAGATCTTTCTTTTGATGTAGGTTACAGATATAAGGCTGGCACCACACTGTCCGTGTGACATGCGAGACAGTTGGACATCAGTCACCTGGAACGGCCTTTCCCTGTCAGGACGGGGGCGGCAGCTGCTTGTATTTCTATGCAGCTCCACACTCCCAGTCCAGAGAGGGGGGCTGTTCAGGGTTAATGATCCGACACTCATCCAAGAGACTCGCCTATCACACGGACAGTGTGATTCCAGCCTAAACCTTAGTACAGCTCTGAAGGCCACCTTCTATACCAGGGATCTCAAACGTAGCTGAGTATGTGGGACGCCTATAGAATAGAATAAAATTGAATTTGGGGGGACTGCATCCCTTGCAGGACAAAGCCATTTTTCGAGATACCATTTTTAAAAATTCTCAATACACTGATCACTTTTTTTTGAACATTTTTCACTCGTCGTCTGACAATTATAGCCCCATATAGTAATTTTGGCAAATATCTTGTAATACCACATCCTGCTCTCCTTGTAACAATGCCTCCCCATCCCCTTCTTGTAGTAATGCCCAATCATTAACACCTTCCTGTAATAATGCCCCACCATTATCCTCATCTTGCAGTAACGTGCCATCATTATCCCCTTCTTGTAGTAATGCCCCATCATCCTCACCTTGCAATAATATCCCATTCTTGCCATAATGTCCCATAATCATCCCCTTCTTATAGTTATGCTCCATCTTGGAGTTATACTCCATATCCCTCACTTAAACGATTGTTCTCACCTTTCCACGGGTGTCCTGAATATGTAGCCCCGATGAATGATCCTGGCAGCAGTGGCGAATGTCCAAACTCTTCACAGCTACACCAGTGGCAGCCACTGACAGCAGTTGCTGGCCTCTGATTAGCAGATGTTTGCCATAGGTATAGTTGAAACAGAGCAGAGCTTGATCGTGGCAGCACCAGCAAACATGGAACGCAAAGAGTGGACTTCAGAACCCCGCTAGATCAGGCCATGATCACTACTGAGTTTGTTGTGCCTGCGGGCTGCATACAGTCCACGTGTTTGAGACCTCTGTTCTATGTGGTGCAGGCAGTAGGCTTATTATACAAAGCTAAAGGGAATCAGTCACCAGGGGCTTTTGCTACTTCATTTGAGAGCAGCATGTTGTAGGAAAAGAGACCCCAATTCCAACAATGTATCACTTAGTTCATTGGGACAGTGTTTAGATGTAGCAGGGGTCAGAAAGGTAACCACACTCACAATATATGCAGAAAGCTGTGGAGTAAGATGCTAACCAATGCTGGTGGCGGGGTTGGGCCAAGTCTTACAGGGAACCTAGTGTGGGTAGTGATAAAATACTCATTGCATAGATCATCACACAGCCTAATAAGCAGCATCCCTAGAATTAGTGTCATAGCCCCTACCACTTTGTTGCTCTCAGATTACATAACAAGTGAAGTACCTTACCATAAACCATTCACAGTAAAAATGGAATAGAGTAGCAATTACAGGTAACACAAGTCTCCAGGCCAAATACCTTGCAGCTGATTTTCTGCTCCAGCCCAACATGATGTATACTTTATACTTGCCTTTAGACGAATATCCCTCTAACGGACAACTTTTCAATGTAATTTTGGGTGGTCATCTTTAAGGTTTCACTGGTATTAGAAAATGTCTTAAAAGTACAGGATGTTACTGCTAGGTGGACATTGCACGATTAAATTTTATCCCCATCCACACACGGCATTTTAATCTGTGTATTACAGCTTCCAAGATTACAGGAGACACTTTTGTGAAAGGTGGGGTTTTTCTCCACGCTGCCAAGGAAGACTTGCCAAGTGTGTTTATTCGTGCCAATTCGTTTCATAGCAAAGCTACTTCATCAGGGCCATTGTATATAAAAGTGTCCCTGATGATGTAGCTTTGCTACGAAACACGTCAGCACAAATAAAAATACTTGGCAAGCCTTCCGGCTTGCCTTCCTCGTCAGCATGGAGAAAAACCCAGCTTTCACATAAGTATTTCCTGTGCTGCACAGGATTCTGTAGCACCCATCTTATCATAGCGTCCTCAGCTGGTTGTAGCTCATACAACCAGAGACGGTGAGTCACGCCCTAAGTAAGGTGTGTTCATTTGTGTAACAATTAAAGCCCTATGTGCGCTCCCCTCTTCTATTTCAGCTTCCAAGAGTGACACTTCTTGTGACCCACGACCAAATGCCTCCAAATGACAGCAGTCTGAACGAGGCCCAAGACCTCATGACAGTAGAATGGATCGTCTCCCTGAATGAATGCAATTGAGCAGTATATACATCCACTATCACATACAGCATTAGGCTATGTTCCCATCACATTTTATTAGTCTGAAGCCCAAAAAAAATGTTGTGGCGCTGCCCCCGACCGGATCATTGACTTTTAATGAAGCATAATGAGTCACTTTACACTGACCTCACTATGGCAGTGTCTTCACGAATATGAACCGAGTGTGATTGGCTCTGCTTCATTAAAGGGGAATTCCGGGGAGATACATTTTTTTAGTACTATCCCTGCCCTCCTACATGATGAAGCAGAGCTGGGCACTACAGTTCTAGGATCTATAGATCGCATATACATCTATAAAATCATATCTGCTCCTCAGCTCTCACCCCTCCCTTTTGGGACAGATATATTCAGACTCATGCTGAAATCAGGTGGTGTGTCAGGGGAGTGGATCCTGGGGGCCCCAGGATAATCTTACATTCCCGTCCCCTCAAATTTCTGTATTGGCAAGGGGTGTGTTGGGAGGGGGTGTATGACCGCCAGCCTCATGGTCAAAGGATATACTGCCCCTGATAATGGAACCTTGGGATTTATACCATGTCTAACATACTGCAGAGACGTCTGGATGCTTTGCTGTGACTGAGAAGACAGTGAGAATCCATAGAACATTTCAGGGGACAGGACTGTACTGTGACCATGAGGCCGGCAGACATGTCCCCAGCCCATACAGAAGCGTGAGGGGGCGGGAATGTAAGATCCTGGAGCCCCCAGGGTCCACACCCCCAGTATGCCTCGTCACTGCTGCAGCAGGACGCTGAATTATATTATATAGACCCCGAGGCTACAAGGTCTAGGAGAGGGGAAAAGACAAGAAACACGGGTGCAGATCTAAGTGCAGATTATTTAGTTCGACTTATTTTCAGAGGCTAAGCTGCTCACCTTTGATGTGGCTTGTGTCATAGCATATCAACCTTTTTGGTCTGGATGAGATGCCTTGTCTCCCCGATGTGCAGCTATAGTCTGGATACAGCAGATCTCTCAGCCCGGAGACCGTGGAGTGAAGATCAGGAGAAAAAAAAAAAAAAGGTTTATCCAGTTTGTTCAGCGCTCCCAGGTAGCAGGCACCAGGCAGAGGTATTATTAATCTTCAGAAATCCATTTAATATAAAACTATATTGCATTGTTTTTGACTAGTTTTATATTAAATGGATTTTGGTACCTGCTACCTGGGAGCGCTGAACAAACTGGATAAACCTTTTTTTTTTTTTTACTGTCCGCTAAGGAAGGGGTAAGGAGCAGATATGATTTTATTGATTTGTAAGTGATCTATAGATCCTAGAACTGAAGTGCTCAGCTCAGCTTCAAGTAAGAAGGCACGGACAGTACAAATTTTCTTTATCTCCACGGAGTTCTCCTTTAAAGTCAATGGCCTCATTGGTGGATAAGCTTCAGACAGAACATCTGACAGAGCCATTGGAAGCAACATGAACCTGGTCCTGTCCAAAACTTACAATGTGCTGTCACACGTATGGTGAGCTCCAGCAGAAGAACAGCCTTACGCAGCAGGCATGTATTACAAACATTTTATATAATTGCACAACTCAGTGGGTGGGCACAGGTGGTCCAGCGCCAGAGCCTAGATCTGTGCTTATAACAGATATGGCAAATTAATAAAATGAACAAAAAAACCTCAAACCTAACATAATGGCGCATTTTGCTCTTCCCCCATACACACAACCCCAAATAAGTGTCTTACACAGTGGACAGAATCTAATATTGATAAATAAAACCATGTTTATTTACACCAAATAGTTCCAACATTAGATCTGTCACATGTGAAGGAAAAAGCATTGTCTGTGTCACTGGGACATCTCTTGCTGGACACAGGGGAAAGAGATGGGTGCAAAAGAGGAGAGGGAGGAGGAGAGGGAAAAAGAAAAAAAAAAGTAAATTTTCAACAGATTCCTGTTTGTTAAACAAGGGAGTCAGGATAGAAAAGAGCGGGCGTCCCAAGAGACAGGTCCCCACAGTAGATGAAAGCTATGAGGTAACATTTCCAGGGGAGGGAGTGTCACTGACATCTTGGGGGTGGTGGAAGCTAATGAGAAAGTGGTTGTCACTAAGGTCCCTAAATTAGGCAAAGTGTGAGGTTACTTAGGGTTGGGGGAAGATCGTGTGAGGATACTGTCTGCAAGAAAGCGACATCCAGGGCAATGCGAGAAATAATTGAATGGTGCGAATACCCGAGTCTCTCCAGGGATCATTCCCATTTCTGTGGAACAGCTTTTCTTTGGAAAGAATGCAGGACGAACCAAAAATATGGGGGGAGCTCTCCTTTCCAAGCATGCATTAATGGGGTACAATTCATGAAATCAGAGTATAGGTTATTGTGAGTGCCACCTGGTGGCTTCTTATAATCCACCTAAAAACTGGCCCGGCTCCTGCATCTTTATTTTTTTTTGCCGCTGTGTATCAGGAAGGGAATGATATCTGGAAAGACTTTAGGATCAAAATTAGGTCTTTTTTTCAGGATTTACCCCATTCTCTTATAGGGAACAATAAAGCAATGTGGGATTCAGTCAAACTAGAAGTCAAGGCTTTGCTTTTGCCATTATTATTAGAAGGACCATGCGGGGCCAGTGTAATGGTCTCATTCATCCACCCATATACCTGGCATCTGTCATTCGTGGAGTTGCACCACAGCAAAGCCTGAGAAGAGGTTAGGTACAGATTGGAGAAAGTCCCTCACCCCTCCCTCTGCAGGTGGGAGACACTGAAAGGTCATGATGAAAAGGGGACTGAACAAATATATATATATATTTATATATAAAAAAAAAAATCTATCCAGGAAACAGCTGAGGAAACAGGGTGGGCCAAGTCCAGGAGCCACATCCCAGAGACATGAGGGCGACCTGTGGACCAGGAGCCATAACAAAAGTAAAAAAAAAAAAAAAAAAAATTATTCAGCCTATAATATTTTTTTTTTTATATATAATGACGGAACTACTATAAATCCACAAGCAACTGCTCAGACACGGCGCGTCCAGGGGGCCTTTCTTGCTCTTTTGGGCAGCCCCCACCCTCCACATTCGGTGGGTGTTGAAGTCAGGACAAGGGGCCGAGGATCCAGGTTCTCCTTCCCAGATCTGCTGCCCTCTCCTGACCAGGCGCCAGGACAATGATTCCCTACTGGGGGGCTCCGGCAGTGGCTGCTACGGGCGTCCCGAGGGTGTTGGTTGCAGAGATGACGGGTGATCCGGCTAGAGAACCCAAAGCTGAGGGAGTTGGCACCGTGGAAATCCCTGCAAGAAAGATGGATTGGATTGATATTGATACAGAGGTCGAAGTTTACATATTTTGTCTATTCCAGGCTCATTAAGACTGGTTTTTAAAGCGCAACTACTGTTTAAATTTTTATCTAATAATAATGTAGAGCAAGTGATTATAATAAACTTTCAGACATACTTTATAAGAGGAATCTGGAAGAAAAACTTTAAAAACCTTCCAGATGTCCCTCCTATAGTGTTTCTAAACCTAACATATAAGGGGCGGAGGGGCAGGGTATACGCAGCATAACTGGGTACAGGAGATCAGTGTATATGCAGGTTACCTCAGACAAAGTGAGGCTCAGACTGTCAGCAGTGCACAGGCTTCTGTGAGGTTATCTCCTGCATTCAGATCACTCTGCTCCCGCTAACAGCTGATGGCCACCACACAGCTCCTCACTGATAAGGCTGCTTTCACATTACGTTTTTTTTTTGTCTGTGGGATTTTACTTTTTGTAGGACCCCACGGACAGGAAAGGACACCACAGGGGGTGATCTATTCTGTGTCTGGGTCCGTGATCATCACGGATCCGGACACAGCGGGGCACTTTCACTTCTGCAATGTATAATTACATATACATATATACATTGCAGAAGTGAAATACAGTAAAAAGAAGAGAGTTAAAAAAAAAAAATAAATAAATAAAAATCCACTATGCTCACCAATCCAGGATCCACCACAGCCTGCAGCAAGGTCCGGGTGCTTACAGGACCTGTGGTGACGTCACAAGCCGATCAGCTGATCAGGTCACATGACCTCAGTTACCGCAGTAAGTGCTGTCATGTGACCCGATGACGCTGCCGAGTTGTGACATCACGGCAGGTCCTGTAAGCACCCGGACCTTGCTGGAGGCAGCAGTGGATTGTGGATAGGTGAGAATACTGATTTTTTTTTAACTCTTTTTTTTTTACTTAATTTCACAGTGAGGAGCAATTTAGTGTACTAAGCATGCTCAGTACACTAAAATCGGGTCCGAGGAACTATCAACTGTTTCCTCGGACCCTCGCACACAGGCTCCCATGTTAAAGGACACGGATTGGATCTGGTTTAATTGCCATCCGATTTTGTGGGATCCAATTTTTTTCTGTGCCCAAAATAGGAGCAGTCTCCGATTTTGGGTGCAGCAAAAAAAAAAAAAAAAAAAAAAAATGGACATAAATCGGATCCCACAAAATCAGATGGCAATTAGGTCAAATTCGACCCGACCCCCATAGGATAACATGGGGGCCAAATCAGCTCCTTGGCTGTCCGTTTTACAACGGACAGCCACGGATACAATAAAAACGTCATGTGAAAGCATCCTAACAACGAGGAGCCGATGTGAGTGCAGGAGATATCATTGCAGCTTTGTGCTGTCAGCCTGGAGCTCCTGTGCCTGAGCTAATCTGATATGCAAATGGAGTCCTTGGAGCCTCAATTAAGAGTCTCAAACACGGGATATCCCTCCAGGGAAGGACCTAGCCCTGGGGTGGAATCCTAGCGGAGACCACCATAACCACCATATTAAGTGGCCCTTTTAGTCAATATCCCACTCAGTTACGAGTTAAGGATATGGAAAGGGAATTAACAGAGCCAGGTATCCATCCACAGACAGCTGTTTCAGGGCAATTACCCCTCATCAGTGTGGAGTACGATTCTGGTTAGGTGGGAGCAATGCCTGGTAGACCAACATCACAAAGCATTCACTGATCTCAGGGAGACCAGTCAAGGAAAACACTGCAGGCAGCCGGCTAAAGCGCTCAGCACAGTGAAATCCATGATGCAGTGGCCCTTTTAGTCAATAACCCACTCAGTTAAGAGTGTCTTTCCCTGGAGGGATATCTGGCTAGTCCCGTGTTTGAGACTCTTAATTGAGGCTCCACAGACTCCATTTGCATATTCAAATTCACAGGGGGCAATGCATCATGGATTTCTCTGTGTTTGAGCACTTCAGTGAGCTGCCCACAGTGTTTTCCTTGACTGGTCTCCCTGAGATTAGTGAATACTTTGTATTGTTGAGATAATCTGATACACTTATCAGCTGAGAACATTGTAGGTCCCGCCCCTTCCCTCATAAGGTTACATGGCCGTATTCAGTGAATAGCTGAAGATGGATCTTACAGAATGATCATATGCTAGGTTCAGGAACAGTCTAGTGGGGACATCTTGCGGAAAATTTAGGATAGGTTTTCTTCCAGATTTCACGCATAAAGTATATTTGAAATTATTATAATCTTTTGCTCTACATTATTGAATAAAAATTTAAACGACGGTTACATTTTAAAGATGTGAAAACTAACATGAAATAAAAACAGCACATACTACTGGATCTAAAAACACAATTTGGCAAGCATAAAATGTATCACTGAAGCTACATATTTAACCCCTTCCAGACATGTGGCATACATGTATGTTACACGATAGGCTTGTGTGTGAAGTGGCCTCAAGGCCGGAGCGAGCACCACACCCTCAGATGCAGCTGGGTTTAATAGGAGAATGTCATTTTGACTATGTAAAGAAGGGTCAAAATAAAGTTTCCAAAAAGGGCTTATTTTCCTATTTTAACTTTGTATAAATAAGCAGATGTGATCACTGTCCGTAGTGCAAGTTATAAAAATATAAAATTAACCCATTAAAGTTAAAATCACTATTATATATATTCCACCCAAAAACACCTGGTCAGAGAGGGGTTAGGGTAGGTGCCCACAGGATGTTTTTCAAGCAGTCCTGAATGCAGCAAAACCGGTACTGGTTTCAAGGATCTCTAGAGTCCTTGCCAGGAGGTTTGCTGGGTTCAGGTCCTGTTTAAAACCGGAGGGATTTGACACTTCCTGACACTTGCAAAACCAATGTGTGGGCACAGCGTTTCTGTGAAACACATTGGTTTTTCAGGAAGCCCAAGCTCAGGAACAAATTAAGATAAGTGAACATAAAACTAAGTTAACTGTAGGCGGAAATTGCAGCAAACATGCTTACAAAACGTCCTGTGGGCACATATCCTTAATGAAGCGTTTGTGAAGATATTACTGTTGAAGGTGTATTCTCAAATTTAGAAGTTATTCTCCATACATTGGATAGAGGATATCTTCCTGGCTAAGATCCACACCCAAGAATTGAGCGGAGGTCGATCATGCACTGCAGCTCCATACAGTTTTATGGGAGGGCCAAAGATCAAGTGTGCAAATTGCCTCTTAATACTGACCCTCCAATGAGTTTTATCACATGACCAAGGATATAATCTAAATCCTATTCTCAATCTGCAAACACTATGTTTGAGTGTACGCCCCTTGTCAGTGCAAAGTATGAGATTTGATTTGGCAAGGTGAGAGGCCAATACTGGGGATCTAAGCTATAATGTTTCTTAATGGAGAGATGACATGTCAATATATGAGAAGACTAACACTTTACATGCTCCTCTGTTAAATTTAAAATGCAAATTGCCCTTTAAAGAGGACTTCAACGCTACCACCCTTTGGAAGTAGCAATCCTCAAAGTCAATGTAGACCCTTTAACTCCTTCACGTAATACAACGTCAAGGGTCGGTTCCTGGTGTTTGATGCGAGTTCCGATGCGGCGCTCACATCAAATACCCGACATCTCAGCTGATCTCATCAACTGAGATGTTGGGCTTCCAGCACTGATCGGGTCTGGGATTTAATTGGTGATGTTAACCCCTTGGATCCTGCAGTCATTCACTGACCGTGTGATCCAAAATCGCCGTGATGGGGAACACGCTGCTCCCCTGCCTGCAGCGGAGATTCCGTGATAATATCACAAGATCTCCGGCGCTCACGTGATAGCTTCCGGGGTCTCTGTAGGACCCCGGAAGCTATCAGGAACCGCTTCCTGTGAGTGGTTGGCAAGCGCTGCCAACCACTCAGTGGGCATTTGGGACAGGTCCCAATGTGCTGCAGCTCATTAGGACCTGTCAAAAGCGATTGGACCCTGTAGCAGTGTGCCTCCCCATGAGAGATGTGTGAAATGAAGAATGAATTAATAAAGATTTTGCAAACATATGGGCGGGGGAGGTGGTAGAGAAGCCCACAAAAGTTCAAATCATTGCCCCCCCCCCATTCAAAATGAATGTATAAAATAAAACCAAACACATTTTTGGTATTGCCGCGTTCAGAAACGCCCGATCAATATATCAAATCAATTAATGAGAGCTGTAAACTGCGTAACGGAAAAAAAGGACCAAACGACAATCACGGTTTTTTTTGGTCGCCGCAACATTGCTATAAAATGCAATAAAGAGCCATCAAAACCGCGCATCCACACAAAGATGGTATAATTAGAAACGTCAGTTCAAGACACAAAAAAGTAGCCATCATACAAGCCCCAGATCCCGAAAAATGAGAATACTGCGGGTCACAGAACATGGCGCAAAAAGTGTGATTTTTTTTTCAAACTTCAAAATTTTTTCACCATTTAGATACCAGTAACGGTATACATGTTTGGTATCTACAAACTCGTATCGACCTGAGGCATCATACTGTAACGTCAGTTTTACCATATAGTGAACATGGTGATTAAAAATCCTGAAAAACAAACGTGTCATTGCAATTTCCATTTCACTGTACACTATATGGTAAAATAAATGATTGCATCTGAAAGTACAACTCATCCTGCAAAAAACATCGCCGTCATATGTCTATTGACGGAAAAATAAAATAAGTTATGGCTCTTGGAAGCAGGGGAGCAAAAAATGAAAAATTGCCGGGTCATGGAGGGGTTAACAATCCTTATCATATGATCAAGTGCAAGGTTATAAGCTTAGATCTCACATCTCAGTTTGCACTGATGAAGAGCAAACACTCCAAAACACAGTGTCTGCTAAGGCTGGCTTCACATTGCAGCGTGATCCGGTCCGGGGCTGTCAGGAGAGACAGCCCCGGACCGGATTTGGCCCATAGGATACTATGGGGCCGGATGAAGCTGGATGGCAGTTATCTGCCATCCGGCTGCTATCTCGCCAGATGTATACGGGAGAAGTGTTTTTTTTTTCTGCTGAATCCAAAAACGTTGCATGCAGAAAAAGCCCACTTCTCCAGGATTCATCCGGCGAGAGAGCAGCCGGATGGCAGATAACTGCCATCCAGCTCCGTCCCGCCTGATAGTATTCTATGGAGCAAAAATCCGGTCCCGGGCTATCACCCCTGACAGCCCCAGACCGGATCACGCCGCAATGTGAACCCAGCCTAATTGAGAATATGATTTGGCTTATATCCTTGGTCATATGATAAGGCTCGTTAAAGGGTCAATATTGACTGAGGATTACTACTTCCAAAGGGTGGCGCAAGAGTTCAAGTCCTCTGTAAAGAGGCAATTTGCATATAAAATTTTCCAGACCATGCAAAGCGTTTAAGTCTCTTCATATACCGACATGCCATCTCTCCATAAAGAGAAATTTTAACTTACAACTTAGATCCCAAAAGATCAAGTGAACGCAGCAGTCCCTTTAAAATTGAGTAGAGCAGTAGTGCGTTTGATCAACCAACACTCCCCCTTAATACATGAGCACAGATTCTCAAGCTTGGTGGTAGGTGATAACGTCTATACTTAATATCTTAACTATGAATACATATCTAATCAAATAAAATAAGTAACCAGAATCAAGTGTAAAAAGTGAAATAGCAAAGATTTTTGTGGAAAACAGAAAAAAGGGGCAATTAAAAACTCTGCAAAATAAACGACCAAGAACCTGTAGACATATTCAAAATCGTTTTTGCTAGCAAAATCCACATATTAAATGAATACAGTTATTGTTCGATTCCTTTTATTAAGTGTTTGGTTATGGTGGCACGTGATGTAGGGTAGGCCCAGCGACGGTGGCACGTGATGTAGGGCAGGACCAGCGACGGTGGCACGTGATGTAGGGCAGGCCCAGCGACGGTGGCACGTGACGCAGGGCAGGCCCAGCGACGGTGGCACCTGATGTATGGGCAGGCCCATTGATAGATCTCTGGCGTTCTGCCAGTCTGCAATCGCTGCTTTTCATAGCTAATATACTTCACATGGCTAAGGAGTGCAAATGGTGACTACCTTAGCAACACAACACGCCTACATGGGCACAGGACAAATGTTTAAAGACAAAATTCAATAACGATGTGGATCTTACTAGGATTTTATTAAACACTTGTCTTGTAGGTTTGTGGCCATTTAGAGCAGTGTATCACACAATTTGGTTGGGGACATGACACTGATTGTCATCAATTATATCCAGGGAATAAATCATGATGTGGGATTAAAGCCCATTATTTACACATAAATCCTGCACAAAACGCCACCACCAGAGGGAGTCCTCAAACATTTACCAATGACTGACCTGGCTTATCACGGTTACTGGACTTGGGCTGGGACTGACCTGACATCATACTGGCGCTACTGACTGGGGTGCTGCCGCTGGGCATGTTTGAGGAGCCCATCCGAGACTGGTCCTTCACAATAGGGTCTGTAGAACAAATGACACATTAGAGGGCAAACAACTAAAGCTGAATATGCAGAATGGGGGCAAAGTATTGAGCACTCACAGAAGTAAGGGTGGTCCATGGCTTCACGAGCAGTCAGTCGTGTCTGGTGGTCATATCGCAGCAGCTTATCCAGGAAATCCAAAGCCTCTGGACTGACTAAGTGCTGATTCTCACTGTGCACAAAGCGCTCCCATCGTTTGCGGGAATGTCTGGGAACACACAAAAAATAATGAGGTAGAACGAGAACAAACCACTACTAAATGTAAAAAGGTTGTGATCACAATG
The DNA here is from genome assembly GCA_033576535.1 of Allobates femoralis. Classification (NCBI taxonomy): domain Eukaryota; kingdom Metazoa; phylum Chordata; class Amphibia; order Anura; family Aromobatidae; genus Allobates; species Allobates femoralis. Next base: position 415,134,081 of record JARQOC010000006.1, on the reverse strand, counting down.
ATGAAGCATTACTTATCACCAAATCTAACACAAAAATAGCTCACCTGCCCAAAATATCATTAAAGCGTGGATCCAGTTCAATATTGTACTTGTCAATGTAGTCATACAGATCTTCCGTTCCCAGTACTTTGGCTATCCTCACCAACTAAGTGTAAAAAAAAAAAAACTCCACACATTATGAAAGTTGCAGCACCATGTAGTGAACATTATGCCTAAAGGCCCAGTTAAACACACAGATAATTGTGCAGAGATTGTTCGCAGATCTCTGGTTGCTGTGAAATCATGGACACATTGTTACATTTGTACATGGCCACAAAATGGAACAATGTGTCTGATTTCACTGCAACCAGAGATCTGCGAACAATATCTGCACAGATATCTGTGTGTGTAACAGTACCTTAAGGATCAAGGTTAATCGCAAATGGATTTCATGAGCACTGGGGAGTGTATTTTGTATGGTAACGATTTTAGAAAATACATCTTGATAGGGCATGATGAGCCTGAAGGCACAAATGTACAACTGGATTGCTGGAAGTTAATGATAGACATGTTAAAAATCCTCAATATATGAAGCCTTAGTAACAAGCAATGACAAACAATACAAAGGAAGGGTGTAGAGCTCCACCACCCTATATCCACCAGGATTCCAAGGCAGTGAATTAATGGCAGACGTCCATCAATGAGTGAGAGATTAAATCTACTGCCACTTGTGAAACATACAGATACCCCTGTGGGGCTGCTATAAGTGTTTCGGAGATATACTCATTCGTTAGCTCCTATCTGGATTTTATCTTTCTCAATGACAAAGAATATATGGAGCTGCAGAGAGCAACTGCATTAGATGTGGCAGCTATGCTGGAACTTTAGTTAAAGAGTTTACAACCGGCGGCCACTGAGCAATCAACAGTTGATCGATGAAGGTCCGAACTCGACCTGTACAAAGGTACTATTTGCAACCATCTCAAACTACTTAAAGAAGCAAGTCTCAAACAGTTTCAGCATTTCACATACACACACGAATAAAAAAAAAATGTGGCAGCAACAGTAGAAAATTCCATACAAAAAGCCAGTGTATTTAGTTGCCCTTAGGAGCTGTATCGTGCTATATTATGACACTTGTTCACATGAGCACTAAGTTCACCAGCTTTTGTCATTTTTGCTGCCGTCTTTTTGTGCAAATATTACTTTATGAGTGTGTACATGTCTGAGCTCGCCTCAACAAATCAAGATGTGTGGCAGCATTTTACCTGATCATAGTTATCGTGGCCATGAAAAAATGGCTCCTTTCTGAAGATCATACTGGCCAGCATACAGCCCAAGCTCCACATATCTAGACTGTAGTCGTACATCTGAAATACAAAAGTAAATTATTGTGCTTTGCAGTGCTGAAGTGAGTATTTTGACAATCGGACTGGCTCCCTAGTCACTCGTTCAAACTCTCAAAAGTTACATAAGCAGCACAAAATAGGTCAGACTTATTTTAAAGCTTGTGTTTTAATTTTTTTTTTCTAAAAGCAACATTGTACTTGATTGTTACTTTTGTGAAATTTAGTCTCCCATTTGTATACAAGCATACTCAGATCTATATCTTGAAATGCACAGTTATAACATACTGACAGCAGGAAGTGTTGTCTCGATGTATGACACTAGCACCATGACATCTTTCTCCTTGTAGTTTAGAGAGTTTTAACTTAGATGGCGGCACATGAATGCCCCTCCCCCCTCCCCATCTCTGGCAGCACAATATCATTAACAGCATTATACCTGATAATCAACAAGCAGTTCAGGCCCCTTGAAATATCTGGAGGCGACTCTCACGTTGTATTCCTGCCCCGGATGATAGAACTCTGCAAGGCCCCAATCTATTAGTCGGAGCTGAGAAAAGACATGAAACGCAATTATGAAGCAGAGGACATGACCCCAGTGACAGGTCAGACTGACAGCCATACACCCATCTGCTCCCTTACCTTTCTGTGCTCATGGTCAATCATGACATTATGTGGCTTAACGTCTCTGTGCATTATACCCATACTGTGGCAATAGTCCAGGGCCTGCAGGAAGAAAAAAATTGTGTCTAGAAAACGTTTTTGATTCCACACACCCAGAACTAGAAGAGAAAACCATATGGTACCTTTAATATTTCATACATGTAGAACCTAATGTCGTAATCTGTTAAAGTCTGATATAACTGCTGCGGAGAGGAAGATAAATAAGTTATTAAATGAAGGGAAAAAATATTTCCTGGCACCACAAGCCATTTCTTGGTACTCACCTTAAAATCTGTATTATTGACATGTTCAAATACCAGCGCCGGCGTTCTGGACTGTAAGAGAAAGAAACCAGATTACAAATGAGCAGGAACAGAACAGAGACCATGCGACCCAATATTGTGAGGTGCGGGCCACTCACCACAGGATCTTTCACTATGTCAGCCAGTGTGATGATGTTGGGACCGCCTCGCAAGTTCTCCAGAATCTTGATTTCACGCTTTATTTTCTTCTTCTTCACAGGCTAAAAACAAAAAATAAAGTGATCAGAGGTGCACGGAGGAAAACAGTGTTCATTCGTAGAACAGCAATGATCTACAATCACAGCTTGGCATATACATTTCTTCTAGATTATTGCTCAAAGATTAACAAAATTCAATTCTTGGAATAGAACCTGTGACTACAGCTGTTGCATAGAGTCAAATTCCCAGCATGGCCTGACAGGGTATGCTGGGAGATGTAGTTTTGCAATCACTGAAGAGTCACCAGGTGAAAACAATTAAGCAACCTGGAGCAATGAATTTTAACATGGAGGCTTTCTTCTCACAAAAGCTGCTCCTCAACAGGAACCCTCCATTGTCAAGACATCCTTAAATATATAATCTCTATCAGTCCAAACGACAATCTTAAATTCCATGTCGATTGTGACTTTTTTATTGTCAATTTCAGTGGCCCTAAGGCTATGTGCACATTGGGCGTATGATTGTTTTTTGTGCTGCAGTTTTGCACACAAAAAAATAGATAATTTATTAGGCCAGCAAAGTCTGAGACGTCTTAGATGTTGTGCCAATGTTTGTTTTTTTCCTGATCAGGTTTAGCTGCAAAAACATGATCCGGAAAAGTAGCACCATATCAATTAATTGATCCGGATTTGCAGCAAAAACGCAACAATACTCTCTCTCCACGGCGAGCTCTGGTGATTTCTACCTCGCAGGCACCGCCGATGTTGTGTTTCCAGGACCTGCGCCCAGGGGTGAGAGCGGGGGGAGGGTTAATATGGGTTGGTTGGTGGGGGGTGCTAGCAGTCCGGTGTGTGCACATACGTTCTTGTTGTGGAGGCAGGCGGCGGCAAGCAGGCAGGAAGTAAGCCGCTGCTATGTACAGGGCGCCGCCCACCTGCAGTGTTGCCGCTCCCCCGCCTCCTGAGCAGAAGGCTCAACTTGTCCAATGGATCTTGCGGCCCTGCCTGCGCCCCATGTGACGCAGAATTTTGAAGTACCGGACTCAGAAATACTGTAAGAAAATCACCAGTCACCAGGGGATTGCCAGGGAGGGTGAGAAAGTGTGTGTCTGTCTCTCAAGAACCCCCTTATTTGTGTAGAGTTTGTATGTGCACAAACGCAGCTGCAAAAGTGATCTGTGCCCTTTGTTTTTGAAAGCCTGATAAGAGTTTTCATGCAGAATTTTCCTGATCACATTTGTGTGTCCATATAGCCTAAGGGTACCGTCACACGTGGCGATCTCCCGGTCGATTCCATAGGCGACGCTGAGGCGTGGCCTGTCACCGGCGACATCGCCAATGCATCGCCTAATGTAAATGGGCGACGGCAACACACCTGAGTGGTCGCCTGGTTTCACATCAGAGCTGTGAAACCAGGCAACCATTCTTGGGCGATGTGTGCCGATCGCCCTGTGTAACATCTCATGACCGATGTGAAAGGCGACAGCACACATCGCCTATACCATTCCTGTAGGCGTTTCAGGAAGTATTTACTACCTCTGGCGGTCTGCGTGGATTGGTGGCAGCTCGAGCGTTACGATTGGTTGTCTTGTTCCTCAGCGCCATATTTGATGATGTGTGCGTCCAAAGGTGTATTACCCAGGAGCGTACATACTGTACAGTAGCGCATTAATGTCGCCTCTGTGTTTGCGGCTGTATTCAAAAGTGCAGAGAGATGTGCCACAAATGTGTGCTTTAACAGAAACACAAATGTCATTACATCCCAACTTAAGGCTACGTTCACACATTGCGTATTTGCTGCTTCTCTGTGTTGTTTGCTGCGTTTTCTGTATTTACCTGCGTTTTTTTACATGCGCTTTTTGCAGTGAAAGTTCAATTCTGGATAAGCAGCCCAGCCAAACCTATGGGTTTTGACAATCCATTCACACACTGCGTATTTGTGCTTTTTTTTTACGCGCACGGTTTCACTGCAAAAACGCGCGCGTAAAAAGAATCACCATGTCAATTCTTTCTGCAGTTTTTCTCTGCGTTTTTCCATTGCCCACGTGATAAATGGGCTCTGAAAAAGCGCAGAGAAAAATGCAGAAAAAAACGCAGTGTGAAAGGAGCTGCGTATTCTACAAAATACGCGCGTAAAAATACGCAGTGTGTGAACGTAGCCTTAGGCTGCGTTCACACATTGCGTATTTTGCCGCGTTTTTTTACGCGTGCTTCTCAAAATACGCAATGTGCCTTTTGTCTGCCTGCAAAGTGAATGGGAAATTCACTTTGCAGTGCAGACATTGCGTAAAAATACGCAGTGCGTTTTCCGGGAGAAAACGCAGCTCCGTAAACAATTGATATGTCAATTGTTTACGCAGCTACTACTGCGTATTCTCCCAGAGGGGAGGAAGAATCCAGCTTCCTCCTCCCCTCTGTGACAGCTGTGGCCGCCCATTAGACTCCACAGTGTGTTAATACACACTGTGAAATCTAAATTAAACAAAAGCAAGTGTCTGAAAAATAAAAAAGAATGAATACTTACCTTCCGACGCCTTCTCCCGCTGTCCTGTGCCTTCTACCGCTGTGCGATCCCCGGTTGTAAGTCAGATCTCTTCTGACAAGACCTGTGGTGATGTCAGAGGGGGGGCGTTCCCGGGCACTCGCGGTCATGTGACCGTGAGCAGCCAATCAGCGATGGGACCGCCCGGGAACGCCCCCCCCCCTCTGACGTCATCACAGGTCCTGTCAGAAGAGAGCTCACTTGGAATCGGAGATCGCACAGCGGGAGAAGGCGTCGGAGAGGTGAAATATTGATTCTTTTTTATTTTTCAGACACTTGCTTTTGTTTAATGTAGATTTCACAGTGTGTATTAACACACTGTGGAATCTAATGGGGCTGTCACACATGTCACAGAGGGGAGGAGGAAGCAGGATTCTTCCTCCCCTCTGTGACATCACTGCGCTTTCTGGGGGGAAGAAAGCGCAGTGTGTGAAAGCCCCTGCGTATTTTGCTGCGCTTTTTTGCGCGACCGAAAAACGCGGCAAAAAGCGCAGCAAAATACGCAAATGTGTGAACATAGCCTTAGTCTGCATGGAGAAGGAAATGATAGGTGTATATATATCCCATAACTGCAAACACACAAATATCTGTGCACACACATACTTTCAAGGCTGCAATATTATCCAGACCAAGAAAGCAAGAGTGATTTTATTAGACAACGCAGTAGCACAACACACTTAACAAAAGCGCTGTACATATTGACTGTACAAGAAAACGTCACACGAGCGTCGTGCTTTGCCTTCTTGGTAACGCCAATGCGTATAGCAATAATCCGCGACACATCACACGAGAGTTGTCTATAAAGCACCGAGCCATTTACATGTAACGACATTAAAATAATGATTAATCACACGTCCTCAAGGCGTCACACAACATTATGTTAACGCCCATCTCCGAGATGCGGCTCAAATTCACGGCCACATCGCTAATATGGTGGCTGTGTGACGCAGAAGCGGCGACCAGCGATTTGATCGCCCCTGGGCGACGCTCAGGCAATTTCCGGTCGGGTTGTCGCCCGAACGTCGCCTAAGTTGTCACCCGAGCGTCGCCTAGTGTAAATGAGCAACAGCGACCTTAGGCGACACGCAAATACGTGCACGTTCGTCGCCTACAGAATCGCCCAGGAGATCGCCACGTGTGACGGTACCCTAAGGTTAAAACAGTCTTAGCTACAGGACACCAGCACTGCTCCTTTGCCATCACCCCTGGTTGCTGTTCCTTCTGGTTTGGAAGGAACATAAAAGCTTCAGCCATTACAAGATGCCACCCATCAGTCGTGAACTCAAGAAGCCTGCCTGAAAACAGAGCGCTTGTGCCAGGCCTCTAGGCAAATGTGGACTAATTTTTGCAGCAGTAGTCCATATTTGTTGAAAAAAAGCTTTTGAAGTAGGGCACAACCACTTTAAAGAGGATGTCTTTATTTTTTTTTCTTCTATTATGGATTGCTAATTATATAGCCATTTATAAACAGTTTATGATCAACTCTTCAGCTATCGGGGAGGGCAATTTGTATTTTCAAATATGGCAGAAAAGGACCAACACAATAGGGCCAGCCTCCAACCCTGGGGCCACTTCAGCTTCCCATCCCGCTAAGTGCATGTCACAGTTATAGGTGAAGCCAAGCGCTATTGTATTGTAGCCCAGCGCTACACGTTGAACTGCAATTAGACTATCACTGCTCACTATTGTTGAAGTTACGCCACCAGCTGCTTTGAACAATAATTAGTGGTGACAGTAAGTCACCACCTGGGCTGCGGCAGTGACTTCATAAATCAGTGAGAACTGGTAACACCAACACTAAGCTGACCAACCTGTTCTCCACATAGGAAAAAGTCCCTGCCGCCACAGCCCATGTGCTGACCTGTCACTGCTAATAACTATTTCATGCACAGCAGCCACTCCACTCTGTATACAGTAATATATGCATTTACTGAAATCCCCATGTGTCAGCATCACGTTTCATTCACCAGAACTGACACTGCACTGCGATCCCATACTTCATCTTCCCTCCCCCTCTTGTAAACACCTACAAGGGGCAGCGAGTCCTCAAGACAGACATGTGAGAAGATGCTGGCCACATATATAGCAATTAATGCAAGCCAGAAGTACAATTAATTTTCATGATAAATGTGAGCAGCCACTCCCCCTAGTATTTAATAGTTGAAAATCTCAAATTGGTAATTACATTAATAATCCTCCTCTTGGAGTCCGGAAGGAGCAAGTGCTCAATAGTGTAATGACATAACCTCATATTCCCAAATCCTGCTGACAGGTTCCCTTTAACAGCAGGACACGTGATCGCTGGTTAAGTAAACCTGTGGCTGGGTGATCATGTGTGCCTGCTATTAAAAAGAATACATATCCTCTGCTCTCCTTGCCCATAATCCCATCTAACCATCCCTTGGCACCAGGTTCAGTGCAGACGTGGGGTATTATGGGAGCAGTGAATATGTATTTTATTTAATAGCAGGCACACAGATTCGCCCCAGCTTCTGCGACCCCGCGCTGCCCTGACAGATAAAGCCAGGTAGGTCTATCCGGACTACAAGATTCACTCCCCACTTTTCTCCAAAATGTGTGCGTTTTATGGTCTGAAAAATACTGCATCTTATGAGGCAGATTTGCTTCTTTTTCACGGAATGATTTTTCATTCTCAAAATTCTTAATTCCAAGGTAAAAATCTGTCTTCAGTGAATCCAGATATTTTTATATTACTGAACTAGGAGCTGACAGCAGGTTATCCAAGATCCCATGCAAAAAGGAAGCGAGATAGAAAGTAGAAGTCTTGCATCTAGCTCCCCTCCCTCTTACAATGGAATTTTATAAGTAGCAACTGACATTATTAATGCAAAATAAAAATATATTCACTGAAGACAGATTTTACCCGGGAATTGAAAATTTTACAAATGAAAGCTCAGGCCAAGGAGGAGAAACACACATTTCTCTGATAAAATATATTAAAAAGCTGCTCGACTAACCCACCTTCAGAATTTTCACAACGACCTTTTCATTATTGGTGATGTTAATGGCTTCAAAGACTTCGCTGTACTTGCCCCGACCAAGTTTCCTTACCAGCTGGTAGTCATCCTGGTTCCTGTAACAGGGAAACATTTTTTATCAGATTCACATTAGATCCAAGCAGACACAACTCATTCATTTATCACCAGACACCGGCTCAGACAGAACCTAGAGAAAAGCTCTATCTTCATCTATGAGGGAGGGTTAGTGCCTCGACATTATCAGGTGAGGACTATGAACCGTGGTTAATATCAGGAAAGATTTTGCCACCTGCACTTATGACCCTCATCACTTGGGTGGAGCCTGAACGAGAGAATAAATGATTACTGTAAGCACAGATTCATAGTCAGAGAAACACTCAGGTGATATGCACGGAAAAAGGCATAGGGCAAGAGGACGATTTACTGCACTTTGTAGGGCAAAAGTACTGACTGCTAACCATCAAAAGAAAGAGGGGAGCTCATTAAATGACTGCTACCATGGCATTAAAATTACTAAAAAATACTTAACTACAGAAAGATCACCAATGCATTTTACATTAAGCAGTTGGAGACATCAGGTCATTTGGGGAGGGGTGCTTGACAGTCAACACCACAAAGTACTGCAGTTATCAGCAGGGCTGTGGAGACGGTAAGCCAAACATTGACGACTCAATTTCCATAAATCTGACTCAGACACCATGCCCTGGTTATCAAAAGGATACTAGAAGGAAACATTGAACATATCGGCACTACTCAGCTCCATACTCCGCTCAGAGGCCATTGCTTAGAACTGCACCTTCATTGTATAGGATATGAGCTGCAGCTCTTGGCCATGGCCACTTAGGTTATGTTCATACACAGGGTTTTGCTGCAGCAAAAACAAAGCAAAACCAAGAGGATTTCTAGTAACTCCTGTTTTTTTTGGCAGGAGAAAACCAAGTGTTCGCTGCGTTTTGTATGCTGCAAAAATGCAGAAAACAATTAACAAGCTCATTGTTTTCAAAACGTAGCAAAACCTGAACAAGTGCAAAGAGATTAAACCAATGTGTGTGGACAGCTTTTCCCTGCATCGAATAGGTTTTGATGGGAATCAAAAACACAGGTTTAGATTAGCATAAAACCATAGTAAGAACTGAGCTCAAAAATGCAGTGTGTTAACATAGCCTAATGTTTCCATCTGGCCAGAGCAGACAATGATGGTGGAGCCAGGCCCAGGGCTGTGGAGAGGGTAAGCCAAACCTCCAACTCCTTAAGCTTCCCTGAATCAGATTCAGACTCCACCAAAATTGACACCGACTCTAGGAACTAGAAACAGCCAAATTGGTTTAGACTCAAACAGTTGAACATTAAGTGTGGAAACACACTGGCGAGAAAAATGTGGTCCGATTGTTGTTCCCGAGAGTCTCACGAGTGATGTCCGATTTTGTCCGTTTTGCATTTAACTGCTTTGTGACTGTCCGACATTTTTCTGGTGTCTGTGTGCTATCCGTTATTCTCAGCAGCCATTTACAGGAACATTTTACAGTGTTCTCAGCTGCTGGATGATAATGTATCAGTGAAAAAAATCAGATGTCTCACGGACGGTCCGTGTGCGGTCTGTGATTTTGTCGGACCCATAGACTTGCATTGGCAAAACTCGCGCGTGAATCACATACTGTCGCAGCATGTTGCAATTGGTTTCTCATCAGTCAATTGGATGAGAGAAAAAAACCCGCCCGACACACTCAAATGTGTTCTCAGACATTGAATAACATTGGTCCAACTGCAATGTGAGAAAAACTCGCATTGCAGTCGTCCGACTTTCACACCAGTGTGTCCGTACCCCAAGGGGATTTCCCACAAACAAAGTTCATTTTAAAGCTGATCAATAGATCTAGGAAAACTAATAATTTCCACATTTGAATGTGTTTAAAATCAAACAAAAATGTTTTCCTGTGCCGAGATAATGTTATATATGTGTCCCTGCTATGTACTGTGTAATGGATGTGTCTGACTGTACAGGGTCATGGTCTGATCAGACAACATCTCCTGGACAGGGAAAGAAATAAAAGTATACAGACATTACAGAACGGGATTACATCTGATTCTTTCTAGAAAAGGTAAAACATTTTCCTGTTTTTAAAAAAGATTTCACACTTCGCCCTCGGCACCAGCCCAGGAGCTCTGGTATGATCAGATCATGCCCCTATACAGTCAAAGGGGTAAGCTTTTTCTCCTTGAGGAAAGGGACACCAATCCCGCATGCCAGTAAAGCAGTAATGCCCCTCTAGGAAATAAAAGAAGCAAATGGTCTCTTCAGAGAGGAAGGAGACTCGACGTGCAGCCACCTATTGGAAATAGCAATCCTAAAACTCAAAAAAGACTCTTTAACAAGCCTTGTCATATAAATTAGGATGTATGGTATACCAGATCAGAACTTCAATCTGAAGTCAGCACTGATGAGGGCAATCAACGTAAACCACTAAGCATGAATCACACACAACCATTACACCGTACATAGCATACACATATATAAGATTATTACAGCACAGGAGATGTGGCATGATCAGACCATGTCCCTGTACAGTCAGACACATCCATTACACAGTACATAGCAGGGACACATATATAAGTTCTCGGCACAGAAACATTTTTTTCAAAACATCCAATTGTGGAAATTATTACTACTCTAATCAACTAACTTTGTGAGAAACTCGCTTTAACTTTGAGGTTCTAAATATGATGGTTATCCCATCCTTCCCTTTGATGTAAGCCTATCCACAGAGCTCAGATTATCCCCTGCATATGCCGGGTGATATGATCCGCCGACATGTGCAGCTAACAGATGCGGGTGAATCAATGACCGGTGGGGCACGGTGGGGATCAGATGAGGACCCCTGTTGTCACTCACTTGCGAGCGCTTGTATTCACAGAAGGTGATCATTTCTGCAGTGCAGACTTGTGCATCATCATGGCTCTGTACTGCAGGAGTGATTGAACAGTGCTGTGTTGAGGAGCCATTTAAAATAAAAAAAAATTTTACTATGAAAATTTTTTTTTAAAAATCCTTTAAAAAAAAAAAAAAAAAAAGGTTCAAATTATTCCTTTTGCCCCATTGAAAATAAAACTATAAAAAAATAAAAACACACACATTTGGTATTGCCATGTTCAGAAATGGCCGAACTAATATATATAATTGAGTGTATGCAAGTATTGTAGCGCCGCCCACTATAATGCAGACTTAAAGTCCTCCATATAATATAGTGCAGCCTCATAGCCCTCCATACAGCACAATGCAGTCTTATAGCCCTCCATCTAATAAAGCTCACTGTATGTATGTGGCATTAACCTCGCCCACCCCACAGCCTGCATCTTCACATAGCCCTGCCCCAGGACTATATGTAGAGATTGAGCTATGAAGGGGTGAGGTATACAGTGGAGAAAAAAAGTAGTCCGCCACCAATTGTGCAAGTTCTCCCACTTAAAAAGATGAGAGGCCTGTAATTGACATCATAGGTGACCTCAACTATGACAGTCAAAATGAGAAAATAAATTTTGAAAATCACATTGTCTAATTTGGAAAGAAATTATTTTCAAATTTTGGTGGAAAATAAGTATTTGGTCACACAAACAAGATTTCTGGCTCTCACAGACCTGTAACAACTTCTTTAAGGCTGCATACTCACAGTCAGTAGACTCAAGAGTTTTGGACGCAGAGTCTTACCGCTGCATCCAAAACTCTGCAGTACAGTATCAGCATAGTGGATGGGATTTTAAGAAATCCCATGCCCACTATGCTTAACCCGACCACACCATTCTTTTAGCTGCCGTCATTCAGCTCCTCCACAACATGTTAATTTCATGCTGCCGAGTCGAAAGCAGCTGCCATTGGGTGCACGGAGGGAGAAGCCACCCTGCACCCACTGCACATGGTCAGTATAGGGTGGCTGCGGTCTCCCTGCAGGCTCCTGTGGGTTCACTCAGGTCCGGAAGAGCTGCGCCCAACACACAGCTCCTCCGGACTATGAGCACATACTTTAAAGAGGCTCCTCTGTCCTGTGCTCATTACCTGTAGTACTGGAGCTTGTTTGAACTTGTTATCGGTATAAAAGACACCTGTCCTCAACCTCAAACAGTCACACTCCAAACTCCACTATGGTGAAGACCAGAGAGCTGTCAAAGGACACCAGAATCAAAACTGTTGCCCTGCACCAGGCTGGGAAGACTGAATCTGCAATGGGCAAGAAGCTTGGTGTGAAGAAATCAACTGTGGGAGCAATAATTAGAAAATGGAAGACATAAAAGACCACTGGTAATCTCCCTCGATCTGGGGCTCCACGCAAGTTCTCACCCTGTGGGGTCAGAATGAGCTCAAGGACGGTGAGCAAAAATCCTCGATCTACATGGGGGGGGGGGGGGGGTGAGGGAGAGGAACCTAGTGAATAACCTGCAGAGAGCTGGGACCAACGTTACCCAGGCTACCATCAGTAACACACTGAGCAGCCAGGGACTCAGATCCTGCAGTGCCAAACATGTCCCCCTGCTTGAGCCAATACATTTCCGGACCCGTCGGACGTTTGCTAGAGAGCATTTGGATGATCCAGAGGAGTATTGGGAGAAAGTCATATGGTCAGATGAAACCAAAGTAGAACCGTTTGGTAAAAACACAACTTTGTTTGGAAAATAAAGAATGCTGAGTTGCATCCAAAGAACACCATAACTACTGTGAAGCATGGGGGTGGCAACATCATGCTTTGGGGCTGCTTCTCTGCCAAGGGACCAGGACAACTGGTCCGTGTACATGAAAGAATTAATGGGGCCATGTATCGTGAGATTTCGAGTGCAAACCTCCTTCCATCAGCAAGGGCATTGAAGATGAAACGTGGCTGGGTCGTTCAGCATAACAATGGTCCCAAGCACACAGGCAGGGCAATGAAGGAGTGGCTTCATAAGAAGCATTTCAAGCTCCTGGAGTGGCCTAGGCAGTCTCCAGATCTAAACCCTATAGAAAACCTTTGGCGTTGAATTTCTGTGTTGCCCAGCGACAGCCTCAAAACATCACTGCTCTAGAGGAGATCTGCATGGAGGAATGGGCCAACATAATAGGAGATCTGCATGGAGGAATGAGCCAACATACCAGCAACAGTGTATGCCAACCTTGTGAAGACTTACAGAAAACATTTGACTTCTGTCATTGCCAACAAAGGAGATATAACCAAGTATTAAGATGAACTTTTGTTATTGACCAAATAATTTTCCACCAAAATTTGAAAGAAAAAAAATGATTTCCAAATCAGACAATGTGATTTTCAGGATTTATTTTCTGATTTGGTCTCTCATAGTTGAGGTCACCTATGATATCAATTACAGGACTCATCTTTTTAAGTGGGATAACTTGCACAATTGGTGGCTGACAAATACTTTTTCTCCCTCACTGTACATGAGGCGGCACTATGAAAGTGGTGGGGCTATGATACATACACAACATTACCATGTATGTGCGATATTCCCATATATGAGCATTACGACCATATATTGGCATTACACCCGGGCAACGCCAGGCTCTACAGCTAGTATAATAATGCAGCCTCCTAGCTCTCCATACAGCATAATGCAGCCTCCTAGCCCTCCATACAGCATAATGCAGCCTCCTAGCCCTCCATACAGCATAATGCAGCCTCCTAGCCCTCCATACAGCATAATGCAGCCTCCTAGCCCTCCATACAGCATAATGCAGCCTCCTAGCCCTCCATACAGCATAATGCAGCCCCCTAGCCCTCCATACAGCATAATGCAGCCCCCTAGCCCTCCATACAGCATAATGCAGCCCCCTAGCCCTCCATACAGCATAATGCAGCCCCCTAGCCCTCCATACAGCATAATGCAGCCTCCTAGCCCTCCATACAGCATAATGCAGCCTCCTAACCCTCCATAGCTAATATATAAAGCTGAGTATGTATGTATGTATATCAAAATAGAATCAAATGCAAATCCGCAAGTAGAACTCAGGAGACACAAATACCACACAAACACAGTGACAGGACTCGGAAGGTTATAGGTTAACATTCTACTGTGACCTCAATGGTTTTGTTCTATAACTAAGAATAGTTAGTTACTATCGGGCAACGCCGGGCTCTACAGCCAGTCAAAATGTAAAATCAATTAATCTGATTGGTATACTTCGTTAAAGAAAAAAAAAAAAATGCGAAAATGAATTTTTTGGTCACCACAAAATTGCAATTAAGGGTGACCAAAACTTCGCAGCTATCCTAAAATTGTATCATGTTAGCTCGGTGCAAAAAAAAAAAAAAAAAAAGCCGTCAAACAGCCCCAGATCTCGAAAAATGAAATTGCTACGGGTTGCAGAATTATTTTTTTCCCACAAACCTCTGAACCTTTTTCATTACTTAGATAAAAGTAAACTATACAAGTTTGGTATCTATGAACTCTTACTGACCAGGGAAGTAACAAGGTCAGTTTGACCATAAAGTGAACATGGTAAGAAAGAAAAAAAAAAAAAAAATGAAATTAATACATTTTGAAATTGCACTTTTCTTAGCAAATGCACCCCACTTGGAATTTTTCTCCCGTTACCCATTACACTATATTGTAAAATAAATAATGTAATTGAAAAAGTATAACTCGTCCAGCAAAAAACAAGCCCTTATATGGCTATATTGATGGAAAAAATAAAAAACAAGTTATGGCTCTTGGAAGAAGGAGGGAAAACGAAAAATCACCAGGTGGTAAAGGTTAAATTTGCTAATTGGCTCTAATTTTCAAAATGTGAAGCAGGTTGTAATTACTTATGACATTTATGCGGGTTACTGAAAAAGTATCTTTATTATATAATCATTATTGCACTGTTAGTAGCTAGTCTCAATTAACATCTCTAATCTATTGAACCTCCAGTACTCTACCACCTATTTTTACAAATGCTCTGTGTAAGGTATACAGTTTTAGGATTTCCTAGCTTTGTTTCTTAGCATAATGAAAGGTTTTTCAGATATGCCTCGTTCTTGCTTTAACAAAACAGATAGTTTTTACTACATATGTGGATAAGTCACTTTTGCGTCACAAAAGTTTACCATGACAAGCAAAGTCTACAACCTGTATTATGGCTGCAGAATAGGATATCAGGACAAGATTTGGGTTCCACACATTGTAAAATAGATGTGCATCACATCTGACCCAGTGGCTGCATGGTAAGATGCAATCTATGCCTTTTGCCGCCCCAATTTTCTGGAGAGATCACATTCAATTGCCATTTTTTCATGGTGCCCACATTAGGAAATTCCTTTCATGGAGGAAGCAGTGGACGTTACAGTATCCAAACCTTTCATCTGCAATACGCCTAGCACCATATACACAAGAACTGACAGTTCCAAAAGAACCAGAAACCTTTTCCATCAAGTCAGGAAGAAGAGAGTGCTTGGCATCATAAAGCCTCTCAATCCACCCTCAGCAACCTGAACATCACCTTATAACACAGGTAAACTGAATGATCTTGTTAGAGATTTGGATCAGCTCAAGAGTAAGGCGGAGCTCTTAAGGCCCCGTTGCACGCTGCGATGTCCCAGTGATCCCACCAATGATCGGGATCGCTGGGACATCACTATCTGATCGCTGGTGAGCTGTCACACATGCAGACTCATCAGCGACGACACTGGTAGCCAGGGTAAACATCGGATAACTAAGCTTAGCGCTGCGCTTAGTTACCCGATGTTTACCCTGGTTACCAGCGTTCCAGCGTATGTGCGGCGCTGGGAGATCGTTGATCGTTGGTCTCCCACGCCGATGCTGGCCGCCCAGCGGGAGACCAACGTTCGAAAAACGGTACTGACAATTTAGCAACGCTGGCCGTTGGTACATGTCACACGCAGCGGCATCGCTACGAGGTCGCTGCAACATCACAAAATCGGTGACATTGCAATTGTTGTGGGCCCTTTAGGTTCCAGCAGTGAAATCTCCTGGCAGACAATTTTCTTTGTTCCGCAACAGTGATAAAAATCGTAACCAATATTTCTTGATGGAGGGCGATCTATGTGGCATGCAACAACATCAAAAGTTTAAAGGTTGTGGGGCTCGCGTGTCAATGTCACATGGGCCCCGCAAACAAGCTTATTTATATTTATAGAGACGCACATGAGGAAGGGTTGTCCAAGTAGTGGACAGCTCTCTTAATGGAAGCTCTAAATATTATAAGTTATAATCCACAGGAATGGAGGCTCTTCATTGATTCACACAAAACAAGCCTAAAACAGGCTTGCTACATAATGGCAATGAGCCATCTTCGATTCCAGTTGGTTATGCAGACAATATGATAGAAATGCCTAGTTCACATCTAAGGCTTGGCTGCGTTTGTATGTTTTTTTTAACCGCTAAAAACGCATCCAAACGCATTGTAAAAATGCATGCGAGTTTGCAAACCAAGCCCTAGACGCAGCAGCCAGAGCTTTTGGCTGCGTTTGCAAAAACGCATGTGTGTTTGCAATGCATTTTGCATTGCACCCAATGGGTGCGTTATTGCATGCGTTTTTAGCGGTAAAAACGCATACAAACGCAGACCAGCCTTAGATGTGAAAAGGCCCTATGACAACATGAAACAGCTGTTGAGGTGACTGAAATAGGAGCAACATTTGGGGCCCTCTGTGATGATAAATGTGGTTGCCCGCTTACTTAAGTCTCCAGGTTGGACACAAAGTCCTGCTGCTTTCTGTGTGACATATAGTCGAGCAGGAGAATGTACATTAAAAGAGACCGGCCTCTCTGACATTCACTTCTGCCAGGGAGTAAAAGTGTCCTACTTCCAGCACTTGTTGACCCACGTAAGATTTTGTTACCACCAATGTATATTATGTTAGGCCTACTAAATAACTCTTCAAAGGCAATGGATAGAAATGCAAAAGCAGTGAAGTGTCTCACTGATAAATTTCCAAGGTTGAGTGAAGGAAGAAAAATGGAATCCATCAATGATTGCAGATTACTGTTGGACAATTGTAAGAGATAATCCACTGAAGGAGTAGAAGAGATGAGAAGAAGAGAGTTGTCACTGAATAAGGGACAAACTTTGTAGTGCAATGTCTAATGTTAGGATACCGTAACACGTCGCTACATTGCATGCAATTTCACTGGCAATTTGCTGGTTGCAGTGAAATCATGGATACATTGTTACATTTATACACAGCAACAAAATAGAACAATGTGTCCATGATTTCACTGCAACCAGCAAATTGCCAGTGAAATTGCATGCAATATTGCGACGTGTAACGGTACCATTAGAATTTGAAATACAGTTTAGACATGTTGTATTTAACTTGATGCTAAATTTCCTCTAGATAAATATTAGAAAATCCAGCATCTTTACATTTACAAAAATGTTTTAAAGTACTGAAACCTGTATGCGGGTCATTCCATATCAAGTGATCCAAATATGAATTTTTTTTCACCTGACGTCTTTAGATTTATTTTATTTTTTCCTATATGAAGTACAACTTTAGTTAATTACAAATTTAAAGTTTTGAATTTGTTCAGTTAATTTTTAACAGACTTTTAAAGGTTTAAAAAAAGTGCAAATTTTGGCCTGGCATGGGCTTACATTTTTTATCATATCTCAGGAGAGAATTAAGATAAATTGATGGGAGAGGCATCATTTGATATATCACGAGACTGTTTTTTTAAATTTTGTTTTGGAAAAATCAAATGCAACATTTTTATGCGCAATTGTGAAAAAATGCCTGTGTGTTCGGGCCACTTTACACACACCAACTTCTGTGTCCAACTTCTGAACAGATCTCTGGTTGCAGTGAAATCATGGACACATTGTTACATTTGTACACAGCCATAAAATGGAACAATGTGTCCATGATTTCACTGCAACCAGAGATCTGTTCAGAAGTTGGACACAGAAGTTGGTGTGTGTAAAGCGGCCCTTACTTCTGTTCTTGGTTATATTTGTACAGAGATTCAACTTAGGACCTATCAAATTTATATATTTTTTATATAATATTTGTGCAAGTTTCTTCCTTTTCCAGCATCATGAACTGTTCACCTCTGCTATGGGTGGATTTAAATTTATCTTTAAGCTGCAGAATGATCTCTGAATCAGTTAATTTTTTCCTTCAGCCTCTATACTGTTTTCAACCACCAGCTCAATAGTCATTTTTTTTGTAAATTTTATAAAAAAAATATATATTTTTTTTTTTTGCAATAACCTGGATAATGGAGTCTGTGTTTTTCTTTGCAATGGGCAATTCTTCGATGTTACAAAGTGATTTATTCAAATACTCTATTGTTAAATCAGGATTTATAAAATCCTCTGTGTTTGAAGTTACAGGTTCTTCACAATGTTCTGCCTGCAGAGTATTTTTGTCTCTTGCAAGTTGCTTTCTACAACTGTCACAAATGTTCACATCTGCAATGATTGATGGATTTATATGAAACATCCAAGCTTGTACCGGCCTACGTTTTTTTCCTGTTGTGTGTCCAGTTTTTTTCTAAAAGGATTGCAACAGCATATATATTATAAAATATTGTTCCTTGAGAAGTAGCAGCCATTGCTGTGTGAGAAAATAGTTAATATTAAGGAAGATGGGTAATAAAAATAAAGATACACAGTACACTTGAGATACAACTGACACTATAAAAGTATCAGGGCTAGCGCGCACACAGCTTTTTCTGTCTGCAGATAAACGATGCAGTTTTTTCAACCGAGTTGTTACCACATCTGCATTAGTTTTTTTTTTTTTTTTAATCGCTAGTTAAAACAATGGCAGCATAATATATATATATATATATATCACTATATATATATGTGTGTGTGTGTATAAGTGCTGTGTTTATTGCCGCACGCAGTGATTTACTCTGAGTTTCAAAAAGCACAGCATGTGTTTATCCCCATTGAAATCAATGGGGGGGGAGAGGGGGTTTCTGAACAATGATCACTCAGAATAGCACTGTTTTTATTAGCCCTTAATAAGAAAAGCATTTAACTAATAATATAAATTTACTCAAACTTTAAACACACTCACCAATATTGTAGTGCACAGACTCCCCTGATGCCTTTGTACAGACTTGTTTGTTCAAGAGTGAACATGTCCAGGTATGTGAGGACATTTAAGCTCTGAAGCTCTGTCTTAAGGGGCCATCACACACAGCAACCAAGGCTGCGATGTCGGAAGTGATGCCGCTGGAGCATCGTCGCTTCAGACATCGCAGCCTTGGTGTCACACAGGCAGATGTTGCCGATGACGCTGCTGCGATGTGGGCGCAGCCATCGCTCGCTGGTATCAACCCAGCGAGCAATCTGCAGCAATGGTGTGTAATAGGCTGTATTGCCGCCAACATCGCTATTGGTGTCAGACGGCGCGATGCAGCCTAATCGTTGGGGCAATATCGCCATGTTTATGAACATGTTCATAAACCTGGCAACCTGCAACTAGCAATTTATCACAGTTGCATCGTGCTGTCACAACATCAACATCGTGACTTTTCAGGAATGTTGCAAGCGATATTGACGTGTGAGAGAGCCCCTTTACTTCCTGACTGCAGTGGGCAGATAATTAACATGATTGACAGAGCTGCTGGCCGGTCATCTGCTCTGCATTTAATGTCTACCCCTGTTCTTTCTCAGATTGAGAACTAACAAAGCGTCCTCCTCTGTCCTCTCCTGCTTCTAAGCTGTAACATAATAAAATAATACAGTAATATCTAAAAATCATGGATTATTTAGTAAATATAGACCCACACCTTTAGACCACAGGCTGAACAGATCTGAATTCAAGATTTTCGAATTGACACTATAATAGTTATATATGTTTAAAGAGGACCTGTCACCGAACCAGGCGTGGTGATCTAATTACAGCACTGGATGCAGCATACACTGCTGCATCCAGGCAAAGGGTCCCCCAGCACTTGAGCCGCCCTGATCCCCGAGTAAATACACTTAGAAAACTTACATCGTGCAGCCAGAAAGGAGGTGGCTAGAGGCTGCAGCCAAAGGGCAGATTCACACCCCCTGCATGTGTAATCTGCCCACCGCTGCCAATCATTGTCTCCCTCTTCTGCAGCATAAGTTTTTTTTCCCCCAGAAATGGCAGTTTAGCCCCGAACCCTGCGGTAACGTCACCGCTTATACCCACCCTGCTCTATGTTAACCATGCTGTAATTAGATCACCATGCCTGGTTTGGTGACAGGTCCTCTTTAAATATGAGCCCATCGCGATCCCAACTTGAATTTTGGTACAGATGTGGCTAGGAGCATAGCAGACGTGCATTTTTGGAAATTTTTAAATTAATCATTTTTTTCAGAAATGCATTTTAAAATTTTGCGTTCGCCTGGGTAAAATATTAACAAACATACTCTTGTGACATATCTGGTGAAAGCTTGTACAGTAGAATGGTGTGTATTTTGTGTCTCCATCTTATTTCTAGTCTGAGTTACGAGGAGAAATGTAAAGGCAGGCAACAGCGAAATTCACACTTTTTTTTAGCATTTATAGTACATTTTTCTTTTGCTTCTATCATACTGTCTATGAGAAAAATACCCAAAAGAATAAACATGTTGCTGAAGGTGTGCACAGCAATTCAGAATGCTCACCGACTCTTCTGTGATGCATTTCCCCTTACAGATTGCAGAGAAATCTGCAAGTAATAACTAATCAAAAAATGCTAGGGTTTGCACAGACTAAAGAAAAACTGATGTAGAAACAAGAGACAACTAAATATTTTATTGCCAGATTTAAAGGGATCCTGTCACCTCCAAAACGCCTCCTAAGCTAGTAAAACATGTCCCACTGATCTCACTTTTTTGTCTCTTAAAAGCATCCTGTGAAAGTGCATAAAACGTTTTAATACTCACTCATTAGTGATTATAATTAGCAGTGACTATATTCTTTAGTCACCAAGGCGGGCTGTTTTGCAGCCTCGAGGATCCACCCTGTCTGTGTTCTGCTGTGATGTGCAGGCATTGCCCTCCTCCCTCTCTATCACTCACAGAATGCAAATCATTAGTCCTGCCTTCAGTTTCACAGCAGCACAGACAGAGAGGGCTGGATCCTGGAGCTGCTAAACAACACCACCTGGTGACTAAAGAATATGGCCCCTGCTAATTATAATCCCTAATGAGGGAGTATTAAAACGTTTTTCTCGTCTTTCACAGGATGCTTTTAGGAGAGAAAAGAAGTGTGGGATTAGCGATAGGATGGTGCAGGGCCATGTTTTGATAGCTTAGGAGGCGTTTTGGAGGTGACAGGATCCCTTTAAAGCAAGGAAGTCAAAAATCATTCAGAAATGGCTCAATTCATAACCCGACAACTTTTGAAAATATGAAGAATAGCATAATGAATATGAAAGTAGCAGATGACCCTTACAATCAGGGCTGTGGAGTCGCTGCCCATTTTGGTGGAGTCGGTAGAAAATGTTCAGACTCCTAAAATATATAATAAATTGGGTCCAGTAGTTCAATGCAGAATGTGCTGAATATTATTAATTATTTTGTTCTAAATATCTTTATTATGTCATTATAATGATTAAAGCCTAATGTTACCATTGACCTACAATAATTTTATCACTTAAA
Organism: Allobates femoralis; assembly: GCA_033576535.1. Taxonomy (NCBI): domain Eukaryota; kingdom Metazoa; phylum Chordata; class Amphibia; order Anura; family Aromobatidae; genus Allobates; species Allobates femoralis. The sequence goes on along the minus strand of JARQOC010000006.1, from coordinate 415,112,537 downwards.
AATGAGCCATGAATGAAGGAGCTGGAGTCTGAGTTGGTGGTTTGATTTACCGACTCCACAGCCCTGCTTACAATATTATGGAATCCAAACAAAGTTAGAAGATTCCTCTATTGGATATTGATAACAGTGGTCTCTTCAGAAAATGCTCTACCCATAAAGGTAGAGCATTAATTTAACTATATATCTGATTGCTCAGCATTGAACACTAGTTGTTGATCCTTGACTTAAAAGGGATCTTCCCATGAGCCAAGTTCATTTTAATCAACAGCTCTTATAATTTCCACAGCTGGATGTGATAAAAATGTTGCTGTGCTGAGATAATCTTATATACGAGTCCCTGCTATGTACTGTGTAATGGATGTGTCTGACCGTACAGGGACATGGTCTGATCATACCACATCTCCTGGGCCAGGAAGGGAGTAAAATAGAATAAAAACATTACAGCATGGGAGAACAAAATTCTTTCTTTGAGGTATAACATTTTTAAAAAACAGACAGGGAAATGTTTTACCTCACAAAAATAATTAGCGGTGATGTCTGAACACTTTTTACCTTCTCTGCGGCCCAGAAGCTGTGATGTAATCAACCTATATCCCTGCACGGTCAGACACAGGCACTCATCCAATTGTGGGAATTATTATTATTACAAGATCTATTGATGAAACCGAACTTTAAAAATGTGCGCTGTTGGTGGGAGAATCCCTTTAAGAATTTCAAAGTAATTTATGGAAGGAATGTCATGATTTGATTTAAATCGTTCAACTGCTGGGTAAAAACAGCTCACATGTACCTAATTGCCGATCCAGGAGGTAGTAGTCCATTCTGCTCAAGGTAACTGCACTAGCCATAAGTATGTAAAATAATTGTGCTGAGGATGTAGGGAATAAATGCAATTTACATAATCATTTTCTCAGTTTTAGCTATTATACCGTCCATCATTAGCCCAGCATAAGAATGCATATTTGTAAGAGAGACCACAGAAATGATGCAAGACTTACCCCCATTCTACAACATGAGACTCGTAATCCCAATACTCCCGGGTCTGTGTGTGTTCACATCCGTGTAGACACGGGCCCGGCTTGGCACAGGTCCGGACATGGTGGTCTGATTGGCGGCCAGTGATGGACAGTGACGGTACAGTCCCAATGCAACTAGATGTATGAAGGAGGAGTCTTACTGCAAAGAAGAGAGAAAATGGTTATAGGAAAAACAAACTTACCGTGACATACATAATATTCTACTCTTTGGAAAACGCAGAGCCCCACAGACCTCATGCCAACCACTGCTTTAAAGGGAACCCATCACCCCCCCAGGGCCTATCAAGGTAAAAAAGAACTAAGGCTGCATTCTGTGAAGGTGGCTCTTATGTGTAATGTCCCCAGGGACGGTGAAATAATGAGTTTTATAATTTTGGCTCCATACCTGTACTTGGACCATTGGGTGTGTTCTTAACAGAGCCCTCAACCGCCTGCCTGCTATCATCCATCATCCCCCCTCTGGGCACCGCCTTCTCTCTGCTCATGTCCCTGGCGCTTACGCTGTGCAATCATGTCTTAGGCATGCGCAATGTGAACTGCCCGACAACTGAGGTCACATGATCCCTTCATATTGCACCTGCGTATAGCGCGGAGGCCCCAGATCCCAGCCCCACAGTGTGTTATGATGTATTCACACTGCAGGGCTGGGACCTCCGCCATACGCAGGCGCGATGTGAGGAGATCATGATCTGAGTTGTCGGGCAGCGCACACTGCGCATGCCTCAGACATTGTTGCACAGTGCAGGCACAGAGGACGTAAGGAGCAAAGAGGAGACGACACCCGGAGCCCAGAGGGGGGATGATTGGTGGCAGGCACGCTGTTGAGAGTTCAGTAAACACCACACCCACCGGTCCAAGTACAGGTATGGAGCCAAATTTATAAGACTCATTATTTCACTGTCCCTGGGGACATTACACATAAGAGTCACCTTCACAGAATGCAGCCTTAGTGCTGCTGAAGGTGGTTCTTACCTTCATAGGCCCTGGGGGGGAGGGAGACAGGTTCTCTAAGGATTTGACCACACTGACCCTCCCCCCCCCCCCCCCCCCCCCAGCCATCATTGTTAACCCCCGCTATGTGGAATTGACCATACTAAGAGCCACAAACCTCATGCCAACCATTGCTATAAGGAATCACCAACATACAGCTCCACTGACTACGCCTGGTTGTCAGTTCACACAAGTCAAGTAGGGCACATATTTCTAATAGATTGTGCCCCCCCCCACCATTGCAAAGCCTACCTGTACACCACAAGAAGGGGAGAATGCTACAGCACATTGTACTTAACATAAAATCAATGAGTAAATGGTAGAAATATGTTCAGTTTCATCCTCAATATATTATGACATATGGTATTACCCAAACTTTCTCCCCCCCGGACAGCTGTCACTATGCTAACATCCAAAAGAATTATGTCCTATAAGTAGCATGCCTTGTAGTGCAGGAGTTACGGGCCCCTCGCCACTGATGCACCATGGTACCACACTGCCGGTCACCGCTTCATGCAGCAATCCTCTAATTGAACAGTAACTAAACACGGCCAGAAAGTCTGCAGTGCAAAACAGATCAATGCTCTGCCGACACAAATATACAGACCCCTAGGAAAAAGCCTCCACTGTAGTAGTAATGGTGGGCAATGCCTGAGAAACACCAAAATACAGACATTCAGCATTCTATACCCAAGTGATCGAGTAACCGATGCATATTACTTTTGTCCACTCCTTCCAGCTATAGGAAAAACTGGATTCAAACGCTTAGCTGGGAGCGCAGCCAAAATTCAGAGAGCTATATACAATTAAAATCACATGAACGGGGATCCGCATGTAGACTTGCAGCCCATCGGAAGGTTGGAAGAAAACAATCTGCCTCCACAATGTAGATGGAGGCTTAATGGAAAACATCACTTTACAAAATCTCCACTAGAAAGACCCCATTAGTTTTCTTTTAAAGATTGTACCCTTGGGGCCCCAAGTTACAATATTGCTTATACACGGAGTTCATGACTGCCATCTACGACACTCCCGCCTCAACACCTTTTTTCTCTAAGCTTCACTAATGACTGGAGGAAGATAAAACATACATTGTTGATGGTCCCTAGTCTGAGAGGAAGGGGGCACCATGGAGACCAAGGATCTCATCAGGAAACTCTACAGGATCAAGAATGATGGACATGAAGAAATTAGTCAAATTCAGTTGTCAATGGTTCCGCCTTACCATGTGAACAACCAGCCATGTAATTATAATGTGCAGACGTGTGCTATAAAATCCAATTAGAGCCACACCATGAACTTCCTGCAGACTCGCCCGTAGCCTCCAAATAGACGTTGCTGGTAGATACTAAACCAAGAAGAAGTGCCAAGATGGTGACATCGGATGGGCACACGGCGGCCATGACACTTAGAGGCAAGAGATTCTGATGTTGACCAATGTTTACTGTATCCAGATCAGAGCTATTAGCCAGCCGATAGCTCACATGTACAGGTAGGGATCTTAGCACTTATGAGAAGCATACGGTCAGCTGTTCGTGACCAAGCGCCTCGTGTATGAAGAATGAATGTACAGACTGAAGGTCACCTGGCGAAAGATGACCAAATATCACCACATTCAAAGTGCACAAATGTAAGGAAATTTGATTCACAGTAAAGCTATTCTCTGCCAGAGATGGAAGTTGTCAATGATTACATGTAAAGAGGGGCGGAGCTTTTCCTTTAGCTCCTCCCTCCATCAGTGTCATCAGTAATAACTACCATATCTCTTCTCAGTAATGGGAGTCTTCACTGAATACAGATTTTACCCCAGAATTGAGAATTTTGATAATGAATGACTAATTCTGACAGAAACAAGCAAATTGGTCTGATGAGATATATTACAAAGTTGCTTGTTTTCATGTTTGCCATGGACTTAGTCAAAAATTAAAACTGTGGTTTCGATTTAAGCAGAGGTGGCCAAGCTAAAATCTTAGTACCGTGGGCATCTTTGCCATTGCAATAAAAAAAAATTAAAATAAAATATACATGAATATATACACCCCACACCATACCAATGATGCAAAAGAAGAAAAAAGCACGAAACAAAGGATTGCAAACAGGCCACTCTTTTGCAAAAAATATTTTCTAAAGAATTTGCATCAGAAATTTGAGGCTTGAATGGAGGCTGCCACAAAGGCTCTTTACACAATGTCTCCTGCACTGAATCATTAGAGGTTGACCAGCGTCACTCACTTCTGTATCAGGCGGTACAGGTGCACATCGCCTGCGGCTCACAAGTGTCCTGGCAGGAAACTGCACTGCTGAGCCCTCTGTTGTGGAACACTTATTTTCTGCTTGCAATTCTCTGGTTGCAGTGAAATCATGGATACATTGCACCATTTTGTGGCTGTGTACAACATGGAGCAATGTATCCATGATTTCACTGCAACCAGAGATTGGTTCAGAGATTGAACAGATAAATTGGTGTGTGTAAACCCACCATGAGAAACAGGGTCCCAACGACCTCTGTATCATTCCGGATCGTTGCTGCGTCGCTGGTGAGATCTGACTGTTTGACATCTCACCAGCGATCCCGACAGCGACGCACCAGCGATCTCTACCAGGTTGTATCACTGTTGTGATCGCTGGTGCGTCGCCAAGTGTGACGGTACCAGTACAGAACCTCCCCACACAGCAGGTGATTAGAGCAATAAACAAAAGGGACCCAGGAGGTAAACCATTGCTACAGCCCCCTCACTAAAGGATTGGTGGAGCTGCCAGAGGTCAGACCAACATGGGTCATATAGTGTGACCTCAGGCTCTGTATTAGGTGGACATGTTGAGGTCTCTAATGGTGGCTTCACACCTGGCGACGTCGCTAGCGACATCGCCGAAAAAGTGACGTATCAGCGATGTCACTAGCGAAGTCGCGCTGTGTAAAAGAGCGGCGCGACCGCGTTTTATCGCCGGTTGACAGGTTTACGGGAAGAACCGTAAACCTGTCAACCTGCGATAAGGCTGGATCGCGCCGTGTGACATCGCCAGAGCAATGTCGGCGGCGATCCAGCCTATACCGCAGCGTTGCTGTGGATCGCTCGCTGGGCTAAGCCGCGGTGTCGCCGGCCGCAGCGATGCTGTGTGACAGCTGGCCAGCGATGACGGAACCGAGCGGGCAACCGCGCATCGCTTCCGACATCGCTGGCCAGGTCGTGCTGTGTGACGGCACCATAAGGCTATGTGTTTTTCCCATCATATAATCTGAGATAAACGCAGAAAAAATAAACATGTTGCTTTTCTTTTTATGCACCAAAGCATGCAAGGGAAAAAAACCCGAAGGTGGGCACAGCAATTCAGAATTCTCAATGACTTTGATGAGATGCGTTCTCTTGCAGATTTTAGAAAACCTGCAAGGAAAAACGTATCATATAATATTACGTGGGCATAAAGCCTAAAAGGTACACATGAAGGTTGACATTCAATGATTGCAAGCAGAGATAATGAAAATGACAAGGAACTGAAATTAAGTGAAAGAAAGTTGTCCAAATTAAATTACAAAATGATTCACCTTTAGTTACATAAAACTTGAGAACAAAATAAACACATTCAGGGAGCGCAGGCCCTTCAGGCTGGATATAAAGTAGAGCAGTCACAGGATCGTTATTTTCTATGACAAACATTACGGTTTTCACATCTTGGCCCATGTGACACTAAAAATAGCGTATGTTCTACTTTGAGTGTTCAGTGCATCAAACAAGCAGAATTTATCACAAAATCTCAGATTGCTGTTGCCTCTTCATTCCCTGTAGGGGTGAACAGATCAGCCACACCAAGGTCCCATCTATCATGAGGGTCAGAAACTATAAGATGGTCATCCCCTTGCTGCAAAATGGTGCATTAAGCCTTCTGAGATGGTGAGCTGCCAATGTCGGTGACCATGGGGGTGTGCCAAGTTTTCACATTTAGTATCGGGCTTTGGCGAGACCTCCCAAGTAAACAACAGCACTTTGCCGAGCGACACTATTTCACCACCGATTAGTTTTTTTCTCTGTCAAGGAAAAAAAATAGATACTGAATGGGTTGTCGTGGTGGTAAAAGAGAAGAAGTACAACGCTGGAGAACGTTTACTTATACAAAACCTAGTTGTTATTTCTACACGACGATTGTTCCACCAGGAAGAGAAAAAAAGTCAAGTTTTCGGGAAAGAAAGTGACCAAAAGAAAACTGCACACTTTTTTTTTAACACATCCATCATCAGTTGCTAAAGATAGGGGTGGGAGGAGCGGTACCTTGCTTCTGAGCATGCTCAGTACAGCAGAACGGATCTGTTTCATGGATCCGTCCTCCATAGAGCACCATGTTATTTCATATGGACAGATATGGATCATGTCTTGTCTGCTTCTTTCAAGATAGCCCAAAATCAGAACAGTTTCCGGATTTTGGGTGCATGAAAAAAAAAAAAAATGCAAATTGTCACTTCAGTGAGGAAGTGAATGAACTCTAGCGCCACCTTTCGGTAGCTGTCCTCAGTCATAATTGACTCTTTAACAAGCCTTTTAATAGGACGAAGGATTTGTGCCGAATCAGAACCCCAAACTGCAGATGCTGTTTTGGGGTAACTACCCTTCATCAGTGCAGTGTGGGGGAATTCTGATCTGGCTGTGTGAGTGGGCTAAGACAAGGTCTGGTGAACTAGCTTTTTACCTCATGGAGAGGAATTTTGCTGCCAGCTTTAAGAAAGCAGATAAGCTGATAAGGAAGCTTATAGCTGCAATGCTGCTCCTCTGGGAAATATGCAAATTGTCACTTCAGTGAGGAAGTGAATGAACTCTAGCGCCACCTTTCGGTAGCTGTCCTCAGTCATAATTGACTCTTTAACAAGCCTTTTAATAGGATGAAGGATTTGTGCCGAATCAGAACCCCAAACTGCAGATGCTGTTTTGGGGTAACTACCCTTCATCAGTGCAGTGTGTGGGAATTCTGATCTGGCTGTGTGAGTGGGCTAAGACAAGGTCTGGTGAACTAGCTTTTTACCTCATGGAGAGGAATTTTGCTGCCAGCTTTAAGAAAGCAGATAAGCTGATAAGGAAGCTTATAGCCGCAATAAAAGAAAAATGGATCCATGAAAGAACGGGAGACATGGATGGCCACATTAGGACCAATCCGTGTCCATAGGATACCATGGGAGACAATAATGGATTTGGGTCTATCAGTTTTAAAACAGATAGATACGGATTTAAAATTTGGCAGTGTGAAAGCAACCTTACTCACACCAGGAGTCAGGAGCGTGACCAGTCTCTGATATGTAATGAGCCGGTCAGCGAGATCTGGCAATTGGATTAAGATACTTTAAATGTTGGTACATAAGAGGGGAAGAACAATAGAAGCACTGTGCACTCACCTTCCCCAGGTCCAGCGTTGCCACCACCACTGAGCTCAACAATCAGTTGACTACATCAGTGATTCGTGGCAAACATGACGTCACCACTGCACCCAAAATAGCGAGCCTGGAGCCAGGGAGGGCGAGTAACTGCTGTCTCTGTTAATTTAGGTGTTTTATGGCGGATGGGGTCCACATTACTGAAAGTGAACATTGCTATTAATAATCCAAAAAACACCAGTGAAACTTCCTACATAGAGGAATATACCATAACTTCAGAGTTTACATGGAGTCATCACAATAGGACCAGCAGAAAAACTCAACATTTGCATTTCTAAGGTCGCATACAGCCAGGTCTGTATACATATTCTGGAACCACCAGCCACTGTCAAATTTACAACTGGAATAAAAGTAACATATAAAGATGGTGTCGACAAGTTTTTTTTTTTTATGCATTTGGGGACTTAAAAGAAGAACACTTAGTCATGTTCAGAGTAAATTTTGCGCCCTTTGACTTTTCCCGCCGCATGCAACTTCAATGTGGTATGTGGTCAAAAATCAGCCGAGGAGCTCAGAAAAGTCACAAAATCTCCTAGTGGACAGATGTAAATGCTGATGAAGTCTTATTTAACCCATTCCGCAGCAGGTAATACCCAGTAAAACACAGAGGATGCATAAGGCAAACAGTACAAACAAATTCGCAGAATTATAACAATATTTTCAGCATAAAACACATGCATAAGAAAAAAAAAAAAAAAAAAAAAAAAGTACCAAAACTCCATCACCACTGAGCCTCATGTGAACGTGTCCAGAGCATGGAATATACTTTATATTGATACTGTACCTATCCATGCAGCTGTCTACACGGATGACAAGTGCCCAGATCTTGGACACAGCAGTCATGACTAAAATACATGATTATCTAGTATAATAAGATCAGCGCTACATTTAGCCACTTATCACAAACGGCTTTAGAACAGACTTTACCTCTACTACTTAGATTCTGACACCTGAAAGCAAAACACCAATGGTAGCTCTGGACCCCCCCACAACACGAACCTACAGTATGAAGGTCCCTACAGTGACCCCTCCTGATCAACTGCGATATCTCCTATAAAAGCCAGTGCTGTGTCAGAAAGAGGAACCCCCCTCCCCCATCCAAGGAGGATCGCCATGATGATGAAATCCAGTTACATTGCCGAGTATTTTTCACTATGTAGTGCAGTTTACGACATGGTGGTTCTAGGACTGATGCAGTAGACTCCTCTTTCACATTATGCAATAGTAGTCAAATACCGAACCTATAGAATGTACGGTATTCTTTTCTTCCTGACACCAAGACTCACTTTTTTCCCCCCCACACTTCAATTCCTTCATAAATGACCAATAATTAACATCACATTTACTGCACTAGACGCTAACAGCACCAGGTCGATAGAACATTTATATCACCATCTCTAAAGCCCTATGTAAGTTAATACCGTATATACTCGTGTATAAGCCGACCCGTGTAGTATACTGCAGCCCCAGAGGTAGTATACTGCAGCCCCAGAGGTAGTATACTGCAGCCCCAGAGGTAGTATACTGCAGCCCCAGAGGTAGTATACTGCAGCCCCAGAGGTAGTATACTGCAGCCCCAGAGGTAGTATACTGCAGCCCCAGAGGTATATACAGCCCCAGTGGTAGTATACAGCAGCCCCCAAATGCTGGCCCCCCCCCCCCCCCCCCCGCTGCTTATCTTACCATCCCGGTCTTCTGCTCAGCGCCGCTCCTCGGTGCTCTGTTCTTCATGCTCCGTCCTCGCTGCATCCGGGATCCCCGGCCGTCGCGCGATGACGTCATATGCCTGCGACAGCTGGAGATCCCGGATGTAGCAGCACGGGAGCAGCGAGGACGGAGCACCGAGGAGCGGCGCTGTGCAGAAGACCAGGATGGTGAGATACACAGCGGGGGGGTGAAGGGGGGCCCTTACAAGGGGGGAGAGTGCCAGCATTTGGGGGCACATATGCACTGCTTCCCCCTGCCGCTGATTGACAGGGGGAAGCGGTGCATATATAATGAGCGCCGGGCCCCGACTACCGTATTGACCCGTGTATAAGCCGAGGGGGGAGACTTTTCAGCCCAAATTTTGGGCTGAAAAACTCTGCTTATACACGAGTATATACGGTAATTTAACCAATATATTTATTTTATTCAAATTACCACTCCAGTTGGGTTTTTTATTGCACTGCTGTAAGTGTTGATTTTTATTCTAAGTCCCCTATGTGATACTCACCTTCTGCAGCTTTCATCCTTGTCCAGTCGTGCTCCGGTCAGTTCTACGCTGAAGTGTGACCTGTCAGCAGCTCCACTATTTCCTGGAGTGCGCCAGAGGTCCCTTTTCAACACTTCTCTATGAAAGCCTTGTTCCGGCTCCAATAGAGATGCATTGATGATGTAGCTTTAGACTTCTGGCCAGTGAAAAGCTACATGCACGAGATGGCACAGAGGGCCCAGAGGAGTGTCAGTAAAGTACAAAGGTGCCTAAAGATGAATATATGACTGGGGCTTACATTTAAAAGTACCCCTCCGGGGCTGAAGAAAAAATAAAACCGAGTGGTGCTTAAAATCTTAAAATTTGGATCATTTGCACCAACTCAACTGCCCTGGTGTATACACAGTATCACGAAGCAGGCACAATCTGACTGCCTAATCTACCTCAATCCTTCGCAGCGCTGCAAATTCGGCAGAACAGTCTGCACTTCGAGTACGGTAAGTAAAAAAAAAAAAAAAAAATGAGATTTCGCCAAAATGGAAATCAGATTGTCAAAATTTCCTTTAGTTCGTGAAAGTCTGCTGTAAAAAGCCACTGATCTCGGAAATAAATCAAGGAGACTTACAGGATTTTCTGCAATTAGTTAAACACTTCTGTAAGCAAATATTTACTCCACACCAACATCCTTCCCCACATCTCACTCATGTTACTGACTTTGCGTCCATAGTAACATCCCATGACTTCTGCGGGACATTATGTCACAAATATCACTGGGCTACTGCTGGAAAAATTCGTTCCATGGGGTAACAATTACTACAAAAGCCCAAGGAGGCAAGAATAAAAAAATCTAACTTTTCTCTATAATAGGTGGCGCTCCTCCGTACTTGGTGCAGTCAACATCCGGTGGGAAGTGGGTGGGGTTCACGCGAGGTACTGGTGCCAATCAGCACCCATGTTTTGTCCGAGTTGTAAAAACACTGGCCTGAGAGCAAAACTTAATTTTTCTTGCCTCCATGCGCTGATTAGCAAAATGTTACATGGTAGTGGAAAATCCCTTTAAGATTGTGGTCATAGGTCACAGTCCAGAAAGTGGAGGAAAAAAAAAAAAATACAGATGTGGCTCTCACACCCTTATGTAATGTCAATGTGTTACACACACAGGTAGAAATTACATGAGAGCCTGACCTCAGGTGTGGAAAGCAGCGGATCTGCCAGCCAGGCTGACCGCACGGTGCCACCAGACTGGGGCGCACACTCACAGCGGCTACAATGCCCACATGACCGCGCCACATCGTAATTGTATAATCTGCAGAGTGATATCCTCATTAAGGAATATTTCCACAAGATCGGCCGGTCGGAGATGAACCCACTTCATATTTACATTCTCTGCAACACGTCCCCAGGGAGAGATACAATTGCACAATAAACAGTTCGTCAGAGAGGCGCAGATGCAGTCATGTGACTGACGCCGTAAAAATAGGAACCAGCGACGTGAAATGGTCTCTGAGGTCATAAATGCTAGAAAAGTTATAGGTTCTCTCTTGTCTTATAACGTGACATCACATCTCATAAATTGTGCCTCTCTACCTCAGGATAATCTACAAACCCCCCATTCAGGATTACACCCATCCTCCCCCAAGATCATCATCCTCCTCATCTAGGATAACCCCCATTCCCCAGGATAATCCTCATCCCCATGCAGAATAACCCCCCATCCAGGATAACACCCATCCTCCAAGATCATTCTCAACACCCATCCTCTCCTAGGATCACCCCCATTTTCCAGGATAATCCCCATCCTCATGCAGAATACCCCCCCCCCCCCCCAACCAGGATAACCCCCCATCCTCCCCCAGGATCACCCCCATTCACAAGGGTAACAATGATCCCCCCCCTCATCAAGGATAATCCCCATCCACTCCCTCATCCAGGATAACCCCCATGCAGGATAACCATGAGCCTCTTCCTCATCCAGGATAACCCCACCATCCACCACATCCAGGATAACCTATAATATAGGTCCTATATTCTCCAGGATAACCCCCATCCTCCCCCAGGATCATCATCATCATCCAGGATAACCATGAGCCTACTCCTCATCCAGGATAACCCATATTCTCCAGGATAACCCCCCCCACCCCATCCAAGGTACCCCCCCCCCCATCCTCATCATCCAGGATAACCCCCATTTAGGATAACCATGAGCCTACTCCTCATCCAAGATAACCCCCATTCACGAGGGTAACAACGATCCTCCCCCCTCATCCAGGATAACCCCATTCTCCAGGATAACCCTCATCCTCCCCCAGGATCACCCCCATTCACAAGGGTAACAATGATCCCCCCCTCATCAAGGATAACCCCCATCCACTCCCTCATCCAGGATAACCATGAGCCTCTTCCTCATCCAGGATAACCCCACCATCCACCTCATCCAGGATAACCTATATTCTCCAAGATAATCCCCACCCTCCCCCTGGATCATCATCATCCTCATCCAGGATAACCCATATTCTCCAGGATAATCCCCATCCTCCCCCTGGATCATCATCATCCTCATCCAGGATAACTCATTCTCCAGGACAACCCCCCCCCCAATCCTCCCCCTCATCCAAGGTACCCCCCCCCCCCATGATAACCCCCATTTAGGATAACCATGAGCCTACTCCTCATCCAAGATAACCCCCATTCACGAGGGTAACAACGATCCTCCCCCTCATCCAGGATAACCACGACCCTCCCCATCCTCCAGTATAACCCCCATCAGCACATCTCCCATCCTGCAGCACACAGTACGAGTCACATATAACCAGCCCTCCCCTCCTCCGCCCGGCACCACACCCGGCGCCCCCTCCCCCTCCTCACACGACACATGAGGCCTTGTGTGCCTCTCGGGCCCCGGCCACCTCACGTTACCGTGGCTCTCCCCGGACAGGATACCCCGCCCCCTGCTCTCACACCCGGAGATGGCGGGTGCCCAGGCTCCGCCCCTCGGAGGGCTGCTCTCCAGGTAACAGCCCCCCGCCCGGGCCCCTTCACACCCTCGGTCCTGTCTCCCCTCACCTGCTGTTCCCGCTCCCCGCGGCCGCCGCTCCCGCCGGGATCACACAGACAATATGGCGGAGACACACGGCCGCCAGCCGCAGGGACCACAGCGAGGCTGACCGGAAGCGGAAATACACTCTGATGGCAGCCGAAAAGGGCGGGTAATTCCGGCCGCCATCTTATGAGTGGAATCTCAGCCGTGGTCCGCTGACTGGAAACAGCAATTATTCGGCAGTGAGAGGACTGGTGGCCGTGTGTATGAGGTGGGAGAGCGGGGGCCGGGCGAGGAGAAGCGTCTGCAGGGCGGATAGCCCGCTCCGCCTCACCTGACTAAGCAGAAAGGAAAATCCGGCCATCCACAAGATGGCACCTGGCGGAGTTTGTAGGCGGGTCTGCGCATGCGCAAAGTGTCTGAGCCGCAAGAAATGCATTGTGGGAATTGTAGTTCGGCTAAAAATTGATATTTTTTTCCGTTCTGTCGACTCTGAAGAAATGACATAATAAAATCAATCTAAATGTGCGAGGATGGTGCCTGGGGGTCTGTCTACAGAAGGATAAGAGGGACTAGACCTGGAGAGATTGTAGAGGGAAGGGTCAAGGCTGGGGTCAGTCTACAGGGAGCCGGGGTCTATGTGTGAGGTGCACACACCTGAGGGACACACAGGAATGGGGAAGACACACATGAAAGGGGGACACTGCAGGAATGGGGGACACTGCAGGAATGGGGGGGGACAAGAAAGGGGGACACTGTACAGGAATGGGGACGGGGGAACAAGAAAGGGGGACACTGTACAGGAATGGGGGGGGCACACATGAAAGGGGGACACTACAGGAATGGGGGACACTGTACAGGGATGGAGGACACTACAGGAATGGGGGATACACACACATGAAAGGGGGACACACAGGTATGGAGGACACTGCAGGAACGGGGGGACATACAGGAATGGAGGACACTGCAGGAACGGGGGACACATTAAATGGGGACACTGCAGGAATGAGGACACTGCAGGTATGGGGGACAATGGGCAGGATGGGAGACACTGCAGGAAAGGAGGACACTGCAGGAATGGGGAGGGGGACACTACAGGTAATGGGGGACACTGTACAGGAATGAGAACACTGCTGGAATGGGGGAAACTGCAGGAATAAGAACACTGTAGGAATGGAGGATACTGTGCAGGAATGGGGGACACTGTACAGGAATGGGGACACTGCAGGAATGGAGGACACTGCAGGAATGGGGGGGGGGGGCACACATGAAAGGGGGGCACTGTACAGGAATGAGGACACTGTAGGAATGAGGGCACTGTAGGAATGAGGACACTGCAGGAATGGGGGACACTGTGCAGGAATGAGGACACTTCAGGAATGGAGGACACTGCAGGAATGGGGGAGACACACATGAAAGGGGGACACTCTAGGAATGGAGGACACTGCAGGGGGGGGACACTGTTCAGGAATGGAGGACACTGCAGGAATGGGGGCACTGTACAGGAATGAGGACACTGCAGGTATGGGGGACAATGCAGGAATGGAGGACACTGCAGGAATGGGGGGGGCACACATGAAAGGAGGACACTATAGGAATGGAGGACACTGCAGGAATGGGGGGGGGGCACTACAGGCAATGGGGACAGTGTACAGGAATGAGAACACTGCTGGAATGGGGGAAACTGCAGGAATGAGAACACTGCAGGAATGGGGGACACTGTACAGGAATGGGGGACACTGCAGGAATGAGAACACTGCAGGAATGGGGGACACTGTACAGGAATGGGGGACACTGCAAGAATGGAGGACACTGCAGGAATGGGGGGCATATGAAAGGGGACACTACAGGAATGGGGGGCGCTGTACAGGAATGAGAACACTGCAGGAATGGAGGACACTGTACAGGAATGAGAACACTGCTGGAATTCGGGAAACTGCAGGAATGAGGACACTGTGCAGGAATGGAGGACACTGTACAGGAATGAGGACACTGTGCAGGAATGGAGGACACTGCAGGAATGGGGGACACTGTAGGAATGAGGACACTGCAGGAATGGGGGACACTGCAGGAATGAAGACACTGCAAGAATGGAGGACACTGTACAGGAACGGGGGACACTGCAGGAATGGGGGGGCACATGAAAGGGGGACACTGCAGGAATGGGGGGCAATGTAGAAGAATGAGAACACTGCAAGAATGGGGGGGGCACACATGAAAGGGGGCACTGTACAGGAATGGAGGACACTGTGCAGGAATGAGGACACGGCATGAATGGGGGACAATGGGCATGAATGGAGGACACTGCAGGAATGGGGGACACTGTACAGGAATGGGGACACTGCAGGAATGGAGGACACTGCAGGAATGGGAGGGGGCATATGAAAGGGGGACACTACAGGAATGGGGGGCACTGTACAGGAATGAGAACACTACAGGAATGGAGGACACTGTACAGGAATGAGAACACTGCAGGAATGGGGGACACTGTACAGGAATGAGGACACTGTAGGAATGAGGACACTGCAGGAATGGAGGACACTGTGCAGGAATGAGGACACTGCAGGAATGGGGGACGATGGGCAGGATGGGAGACAATGCATGAATGGAGGACACTGCAGGAATGGGGGACACTGCAGGAATGGAGGACACTGCAGGAATGGGGGGGCATATGAAAGGGGGACACTACAGGAATGGGGGCACTGTACAGGAAGGAGAACACTGCAGGAATGGAGGACACAGTACAGGAATGAGAACACTGCTGGAATAGGGGAAACTGCAGGAATGAGAACACTGCAGGAATGGATGACACTGTGCAGGAATGGAGGACACTGCAGGAATGGGGGACACTGTAGGAATGAGTTTCATGTAATGGTTAATTGGCGTGCACTCTTTGTATGAGATGGAGGTGCTATTTGTAGGGGTCATCAAAGACCCAGAATATAGTCAGTCTTATGAAACAAAAGCACTCTCATTAAGCGGTTTTGCTAGTGAAAACTCGTGATGTTTTTTTTTTGGTGCTGTACACAATAGTTATGCGACCTGGAGTTGACGTTTCGGCTATCAACCAATAGCCTTTTTCAAAAGTCGCTGGTGACCTTCATCCAGTGTTAAATTACTCTGTTTTGGTGTCCATGTACGGCTATAGTCACACACACTCTGTGTGTACAAATTGAGCTGGTTAGCCTTCTTGGTTGTGTTGTGTACCCCTATGTACTGTTTAAGGTCATGTCCCTCGGATGAGGTATAGTGGAAGATTCTCCCTTCAGTGATAAGCCGGCGCCTCCCGCGCTATGGCTGGCGTATGTCAGCATATGTATGTATATTACAGGAATGGGGGACACTGTGCAGGAATGGAAGACACTGTGGGAATGGAGGACACTGTGCAGGAAAGGGGGGCACTGTGCAGAAATGGGGGACACTGTGCAGAAATGGGGAACACTGCAGGGATAGAAGACACTGCAGGAATGGGAGACACTGCAGGAATGGGGGACACTGTGCAGGAATGGGGGACATTACAGAAATGGGGGGCACTGTGCAGAAATGGGGGACACTGTGCAGAAATGGGGAACACTGCAGGAATAGAAGACACTGCAGGAATGGGAGACACTGCAGGAATGGGGGACACTGTGCAGGAATGGGGGACATTACAGAAATGGGGGACACTGTGCAGGAATGGGGGACACTGTGCAGGAATGGAGGACACTGTGCAGGAATGAGGGACACTGCAGGAATAGAGGACACGGCAGGAATGGGCGACACTCTGCAGGCATGGGGGACTCTGTGCACAAATAGAGGACATTGCAGGAATAGGAGACACTATGCAGGAATGGGGGACACTGTGCAGGAATGGAGGACATTACAGAAATGGGGGACATTGTGCAGGGATGAGGGATACTGTGCAGGAATGGGGGACACTGCGCCTTAATGAGGGACACTATGCAGGAATGAAAATCAAAAAGAAGGATTAGCTCCAACCACCTAATATTCCCAGGACTCCCAGGCAAACCGGAAAGTGGCTTGGCAACCACCAGTAGCAATAGAAAAAGGTGTAGAATCCGGTGCCACACAAAATTCCTTTTTATTTTCAAAAATTGTAAAAATCACACATGCTCCAGAGGAGCTCCTGGACGCGTTTCTTGGGTCTAGCCCACTTAATCGTCTGACGATTAAGTGGGCTAGACCCACGAAACGCGTCCAGGAGCTCCTCTGGAGCATGTGTGATTTTTACAATTTTTGAAAATAAAAAGGAATTTTGTGGCACCGGATTCTACACCTTTTTCTATTACTATGCAGGAATGGAGGACACTGCAGAAATGGAGGAGACTGTGCAGGAATAGGTGACACTGCAGGAATGGAGAACACTGCAGGAATGGGGGATACTGTGCAGAAATGGAGGACACTGTGCAGGAATGGGGGATATTGTGCAGGGATGGGGGACACTGTGCAGAAATGAGGGACACTGCAGGAATGGGGGATATTGTGCAGAAATGGAGGACACTGAAGGAATGGAGGACACGGTACAGGATTTAGAGACACTACAGGAATGGGACAAGCGTCCTTTGTCAACAGCATAACATTCTAACCATACCACTCCTCCTAAAATGGAGGAACCCACATAGAAATTAATGCACATCGGTGAAACAAGTTATAATTAGCTATGACATAAACTGAAGATACACCTAATACAACTTTCATTTATAACAGGCTGACAAAAAAATGCAGGTAATAGACATCATCAAACATTATATTTGCAAATATTAGATGCACATGACAAATACATTGTACAAAACATGCCGCTATAAGTGTTTGCAAATCACAGACAAGTTTGATACATATGTTGCATTCCTCTATGTGTTACTCATTGTTTCAATTTCATTTGCTGATAAATGCAACCTTTTAATCATCATGTATACATATTAGGAAAGCACCACAGCAGGGGCAGACCTACCGTGGTGCAGCTGGTGTAGCTGCACCAGGGCCCCGACCTGTTAGGGGGCCCCTCAAAGCTCCCCCCCCCCTCCCATGCACGGGCCCCTGCCTCCACTGCTCTGGGTGTAACAATCACAGTCGCAGCAGTCGGGGACTGCGACTGGGCCTGGGAGTGCAGGGGGCGCACCAATATCAGCTGTTGGAGCTGCTCTTTCTCCTCCGTCCCTCTCTGTCCTCTTTCTCCTCCGTCCCTCTCTGTCCTCTTTCTCCTCTGTCCCTCTCTGTCCTCTTTCTCCTCCGTCCCTCTCTGTCCTCTTTCTCCTCCGTCCCTCTCTGTCCTCTTTCCCCTCCGTCCCTCTCTGTTCTCTTTCCCCTCCGTCCCTCTCTGTCCTCTTTCCCCTCCGTCCCTCTCTGTCCTCTTTCCCCTCCGTCTCCCTCCTGTCCTCCAGATTTCTCTGTTCACCTCTCATTTGGGACTTTGTGTTGTCAGCTCAGGGGCATGGCAGATGTTTGTGTGGGGGTGGTCCAGGTCCCTCCCCTGTGATGACATCACAGTCTGTTACCCTCCTTTGTAGTGGTTGGAGAATCTGATGAGGTCACAGGATCTGACCCGCTCCACAGGACGCTGCCGCTCATCCTGAAGATCAGAAAGCCAAGATCACCGAGGGTCCGGAGCAGGCGGAACCACCTGAAGCTGTCAACACTGAGGGGAGAGCCTGGGAGCCAAGGACAGAGCGCACGATGAAGATCAGAGGTCAGCTCACCCAGGGCCACCACTAGGTTACTGTTTGTCAGTGTGTGTGTCAATGTGTGTGTTACTGTATGTCAGTATGTGTGTGTTATTGCATATAGGTGTGTGTGAACGGTTGCCCGAAGTTATACAGGCCCAGAGGTTAGGGGGCAGGCCCCGATCTCCTCACTTCTTAATTGGCCCAGTCTCCTGTCCATCACCGCCACGTGATGCAGCAAAAAATAGAAAAAAGTGGACCTTATTGCCCAATGACATGGCCTCGCATTGGGCAATAAAGTCCACTTCTCTCTATTCTTTTGTCCTGATGTTTCTTTCTTTTACTCTATTGTAAGGAACCATCTGGATTGCTGGTTGGGAAAGCTTTGCACATGAATTGAGGTAATTTTTGGTGTTGGTCCTATATATATATATATATATATATATATATATATATATATATATAATGAATTTTGTGTGGAGGCAGAGCTGGGGTAGAGACTGGGCGGAGTCTCTGGGGGCCGCCATGCCCAGTACCAGCCACCGGACCACTCCCCGAAGCCCAGCCAGGCACAGGGGGAGCTCCAGCACCCGCCATGGAGCCCCCCTCTAACCCTATGCTCCTCCACTATTAACGCCCTCCATCCTCCGCTGATCACCAAGCCTTCATCCTGCGCTGACCACCGAGCCTCCATCCTGCACTGGCCACCTCATTTCCGGCTCAAATTTCCATCAACAATGGGTGAGACCGAAGGGGGGGTATGTAGGTGTGTGTCTGTGTGTGTAGGTGTGTGTGTGTCCACTTAGCCACCCCACGCATCCCGCCACCGCACCCATCCTCGTCCTCCAATGTGATAGCATCGGGCGCACATTTAGTATGTATATATCCTCCTTGAGGCTGTCTTGGGCTATATATGTTATACGAGGCTATGCTGGGCTGTATATATTACCTGGAGGCTGTGCTAGTCTATATATATATTACCTGGAGCCTGTGCTTGGCTGTATATGTTACCTGGCGGCTGTGCTGGGCTGTATATATTACCTGGCGGCTGTGCTGAGTATATATTAGGCTGTGATGGACTGTATATATTACCTGGAGGCTGTGGTGGACTGTATATAGTAGGCTGTGGGGGGGCCCCGAAAAATTTCTTGCACCGGGGCCCACTACAGTCTGGGTCCGCCCCTGCACCACAGTGTTGTTAGGACCTTGCACCTACGTTAATAGAAATATGATAAATCAGACCGCAGATTTAGCCCATCTGGCTGTCTTGTATTAAGGGACAGTATCCGTTGCGCTTCGCGGAAAAGAACATCGTGTTTCCTGTCTCCGCCCCTCAGTGAGCCTAAAAACTGTTCTATCCCTTTCACATGTCAGGCCACTCATGTCACCATTATGAATGTCAAAAAAATGGCTTGACAGCCTAGACATACCACATCGGCTGGCCCGTAAATTAGGATTTGCAGCAGACATGTGTTCTTCTATCCATTTCTTTAGGGGCCTAGTGGTGCACCCGATATAATCCTTTGCACAGATTTTACAGGATGCCATGTATACCACGTGGGTGGTATTGCAGTTGATGTAGGCACGGATGTCAAATTTGCGTTGAGTAATTCTATTAAAGAAAACTTTTGTGACATCCATGTGACAGCATAAGCTGCATCTTATAACCTCCACAGCAGTAATTACCCATAGTGCTTAGCCATGTTGGCTGTCTTCTGTCCCCCTTGAATTCTGATGGTGACAATATATTGCCCAGACTAAGGGTACCGTCATACCTGGAGATATCGCCGGCAATTCCACAGGCAACGCTGGGGCGTGGCCTGTCGCCGGCGACATCGCCAATGCGTCACATCAGAGCACTGAAACCAGGCGACCATTCTTGGGCGATGTGTGCTGATCGCCCTGTGTAACATCTCATGAGTGATGTCAAAGGCGACAGCACACATCGCCCATACCATTCCGGTAGGCGTTTCAGGGCGTATGTACTATCTTTGGTGGTCTGCGTGGATTGGTGGCAGCTCGAGCATTCCGATTGATTGTGTTGTTCCTCGGCGCCATATTTGATGATGTTCAAAGGTGTATTACCCAGGAGCGTACATACTGTACAGTAGCGCATTGATGTCACCTCTGTGTTTGCAGCTGTGTGCAAAAGTCCAGAGATGTGCCACAAACGTGTGTTAACAGAACGCAATTGCCATTACATCCCAACTAAAGTTCAACTGGAGCGGTGTGAAACATAGCGTAATTGACTGGCTTTGTTTGACGCAGATGCGTTTACTATCGCAGCTGCACATTGTGATCTTTATAGGGGTACATAAACATTTGGGACATATGTACGGGTCCCAGGGTCAGGGCTTTGTGGTAACACTGTATGGTGCATGTGTTTTTTCCTCCATATACATGTTTTTCATTACACATGTTCTGCACACCCAAAGAGAAGGAAATGATAGGTGATCTATACATCCCATAACTGCAAACACACAAAAATCTGTGCACACACATACTTTCAAGGCTCCAATATTATCCAGACCAATAGAGCAATAATCCACGACACATCACACGAGAGTTGACTGCGAACCGAGTCACTACGCACATGCATGCTTACATTGTATGATGTGGCGCGGCGAACTAGGAGACAGTCATTGGTGTTTGTTTCCAACCAATCACACGTCTTCGAGGCGTCACACAACATAATGTTAACGCCTATCTCCGAGATGCGGGTCAAAATTACGCCCACGTCGCTAATGTGGTGGCTCTGTGTGACGCGGAAGCGGTCACCAGTGACTTGATTGCCCCTGGGCCTTGGGCGACGCTCAGGCAATTTCCGTTCGGGTCGTCGCCCGAGCGTTGCCTAAGTTGTCGCCCAGTGTAAATAGGCGTCAGCGACCTTAGGCAACACACAAATACGTGCGCGCACGTGCGTCGCCTGTGGAATCGCCGGCGATATCTCCAGGTGTGACGGTACCCTAAGAGATTTTTTCGATTTCCCTTTTTCATTTTCTGATGCAGGATCGGGTCCTGATACAAAATAGGGATAGTTTTTTGTAACGCTTTTACGATGTTGTTATAGTCCACGCTGTGTCCAGTAGAGAATATCGGAAGATAATCTTATGCCCCACTCTCTTTCCCATGTAGTGCATTGTCTATCCATCAAGAGGGCTTCCCTTGAAAGGTTACTTACTTTAGTTAGAGCCCTGTTCAAACATTGCGGACTGTAACCACGATTTAATAGCCGGTTGTAACTACAAGATGAAACCTCCCTGTAGGAGTTCTCGCTGGAACAAGAGCTCCTTGCTCTGATAAACCTGCCCACCAGGAGGTTGCTCACCACATGCCGGGGATGGCAACTCCCGGCGTGCAGAACAGCATTGCCACTAGTCGGTTTGCGGTAAATGCTGGAATGGATTAGTCGGGTCTCTGCATGCCCTTTCAGTTCTACATCTAACTAAGCCACCACCTTGTCATGTGCCTCATGTGTAAAAGAGATGTTATCTGAGTTCCCATTGATGTACTTGAGAAAATTTTGGACCGATAGGAGGGGGAAGGCACATCACCAGCTGATGACCAAATAATAATGATGTCATCGATATACCTCCCCCACCATCTCATGCGATCCAGAAAGGGATTGTTCACACAATGTATACATTTATACTCCCAATACATCATATATATGTTAGAAAATGAGGGGGAGAACCCACCCCCATTGGACACTCACATCGCTGCAAATAATACTGCTCATCGAATTTGAAAAAATTGATGGTCAGAACATGTTGCACACACATGAGAATGAATTGACACATGTCAGTAGAAAATAACAAGGCGATACCTAGAAAATGATTACGAGCCTCTAGGGCAAGATCATGGGGTATGTAAGAATATAACGACACGACATCTAGCGTTATCCAGCTATAATCATCTTTCCACCAACTTTTGTAAACTGCCCAACAAATGTGTAGAATTTCGTATAGAACCTATAGATGTTCTTAAGATTTTCTGCAGCTTGTCATCAACCCATTTAGGGTGGTTTCACACTGGCGTTTGTGTTGCATGCGTATGGCATGCAGACGCAAACGCAGTGCAAACGCAGCCCATACTGATGTGAGCCCAGCAGAGAATCTCCGCATGCGTTCACATTAGTATGCAGCCCGGCCAGCCAATCAACTGTCTCGGGGGCGGCCGGGAGGAGGAGATCAGCGGCAGAGATCTCCTCCTCCCGGCCACAGATGATCTCCCGCCGGTGTCGGCGCAGGAGATGTGAAGAAACAGCTGATCTGTCAGCTGTTTAAATCTCCGCGCCCGACACCGAATAGGTGATATCGGTGAAGGAGATAAGAAACAGCTGATCGCTGCCTCAAATCTCTCGCGCTGACCTCACCTCTTCGGTGTCGGTGCGGGAGATTTAAACAGCTGACAGATCAGCTGTTTCTTCAAATCTCCTGCGCCGACACCGGCGGGAGATCAGTGGCGGCTCTAGCTGATCACCGGCGGCCACCGGGAGAGATTTCAATGTGATTCGCAGCGTTCTCCTGCGCTGTCATGCGGAGGACACTGCGGATCCATTCACTTCAATGCGTGGTTTGTGCGTTTGCTTGCAGATAAATCAAGCGCCCGCGACCGCACAAAAAATGCAACATGCTGCGTCCAGAGTGCACTCGGAGGGTGCACAAATTGTGTGCATCCGAGCGCAAATGCAGCCAAATGCAGGTACATCCGTTCCCATGTTAAACATAGGAACGCAATGCGCAAGCGTTTGGCTGCGTTCGGTGCGCTGCGTTTGCAAACTCCAGTGTGAAACCGGCCTTAGAAAGCTTCTCATTTACACTCCCAATCCCCGCTACAATGGGACGCAGGGAGGAGGGGGGGCGGGAAGGTGGATTTGTGAGACTTGGGAAACGCATGAAATAGAGCACATAGAAGCTTTGAGACCAATAAGTGCCATGCATGTGCTTGTAGGATCTATTTTGAGGCACCCAAATCCTCCCATAAGCCAGCAGTTAGTGGTCACACACATAAATCAGCTGCCCTAATTCCCCATCCTTTCAATAAGGCAGCAATCTCTAACACAGAGGGAAGCATTTAAATAATTTCCAAGATTGGTCCAGCGAGTTGAGGAAAATTGCACCTTGAGTTCTTCATAAAATTTCCATTTATTGGTATCCAGGTAAAAACAGGTTTCTTAGCACATAAAAACACACAGGTCAGTTTATCATGTCTTCAGGCAACATGTTTCGGCTAGCTTGTAGCCTTATTCATGGAAACCTCAATGCCACTGGATATCTGAATCATGTAGCAATTTCAGATATCCAGTGGCATTGAGGTTTCCATTGATGAAGAATGGCTTCACTATCTTTATACCCCATATACCACACCATACCATCAATTTTTGTGTTCCAACAGTCTTGGAGGGATCTATCCACTGTGGGTTATTGTCAGACCAATAGCGGTGGTTTTGTTGTTAACTTCACCATTCATAAAAAAGTTTTCCTCATCACGCATCTGAAAGCAATTGTCTATGCTGTGAAGATACGAGATGTGCAGCATCTGAAACAACGGATACTGGAAGCCTGTGCTAGCATTTCTTCTGCGGTGTTGTTATCAGTGTGCCAAGAGTGGGAGAAGAGAGTTGCATTGACAATACAACACAATGGGCAGCACTTTGAACACATTTTATAAGTGATCATAAATGTGTAAATAACTCATGAAAGAATAAAGTTATGTTAAAACCAAGCACACCATTGTTTTTCTTATGAAATTCTCAATACGTTTGATGTGTCACATGTCCCTCTTCCCATTGAAAAAAATAAAGTTGGGTCCAACATGGCCAACTTAAAAATGGCCGCCATGGTCACCACCCATCTGGAAAAGTTTTCCCCCTCCCATATACTAATGCGCCACAAACAGGAAGTTGATATCACCAACCATTCCCATTTTATTTAGTTGCACCCATATAAATGGCCCACCTTGTATAGAACAGTTAGTCCAGCAGTCTACCAACCAGGACCTCCTGTTCAACTGACTTCCAGACCTTCCATTAGCATCAGCAGCAGCTGGATCTCCTGCCCGGAGTAGAAGATACGGGCATGGTATCCACTCCGCAAGGTCCTCTTTCCTATCATTACCCAGTAGAGAAAGGAGCCGTTGCTCAAGGAAAAACAGGGATTATGGTAGCTCACATAGCCATGATAGTCATAAGTGGGGCGATGTCGGCATTCCTGTTTTTTGCGCTGACATTTACTTTATTCATCTGCAGGGTTATCTGAGGCGTCTCGGGACCACGGCCGTGATCAGTCAACGCAGTTCTCACCGTGGCTCTCGTCAGCAGAGTGTCATTGAAGCGCACTAGCCTTCTCGTTGTCTGTTGGTGAGTACCAATATTCTGGGGATATGGGAGAGGCGGGGCAGCATTCAGTAGCACTAGATGTAGGATGGAGTTTAGTGGTTTAATAAAGGAAAAAAAAATTTCTTAGTCAACCTTTTAAAAATCTGCAGTAAAGCTAAAAACTAAACTGCCTGTCCAGTTATAGAGAAATGTAACTTCTCATGGTGGTCTTATCGTGATCAGGGATCGGTCAAGCAATTTGCATTCTGGGTTGCATATCGGGTAAAAATAAAAACACCCTGACAGATGTCCAGAATTATTTACTTATATTGACCCGTTTTCAATGTGATAACAGAGAACCTTTTAGCCTTTTTTGCCCTGTACCTTCCCCGGCCTCTGCTCCCCCCATACCCCCATCATCTGGGCTAGTGAAGAAGCTAAATAAAGGGGGTCACATGGGGTTTGTTCACATTCACATATCTCAGATACCATTTTCAAACTTGCAATTTTCCCTCTGTATATTGGCCTGAATAGAACCAGGGGGAATACAGTCAATTCTTCACCTCTCGTCCCCGCCAGGTCCCTCTGTTATTATCTGGATCCTGTCGATGATTTTCATTGTCCTTTGTCACTGGATTGGGCTTTTCCCTTAAGGTACCGTCACACGCGTCAATATTGCATGCAATTTCACTTGCAATTTGCTGGTTGCAGTGAAATCATGGACACATTGTTCTATTTTGTTGCTGTGTACAAATGGAGCAATGTGTCCATGATTTCACTGCAACCAGCAAATTGCAAGTGAAATTGCATGCAATATTGACGCGTGTAACGGTACCTTTAGAGCGGAGGTCAGCAATCCCCCCCTCTCGTTTGGACAAATCGTCTAAGTCCTCCACTTTTCGTCTTCTCCCGATGCAGTTGTACTGTCACCACCTCTTGTGTTGTTTAGAGGGCGGATAATATTTCTTCACTTCCAATCGAGGGGGGATTTCAATATCCTGCTGAGATTTGAGCTCTACTCCTTTTCAGAGTGATTAGTCTGGACGAAGCAAGGATCACTTCTATTACCCCCTACTTAGTGGATTGATTGTAGGTTCCACAGTTTATGGTGTTTCATAAGAGTCCTTCACAGGTCTCTACTTCCATGGACAAATCCACGATCCCATTGTCGTCTACGAAACTTTTACCTTGACACCAAACTGGCTTTTCTTGGGATCGAAATTTAATCTATGGTACTGGTTATTAGGCGCACACAAATATACAGGTTAATTGCCCTAAGTGACGTTTTTTCCTCAGTTCACAAAGCTTTCTCAGGGCTGATACAATGCACACCGGTTTACTTACCTTTGCGTGCCTGGTTATGGCAATAGCAGAAGTCTTCCTGATCTTGTCATTAACCAATAGGGATCAGAAGCCCCCACCATATTATTTGGTTGTTGGAGGCTTGTTGGCTCTGTTATGATGGCCAAACCTGTTTCCTTTTTCCGGCCCTATTAGAGCAGTAAAAACATTTGGCTTTTCCGATGCAGTGTGTTCTTCCGGCTTCAGAGATAATTTTGCAGCCACAGGGTGCCAAATGCTGGCCGTACCTTTCTTTTCCAGAGAGTGGAATAAAAGCCTGTCTCTGCTCCAACTATTCACCATACTGTGGCGATGTTTATCTGGGCACCTTCGTGGACTTCGTGTTTTGTTTAATTTTCAGAAATTCCGGAGCTGCGTAACAATGCCGGACTGGAAGGTGCTTATTACCCTATTCATCTGGAGGCTGCTATGAACCAGCTGATGTCAATGATATGCTTGGCAGCGGTTCCTGCTACTGCAGAGCTTAGCAGACCTATTGGTTTTAGCGCATCGTTCCCTAGTTGTTGGTCAATTGTCTCTCATGGGGACAGTCCCCCACTTGACAAGTTTTCTACTCTTATCCATGCCAAGGAGAAGATTGTGTGTCCTCCTGGAGAATTCGGAACTCATTCATTTCGGAAGGAGTTGTTACTGAGGGTTTTCGAGCAGGCGTACATAAATGTGGAAAATCCGCCTATTTTTCAGATATATCGGGTCTGAATTGTTATGGGTGCGAGACTGTAAGTTATAGAGGACCTGTCACCCCCCTGGTGCTATGTTAACTGAATGCAGCACTGAATGCAGCGTGTCTGCTGCATTCAGAAAAGGGGTCCCCCATGTCTCTAGCCCCCCTGTAAGCTGTTAAAAAGACTTTATAAAGTGTACAGATAAGGAGTCCGGAGAGACTTAAGGCCTTGTTACATGTAGCGATGCACCAGCAATCCCGACAACGATCTGAGCTGGCCGGGATCGCTTGTACGTTGCTACGTGGTTGCTGGTGAGATGCCATACAGACAGACCTACCAGCAATCACCCAGCGATGCACCGACAACCCGACGGTTGTTGGGATCTGTCAGGTTCTCGGCCACAGGATGGGGATCGCTGGTCGTTGCCCCGTCACACACAGCGATCTAGCATGCCCAGCGGGAGATCGCCGATCAAAAAATGTTCCAGGCCATTCATTAACGATCAGCGATCTCCCATCGGCGATATCGCTGTGTCACACACAGCGATATCGCTGGTGAGGTCGCTGCTACATCACAAAACCTGTGACATTGTGGCGATGTCATTAGCGATATCGCTATGTGTAACGGGGCCTTTACTCAGTAATGAGTCATCACTGTTGCTGGTGCCCTCCCTGCCTCCAGCCCTCTCTGTGCCACCTCCAGCCCTCTTTTGTTCAGCCTCCTGTATGTGTCATCGTTGTTGCTGATGTCCTCCCTACCTCCAGCCCTCAGGAGGTTGAACAAGAAGGGGCTGGAGGTGGCACAGAGAGAGCTGGAGGCGGGGAGGGCAACAGTGATGACACAGGAGGCTGAACAAGAGAGGGCTGGAGGTGGCACAGAGAGGGCTGGAGGCAGGAAGGGCACCAGCAACAGAGATGACTCTTACTGAGTAAGTCCCTCCGCACTCCTTATCTGTACACTTTATAAAGTCTTTTTAACAACTTAATGGGGGGTTAGAAACAGTTTTGTTTCATTTTTTAAAACACTGGAGCTACTCTCATTCACGATTAGCTGCTAAGTAGCCTTAAGGGTGTCACCTACATCACAAGCCTACATCCCGAATTTGTGAAGTGGAAACAGATCTATCAGCTACCAAGCCGAGAGTGAAATCCCTCATGCAAGGAATTTAAGGTAACCAGTCTAAACACTTTAAACACTCTAAAACATAAAAATCTGGTAGGCATAACAAAAAGATTAAAACCACCACTATTTACATTACAGACTGCATGGAAGAAAAGCAACATCTCAAGTCACACCTTGAAGACAAGAACTTCTAAGAAACATAAGTATTTTAAATTTTTTTAACATTTTGTATTTTATTGAATAAACATCCCAGAAAAGGGTTAAATTTTAAAACAATGATTTAAATTTGTACACACCTTTAGATTAAGCGCTTAGCCTTTACTGCTATAATAATGCATAGTTAATCTAGAAACATGAGGGACTCCTTCCCTGAATGTAGCAGACACGCTGCATTTGTGGCACCCCTGCTGGGGATTGCCACAGGACCCACCGATGCAGGGAGGGATGTACACCTTGGCACACACAGCACCCAACACCTTCCACCCCAGACCTGAAGGGGGAGCCCCACTGGCTGTCCTTAAAGAGGACCTGTCACCAAACCAGTCATGGTGATCTAATTACAGTACTGGATGCAGCATGTCTGCAGCATCCAGGCAAGGGGTCCCCCAGCACTTGAGCAGCCCTGTACCCCGAGATAATACACTTAGAAAACTTACATGCTTCAGCCATTAAGGAGGTGGCCAGAGCCTGGAGCCGAAGGGCAGATTCACACCCCCTGCATGTGTAATCTGCCCACCGCTGCCAATCATTCTCTCCCTCTTCAGCAGCATTAAGCAGAGTTTTTTTTTTTTCCGAACTTGCCGTTTGGCAAGGGGCGCGGGGCCAAACGGCAAGCTCTGAAAAAAACAAACTCTGTTTAATGCTGCTGAAGAGGGAGAGAATGATTGGCAGCGGTGGGCAGATTACACATGCAGGGGGTGTGAATCTGCCCTTCGGCTCCAGCCTCTGGCCACCTCCTTAATGGCTGCAGCATGTAAGTTTTCTAAGTGTATTATCTCGGGGTACAGGGCTGCTCAAGTGCTGGGGGACCCCTTGCCTGGATGCTGCAGACATGCTGCATCCAGTGCTGTAATTAGATCACCATGCCTGGTTTGGATACAGGTCCTCTTTAAGCCAGATCCCCTATAAAGATCCAAGCCTGAGGGGAGGAGTCAGTTAGTTAGTTCCAGCTAGAGAAGAGAACAGTTAGTGCTGAAGGAGCTTGTTGCTGGGACCAAGCCAGGCCCAGAACCAGGAAACCTGACCCCGCTGTGCAGCGCCCTAGGGAGAGGGACGGAGGCCAGTGGAAGAAGTAGGAAGAAAGAAGAAGGGAACATACCTGGTATCCCTTTAGCCCACCCGGACACCGGAGTCTGAAGTTGCTATTCATCTAAAGTGTAGCAGAGAAAGCCCGGACCAACCAGGAGGATTTAGTCCCCCTGAAGTTACACCAATTGAGACATCAAACCTGACCAAGCATAGGACCAGGGGCCCAAGAGGAGAATAGGGATCCCCACAGCAAGGTCCTCATTGTCGGTTCTCCTGAGAGGGAGAAAGAGCGGCAAGTTCAGTTACAGGCAGAGCTTACCCCAAACAACGCACACACTAATAGAGGAGGCCTGACAACTCTCCAAGGTGAACGTCTCAGCTGCACCTAAACCTGGTTACCCTACTAGACCGTGCCTGTTACCGGACATCAGTAAAAAGGTACCGAAACAAAGACTATTGTGTGTGTGTGCCTACTTCACCGCCGCCGCCTGCAACGTTCACAGTAGAACCGCTACTACTACTCCCCTCATCCACCCCGCTGCCCTGAGGTAAAGATCCACCTGTGGGGAGCTGTATTACCAAAGCTGCATTCACATCACCTCAGCGGCCGGCCGCAGTGCTGGTAGCTCTATTACCAGGAACCACAGGTGGGGTCACATTACCATTCCCCCATCGTCATCACCTCCACCCTGCCATTGAGGGTCCAGGGCATGGAACCGGGAATCGACCAGCCGTGATCCCCACCGAAGACCGAAGTAACCAACTGTCCCGGTATCTGAGTACACCCTACCCTGTCGACCGACTCACATTCAGTGCTGCATTCAGTTAGCATAGCACCAGGGAGGGTGACAGGTCCTCTTTAATGTTATTGATATGAGTGTATGTGAGTATGGTATGTGTATGTAATGTGTCCGTATGTTGGGTATACATATGTCTGTGTGTATTTGGGTATGTGCGTGTGCATGCGTGTATATGTGTATGTACATGCATGTGTGTATGTTTATATGTATTGTGATGATGCAACCCACGGCCGGGTGCATCACACGGGTGGTCGGTATATGGCTCTGGTCACATGTATCCGGTTTTACTGTGGATGTGCTGTGCTAAACCTACCCGGAACACAGGGAGTTAACAGCTGAGAGTGAGTGCTGTGGACCTGACATGTTCATGAGCCTAATGAGCGGCTGAGAGTAATGTGTGTACTGATTACCTAGCAGCTCAGGTGCGTGTGTCAGTGTGGGTGTGGCAGGCAAGATAATAGCTAGCCAGGTGTGAGTTGTGAGTAGAGACTAGGATTGGTTAGAGCCAGAGATCAGATCAGACTGCAGATCAGATCAAGCTGCAGAGGAGATCAGACCAGAGACTGCAGAGTTCAGAGAGAGACCAAACATGATCCTCTGAGGGAGAGGACATGTTTCAGGGGGTCCCGTTCCGTTGGGGGGGAGATGAGGCAGGATGCCTGGCTCTCCATGCCGGAGACGCTGGGCCCTCTGAGCCGTGTGGAGCCTGAGGCCAGACCGAGAGGTTAGTGGAGCACCTGGGTGTAAGGGGGGTCCTGGCTGAACTTATAGGGGGCTCACTCTGTCCATGGTGGTGAGGCTGCCATCCAGGATCTCTGCCTGTGTTGGTGGGGGCTTGGAGGCAGCTGGGCATCATGGGCAGGGTGAGGAGACCTTGGGGGATGCTTTGACTGCCCTGAAGCTCAGGTGGCTCACAACCTGGTCTGGGCCTATAGGGCTGAAGTCCATGCCGGACTGTGCTGGTGTGAGTGGTCTGGGCCTCACAAGGTTGATGTCCATACGAGTGCATGAGGGACTATGGAAGTGCATGACGACCTAAGGAAAAGGGGCCGTGTATGATGTGGTCCGTGTGTGAGTGCAGTGGCTTATGTAAAAAGGGCCATGGAAGCACATGACGGCTTAAGGAGAAGGGACGTGTATGATGTGGGACCAGGAGGTCTGTGTGTGAATGGAGGCAGAGCAGAAGCCTCTGTGGAAGAGAGAAGACCAAGTCCTGGGAGAATGGAGCCGTGAGGCCAGACGACAGGGGTTGGTAGAGGACCGGGAGTTGGGAAGTGGGGCTGACCCTGGAGGGGCTCGCGAGGGCGTGTTTGGTGCAGCCACTTGCCTCGTGGTCTGGCCCTGGCGTTGGCAGACTTGGAAGCGGTTGGCGACCTGGAGACACGTGCCGAGGAGTTCTTGGGGGCCTGACTTGCCCTGGAGCTCCGGTGACTACAACCAGGTCGGGGCCTGGTTCAGAGCAGCCAGAGCGCTGTGTAGAGGGCTGGGAACAGTTGGCAGCCTGTGGGAAGGGACTGGACTCCCAAGGGGACACTGGGCCTAGGAAAGGCCTGGCATTCGGGCAGTAACCGTAAACAGGGGTGTACCGGCGGCGACCGAAACCCTGTGAGACGGCAACTGACCCGTGTACTCTGTGTTGGGTAACGGTACATTGAGGTTACCCGGGAGAAAGGATATGTGCAATATAATTTATGTACCGTGGAATGTAATGTGATGTTATTTGTATTGTGTTATGTGATGTGAGTGTAATATAATGTATATATTCTGTATGTATGTGAGAGGAGCAGTTTACACTTAATAAACTGCTGCATAACGGTTAAAAACATGTGTTGGTGTAATCTACGCTGTCAAGCGAACCCCCAGGAGTACGTGACTTCACAGTATGTATATACAGTATGAATATATGTGTGTGTATATGTACATATGTGTGTATATAAAAAGACATAAAAAAGGCGGTAGAGAAGGTCGTTCTTTCCACTTTGGTTATCGTGTGGCGAAGAGATAGCTGATTGTTTCTTTCCAGATGGTGTTGGGTCTGGTATAAGGATTCTGGGTCAGTATTTATATATCTGAGTTGCCCAGGGGGCAAAAGCTTCCCATGGAGGAAGATCACTTGGATTTTGGACTAGAGGTCCTTTGGAGAAGGCGTTTAATATGATATTGAGTGCTGCACGAAGTAGTGCGAATTGCTTGGTCCGTTTCCGGCTCGGTCGTCCTCGTCATCCACACGGGGGATGATGTCCTTGTGCACTTCACTTCGTGGAACTGTTCTTATTTATGAGATTTGATATGGATAAATTCCATGGTTTTTCTCCGAGTTGTAGTTATTTGGTCTGAGGTTGTTCCCTGCGTGGTCTGGCAGAGCGGTGGGAAGAGTTTTTGTGCTAGAATATGCTTGGCCTACCTCGAATATACTGCCTTGTGGTTTTCATTAGTTTCAAGGGAGAGATAGTTGTTCGTCCTTACCAACTGGTTGTTGATGCCTGGCGGTTTTTGTTTCAAGTCAGGTTTTTTTTACCAGTGTGTAAGGCTGTGTGCTCACGTCTTGGACACAGCTCCTCCAGACCTGCGGGAGCCTGCAGGTGGCCACAGGGAGAGCCTAGCCACCCTGAACTCACCATTTGCAATGGATGCAGGGCGGCTTCTCCCTCTGTGCACCCAGTGGTAGCCGCTTCTGACATGCTGTGGAGGAGCGGAATGCCGGCAACCCGCACCGCAGCTGTGAAAACACTGCGGTCGGGAGAAGCACAGTGAGGATGGGATTTCTTTAAATCCCATCCACTATTCTTCAACTGTACAACGCAGCATTTTGGGCAAGACACTGCATCCAAAATGCTGCGTTCACTGATCGTGTGCACGCACCCTTATGCGTTGTGTTAGCTTCCTTTCAAGGTTCCAAGTTGCCAACATGTTGATTTTGTCTCTTGGGTGGGGAGGGGTCGCAGCTCAGGCATATGCCTTCCCTTCTCCTTGGCGGTTGGTGTGTGGTTATGGTTCAAAGGCAAACATGTGCCGGGAGTCCGGTTGCATCATGCTTCAATACACACAGGTTATCAGGTGGATTTGTGCCTAAGATTGAGCTGCAGCCAAAATATTCCACAATAAAAGATGAGATTGTACTATTTTAATTTATTATTCCAATAAAGGTTTTGGTTAAATTTAAGTGTGTGTGTCTTCATTGTGTGGGATGGAATTGGTGGTGGGTCTTGGCAGTCTAATCTTTATTAAATGATACAAAAAACAAACACAGAAATTGTAATAAAAACAATTAAAAACAGAGTATACAGTTAGGGCCAGAAATATTTGGACAGTGACACAATTTTCGTGAGTTGGGCTCTGCATGCCACCACATTGGATTTGAAATGAAACCTCTACAACAGAATTCAAGTGCAGATTGTAACGCTTAATTTGAAGGGTTGAACAAAAATATCTGATAGAAAATGTAGGAATTGTACACATTTCTTTACAAACACTGCACATTCAAGAGTAATTGGACAAATAAACATAACCCAAACAAAATATTGTTATTTTCAATACTTTGTTGCGAATCCTTTGGAGGCAATCACTGCCTTATGTCTGGAACCCATGGACATCACCAGACGCTGGGTTTCCTCCTTCTTAATGCTTTGCCAGGCCTTTACAGCCGCAGCCTTCAGGTCTTGCTTGTTTGTGGGTCTTTCCGTCTTAAGTTTGGATTTGAGCAAGTGAAATGCATGCTCAATTGGGTTAAGATCTGGTGATTGACTTGGCCATTGCAGAATGTTCCACTTTTTTGCACTCATGAACTCCTGGGTAGCTTTGGCTGTATGCTTGGGGTCATTGTCCATCTGTACTATGAAGCGCCGTCCAATCAACTTTGCAGCATTTGGCTGAATCTGGGCTGAAAGTATATCCCGGTACACTTCAGAATTCATCCGGCTACTCTTGTCTGCTGTTATGTCATCAATAAACACAAGTGACCCAGTGCCATTGAAAGCCATGCATGCCCATGCCATCACGTTGCCGCCACCATGTTTTACAGAGGATGTGGTGTGTCTTGGATCATGTGCCGTTCCCTTTCTTCTCCAAACTTTTTTCTTCCCATCATTCTGGTACAGGTTGATCTTTGTCTCATCTGTCCATAGAATACTTTTCCAGAACTGAGCTGGCTTCTTGAGGTGTTTTTCAGCAAATTTAACTCTGGCCTGTCTATTTTTGAAATTGATGAATGGTTTGCATCTAGATGTGAACCCTTTGTATTTACTGTCATGGAGTCTTCTCTTTACTGTTGACTTAGAGACAGATACACCTACTTCACTGAGAGTGTTCTGGACTTCAGTTGATGTTGTGAACGGGTTCTTCTTCACCAAATAAAGTATGCGGCGATCATCCACCACTGTTGTCATCCGTGGATTCCCAGGCCTTTTAGAGTTCCCAAGCTCACCAGTCAATTCCTTTTTTCTCAGAATGTACCCAACTGTTGATTTTGCTACTCCAAGCATGTCTGCTATCTCTCTGATGGATTTTTTCTTTTTTTTCAGCCTCAGGATGTTCTGCTTCACCTCAATTGAGAGTTCCTTTGACCGCATGTTGTCTGGTCACAGCAACAGCTTCCAAATGCAAAACCACACACCTGGAATCCACCCCTGACCTTTTAACTACTTCATTGATTACAGGTTAACGAGGGAGACGCCTTCAGAGTTAATTGCAGCCCTTAGAGTCAATTGTCCAATTACTTTTGGTCCCTTGAAAAAGAGGAGGCTATGCATTACAGAGCTATGATTCCTAAACCCTTTCTCCGATTTGGATGTGGAAACTCTCATTTTGCAGCTGGGAGTGTGCACTTTCAGCCCATATTATATATATAATTGTATTTCTGAACATGTTTTTGTAAACAGCTAAAATAACAAAACTTGTGTCACTGTCCAAATATTTCTGGCCCTAACTGTATATACAAGAGCCAGCCATCATAATGCAGGGGTAATGAAAATATAATACACAAAGGGGACATAAATAGTTAGAATTGCATCAACCATATAATAGTGGATCATAACATGCTAGTGCATCTCAATGAATTAGAATATCATCAAAAATCAGGGCATTGATTAATAAATCAATATTATATTCACCCTTTGATGTCTTGTGGAAAACGGCAGCGTGGTTTTTAACCCTTCATCCTCCCTACTTTAATTTTCTGAAATAATGACCTTTGGGCTTTCATTGGCTGTAAGCTATAATCATCAACATTAACAGAAATAAACACTTGAAATAGATCACTCTGTGTGTAATGACTCTATATGTTTCACTTTTTGTATTGAATTACTGAAATAAATTAACTTGTTTGATGATATTCTAATTCAGTGAGATGTACTAGTATCACTATGGTTGTCAATAATGGATGGACCAGACGCCAGAGATACAATGGAATTCAGCTTATGTGGAGCCCCAGGCTTTGGGATACTCGGGCATCAGGCTCCCTGGGTAGTGTTGCTGTGTCACAGGGAGTGGTGGCCGTGCCTGATACCATGTTTTGGGTGACACTTCAAAAATGGGTTATATTTACAGGGGATTCTATATACAGTTCACGTGACGCCACCTGTATTTTCTGGTGATAGGTCACCAGCGCCGCCACAGTCCGCCGGAGGTAGCTGGTAATGCGGCTATGATGACTAAGCCCCCTACAGGCAGGGCTGTTCCTCCGGGGCAGCATTCCTGGAAGGGAACAGGTTGCAGTAGAAAAACACTCGCAGAAGCAAAGTCACTTTCTCCTGGGTACTTTACTGTCAACTTGTAGCAGCATCAGATACAGTTCACAGTTCAGCATTAGATGTTACAAGAACAAGTAGCTTAAAGGGATCCTGCCACCCCAAATCGCCTCCTAAGCTATCAAAACATGTCCCTGCAGCATCCCATCACTAAACTCATACTCCTTTTGGCTCAGAAAAGCATCCTGTAAAAGTGAAGAAAAACGTTTTATAACTTACTCATTAGTGATGATAATGAGCTGGGGCTATATTCTTCAGTCCCTAAGGCTGGCCCCAGCTCATTATCATCACTAATGAGTAAGTTATAAAACGTTTTTCTACACTTTTACAGGATGCTTTTCTGAGCAAAAAGGAGTGTGGGATTACTGATGGGATGCTGCAGGGACATGTTTTGATAGCTTAGGAGGTTTTTTGGGGGTGACAGGATCCCTTTAATGGGTGGCTGCAAGTGGATCCCAGGTGGTATGGTGGAACCCTTGGTGTGCCTACGTTAACTAACCCGTGTACGTTCTTCCCCGCTTAGGATTGATCTATACCCAGTGGCTCCGTGTAGGTAGTATCGGGAGTCCTCTCCCTCGTTGGTGAGGAAGCAGGCAGACCGCTCCGATGGCAGAGTGCTGTGCCCGATAAACAAGCCACAGCAGCCGGTTGCCGACTGCAAAGCTGGACTTTGGCCGGATCCTTGGGCCTGGCATTCCCAAGGTGGACTGGAGTATCCCCTGGAGTATGGGCGCTCCACTCTGAGGACCTCCCTTACTATCTAGGGCCGGACTTCTCTTGTCGGCCGCCCTCTTTTAGGACCTCCTCAAGGTCCCTTCATCTTCCCTCCGATGCGGCTTGAAACAGCTCCGGTTTGACCTTCTGCCTCGTTCCACTTAGTCTGAGCTTTCCTAACTCCTCTCCTTTTCCTCCATCTCCTCCAACTCTCGGTCAAAGACCTCGAGCCAAAGACCTCCTTGATCCCCCTAGAGGTGAATATATCCCCTCCCGGGTAACCTCCCACCATTGTACTAATGTGGGAGTGCTGGGAATGGGTCCCACCCACCATCCTAGGGTCCACCTGCAGCTGGAGTATTTACACCTCTTTTATGGGTGTAGTACCCCTCTGTGACACCTGCATATGCGGGGCGCCACAGGAGAAAGAAGGAGCAGAGAAAATGCCTATGATGCGGATATAGATACGGAGTAATGCCAAAGGCAGGATGCAAGGATATAGATAAAAATGAGTCCCAGGCCGGGAAATTCAAAATTAAATTCTTAGTAATCTACTATCCTTGTGTATATAAATTGCATGGTGCTGGGGCAATATAGGCCTAGGTGCCAGAGGGCAAGGAAAGCTGAGATTGGTGTGCTAAAGATGCATGGTACCCTGAGAAAATATATTACCCAGTCAGCGCAAGAAGGAGGCTGGCAAGAAAGCCGGACGCGTATCGCCGCCTAAAGTAGCTTTGTCAGGAGCTGATTCTACTGTTCCAACCACTGAGAAATCTGCACGTATTACCCGATGATTTTGTTTCTGGATGTCCCACTATACACTGCAAAAGGAGAAACATGCTCTGAACGTGCAGAAAGACTTGACATTACCTCCTAATCGCAGGTTAATTTATGTACAGGATATTTCACAGACTGTTGATAATCACATCCACTTTGCTGCTGCTGTAAATCCACTGCAGATATTCTGGCTGCAAATCCAAAAGCAAAAGTGACACGCGCACCAGGGCCATAGTCATTTTCGGGGTGTAGCTGGGCCCCATGGGGCGCCATTCATCTAGTGGTGCAGAAGAATCGTACTGGGGAGCCCATTGGTCAGGTGGCAGAGCCAATGGGTAGCTTTCAGACACCCTGCATCATTTTGTATCAGTGTGAATGGTGTCCTAAGCAAGCCTATTATGTGCATGGCAGGTCGCCTCCCACAATTTGTTGTAGGTAGAGATGATTTTTATCAGCCTGCACCTGGACCTTGCTTCACACAGTGGGGTCTGACTGCGTCCTGCAAGTGCAGTGTTGGTTGTCGGCCATTAGTTCCCAGTCTCCTTCTTTTGGTTGAGTCATGAACAATGACCTTAACTGAGACAAGTGAGACCTGCAGATCTTTGGATATAGTTGAGGAGTCTTTTGTGATGAGTTGTCGCTTAGCTCTTGTCGTAATTTTGGTCAGCCAGTCACTCCTGAGAAGATTCACTACTGTTCCATGTTTTGCCATTTGTGGATAATGATGGTTCTCACTGCGGTTCCCTGAAGTCCCAAAGCTTTAGAAATGGCTTTATAACCTTTTCCACACTGATAGATCTCAAATACTTTGTTTCTCATTCGTACTTTAATTTCTTTGTATCATGTCATGATGTCTAGCTTTTGAAGATCTTCTAATCTACTTTGTCAGGCAGGTCTAATTTAAGTGATTTCTAGAGTGAGAACAGGTGTAGCAGTAATCAGGCCTGGTTGTGGCTAGGGAAATTGACCTCAGCTTCCCAAAGATGTTATAAACCACAGTTAATTTATGTTTCAAGTGCAATCACTTTTTCACACAGGGCCCTGTAGATTTGGATCTTTATTTTCCTTAATAAACTGCATTCTGTGTTTACTTGTGTTATCTTTATCTAATATTTACATTTGTTTGGTGATGTGAAATACTGTATTTATACCATATTGACAAACACACAAAAGAATAAAAAATCAGGAAGGGGGCAAACACTCTTTTATAGCACTGTAAGTCCAAAGTGGAGGTGCTGGGAACTGACATTGATGTCCAGGTATTAGACACCTTTCTAATATATGGTATGCTATAATCTGATGAATTTTTTCACTCTTAGGCCAATCATGTTTGGAAATTGCAGATGTGACTGCGTTCCGGTGCTTGTTACTTGAAAATCCTTCATTTGCACTAACACCAAAGCTGTCATTAATGCACACAGGCTGCTGAGGCTGCATTCACATTACAGCATTCCTGAGCGCTGTCTGTGCAGAAAATTGCACCAATGTGATTTGACAGAGCTATTCAGGTTACATTTCTTCTTTTATATAAATTAAATGTTACAGGAAAAAAAAATCCCTGCATGCATTATCTTCCTTACTTTGGATGAGTGTTCTGTGTCCAGCATCTAACTTGTTATCTCTTGTTTACTTTACAATAATACTGTTTGTTTGTTCATTAGCATGTCTGTAGAAAGTTCTGCACCCTTAGCAAGCTAATAACCTTTATCTAGTGACTTATAGTGCTTTGGCACCCTCTAGTGGCCGAAACCTTTCTTGACATTTCTATTTTTTATGTATGATACTCCTCCTCTTTGCAATGCATTATGGTGGTCAAGTCTCTATTTTCCCATCATCCTGCCTCTCTTGCAATCGCATTGCTGGTGAGAGTTTATGTTTTCTTCAATTATTTACCACTCTAAATTTAACCCCAGTTTGCTCAGTTGTATCCCAGGTTAGACTCTAGTCTGCAAGATGTTCCATGCATATTGTATAGCTGTATCATTCATGCACTGATTGTATGTATCCCTATTGTCCCAGGTTTCACCGAATTAAACTAGAACGTTCAATAAAATATAGACTTCATCTACACTCTCCTTATTGGACCCAGTATATCGGTTTAGCTGCCTGTTTAGCTTCATGAGCCCTAGGCCCATTTAGTTAGAACAGGGCAATGAGACATGAATACTTTTTCATGGTATTGTATTTGTCTATAAGGCTGCTGAGTTCGGGTCAGGAGACCTTCTACGGCCAGTCCGTGCATTGCGGTCCATGCTCAGACCATTTTTTACGGCCATCTGAACATCCCCTAACTCGTAGTTGCGTGAATGCCCAAACTCAGCAGGAGGTTATTCATGCAGATATGATTTTCCATACATCTCTGCCACCATTGTACACCCCAGATCCCTCTACTCTCCTTTCTGCAGATTCACAGCCCATTCTGCCTGCATCTGATGCTGCAGATAAGACTTGTTTACTCAGTTTGTGGGATAAGTCATGCAAGCTTGATTTGCATCGGATCACAAGCTCCCTCCAGGCTGCGAGCGCTGCTGGATCATGGGAGCGACGTTTAGTTCCAGTTAGATGAGGAATTAGGTGGTTTTATTTCAGGAGTCTGGGAATCATAACAAAATGCTAACGTAATCTGACGAAGGTATCTGGTGCTGTTTTGGTGAATGGGACGGCGTTGTTAACTCTACATGGATCTTTTATTTAGTCCTTAGTATAGACCAACCTGTGTCAGAATGTATGATCCAGAAAGCCTGATACTCCATCATTTGTTTCCAGCACAAGTCTGGGGTATAATGTGGGATCCGAAACAAAATCTGAAGAAGAGAGAAGCAACAGGGATCAACAAATCGAAGTCATAGTATGCATTTCTGTTAACATTTCATTTCATACTTTTCTTTACCCTGCATACCTCTATAGCTAGGGTGGAGAACTTTAGGCATCGTAATGTTTTCAGGATTTCCTTAGCATTGCACAGAGGTTGGAATCATCACCAATACAGGTGATTATATTATCACCTATGCAATACTAAGGAAATCCTGAAAACCTGCACTGTTGGCGGACCTCGAGGCTTAGATTTCCCCACCCCTGCTATCTAGCTACCTGATAATCCAGAACATCCAAGGTCTCTTTGATTCCTGATTAAAGCAACTATTTTATGTTTTAAGGAACTGAATAAAAAAAAAAAAAACATCCCATAATATAGTGTTGAGGGGGCATTTGGTTTGCAGGCCCATTAGCAGCAGACAATGGTTGATGACTACAAGATCCCCATTGTAACTGCATCATGAAAAAAGAAGACAATCCTCAAGTGGCGAGATAATGGAAGTCATGATGGTGGAGCTACATATCGCTACTGACACCCACCAGCCAGTGGCCTCCAAACTCCTTTCACTTACCTCATCCTTTGGACTTACTCAATGGTCCTCCACAGCCACCCACACAGACAGACATACACTAGACCTCATCTTCACCCGCCTCTGTTCCCTATCTAATCTCACAGCCTCCCTCTTCCCCCTATCTGACCACTCACCTTCTCATCCTTGTCCTCCTCACTGGTCCCCCATATCCAACCACAAGCACATCCACGCACAAATCTCGCACATTTAGACATTCACCCACTCTCAGACTCTATTCCACCTCTGTCCTCTATATCTTCACTCCATGACACAGACAGTGCCACTGCTTTCTACAACGCCACCCTCACATCAGCCATAGACTCAGTTGCCCCTCTCATTCATCGCAAGGTGCGACAAATCAATAGGCAACCCTGGCAATAATCTCACCAAAAAACTTCGACATGTCAAGGGCTGCGGAGCAGCAGTGGAAGAAATGCGCCTACCAGACGACTTCACAAGTTTCAAACAAGCTACACTCGCCTTCAAAGCATCCCTCACCTCGGCTAAACAGACCTACTTCACAAACCTTATATCTTCCTTATCCTACATCCCCAAACAACTGTTCAGCACTTTTAACTCTCTCCTCCCACCGCTGCCCCCTCCGACCTCCCTCATCTCGTCTGAGGGCTTAGCCACATAGTTCAAAATTAAGATTGACCAAACAAGGCAAACCTTTATTGTTCAACCACCCCAACACCACTCCATATACCAGACCTCTGCCCTTCCCTCATAACCTCACTCTCCAACATCAATGAAGGAGAGCTTACTCGTCTCCTGTCCAAATCACACCTCAACACCTGTGCACTTGACCCCATCCCTTCCCACCTCCTCCCCAACCTCACTAACAAGCTCATCTCAGCCCTAACC
The DNA here is from genome assembly GCA_033576535.1 of Allobates femoralis. NCBI lineage: Eukaryota > Metazoa > Chordata > Amphibia > Anura > Aromobatidae > Allobates > Allobates femoralis. Next base: position 415,071,199 of record JARQOC010000006.1, on the reverse strand, counting down.
CACCTCTTCAATCTATCACTTTCTTCTGGGACCATCCCCTCGGCTTTCAAACATGCCACCATCACGCCCAACCTCAAAAAGCCAAACCTTGACCTGACTGCTAGGATTAGCTACTGCCCCATATCGCTGCTCCCGTTTGCTTCCACTCCTTGAGCAATAAGTCCATGCTCAATGTTCCTCCCACCTCTCATCTAACTCTCTTCTTCACAATCTACAATACAGTTTCCGGCCCCAACACTTCACCGAAACTGCCCTAACCAAAATTACCAACGACTTACAGCCAAAGCCAACAGACAATTCTCCATCCTCCTCCTTCTAGACCTGTTCTCTGCCTTTGACACAGTCGACCATTCCCTCCTACTTCAGATAATTTCTTCCCTTGGCATCAAAGACTTTGCTCTGCCCTGGGTTGCCTCATATCTTTCCAACCGCACATTTAGTGTTTCCCACTCCCACACTACCGCCTCATCCCATCCTCTCTCTCTGTTGTAGTCCCACAAAGCTCTGTCCTGGGGCCCCTACTTTTCTCCATCTATACCCTTGGCCTAGGACAACTCATACTTCCCATGGCTGTCAGTACCACCTGTACGCTGACAACACTTAGATCTATCTCTCTGGCCCAGATATCAACTCTCTGCTGTCCAGAATCTCAGAGTGTCTGTCAGCCGTATCCTCCTTTTTCTCGTCTCGCTACCTAAAACTCAACATAGACAAAACCGAACTCATCATCTTTCCTCCATCCCATTTTTCATCTTCACCACCTGATCTATCTATTATGGTAAATGGCATCATACTCTCTCCCACACCTCAAATTTGCTGCCTTGGACTAACTCTCGACTCTGCCCTGTCCTTCAAACCACACATCCAAACTCTCGCCACCTCCTGTCGCCTCCAGCTCAAGAATATTTCCAGAATCCCTCTTTTCCTCAGCCCTCAATCTACCAAAATTCTTGTACATGCCCTCATCATCTCCCACCTTCACTACTGCAATATTCTCCTCTGTAGCCTCCCTGCTAATACTCTTGCACCTCTCCAGTCTGTCCTCAACTTTTCTGCCCGACTAATCCACCTCTCTCCTCGCTACTCCCCTGTATCTTCCCTCTGCAAATCCATCCACTTGCTCCCAATTCCCAAATGAATCCAGTTCAAGCTACTAACACTGACCTACAAAGCCATCCATAAACTGTCTCCTCCCTCTCTCTCTAGATCCCTATGATCTGTGGCTACCATCCAGCCGAGCAGGTGATGTGAGCCCTGCAAGCGACTGCTTCAGTCCTCTGGCTCTCTCTGCCACTATGCCCTGGATGGGCTACCGGGCATATCAATCTGATAGCCTCCAGGTTCTGTGGCTAGGTCCTGGAAACCTGACCATTTAGGGCTGGCAGCAGATGCGACCAGTCGGCCTCGTGGCCCAACAAAACCACTGTCTGGAACAACTCCTGTTGCCTACCTCTCCATATCCTAACTCCTCCCTCCAACCAGACGTGACATTACACAGAATATTAAATGCAAGAAAACTTGTGGAAGTGTGGCGCCCCACTCTGTCGGTGCCACAGAGGGGTACTGCACCCATAAAAGCGGTGCAGATATCCTATCTGCAAGTAGATTTCAGGATGGTAGGCGGAACCCTAAACCCACACCCCACACTAGTCACACGGTGGGAGGGACCCCGGGAAAAAAGATTACCGCTGGGCCCGCATACCTAGTACCGGTCCCATTGGGCCGAGGTAATAATGTGTTTTATATGTGTAACGTTAAATTCATGAGCCTCCGAGAAATGGGAAGAAATTTAAGCTTGCGTGAATGTAAATAGTTCCCGTTGATGTTGATGATTAATGTTTATAAAATTGTTTTTTCACTTCCCCGTAGACAGGTGTAGATACTCACGGATGAATATATTCAATCAAGGGGTATGTGGTGCCCCACTATGTCGGTGCCACAGAGGGGTACTGCACCCATAAAAGCAGTGCAGATATCCCACCTGCAAGTAGATTTCAGGATGGTAGGCGTAACCCTAAACCCACACTCCACACTAGTCACACGGTGGGAGTGACCCCGGGAGTGTATATAGTAGCCCCAGGGGGAGAAAGGAGGGCCTTCTGCCGGAGCCTGCCTAGGCTTCAGGTCTCGGCCGGTCTGTCTTTGACCGCCGGTCTCAACCTCCAAGGGTTGGAGAGTTAGGAAAGTTCAGGATGGGAACCTGAGGCACGAAAGACGAAGGGAGACAGAAGAATAGATCCCAAAAGAAGGAGAAAGGAGCAAGGGACTCAAGCGAGGGAGTTCGCTCTAGGAAAGCAACCGGGTACCGGAGCCCGCACATGTAGGAACCTTCACGGCCTGTTGATTGGGGGTATCTTCAGATACAGCCCTGACTCCAAAAGCACTCACTAGAGGGGAATCAGGCCCGCGGTAGTTGGCTGCGGTGATCAACAGAAGGTTCACCCGACGGGAGCAAAAGGGAGGTAAAGAGGAACAGCAGGAGGTCAGACCTAATCTTTAAGAGCTCTGACTTCACACCGCCACTGAGAGGCAGGGGAACAAAAGGAACAAGAAAGGCACACACGAGGGATCTGTCTACCAACCATAAAATCTACTTGCAGCCCGTAACCATTTGTCTGATAACATCATACTGCACTGTGAACTGTAATGATGTTGAGTTCCAGTAAAGTACCCGGTAAAGTGACTTGTCGACTCTGCTGCATCTTTCCTTGCAAACTGATTCCCTCCACAGAATCGCTGCCCCTGCGGTCCAGTCCTGCCTGCGGAGGACTACACCATCATTGCCGCAATACCATCGACCACCGGAGGACTGTGGCGGCGCTGGTGAGCATCACCAGGTACTGCAGGTGGCGTCACGAACAAACTCTATATTATTTTCCCCTTATTCATTGACCACCAGGGCCACAGCGTCAGGCAGCCACCCGTGACCTCCAGACTGAGCCTGAGATCTGAGTACCCTGCCCTGGGTGAGTCAGAAGCCATACCACAGGGGCGCCACACATCAATATCAGATTGTTTGGGATCAGACACTCGGCACCCCTTCCCTTTGGCAGTGAAGCGGTGTTCTGCTGCATTCACTATTTATATGCAGCCTCTACCCGTTCTGATAACAGTCGATGGGAAGGGTGTGCCAGGTGTCTGACCCCCAGCAATCTAATATTTTTTAAGAAGTTTTAAATAGGAACAGTGAAATAAAACTGTTGATTAAGAAAATATAAAAGGAAGAAAATTAAGGGGAACGTCTGAGGTGAGGGAAATATGGAAGGATGGGAGGGAGATGGAGAACCAAAGAGCGTATCAAGACCTACTTAATAGATGGAATTTGTTGAGACAAATTAGAATCTAGGTGTTTGTAAGTGTAGGGGTGGTGAAGCAGAAGGAGTATGGTGACTGGATCCTCCCCAGGGTGACTGTATTTTCCCGAATTTATCTACCTTATAAGATAATATAGTTGTTAGTTTCTAATTAATCATATTCCCAGTAGCGTAGCTAGCGGGGGGGCAGGGGGGGCGAGCGCCCCAGGCTCCCCCGACATCAGGGGCCCATTGTCCGCCCCCTAGGGGGGCCCCGCGCCCCCTGGGGGGCCCCCGTGCCCCGTGCTGCCAGCCGGCTGCCGTGCCGGCCGGAGAGGAGGAAGGACGCAGACGGGACTTCCTGTCTTGCAGTCTGCCCGCCCCTCCTCACCTCCTCCTTACAGCAGACGCACACGGCAGCCGCGGTGAGTCTGCAACGGCCCGCACCTTTAACAAGAGGTGTGTGAGAGAGGGGTGCTGAGGGTGTCAGGCTGTGCAAGGGTGATGAAGGATACAGGGAGGCTGGAGGATGGGATCTGCAGGGGGACAGAGGATGGGATCTGCAGGGGGACAGAGGATGGGATCTGCAGGGGGACAGAGGATGGGATCTGCAGGGGGACAGAGGATGGGATCTGAGGGGGACAGAGGATGGGATCTGCAGGGGGACAGAGGATGGGATCTGCAGGGGGACAGAGGATGGGATCTGCAGGGGGGCAGAGGATGGGATCTGCAGGGGGGCAGAGGATGGGATCTGCAGGGGGACAGAGGATGGGATCTGCAGGGGGACAGAGGATGGGATCTGCAGGGGGACAGAGGATGGGATCTGGAGGGGGACAGAGGATGGGATCTGCAGGGGGACAGAGGATGGGATCTGCAGGGGGACAGAGGATGGGATCTGCAGGGGGGCAGAGGATGGGATCTGCAGGGGGACAGAGGATGGGATCTGCAGGGGGGCAGAGGATGGGATCTGCAGGGGGACAGAGGATGGGATCTGCAGGGGATAGAGGATGGAAACTGCAGGGGATAGAGGATGGACACTGCAGGGAATAGAGGATGGAGAGCGCAGGAGGATGAAGAGCGCAGGAGGATGGAGGATAGAGAGCGTAGGAGGATGGACAGCGCAGGAGGATGGAGAGCGCAGAAGAATGGGGACTGCAGGAGGATGGGGAGTGCAGGAGGATGGAGGACAGGGAATGCAAGAGAGGATGGAGGATGGAGAGCGCAGGTGGATGGAGCGTGCAGGAGGATGGAGGGTGCTGCAGGATGGTGGATGGGGAGTGCAGGAGGATGGAGAGCGCAAAAGGATGCAGCGTGCAGGAGGATGGAGGATAGAGAGCGCAGGAGGACAGAGAGCGCAAGAGGATGAAGAGCGCAGGAGGATGGAGCACACAGAAGGATGGCAGGAGGACAGAGAGCGCAAGAGGATGAAGAGCGCAGGAGGATGGAGCACACAGAAGGATGGCAGGAGGACAGAGAGCGCAAGAGGATGAAGAGTGCAGGAGGATGGAGCACACAGAAGGATGGCAGGAGGACAGAGAGCGCAAGAGGATGAAGAGTGCAGGAGGATGGAGCACAGAGAAGGATGGAGCGCGCAGGTGGATGGGGAGCGCAGGAGGATGGTGAGTGCAGGAGGATGGAGAGTGCTGAAGGATGGAGAGTGCTGAAGGATGGAGGGTGCAGGAGGATGGAGGGTGCAGGAAGATAGAGGATGGGGAGTGCAGAAGGATGGAGAGTTCAGGAGGAGAGTGGCCCAATTCTTAGGGGCGGCAGCTGCGGCAAATTTTTCCACCGCCCAGGGCGCCACAAACACTTGCTACGCCACTTGGGGTGGCACGAGAATTCTCTGACAGCAAACCCCCCCCCCCCCCCCACTCTTCACATGGGGGCCCTGGGTGCAGATCTCGCCCCCGGGCCCAGAGCAGGCTAGCTACGCCACTGCATATTCCGTTTCTTTACTCCCAGGAAGTCTAGCCTCGGTTTTCTCCAAACAGAAGCGATAGTCTGTTTAATTGCAAGAAAGTGAAAAAAATAAAAGTATGAGAGTATTTCAGAATATTATGGATGGATTTTTTTAATAAGACCTCCCAGGGGATTTTCTTTCGGTAATGACCTGTGATTAAGGGAAAAAAATAGTACACTCTAATCCAGAGTCTGCGTGCCTTGGGGCAGAGCTATCATGTTCAATACTTGTTACCTGTAGATTGGCAGCCTCTGAAACAAAGAGAGAAGTAGTTGGGAATAGATTTAGCTACTCTGGCCAGAGTCAAGTACAATCTCATCATGACTATTATTTGTTGGTAGAATTGAGATACTAACCCGGTTTTCCTCTACTAGGATAACACCCTTCTAAATCGACTTGTTGCCGCAGTTAAAGTAATAAACCCTGTACCCACATGCTGCTGCTCAAGTAACATTCTCGAGAACTAAGGGAACTGCGCAGGCACTAATGCCGCTTGCAAGGAAGAGAGGAAGAGGGTCCCATAGGGTGGAGGAGGGGGGTTAACAGCAGCGAGGCGTTTAGGTCCAGGGAGGGGAGTATACCTTCTGGACCTAAAGTAATTTCTTATAAAGTGATTATTTTGGTGTCCCGGGCGGAGCGGCGATAAGAGCCACCTTCACAAAATGCATAGTCGCTGCTGAAGGTGGCTCTTTTAGTTTAACAGGCCCTGGGGGGGGGGGGGGGTGACAAAAATATGCTGTGAAATATTTGGGAATTGCAGCTATTTTCCTACAAAATCTCCTCATTTCAGGGGCTCAAAAGTATTGGATAAATGAACTTTACCATAATAAAATGTTCATGTGAAATACTTTATCTTTTTATGTCTTTCTAGATGTGCACAAAAGTGCTGTCAACAACAGTATTGTGCGCCTTTGAAAAGAAGGACACCGATGAACAGAGGCCAAACGGAGTCCAGAGTAACTCTGCTGCCTAATTAGGGAATTAATCTATCAGGGGTTTCACCTGAATCACGTATTTCAGAGATGTAGCTGGAAAACCTAATGTATGTGCTCAGCACAGAGCACAGTATAAATGTGAACTGATCCACAATGTTATGTACCCAAAACTGCCAACTATAGCATTCAACCAGGAGCGGGCTGGCAGATCTTGCCCAGGGGGGCAGTCCAGTATTCCCGGCCAGCGCCCAAGTGAGGACCGGGGAAAAGTTGGGTGCTGGCGGCAAGGCGAGGACCTTGGGTACTGGTGGCAAGGTGAGGACCGGGGGTAGGGGGGGGGAGTGCCAGCGGCAAGGCGAGGACCGGGGGAGGTTTGCTTGCTGTTGGCAAGGTGACGACCGGGGGGGGTGGTTTTCCTAGCGCTGCTTTGCTCACCTTCTGGCTGGCTGCTCCCGCTGCTCTGATCCCGCATCCCGCCTGCTAGGTCCCGGGTCCCGCTGTAAATCAAGTGAGTGCGCGGCCGCTCAGGCCTGGGGACAAATGCCTCCCTGCCACCTGGGCCAGTCCGCCCCTGCATTCAACTTAACGGACAAAAAAAACAAAGTCCCCACTCAGATCTGTCATTTGGTAACGGAAATATAGGGGGCTTCCACATTACTGGTAGCACAAAGGTTCTGGAAACACGCTATGGCTCCTTGAAACAAGAAAAGTAGCAAAATCTGCACTTCCAACTCTAAATGCCACCCTCCCTTCTGAGCACTACAATGTCTAAACAACAGTTAATGTCCACATGGTTGGCATTGTAGTAGTGAGGAAGCAAACTTAATTTATGGGGTGTCTGTTTCCAGAAGCACAAGAACACAAGTTGGGCACAATGTAAGTTGTAATGCACTACAATGTACTGGGCACTTCAAGGGCTTATATGCAATTTTCAATTCTGCAACATTCACTGTGCTTGACTCTATGGGTGTTTTCCAGTGACAAAATTGTCAGTATACCCATAGATTACTGGTAATTCCCGAAGGGGTGTAATGTCCAAAATGTGGACATGTGAGGGGGTTTCTATTGTTCTGGCACTTAGGGATTCTGCAAAAGGAGTCTACAAAACCGTTCTAGGAAAATCTGTTCTAAAAATCAATTGGCTCTTCTTGCCTCCTGAGTCCAGTGTGGCCAAACAGTACTGTACAGTCACTTGTAGGGTATTTCTATTGTGAGGTAGCTCACGCCTAGGGAACTCGCTAGGCAATGGAACAGACACCAAGAACCATGTTTTTCAACAAAACAGAATATAGTAGTTTTGAACACTTAGTTGAGAAGAGAAAGCGGGCACTGACCTTGTTGCATTGAAGTCCTGTGTGCAGAGGCATTCATGGATCTGGGTTGCTCAGCTCTAGATGCAGGGATCAATTAAGAACTTGAGAAGAAAACAGCGGCACTCCGAGATCCTTTTTTCCATGAACAGCTTTATTCCAAATAATTTACATCGGTGGGTGCAGGGAAGGTAGGACGGAGGGACAACTGTGACCGTTTTCGCGTGCTCTGCACGCTTCAGCGGGTCATGTGTACCCAATACACAATATAGTAGTTTATTTGTGAACGTCATAAACCGCTTATTACTCACATATACCACATAAATTATACAGGTTACATATCATAGGCTATTTACATGGTAACATGACATCACAATTCACATTACATACATCATATACACTGGAGCACTAACTACAACTCCATCGAACATCAGAAGTACTAACTCCAGTTCCTTTTTGCGCTTCTGTCCTCCTAGCCGTATCTACCCTTCACATTTTCATATAATGAATTTTCACTCATCAACAGGGACATTATAGACCTCCCAGTCTGTCCCCAATGGCAATTACAGCCACCTGGCCCTTTGACAGGGATCATCCCCCATCATATTCACACTTGGATACATCATAAATGGCACATTCATAATAAAAGGTCTGTGCTTAGATCACAATAACAGGCGTCAGGGGCGTAACTGTGGTGCCCCACATGGTCAGGCGTCACAGTGGGGTATTGCCCCCGTAAAAGAGGTGTAATCTTCCCCAGCTGCAAGTGGATCCTAGGTTGCTGGGTGAGACCCATTCCTGCACTCCCACATTAGAATAGAAGTGGGAGGTTACCCGGGAGGGAGATATATTCACCTCTAGGGGGAACAAAGAGTAGTTGTAGTCGGAGTGAGAAGTAAGAGGAGAAGGAGTGTGGAGCGAGGTGGAAGGTGAACCCAATAACTTGAGGGCTGCAGCCCTCTTGCTGTAAAAGACAACCCAGACAGCTCTACGCTGATCTGGAGGGGAGAGAGGATCCTGAGGGGATCCTGACATCCACTTGCAGCCACTCGTAGAGCTACCTGCTTAACATCTTGCTGAACTGTAGACTCTGTATTTTACTGCTGACCGTTTACAGTAAAGTACCCGGGAGAGAGTGACTTTGCCTTTGTGTCTTTTTGCTGCAGAATTAAACCTGTTTGCTTTCAGGAATGCTGACCCGGAGGACCAACTCCACCTGTAGGGAGCTTTGCCATTTTAGCCGAATTACCAACGACCTCCGGAGGACTGTGGCGGCGCTGGTGACCCATCACCAGGTACTACATCTGGCGTCACATGACAAACTCTAATCCCTGTACATACACCCCTTATTGAAGTGTCACCCAGGCCACGGGCTCAGGCGCTGCCACCTGTGACATCCCCGTGAAAGCACCCACCGAGCCTGATACCCGAGTACCCCAGGGCCTGGGGCTCAACATATATTACTGGCATCACAAACAGGATCTCGTGCCCGGTATTACCGGGTACTGTGTGTCTTGGACTTTTGAAACAAACTTTTCCCGCCTTTGCTTGGCGCCAAAAATGGGTTCCCGCCATCACTGAAGGAGGACCCAAGATGGCGCCGTAGCCATGTACTAAACACTATGTGTAGGCCCGGTGGTGTGCCTCAGCCAATAGTAGAAGGAGGGCCAAGACAGAGACGCCAAAAAGTGTGGCCGCCCCGATTGCCATCAATCAATCAGGGGGGTGGCCCACAGGAAGTGCTCCGGGAGTGGCTGCCAATAAAGAAACAAACCGGAAGAGAAGGAGAGACAAACAGGCACCCCGTTGGAGAGACATCGTGCCTGAGGTCGAAGAACAGGCCAGAGCCGCACAAGGAGACCCAGCAGTGGCGTCCCTCTTATCACTAGAGGGGGATGCTGACTACTGGAGAGACGCTTTTGGACGGCTCCGCCAGGACATGGAGGGAGCCCTGGCATGGGTGTGCCAAAGGTGGAGCGCGGAGAGGGCCTGTGAACTGAGAACAATGAGAGAAGGCCGAGAAGCGCGAGAGGTAGCAGTAGCAGTGCAGGCAGTCGTGGAGTACCGTGCCTCCTTACCACCCGTACCGCCACCCGTCCAGACCCGGGACGCAGGGACTCAGACCGAAGCCCCTGTAGCACCATCGTCCTGTACCCGCAGCTATCTCCAGCTAGAGCCAGCGCGGACGTCCCCTACAGAACCAGATGTGATCGTGGAGGCTGAAAAGGTGGAGAATGAAACAGACTTTGAGGAACCGGAGGATGTAGAAGAAGCTTCAGGAGGAAGTACCCCAGAGGCTGCATGGTGGTCTGCATAACAGCGGCAAGGTACCCCTACCATTGTAAGCACAGCAGAGATCATATCGTCGCCCAGAGTCCCAACCGGCAACTTGCTACCACCAGAATACCAGTCGTCCTTGAACCAGCGAGATCAATTGGCAAGACAAAGACGCAGAGAAGAATGGTTCCAAAAAGAACAGGCAACCCGGCGACTTCGTGATGAAGCATGAGCACAGCCCCCGCTTCAATTGGAGTTGCACCGCCAAGGAACTGTAGTTTCTGTTTACCACGACGAAGGATGGGGATTCCTACGTGAACCCGGACTTCAGGAGGACATCTTTTTCGCAAGATGAGAAGTTGAATCGTACCTGCGGCGTGGACACCCGGATTGTGATCTGTACCGAGGTGAGCAGGTTTCCTTTGAAAGGCATCCAGGCCCCTTAGGCTGGTTTGCAATACATATATCCGCCAAAAATAGACTCCCGTTGCAGAGACTATGACTGTAAATAGCCCCTTTATCCAGCTTTATTCCCCTGCATTATGAAGACTCAGAGTCATGGACTCCTGTGCAGAACTTTTATTTTTCTTACAAGTTGATGATGTGTGATATAAATATAGCGGTCCGGCGGTGATAACTCACACTGGACTGTGCTGTTAGTACCGGTCCCCATTGGGCCGAGTTAGATTAGAAAGTATTATGTTTATGCAGATAGTAACAGCCGGAGAGTAATATCTTTGCAAACAGGTAACCCGTGGACCGAGGGGTCTAAAATAACTGTTGCAATGTGTGTGTAACGTTATAAGAAAATGTGCCTCCTAGTGATAGGAAGAAGCTAAAGTATGCTTGATTGTATATAGTTTACCCGTTGATGTTGAATTAAAAAAGACAAAAATGTTTCTCATTCTCCGGTTTAACAGGTACCTATACTCGATGACGAGTATGTTTCATCAGAGGGGTATGTGGCGCCCCACATGGTCAGGCATCACAGTGGGGTATTGCACCTGTAAAAGCGGTGTAATCTTCCCCAGCTGCAAGTGGATCATAGGTTGGTGGGACCCATTCCTGCACTCCCACATTAGAATAGGAGTGGGAGGTTAGATATATTCACCTCTAGGGGAAACAAAGAGTAGTCGGAGTGAGAAGTGAGAGGAGAAGGAGTGTGGAGCGAGGTGGAAGGTGAACCCAGACAGCTCAACGCTGATCTGGAGGGAAGATGAGAGAGGACCCTAAGGGGATCCTGAGAGAGGGTGCCTGACGCGGGAGTCTGGGCCCTAGAGAGAAAGAGGGAACCCCAGCGTGGAGCGACCATACTCCGGGAATTCTCCAGTCCACCACGGGAACGCCGGACCCGAAGAAATGGCCAGAGTCTACCTCTGAAGTCATCAACTGGCTGCTGCGGTCTACCTACAAGGAGTCATTGGGTATAGACTCATCTTAGGCGGGGAAGAAAGGACACGGGTTCCTTCAACTAAGGCATACCACGGGTACCACCATACCACCTGGCATCCACTTTCAGCCACCTGTAGAACTACCTGCTTGATTAACATCTTGCTGAACTGTGGACTCTGTATTTTACTGCTGTTTACAGTAAAGTACCCGGGAGAAAGTGACTTTGCCTCCGTGTCTTTGTGCTGCAGAATTCAACCTGTTTGCTTACAGGGATGCTGCCCCTGAGGACCAGCTCCACCTGTAGGGAGCTTTGCCATCTTAGCCGCATTACCAATGACCTCCGGAGGACTGTGGCGGCGCTGGTGACCCATCACCAGGTACTACAGGTGGCGTCACATGACAAACTCTAATCCCCTGTACATACACCCCTTTTTGAAGTGTCACTCAGGCCACGGGCTCAGGCGCTGCCACCCGTGACTTCCCTGTGAAAGCACCCACCGAGCCTGATACCCGAGTACCCCAGGTCCTGGGGCTCGACATAACTTGAAGCTCATGGGCCCCAATGCGAAAGCTCCAATGGGGCCCCCAAGTATTGCATATCTTTAATAGCAATAGTCTTTTTCTATAGGCCAAAGGAACTTTCGGTGCACCTTAGGCTCCAGTGCCCTGTACGCCCCTGCAAGGAGTGACCGGCGTATCTCCTGACCTGAGCCAACTGCCTCATATTTACCTCATATGAGCTGGTTGAGGTCTGGATCATGGATGTGTGAACCTGACCTAATCTTGAAATGCCACTCTGGCAGCTAAATAAACTATGCTCGTCTTGCCTAATCCAACTAATAACTCAATTTTATACAGCAAGTACATTACTTATGTAGGATAGCAGAATTCTCACCAATAATGTGCAGTCACCAGTAGAGGGCAGTGTTGTTCTCCAGTAGGAGGACCAGGACTCTTCCTCTCTACTCAGCTATAAATGGTGACATTGGGACTATGGCAAGGTCACAATGTTATTGTGCCATGTACATTATGGAGCTATGATAAATTATCAGCGTCCCTTTGCATGTTTTACACACAGGCTCACAAGGTTCTCCAATTTAGTACAGATGACGAGCCATCAGTGCTTGTACAATGGAGGAGGGCTGACACTGACACTGTTCAGATTTAAAGTGCATTTATCAATTATGTATAATGGTTGAAGCTATTCTGTTATCAGGACCAAGACATTAATATACTAAAAGGTACCTTCTGCTACGATTAAAAGCCATAAGTGGTCCAAAATACATCTGCAGTGGTACCTATGTGGGATGGGTTTGTAAAGCCTGCATGATGTTTCCTAATTGTATAAGAATAAAGTAAAAGATTTTAAACAAGCTACGTGGATATGGCGTATTGCTGTCTCTCACATGTGACAGATAGGGATAAATGTATCAATAATTCTGACTGGAGAACTATGGACACAAGCAGTCCATGCCCTGGATGAGGGCTTGGGTACCTCTGCCCTGCTTCATTCACAGTGTGCATAATCATATGCTTGATGTCCAACACTGGCCTGTATCTGGGCGAGGAGGTTCTTCACAAGTGAAGTTAGTTCGTTCATTCTGTACTCCGGCCTATGTGATACAGTAGTCTCAGTGATGCCTATGTGTTGTACATACAGCAGCCTCAGTATCTTCTATGTGATGTATATACAGCACCTCAGTGTCTTAATGTTATGTATCCTGCAATCTCGGTGTGACTCACCGTAGCCGGGTCTTCACGTCTCGGGCGTTGCTTCTCCTGTCACGGTTCCGCGCCTGAGGCTGTGGGGCCCAGTGGCCAGATCAGAAAGGGGATTATTGAAAGGATAGGGATTAATTCTTACTTGTCGTGACGCCACCTGCGGGAATTCCGGTGATTTCACCGGCGCTGCTTGGGCCTCTGGGGGATGTACGGCAGCTAGATGGGACGCTCCCCACAGGATGAGCGGGAGTCCCCGGGGCCAGGAGCTGCACCAGATGGAGTATGGCAGCTCGGTAAGGCTGAAAGAGTAGATTTAAAACAGTTCTGAAGGAAACACAGACACCAGTGTCCTCTGCAACGGGTCTTTACTGTAACCGGCAAGATGGTACAGGGTATACAGTATTGGGTAACGGACCGGGGGGTCCCAGCAATGACGGTTGTTAGCTCAGAGTTCCGCGGTGTTCCTTCCTTAGCTTCTCTAGATGGGTTGCCGGTGTTGCCTTAGAGTACCAGGTCAGGGTACTTGGGAGACTTCTTATTGGCACCTAGCTGAATTAGGCTTAAGGTCCTGTGTCCCACGGGTGAGTCCCTGCTGGCAAGACAACTTAGGATGCGGCTATGGTGAGGTGCTTCATGGAAGCGGTTCCTTCACCCTGGTTTGCGGAGCTGCGGTGAACGTCTTGCTCGCCTCGGAACCAGTGATCCGGTAAGTGGTTCTTGGGCACAGGTATGATTGGACCCGTTAGGTAGTTGCCCGTGTCCCGGTCTAGGGCACCGCTATGGCGCCAGCCGGTGAGTGGTCTTCAGGGCTGCACGGAACTGTGCAGGGCCCTGCTTCTCCTACATTCCTCCTTCTGACGACTCTCTCCTTCTCCTACTTCACTCCTCACACTACTCCTACACTCCTCCCACCAGGACCTGGTTGGCCCTCTGTTCTAGTGGTGCATGTAGGGTATGGAGCTCTGAGTTTTAACCATGTCATCACCAAGACGGAAGATATTACATCTTCTGGCAGGGATGCAATACCTTCCTGTGACGCACTCGTTGCGGGGCGCCACAGGTGTCTCCCATGTGATGTACACAGCAGCCTCAGTGTCTTCTATGTGATGTATATACAGCATCTTAGTGTCTTAATATTCTGCTGTATCGGTGTTTCCCATGTGATGTACACAGCTGCCTCAGTAAAAAATAAAACAAGTTGCGTCAAACTGCTTGATCAATTGTATTAAAAAGCGGTTAAATCAGCCAAGTGCTCACCTGATTTCGTTGTGCCTGGGTCGCACAACTGACCGCCGAGCGGGGAACAATTAAGCGTGACCTCCGGGTCGGACGTGCCAAGCAGGAGGGGACGTGATGCAGTCCTTGTTCGTGCGAGTCGGGAGGTGACTCGCTGGATGGCGAGCGAGGGGCACGCTGACGAGACCTCCAACTCGTGGGAGTCCGATGCCGTGGGCTGTGCTGTGTTCCTTCGTCCTGCGAGTCGGCGAGTGGTGAAGTGCACGGATGGAGGTGGCGTGTGGTTGTGAGCACGGTCCGGGAGCCGAGCTGCTCAGACTCGCACTTCCCAGAGGGGAAGGCGTGCAAGTGTATAATGGAAATAGATAGGTATTAGCGCTCGGATTGCAACCAAACAAGGCTCACGGGATATTTACCTCAAGGCTTTATTAGATCAGTGTAGAATTCCAATTCTCCACAACGCGTTTCTGCGCTTAGTGCGCCTTTCTCAAGTGGTTGATGCCAAGGGAAGAAATTATCTGAAGTAGGAGGGAATGGTCGACTGTGTCCACTTGAGAAAGGCGCACTAAGCGCAGAAACGCGTTGTGGAGAATTGGAATTCTACACTGATCTAATAAAGCCTTGAGGTAAATATCCCATGAGCCTTGTTTGGTTGCAATCCGAGCGCTAATACCTATCTATTTCCATTATACAGCTGCCTCAGTGTCTTTTATGTGATATAAACCACAGTCTCGGTTTATCCTATGTGATGTGTAGACAGCAGTCTCAGTGTATCCTATGTAATGTATATACAAAATTCATGATGCCTCCTTTGTGATGTGTATATAGAGCAATCTTAGTGTATCCTGTGTGCTGTACATACAGCAGTTAGAGTATATGAGATGTATACAGCAGTCTCAGTGTCTCCTATATGATTTATATGCAGCAGTCTCGATATCTCCTGTGATGTATACAGCAGTCTTTGTGCCTCCAGTGTAATGTATACAGCAATCTCAGTTTCCTATATAATGTTTTCAGCCTTTCAATGTCGTCTGTGTGATGTATACAGTAGTTTCAGTGTCTCTTATGTGATGATGACAGCAGTCTCAATTTCTCTGTGATATATACAGTAGTCTTTGTATCTTCTATGTGAGGCATATACAGCGGTCTCAGTGTACCCTATGTAATTGATACAGCAGAGTCTCAGTAGACTATGTGATGCATATTGCAGTCTCTGTGTATCCTATATAATATACACAGCAGTTTCAGTGTACCTTATATGATTTATATACAGCATATGTATATACAGCAGAATTTTGGTGTCTCCTATGTGATGTAAAAAGAGATTCAGTATATCCTATGTGAAGTGTATACAGCAGAATCTGTTTTCTGTGTGATGTATGCAGCAGATGTGGTGCCACCTATGTGATGTTTACAGCAGACCTTCCACTGCTCGAGTGTTATAAATGTTACATGAGCATTAAGTCATTATATTAGGGGTGAGTTAATTAAATGTTTGACCAAATATAGCAGGGTAATTTCTAAGTTGATCATTTTGTACAGACACCAAATGATGATATAACTATCCAAATGGCCCTTGGCAGAAAAGGTCCCCCGCCCCTGCTTTCGATAGCCACATCTCTGGCTGAGCAGGCTACAAGGGAATGTACCTAAGGATATGTAGAGATAACCCAGCTCTGCTTCATAACCCGTCATAAAAATACACTAAATACTAAAAAGAATGAATAAATATAAGTTGCTGGTTCAGTGTTTTAAGCATCTTTTAACCTCTTCAGGATTCAAATATGTGAACCAGTCATAAGAAGTGACCTGCTGTCACCTGTTGTGGTATTTTGCGCTAAATTCTTCAGAATGACCCAAGAGGTTTATGAGTTTTGTGCAAATTCAAAATTTTAGTACATAAAACAAAAGTTGCATGATCCACTAAAAAGTCACAAAATATAGACCATAAATTCCTGCCATACATAAAATGACTTTGCATATGTGCAAAACTGTTGTGACTTTAAAAAGTCGCAATTCATGAATTGGTCATAAACATCTGTTGAAAAAAAAAACACTCCACCATTGGCAAACATTAAGAAAAAAAAAACAGTGAACACACATAAAATTTTAAATAAATTGTAAATTAGAAGAAAAATTTGATATGAATCAAAAATAGGCTAAAACACTAAGGCTACATTCACACACAGGGTTTTGGCTGCGTTTTGTGGGGAAACTGGACCAAAAACGGATCCTCACAAAATGCAGCCTTGCTTGTGTCTGAATACTGCTGCACTGTATACTCACCTCCCCGCGCTCCCATGGTGATCTCCAGCAATGTTCTCATACGGGAAGCTGCAGTGATCAGTGCCTAAAGGACCCTGCGCATGTGACTGAGTGACATCATTTAGTCACATGGTTCAGTGTCAGGTCCTCAAGCACCAGACAACTCACAGGTCCTACAGCCTCTGGGATGAGATGACATCGCTGGAGATCACCGTGGGATTGCTGGGAGGTGAGTACATAGCACTGCTGATAATGCCAAAAGAATTGACATGCTCATTCTTTGTGAGGATCCATTCTTGAGGCCAAGAACAGATCCGTAAAAAACGCTGTGTCTGAATGCCAAATTAAGAAATGCATTGCTTGGCTGGGACAGCTAACTTCACTGCATTTCACTGCAAAAACAGGTCCATTCAGGATGCAACAATAACGGTACAAGCACACTGTGTAAATGTAGCCTTAAGGGCCAGTTACACGCTACGATGTGGCAGCGATCCGACCAACGATGTGGATCGCTGCCACATCGTGAACTGATCGCTGGTGAGCTGTCACACAGGCAGACTCATCAGCGATCAGGACCAGCGAGAATGCTGGTAACCATGGTAACCATCGGTTAACTATGTCTGGCCCACAAGGGTCTGGGGTACTCAGATCTCGGGCGGTCGGATGCAGGGATGTCACGGGTGGTCGGTGCCTGAGCCTGTGCCCTTGGGTAACAATAAAAAGGGGTATTTACAGGGATAAAAGTTAATGGATGAATGTTGTGACGCCACCTGTAGATCCGGAGATGGCTCCGGCGCTGCTGCAGATCTCCAGGGGGATGGATGGCAGCAAGGTGTTGTATCTCCTTACAGGTAGAGCAGGGTCCCCCGGGGCAGTGTAGTGTGATGATAAGAATAGGGCAGCGCAGTCTCTGCTGTGAAACTGGAATGTCACAGTTAACCAGGAAGAAACACAGACATTTGCTTGCTCTGCACGGGTTCTTTACTTCAGTTATCTTCAGCTTGTACACAGTTCACAGGTGTTACGGCTCGGGTAGTGAACCAGGTGTCATAGGAGGAAGCAATGTCTCTCTGAGGCTCCAGTGATGTTCCTTCTTTTCTCTTCCACTGTCCTACCTCTGCGCACTCCTTCTTCCTCGCGCTGCCCTGCACCAATCCTGCTTACGACCAGGCCTGTTGGGTGATATGAGATACCCTTCTCTCTCTAGGTGGTGCTCAACCCGGTTTGGTGCTTCTGTGGAGCCCACTGGGATGGGGTACTCGGTACCGGACCGGGGTATCACGGGGGTTATCACGGCGGTCATGGTCTGGACCGTGTCCCAAGCCCACAGGTAAAGGGGTTATTTACAGGGATAGTCGTGACGCCACCCACGGGCTATGGTCAGTGGGACCACCGCTGCTGCTTGCTTCTGCCAGGAGGATGGATGGTGTTGCAGCCGAATGGCCTTCCTTCCAGTCATATCCCCCTTTCTGACTCCTTTCAGGCCCTTCTTTCTCTCGTTCCTACTTGCCGTATGACAGGCAGCACGCGTTCTTTCACTGTGACCCTATCACTGGGATTAGTGTTTTTGAGCCCTTGTACGCTGCTGTGTCTCATAGCACTGAGTTAGGAAATCAGACATGGAATCTGCATCTCCCCGCTGAGATGTCTGTGATCTGGGCTTGAAACTCCACTCACCTCAGAGCCAGCGCTCTGGTATTGGCCTAGCCTCCAGTGTCCCTGCTGCACTAGGGAACCACCAGGCTCTTTCCTACCCGTGTGACTTCTGCACCAAAAGGGATTCTCCACTTCAAATTCTTTGTCTGGCCATGCATCCGTTTTCCTCTCTGGCCCAGCTGTACTGGCCGCCTAGTCCTGGTCTTTCTGTTTGGCACCCTCTGGCCTACTGCTGACTACTTCTTGGTTTCTTCCTTTTATCCCAGTGCTGTCACCTTGACTACGTCCCACCCACTTCCCTCTAAACCCTACCACCCCTTGCCTTCCTAGAGTCCCAGGCTCCGGGTTGGGTGTTGTGTTCTGTGGATGTGTTTTGGGGTGCTTTTTGTATAAGCTGACTACCCTCTGCTTGACTGCAATTCCCTCTTGTGACCACCCTGTACCAGTGGCGCCACACTCCCCCGGAGTTAAACCGGCGCGTCCGCGCGCCGCCCAGCTTGGTTCCCCTGAAAAACACTTTTATTAAGCAATAACATCAAGCAGTACTTTTCTTCCAATTAAGAAGGCACGGTTCTTAAACGTTGCATAAACTATAAATTAACTATATACATTTCAAACACAGGGTTTACGTTGTACTTGTGATGACCATCCACTGTGAGGCTGAGCTGCTGGTAAGGCAGCACCCCGAGAAACCTCAAGACCCTTAACCTCTATACAGGGATCTGGAATTACAGCAGAGCCCAGGGGGTAGCTGCCTATTATGAGCAGCAGAGCAGGAAGGTCGCCAGGAAGGGAAAAATCAGGACCCGAAAAACGTAGTTAGCAGTCCGAGTGAAAACCGAGAGGGCAGCTAAGGTACAAAATCGTCAGGCTGTAGCAGAGTCGAAAATGCAGGCAAAGGTCAGAGTCAAAACCAAACACAGACTATATCATTAGGGAACCAAGACTATATCTGGCGGCCTGCAAGACAGGCTCCAATGTATTTGAAGGGCGCGGTCACCTCCCATAGGCTGGAGCTCACAGCCTGATGATCCATCCGGACCGCCCCTAGAACCAGAGCAGATGGTGATGCACGACTGGCACCAACCACCCCACCTCTGACAGAAGAACGAAGGCTGCGCCTATCAGCCACTTCTGCAGGGCCCGCTCCTCTGTAACCAACATCACCCAAAGGAGAAACACGGCAGTGTTCAGCGACAGAGGCAGACGTCAAAGGAGCAGGTCCATATGAGGACATGGCCCTCCTATCACCGGCACCATCAGCCAAAGGAATCCGGCGCCTCCCAGGAACACCAGCCACCGAGTCCAATGGCGATGTGACAGCACTACAGCTATAAGTGCTGAGGCCTCCAGGCCCTCGGGTCACCAACTTGTGGTCAAGGTGTTACTCTCTGTGCCGGTGTCTTATACCACACTATCTGTTAACCCTTTCAGGACACGGGTTACATATTTTTGCTGTTCAAGTCACAAGAGTCCTGTGGTATAACTATACCGGGTCTCTAACTTCTCAAGCACACCTGTTAAGTGCTAAACGTCAAAACATTTAAATATAAAAGTCACATTACTTTCCTAAAAGTATAAAAGACTCCAAAAGTAGGCAAAAGTGTTTCAAAAGCCGTTCAAAAACACGTTCAACAGCCTCAGTTCAAAGTTCTTTTTCAAAAAGGTGCAAAAGTTTCACAGTCCTGACTGGTTATAAAACCAATATAGAGCACACAAGGCACTCTACACTATTTACACAGAATGTTCATATCATTCACTGTCCATGATACCAATTGTCCATTAATAAAACACAAAGGACAAACAGGGGTAAAAGCATATTCACTCATTCAGGGAAGGGATGGAGTCAATAAGGAACACATCACATTCACACTTAAAGTTCTTGACAAATCGGGTACTTCACTTCTTTGTTAACCACGGTAGAACCTCTGGTACTCCTCTCTTTTCAGCTTCTTCTTTTCCTTTGGGCGTCGGATCCTCTTGCAGGGACTTCACAGTGCTGGTCAGCGCGTCCACACTTTTGTGCAGATCCCACAGGTTATTCCATAGTTCAGGATCCAGTTTGTGATTTCCCCTCCTTCCAACAGTGGAATAATACTCCCATACAGGCCATTCTCGATAGTTATCCACCCATTGGGCATCTACTTGACCTTCTTTGCGGTGGTGGTTCCTGCTCCTTGAGAGGTTAGTGTGCTCCTGCTCCACGTTCACTTCCATGGATGCTGGGCCGGGATCAGTGGCTCGGGCAGTGGCAGGCATCCTTCCTCCAGGGCTCCAAGAGGGTCTGAGACGTTAGCTGCACTCCGGGGCACAACTTCAGGCAGTGGGAAAGCTGCCAGCTCTTCCGGCATACGGCTCTCCCTGCTCCGGGTAACGTACGGAGCATGAGCCCGGCTGGGCTGCACGGCCAGGAGCTGCTGGGACTGGTCACAGCTCATTCACATCTGGGTTCTCGGTTCAGCATGAACACGGGTTGGTTGGGGGGGCAACAGCCTTAGTACACCCCGCCGGGTGTCTTGGACCTCCGGGATCCTTCTGCCGCCTGCTGCCATGGTCTCTTGGTCACCGGGTGTCTCTCCCTTCCTGGGTTCCTCCACTACCAACTCTTGTGGGCCCGTCGGGATCAACTCGGTTCTTCCAGTCACACCATCCAGCCTGGCGTCTTGCTTTTCTGTCCGGATGTCTTGTAATACCTGCCGCACACCATCCTGTTGCTCGCCCCGCCTTCTTTGGGCGTTCTCCTCAGTTCCTGCCATATCATCATTGGTAGCCACAGTTTGGGGCGGGCGTTCTTCTTTTGGATTGCTGGCTGGCTCCCCCGGAGTTAAGGGGAGCCAGGGCGGACCTTGCTTTTCCCGCTCTGGACAGGATCGGCCCGTGACGGGGGGTCTTGGCACACTCCCTGTCTTGCACATGGCTTCAGGCTCCTATGGCCGCCATTAAGCACAAACTTAACAGAACAGTCTAAATCTCGAGTTTTAGGCACACGGGGTCCGGTTCTGTTGGACCGGGTCCATCCTGTTTTTGATGCCAAGTTGACTCGGCACCGGACCGGGGTATCATGGGATTATCACACCGGTCTTGGTCTGGACTGTGTCCCGAGCCCACAAGTAAAGGGGTTATTTACAGGGAAAGTCGTGATGCCACCCACGGGTTGTGGTCAATGGGAACCACTGCTTGCTTCTGCCAGGAGGATCGATGGTGTTGCAGCCGGATGGCTGAGCCCGCTGTGGGTCTGGCTGCTCCTGACAGGGTTAATAACTGTTTAACATGCAAGGAAGCAAGCACTGGAGACTCTGGCAGGGTTCACCGGGTTTTACTTGAATTCTCAAAGGCGTTCACTTTGCCTATTTACATTAGGCAACGCATCGGTGATGTCGGTGTCGATAGGCCACGCCCTAGCGTCGCCTATGAAATCGCCGCCGATATCGCCAGGTGTGACGGTACCCTAAGGGATTCGTTTAAACCCCTTGGAGACATTGTCCCAAGGTCTACGATCCACTTTGCTTTATGTTGAGCTAGGACCACCGCTAGTCATAAATAATAATAATAATAATAATAATAAAGCTTTATTTATATAGCGCCAACATATTCCGCAGCGTTTACAATGTAGGGTTAGAGTACAGAAAATATACAGTAAGTAATTACAATAGAGAACAAATAAAGTACAATCATTGGATACAAAAACAATAGGCATAGAATCAATGTGAAAAAAAAAAATACAATAAATAAAGCAAGAAATGAAGGTGACCCTGCTCAAAAGAGCTTACAATCTACAACGGGATAGGGGTTGTACAAGGTGCCGGGGCTTATTGCACTGGTGGTCCAGGCATCTTGAGGAAATGGGGTATAGGGCTAAGCTTACATGAATGGTCATCAGTCTGTGTAGACCTTTATGGTTTGGTGGAGTTTGTAGAAGAATAATGTCCAGAGGATAGCCCATTCACTGTCTACAGTACAATGGACATGTTAGGGAGTATGATAGGCCGCCTTAAAAAGATGCGTCTTTAGGGATCGTCTGAAGCCATGCAAGCTGTGGATAGTCCTGATTTCTTTGGGTAAAGCATTCCAGAGGTTTGGTGCAGCTCTGGAAAAGTCTTGGAGCCGGGAGTGGGAGGATCGGATTAGTGCAGATGTTAGTTGAAGGTCATTTGAGGAACGTAGAGAGCGGGTGGGGTGATAGACAGAGATGAGGGAGGAGAGGTAGGGGGGAGCTGCACTGTGAAGAGCTTTGTGGGTGAGAACAAGCAATTTGAATTTGATCCTGTAATATACGGGCAGCCAGTGCAATGACTGGCACAGAGCAGAGGCATCTGAGTAACGATTGGCCAGATGGGTGATCCTGGCTGCTGCATTAAGGATGGACTGGAGAGGAGAAAGTCTGGTGAGGGGGAGGCCGCTTAATAGAGAGTTGCAATAGTCAAGGCGGGAATGGATTAGGGCCACGGTGAGGGTTTTTGTTGTTTCCAGGGTGAGAAAGGGGCGGACTCTAGAGATATTCTTCAGGTGTAAGCGACAGGAGCGGACGAGAGATTGCGTGTGGGAGGAGAAGGAGAGATCGGTGTCAAATATAACACCCAGACAGCGAGCCTGCTGTCTAGGCGTTATCGTGGTGCCGCACACTGAGAGAGAGATGTCCGATTTAGGGAGGTTAGTGGATGGGGGGAGCAGAAGAAGTTCAGTTTTGGAAAGGTTTAGTTTCAAATAGAGAGTGGACATGATATTGGAAACTGCAGCTAGACAGTCATAAAACCAATAGGGTGTACACCGGGTACACAACTATATACAAGAAAGTTCTGATTACGCATTGTCCATAATCATAATGTCCTTTTCATAATGGGGGAAACAATCATACTCATACAGGGAAAGCATTGGGGGGAACAAGGGAAGTTGCAGAGTAAAATGCATTCACACTCACAGTTTATAAAACCCTCCTCTCTGCCTCCGCGGCCTCCCATCTGTACTCATCCCGGGTGAGGAATTCAACTTGGCCGTGCCCTCCTTCTGCTTCCCCGGGGAAGCCCATCATCTCCCCCCCAGGATTCTCCCACCAGCACCTGAGTTCTTCTCCGCGGATCTCCAGTGCGGGTGGTGCAGGGATCAGAGGTTCGGGGAGGCCTGGTATCGGGCCAATGTCATCCTGTCA
This sequence comes from Allobates femoralis, assembly GCA_033576535.1. Lineage (NCBI taxonomy): Eukaryota > Metazoa > Chordata > Amphibia > Anura > Aromobatidae > Allobates > Allobates femoralis. The sequence goes on along the minus strand of JARQOC010000006.1, from coordinate 415,048,007 downwards.
TCCTCCCAGGCAGTACCATGAGTCCCTAAACTGGGAATAAGGGGAGCCAGCAAGTCCAGGGGGACAAGAGCACCTTCTCCGGCACCATTCTCTGTCTCGTCCCCATTGTTTGGCATGTAGGCCCACTCCATCTGATGCTCTGGGCCACTAGTTCTGGAAACTAGGGAGGTCACTTCACTTTCCACTCTCTGCCATACTCTAGCCATCATGGGTGCACACCTTGCTGCCACCATGCACCGTGCTCAAGATCTTGTTCTTTTTTGTCTCCTCCCTTCATGGGCGTCACCAATTCTGCTCGTTGTCGGCCATTGCGCCGGGGATGGAGTTATGTTGTGGCTGGAGCCGCCCTCTCCTGGAGAGAAGAATGGCAGGGGCAGGATATCGGTTTCCCGCTCTGTGCTGGCCTGGCCCACGATGAAAGTCCTTGGCACGCCCCTCTCCCAGCACATGGCGTTAGTCTTTTTGGGCCGCCATTACTGAAGCCCGAAAAATTAACTAAAAAAACAGTGTTTTAGGCGCACAAGACCTGGTTTACTGGGTTGGTGATCCTGTTGGTGACGCCAAATTTGTCGCACCCCGGGGCAGGGGTACACGGAACTGGGCCCTCTCTTCGGTCTGCGGGGGAATGTCATGCCAACATGACTCGGCTCTGTATGCCCAGGTGCGACAATAAAAGGGGATATAAAGTTTATTAAATTAGTTTGTGACGTCACCGCTGCCGTGCAGACCTCTGGGGATGGTGATGAAGGTGGCAGCCGGAATGTTAAGCCCTCCATGGGTAGGGCTGGGGTCCCCAGGGCAGGTGGGGAAGCGAAGTATCTAGACGTCACGCGCCGTCCCTCCAGGTGATCGTTCCCGTGGCTGGAACAGTCAGTGTGCGGCTCCGCAGGTGAGCCTCCGCTGAGGCCGCAGAAATAACAGTCTTAGGGTGCTTTCACATCAGCATTTTTCGTAATTCGCGGCAGATGCGGTGAAAAAACCGCATCTGCCGCGTTTGCCGCATAACCGTTCCACTTGCGGCACGGTTGCGGTTTTTCCCATAGGAAGTATAGGGGGACTTGCGGCAGATGCGGCAAGTGCGGTTTTGCACTTGCGGCAGGTGCGGCAGCGAAAAAAACCGCGGTCAGCCGCGGTTTTTTTCGCTGCCGCACATGCCGCAAGTGCAAAACCGCACTTGCCGCATCTGCCGCAAGTCCCCCTATACTTCCTATGGGAAAAACCGCAACCGTGCCGCAAGTGGAACGGTTATGCGGCAAACGCGGCAGATGCGTTTTTTTCACCGCATCTGCCGCGAATTACGAAAAACGCTGATGTGAAAGGGCCCTAACACCAGCAGCGTCAGGCTTAACTGGGTACTTTCCTCAGGAGGCTCAACAGGTTACACGACACAGTTCATGCTGTTTCACACTCTCTTGCAGCTGAGACCTATCGGGCACTACACCTCCTCTCTCGTACCATTCCAAGCCTCTCTCGGTTCCAGATGCTAGCTCCAGGCCAACGGTCGCCGTTCTCTTCCCGGGAGATCTCAGCCTTTCTACCTGACCCTATTTGACGGCCTTTCCTTCGCTGCACTGGAGGGTAGGTCCTGGGCATGAAGTCTCTTCACCTTGCCAGTTAATTTACGGTTAGAGCATAAAGCGTCCTGCCGCTTCTACAGGGCCAGCACTCTGGCTGTGGCCCAGTCCTCTGGTTTACACATGGCCCTGGGTGCACCGTGGACCCCTTCTTTCCTTCCCTTGGGAGGTTATCTGGAACCTGGACTGGTCATACAATGGCACAGGCCGCTGGGTCCATGTTCTTCCACTGTAGCCTACAGTCTATCAGGCTTATGGGTGTCTCGGCTTAGGGGTATCATTCCTCACCCTCTCACTCTCACCAGGAATGTCAACCATTCTCGCTCCGACCTCCTATAACTTTGTATTCCTAGGTTTTAATTTAGTTCCTCCACCCTTTTCCGGGGCTTTTTGCTCTCGCTCTACCCTCCAATCAGTTCCCCTCCTATCTCCTGTCTGACATAGAGTAACTAGGACTAGGGATTTGAGGGATGTGTCGGGTGTTTGGCGAAGTGGCCTGCCTATATGTCCAAGCTGCAGTACCTTACTGTGGCTGCCAATCCGCAGGGGCGCCAAAGCAGCTATTTTCATGTAAATGTCAGTAACTATGAGGGTATCATATTAAGTGAAGGGTGGTGGGGACCATCATATTGAGTGAAGAGCTGTAGACGCTCTCATACTGAATAGCTCATAATACTGTGTGAGTTACTGGGGGGTGCCATACTACATTGGGGACTGTGAGGGGCCTCATACTGAGTTGGGGACAATGGGGGCTCCCAAAAGGAGTAGGAGCCCTCATACTGAGTAGTTTGCTGTGAGGGTCCTCATTCTGAGTGTGGGGCTATGCTGGCCCTTAAACTGGTGTGACAGGTTAAGGGGGCCCTTATGCTGAGTGACTGGCTGTGAGGGCCATCATACTGAGCGAGGGACTGTGAGGACCTTCATACTGAGTGGGGAGTTGTGTGGGCCATTATACTGTGTGAGGGACTGTGAGGATCTCCATACTGAGTAGGGAGTTGTAAGGGCCACTATACTGTGTGAGGGGCTGTGGGGATCTCCATGCTGAGTAGGTAATTGTGAGGGACACTATACTGTGTGAGGGGCTGTGGGGGCTCCCATACTGTGGGAGTAGTTGTATAAGCCATTATACTGACTGAGGTGCTGTAGTTTGGTATAATACATGCTCAATTTATTAGCACTAATAGGTGAAAATCATATGATCTAAACAAGCTTGCAGTTAGATGAGTTTCTGCACACATCACAAAGTGTAAGTACAATGTATATGGAGAGAGTATGGATAGAAAAGTAATGTAATTAGATGCACTGTGTGATTAATCTCACATACACAGGTCACTGACCCTCCTTTGACTTTCCTACTATTGTGTCATAGTGAGCTCTGGGTTTAGGAAAGCTGCAGGTTCTTGCGAGGTGGAAGGGACACTTGGGACACCCGTCCTCTTCCCCTCTATTGTCATAATTTTGGCCATATCCTAAACTGCTATATATAGCTCCTGACATGATATTCCGGGTATGTCCCCTCCAGCTGTGAACAGCAGATAATTTTGGGGTCATCCTGAATGTACAGGGCACCCACCAAAAGTTCCTCCACGTGCCCACTCCATTCAGAAATCCTCACCTCATATGGAGGCCTTTTCTTCCTGTCACCACATATTTTTATGCTATTTTTCTCTGATTCTTGCAATTGAACTTTTTTATATTTATACCTTGAAACCATGAGCAAATTGAGCCAAAAAATAATAATATCTCTTGTGTTTTAGACAACCTCCGAATCTAAAAAACATCATTGTCAGAAGTGTCCTGTCCTCTCCAACAATAACAGGAACCTTTCCCTGCAACCAGAACAGGTGCAAAACCTGTCCATCTATAATGACAACTTACTAGATAAGGATTCCTGGGACAGATCAGGACTACAAGATCCCAGGCAACTTCAGTTGCACCACAAGCAATGTGTGGTATTTAATCATATGTACCAAATGTCCAACAGTGGCCAAACATAAAAAAGGGGGTGGACAAAAGTATTGGCACTGTTAGAAAAATCATGTGATTCTTCTCTAATTTGTGTAATTAACAGCACCTGTAACTTACCTGTGGCACCTAACAGGTGTTGGCAATGACTAAATCACACTTGCAGCCAGTTGACATGGATTAAAGTTGACTCAACCTCTGTCCTGTGTCCTTGTGTGTACCACATTGAGCATGGAGAAAAGAGAGAAGACCAAAGAACTGTCTGAGGACTTGAGAAACCAAATTGTGAGGAAGCATGAGCAATCTCAAGGCTATAAGTCCATCTCCAAAGACCTGAATGTTCCTGTGTCTACCATGCGCAGTGTCATCAAGAAGTTTAAAGCCCATGGCACTGTGGCTAACTTCCCTAGATGTGGATGGAAAAGAAAAATTGTCAAGATATTTCAACGCAAGATTGTGCAGATGGTGGATAAAGAACCTCGACTAACATCCAAACAAGTTCAAGCTTCCCTGCAGTCCGAGGATTCAACAGTGTCAACCCGTACTATCCATCGGCGTCTGAATGAAAAGGGACTGTATGGTAGAAGACCCAGGAAGACCCCACTTCTTACCCCGAGACATAAAAAAGCCAGGCTGGAGTTTGCCAAAACTTACCTGAGAAAGCCTAAAACGTTTTGGAAGAATGTTGTCTCTTTTTGGGCAAAGGCATCAACATAGAGTTTACAGGAGAAAAAAAGAGGCATTCAAAGAAAAGAACATGGTCCCTACAGTCAAACATGGCGGAGGTTCCCTGATGTTTTGGGGTTGCTTTGCTGCCTCTGGCACTGGACTGCTTGACCGTGTGAATAGCATTATGAAGTCTGAAGACTACGAACAAATTTTGCAGCATAATGTAGGGCCCAGTGTGAGAAAGCTGGGTCTCCCTCAGAGGTCATGGGTCTTCCAGCAGGACAATGACCCAAAACACACTTCAAAAAGCACTAGAAAATGGTTTGAGAGAAAGACTTCTAAGGTGGCCAGCAATGAGTCCAGACCTGAATCCCATAGAAACCTGTGGAGAGATCTAAAAATAGCAGTTTGGAGAAGGCACCCTTCAAATATCAGGGACCTGGAGCAGTTTGCCAAAGAAGAATGGTCTAAAATTCCAGCAGAGCATTGTAAGAAACTCATTGATGGTTACCGGAAGCGGTTGATCGCAGTTAGTTTGGCTAAAGCTTGTGCAACCAAGTATTAGGCTGAGGGTGCCAATACTTTTGTCTGACCCATTATTGGAGTTTTGTGTGAAATGATCAATGTTTTGCTTTTTGCTTCATTCTCTTTTGTGTTTTTTCATTGAAGACAAATTAAATGAAGATAATAATACCAAAGAATTTGTGATTGCAATCATTTTCAGGAAGAAACTGAGTATTATCTGACAGAATTGCAATACTTGTGGCCAACACTGTATCTGTAGCAAAACATTTTTCCAGCCCTGACCACAGTGAAACCGATATGAGGCTGCTCATCTTAAAAAGCAACTTCAAATCTCAGAGAGAAAAAAGAATTTGGGAATACAAATTGATAACGACCTTTGACATATTCAAAACAGGATTAAATGTATCACATGAATTCATGGATTTTTATATAAAATGAATGGACATTTGGGGACATCACAGATTCATGCGTTTTTATATAAATTGAAAAGACATTTGGGGATATCACATCTTCCAACAGACTTCATTTTGAGGACAATGAACTTTTGACATTTCTTATGTGAACACCCTCTCTTCCTTTTATTGCTTTCCCCAACTCAGGGCCGACTCCAGGTTTTGTGGGCCCCGGTTGAAACATTATTAGTGGGCCCCTTTAGCACAAACCATGTTACATTAATATAATATAGAAGCTGCAGGCTGTGTATATATAATATAGAGGCTCGTGGGTGGGCTCTATATATAATATAGAGGCTGTGCTGGCCTGTATATAGTATTTGGAGGCTGTGCCAGGCTGTATATATTATTTGGAAGCTGTGGCAGCCCAGCAGCAGCCTCCAAATAATATATACAGCCCAGCACAGCCTCCACATTATATATACAGCACAGCCTCCAAATAATATATATATATAGCCCAGTGCAGCCTCCATATTATATACAGCACAGCAACAGCCTCCATATACCCCAGCACAGTCTCCATATACATCAGCAAAGCCTCCATATACCTCTGCAGCAGCCTCCATGTACCACAGCAGCAGCCTCCATATACCCTAGCACAGCCTCTATATACCCCAGCACAGCCTACACTTACAGCCAGCGCAGCCTTCCTTTACACCCAGCACAGCCTTCATATACACCCAGCACAGCCTCTATATACCCCAACACAGCCTATATATACCCCAGTACAGCCTCCATTTACAGCCAGCACTGTCTCCATATACACCAGGACTGCCTCCATATATACCCAGCACAGCCTCTATATACCCCAGCACACAGCCTCCATATGCACCAGCACAGCCTCCATATACACCCAGCACAGCCTCTATATACAGCAGCACAGCCTCCATTTACAGCCAGCACATCCTCCATATACACCAAGCACAGCCTATATATACCCCAGCACAGCCTCTATATACTCCAGCATAGCCTCTATATACTCCAGCTTAGCCTCTATATACTCCAGCATAGCCTCTATATACTACAGCATAGCCTCTATATATTCCAGCATAGCCTCCATTTACAGCCAGCACAGCCTCCATATACAGCACAGCCTCTGTATACCCCAGCACAGCCTCCATATACACCAGCACAGCCTCTATATACCCCATCACAGCCTCCATTTACACCCAGCACAGCCTCTATATACCCCAACACAGCCTCTATATACCCCAGTACAGCCTCTATATACCCCAGCACAGCCTCTATATACTCCAGCATAGCCTCCATTTACAGCCAGCACAGCCTCCATATACAGCACAGCCTCTGTATACCCCAGCACAGCCTCTATATACACCAGCACAACCTCCATTTACACCCAGCACAGCCTCTATATACCCCAACACAGCCTATATATACCCCAGTACAGCCTCCATTTACAGCCAGCACTGTCTCCATATACACCAGGACTGCCTCCATATATACCCAGCACAGCCTCTATATACCCCAGCACACAGCCTCCATACGCACCAGCACAGCCTCCATATACACCCAGCACAGCCTCTATATACAGCAGCACAGCCTCCATTTACAGCCAGCACATCCTCCATATACACCAAGCACAGCCTATATATACCCCAGCACAGCCTCTATATACTCCAGCATAGCCTCTATATACTCCAGCTTAGCCTCTATATACTCCAGCATAGCCTCTATATACTCCAGCATAGCCTCTATATACTCCAGCATAGCCTCCATTTACAGCCAACACAGCCTCCATATACAGCACAGCCTCTGTATACCCAGCACAGCCTCCATATACACCAGCACAGCCTCTATATACCCCATCACAGCCTCCATTTACACCCAGCACAGCCTCTATATACCCCAACACAGCCTCTATATACCCCAGTACAGCCTCTATATACCCCAGCACAGCCTCTATATAGTCCAGCATAGCCTCCATTTACAGCCAGCACAGCCTCCATATACAGCACAGCCTCTGTATACCCCAGCACAGCCTCTATATACACCAGCACAGCCTCCATTTACACCCAGCACAGCCTCTATATACCTCAACACAGCTTCTATGTACATCAACACAGCCTCTATATACATCAACACAGCCTCTATATACCCAGTACAGCCTTTATATACCCCAGTACAGCCTTTACATACCCCAGTACAGCCTCTATATACCCCAGCACAGCCTCCATTTACAGCCAGCACAGTCTCTGTATACCCCAGAATAGCCTTCATATACCCCCAGCACAGCCTGCATATACCCCACCACAGCCTCTATATACCCCATTACAGCATCCATTTACAGCCAGCACAGCCTCTGTATACCGCAGCACAGCCTTCATATACACCCAGCACAGCCTCTATATACCCCAATACAGCCTCTATATACCCCAGTACAACCTCTATATATCCCAGCACAGCCTCGATGGTACATCCTGCCATTGTAAAAAAAAAACCTGATCATACTCACCTTCCATCCGCTCCCCCAGGGCTGTGTCCTCCTCCGATGCTTCCCCACCACACCCTTATAGTAGAAGGACTGGAGAGCTTCCTCCTCCTTCCTGCTGGCTGCAGCAGTATGATGAGGTCGCACAGTGATGACTCATTATGCTGTAGTCAGAGCAGGAAGCTCCACTGCTCACCAGAGCCAGCACATGGCTAATCTGCATCACATGCAAATTAGCCATGTGCACTGGCATCTCTGCGGAGCACTCAGCTGCTTGCTGAGGCTGGTTGATGTGCCACTCGTTCTCATGGTTGTCTGTACCTAATGGGCCACTGCCTGTCAGGGCTGCCTGTCCCTGACGGCCAGTGGGCTTCCCCCAGCAGTTCAGGGCCCCGGCACTTGCCCAGGTATGCCGGCTGCTGACGCCGGCCCTGCCCCAACTCATTTAAGTATTTTCAATTCTCCATAGACCACTACCATATAACAATAACACAATCTTAGTACAATACTGTACAATACAATCTTAATACTATCTTAGAATTTTAGTTTCAATTCCCCAGCCTCTCTCTTCCTCCCTAGCCTGACTTTGCTTTATGTCACCTTTCATATTTACTATAACATCTAAGACTGTTGTTTTCCTTTTTTTATTTGTTTTGCTTATGTATATATGTATGTGTCTTCAGAATTTGTGTCATTATCAGCCTGACAAAGGGGTCATGATGTATCGAAAGCTTGCTTTGCTTACCATCTTTTCAGTTAGCCATTAAAAAAGCACTGAGGACTCTCAGATTCCAATATTTTTCTACTGGCTAACACGGTACAAACATTTTTTATAATATCTCATGTATAATTTGGATTATAATAATGAAGTCTGGCAATGATCAAGTCAAATCTTGCTGCAGGTCTTGGGCAGACATTTGAGAGGTTGTAACCACCTGCCTTTTCAGGAGGCAGCCGGTGACAGCTTTCTGCTCTGTTCTGCAACTGAATACTATTATAATAGCTATGACAGTATTCAGTACAGGCGATCTTTCACTAAAATGGAGGTTTAAAGATAAACACATATATCCCTGCAGACATAATCCCTATGTAAAAACGATTGCTGTAGAATCCTAATGTTAAGCACTAAGGACTGGGGCACTCAGCAGCTGGGCCAGCAATCTGGATCATGGTGGCTGCTCCAAGAGCTGTAGCCCTGGCTCACATTAAAAGGGAAAGTAAAAATGGAGTAAAAGAAACAAAAAGGAAAAATAAAAAGTGTTTGTGATGCCAGCTGAAGCTTCCAGACACTATGTGGCCGACACTGCATGTTTATCCTCAGGAGTTAGATGTGGCAGTAAGATGGATAACCCCCTTCAGCTAGAGCAGGCTCCTGAGAAATGAGGACAGATGGTAGGAGTTGTAGTAGAGGTGAAATGTGAAGGTGCAAGAGGAAGAGACAGTCTCTTTAAGTGCTTTACCTCTTTACTGTAGTTGTTGCAGAAAACCCAGGGTATTGGTACAACCAGGCATGCAGTTCAGCCAGTCTGAAAAGAACTTAAGTCTGCTCTGCTGGAGTGAGGTATTATGGCCTTCCTGCTGACTTTGGGTCTTAAAGTTTCTAGTTTCCTTGAAGTTCTCCTATACTCCTCTAAGTGCAGTGGATAAACTACAGCCAGGCAGGTGATGCAGATCCTGCGAGTAGTTGCTTCGCCTCACAGTTCTCTGGCTCTCTTTACCAAGGTGACTCAGAATGTCCCATTAAGGTGACTACTGGACAGCAAACTCCAGATTTTGCACCCTGGTGCCCTGGAGCTTGTCCCTCTGCCCAGCCTCCCAGCCAGCTGCAGACTGAACTCTCTTGTTGCCTCTCCTAAAATCTCCTCTCCCTCCATATCCTAACTCCTCCATCCAACCCTAAGTAGGGGTGTGCCTCAACTCTCTGGTTGGAGTTTGGAAAGTGTTGGATGCTTTGGGTGTTCAGTAGATTGCACCTTAATCCTCTCCAGACATGCTATTGTAAACAATGCAGGTCAATATCATCTGTGGCAGCCAAACCGCAGAGGCGCCACACTAACAACATGTTCTAAAGTGTAAAAAATACAGACAGGAGTATGACTCTCACCAGATTAACTTGACAATTATGATTGGGTTTCACAAGAGAGAAGTGTGCAGGATCACAAGAGAAAAGTGTGCAGGAAAGAGACACGTGTATGCTGAATGGGATCCTGTCTGGTACTGACTTAAAATGGCTGCTCCATTCCCTGAGGTGCAGAGGGATGACCCACAATGCACTGTGTTCTTAAAGGAGAAGACACCTAGATATGCAGGTAATACTGCTAAACATATTTAAACATCACAACGGGGTAACACGTCACATTACACAGGTTATAACAAGTGTCAAACTAGAATTACTTTCTCCTACTGAGTTTAAATGGGCAAAACACACAGTTTATGTGTACAAGTGCTGACATTATTGAAATAAATTTCTGTCTATTCCATGGCTACTTTTAGACACATTTTTAAGGTTTATATTTGTTCTTCGCAGCACGTGATGATGAAGTGTTGGTTAGTAGCATGGATTTCAGTAATTCGCATGTGTCCAGCAGTCATGCTGATAGCCTGGTCTTACTCATCCTTCTCAGGACTGTGCTGACTTTGCTGACCTCCTTGTTCAGGGTTTGCCTGGTTCTCCAGGGACCGTCCTGCACATCTCTGGAAGATGTGACTCACCCTGACTGCTGAGCACATTCCAGCCTCCTACTCCTCGCAACTCGGCCTGAGAGAGCGGAGCTTCCCCTGCGAGAGCGCAACATTACGCAGACTCCCGGTCTGTGATTGTCTCATTGTTTGTAGAGGGAAGCTGCAGACTGGAATTAACCTGGTGTTCACCCTCTGCTAATAGCCTCACACCCTGTTTCTATTGAGAATTTCAGGGGGTATGATGAGTATGGGAGGGGAGAGAATGTGCAAAACAGAGAAACACAAAAAGGGGGGGCATTCTGGAGAATACAGATGGATGCAGAACGATGCGTGATCCGATACAGCAAAATAACATAGAATTTACCAGAATAAATTATCCGTCTGTTTTCTCACATTGCCAAAACGTTACACAAATGTGTAAAATCTCTAGACTCCATTCATCATTTGTGGGTTTTTTATATCGTCACTTTTCTTTTTTTTTGACCTGTGGCACTCATAGATGTTTTTGTGCCAAATTCTTCAACATGGTGCACGTCGTTCATTAAGGCTAGGGTCACACTTGCGTTAGCAATCCAGTTACTGGATCCAGTTTTTCATCCTGAAAACCTGATCAGGTACCTGACCCATAGACTCCAATGTTAGCAATTGTTTGCCAAAGTGCAATCTGTCTACTGGATCCAGTTTTTGAGAAGACAGGTTTTAATAGGGTCTGCAACATTTTTTGGCCTTTTAGCAAAACCTGATCAGTTTTTTAACATGGGACCCTATGGGAACCTGATCCAGTACCTGATGGTACACATAGGTACCATCAGGAACCTGATCCGGTAAAAATGCCTCCAAACAGACAAGGGGAAAAACTGGATCCAGTAATGCATCCAGTTACTGGATGCAGGCTCCCACGTGTGACCCTAGCCTAACTTAGTACAAATTGAAAAAAGGTTTTCTTTTTGGTCCATCTTTTCACCTTTCCAGAGCAAAAATTCCCATCTTCTACTATAATGATATAAACTTAAAGCAGAAATGTCAGTCATACATATGCAAAATGTCACTTCAGTGAGGAAGTGAAAAACTCTAATGCCACCTAATAAAGGTAGCAATCCTTAAAGTCATAATCAACTCTTTGGCAAACTCAAGTTGGACCTTCTAGTTCTTTGCAGAGATGAAAGGCTTCTTGACTGGAACTTGTGAATACAACCCTACTGGTCTTAGCCGCATTCAATGAACCGGGTCAAGTCACCTCTTCAGGATCTTCTCTCATGAGGCAGTGCTAAGGAGATCTCACCAGGGGCCAGTACGCTGTCCACTCCCATACCCATTCCTCCAAACTAGGCTGGAATAATGAGGCACTAGTGGCCACTTTCTGGGAGGGTGTCCCTCAAGGAATCAAGGATGAACTGGCCAACCGAGATGTTCCTTTTACCCTGGTTGACGTGGTATCTCTGGAAATTTGCATTAATCTGAATTGATGTCCGGTTTTAGTAGTCGGATCCGAGTGAGTTCCCCATTAACTTGCACTGGAATCGTGACGAGTAATGAAACAGTTCAAAGTATTCGGTTAGCGCTATCTGAACCCGAATATCTTACTACTCACTTATCATGAGTCACATCTAACCTGAAAGGATTTGCTTGTCGGGAATCTGAAAAAGCTGGGAACTGAAATGTTAGCCATAATATCTGTCGGCCAGATTTCTCATTATCATCGTTAACTAACAAGGCTTGTAAATGGGAATGAACTAGCGGGGGAAACTGAAACTACACTTCTGTAAAGCCTCGAAACTAGATGTAATTTGTTACTATACATATATATACTAGTCTATCTCAATGAATTTACAATATCATCAAAAAGTTAATTCATTTCAGTAATTCAATACATAAAGTGAAATGCATATACCGTATATACTCGTGTATAAGCCGACTTTTTCAGCCCAAAAATTGGGCTGAAAAGTCCCCCCTCGGCTTATACACGAGTATATACATAGTGTGTGCTGAGTGTGACGGGGACGGGGGCTCTGACTGGGGGCAGGAGGAGGCAGGAGGGGGCTGCAGTGACACCGCGCGGTCACGTGGGCCCGCCTCATTGATATGCACGCATCCCCTGTCCATCCCCGGCAAGGGGATGCAGTGCATATTGCCGGACACAGCCCCTGGCGGCCCCCGGCAGTGGTATACAGCCCCCCGCCTAGTACCGGGCCCCCATGCTGCGGCACAGCATACAGTAGTTCGTACACTACCATCTCTCCCTGCAGCGCGCGGCTCCTCCATGTCCCAGCCGGCATCTTCCTGTAGTGTCATGTGACTGGCGCGTCCGCTCGTCACATGACACTACAGCAACAAGCCGGGCGGGAGATGGAGGAAGCGCGCGCTGCAGGAGATGGTAATATATGAGCTACTGTATGCTGTGCCGCAGCATGGGGGCCCGGTACTAGACGGGGGGGCTGTATACACCTGTGCTGGGGGCTGCTGTATACACCTGTGCTGGGGGCTGTTGTATACACCTGTGCTGGGGGCTGCTGTATACCACAATTCTGGGGGCTGTATACCTGTGCTGGGGTCCACCCTCGGCTTATACGCGAGTCAATAGGTTTTCCCAGGTTTTGGGGGCAAAAGTAGGGGGGTGGGCTTATACACGGGTCGGCTTATACACGAGTATATACGGTATTATATAGAGACATTACGCACAGAGTGATCTATGTCAACTGTTTATTTCTGTAAATGTTGATGATTATGGCTTACAGCCAATGAAAACCCAAAGGTCATTATTTCAGAACATTAAAGTAGGGAGGATGAAGGGTCTGAGAGATAAAATATGACCTAAGTAGGTATCAGAGGCTTCACCTTGTGTGGTTGTGAGAGTCACAACCACCATAAAAGCATATCACGGCTGCTGCAGTCCCCAGCGTGGTGCATATAGAGTAGGGAGGATGAAGGGTTAAAACTACGCTGCTGGTGAATATAATATTGATTTATAAGTCAACGTGTTTCAGGACTCCCAGAAATGCCCTGAAACATGGCAATATGATATTGATTTTTGATGACATTCTAATTCATTGAGATACACTAATATACATATGTATCTTCGGAGACACAGGGTCAAGCACGTTGCGTTGGTTCAGGTTCAACATTTACTGAAGGGTCTGTCGTTCTGGGTACCAATATTTACAAGCAGCTGTAATGTCTGGGAGGGGATCTGGGAAAATAGCAGCTAAAATAAGAATATTTAAAAACAGAAATAACAAAAAAAATGCTAAAAAACAACGATCCCTTGCAGGGAGCGGGGAGCTGCAGCTGTGAGAGTCCCAGGTGAGTGGAATTCTGGAGAACAGCCAGAACGGCCCCTTAGAGAGGGTCTCACTGGGGTCAGTGATCTGTGTGTTTCCTTCCTGAGACTGTCAGACACCTTCCTGTCCCAGGCATGAAGAAAAAATAAATCCAAGGGGGGCACTAACCAAGGAGAGCAAACAAGAGCTGGCACAGATTGAAGGAGCCAACAGTGCCAGCAGAAGCCTAATGTGGCAGCTGTCCAGTAAGAAGAACAGTCGTAACTATGATAAAAGAGCTGGTGTACAAGCACCTCACCTTCCCTGAAGGGTCATGCTCCAGGAAGGGGTGTTCTCCAATTTAGTTTCTATAGAGGTGTGTCAGTCATTGTGCTGCCAAATAACATTCCGCTTCTTACGAAAGAATCTGAGCGCTCAATGGGAAGATGAAATGTTGCCCTGTCCTCACAATGACTATACTGACCCAGACAGGAGCACATCAACCAAATCTCACTCATTACAAAAAAGGCATAAAAATATTGCATAACCTCAATATCTGAGCAAAAGGCAATATTCGGGAGAACCGGCGGAAACAAACATGTTGCGAAATAAATATCTAAATATATGTCCTCGCTATTTTCTAACTTCGTTTTTTCAGAAAAACCATCTGTGCCCGTGTTCTATACATCTGCCCCATTCACAGGTGGGAATTATTCTGGATTCACGCTGTTGTTCATATAAAGCACTGAACCGAGTCTAATATTCTGTAGAAAGGTCGTACGGAAAATTGAATGCTCATTGTTACTCTGCATGGAAAATAATTTGCCAATTGTTATACAATGATGGAAATAAGTGTTTGATCCCTTGCTGATTTTGTGAGTTTGACCACTCACAAAGACATGAACAGTCTATAATTTTAAGGGTAGGTTAATTTTAACAGTGAGAGATAGAAAATCAAAAATAAAATCCAGAAAATCACATTGTCTACATTCTATAAATGTATTTGCATTTAGCAAAGAGAAATAAGTATTTGATCCCTCTGGCAAACAAGACTTAATACTTGGTGGCAAAGCCCTTGTTGGCAAGCACAGCAGTCAGACTTTTTTTGTAGTTGATGGTGATGTTTGCGCACATGTCAGTAGGAATTTTGGTCCACTCCTCTTTGCAGATCATCTCTAAATTATTAAGATTTTGAGGCTGTCACTTGGCAACTCGGAGCTTCAGCTCACTCCATAAGTTTTCTATGGGATTAAGGTATGGAGACTGGTTAGGTCACTCAATGACCTTAATGTGCTTCTTTTTGAGCCACTTCTTTGTTACCTTGGCTGTATGTTTTGGGTCATTGTCATGCTGATAGACCCAGCCACCACCCATTTTTAGGGTATGTGCACATCAGTCATTTCTGCATCTTTGCAGAACGACCGGGAACCGGTGGAGAATGGCAGAACTGAGTATTCTGAACTCGCCAGTGTCCCTGGTTTTGTTAGCGCTTTGCTAACGATTTGCGATCAGGTTACTAGCGTTTGGACAGCGTGTTCTTGGCGATTTCCCCGGCGTTTTTCTTAGCGATTTCCAGACTGGTCTTTGGTGCACTTGTTCAGCTGGACCCGCTGGAAAAACGCTGAAAAGAAGTCGCTTGCTCTATCTTTGACAACCGGTGGAAAACCGGTGAATAAACTGAAAATGACCAGACAAAAACCCTTCTAATGTAGACAGCGTTTTCTAAACTCCATTGACTAGCATGTTAATCCAACCGGTGGCTAGGATTAACATAAATTAACATAAAACTCAGCGGAAACCGCCGACGGAAAACATTCAAAAACAGCCCACAAAACGTCCGATGTGCACATACCCTTAATGTTCTGGTGGAGGGAAGGAGGTTGTCACTCAGGATTTTACAGTATATGGCTCCATCCATTGTCCCATTGATGCAGTGAAGGAGTCCTGTGCAGAGAAACACTCCCAAAACATAATGTTTCTACCACCTTGCCTGATTGTTGGGATGGTGTTCTTTGGGTCATAGGCAGCATTTCTCTTCCTCCAAACACAGCGAGTTGAGTCAATGCCAAAGAGCTCAATTTTTGTCTCATTTAATCACAGCACCTTCTCCCAATCACTCTCACAATCACCAAGGTGTTCATTGACAAATTTCAGATGGGCCTGCACATGTCCCTTCTTCAGCAGTGGGACTTTGTGGGCTTTGCTGGATTTTAATCCATTACAGTGTAATGTGTTACCAGTGGTTTTCTTGGTGACAGTGGCCCCAGCTGCCTTGAGATCATTAATAAGTTTCCGCTGTGTAGTTTTAGGCTGATCTCTCACCTTCTTCTTGATCCTGGATACCCCACAAGGTGAGATTTTGCCCCAAATCGATGTGGATTGACCTCATTTTGTATTTCTTCCATTTTCTTACTATTTCACTAACAGTTGTTTTCTTCTCATCCAGCATCTTACTTATGGTTTTGTAGCCCATTCCAGCTTTGTGCAGGTCTAGGATCTTTTCCCTGACATCCTTAGAAAGCTGTTTGGTTTGCCCATGTTGTAGAGGTTAGAGCCTGACTAATTAATTGAGTGTGTGGGCAGGAGTCTTTTATACAGGTGACAATTTTACACAGCTGTCTTTAATGCAGTTAACAAATGGATTAGGAACATCTAAGGCTGGCTTCACATTACGGCTGTGATCCGATCCGTGGCTGTGCGCTTGAGCCAGACAGCCCCGGACCGGATCAGCACACAGAACTGGAAGGGCTAATTTGCCTCTGGTCTGGTGTGCAGCTGCTGCCGCTGATAGGTCAGGACCGCGGCTCGCAAGGAGCTAGTTGCGGTCCTGACCTATCAGCGGTGGCAGCTGCGTGCGGCTGCACACCGGACCAGAGGGCAAACTAGCCCTCCAATTCTGTGTGCTGATCCGGTCCGGGGCTGTCTGGCTCAAGCGGACAGCCACGGATCGGTTCACAGCCATAATGTGAAGCCAGCCTAACTGGTCTGTAGGTGCCAGAACTCCTAAGGGTACCTTTACACGTTGCAACATTGCATGCAATTTCACTTGCAACTTACTGGTTGCAGTGAAATCATGGACACATTGTTACATTTGTACACAGCCACAACATGGAATAATGTGTCCATGATTTCACTGCAACCAGTAAGTTGCAAGTGAAATTGCATGCAATGTTGTGACATGTAAAGGTACCCTAATAGTTGGTAAGGGATCAAATACTTATTTCCCTCATCAAAATGCAAATACATTTCTATAATTTAGACAGTGATTTTCTGGGTTTTATTTTTGATATTCTATCTCTCACTGTTACAATTAACCTACCCTTATTATTATAGACTGTTCATGTCTTTGTCAGAGAGCAAACTTACAAAATCAGCAAGGGATCAAATACTTATTTCCTTCACTAACGATTGGTTCTGACATCATCGTTTGGTATCCAGTTGTTTGATACCTAAATAGTTGGTGCTGCTGTCTTGTAAATCAGGGCTCTTAAATTCTATGCTGATCACAGAAACATCTGTATGGGGTTTTGTACGTTCCCCCTGTGCTTGTGTGGGTTTCCTCTGGGTTATCCAGTTTCCTCCCACACTCCAAAAACATCCTAATCGGTTAATTGGCTTCCTATGAAGTTAGCCCTAGTGCGGACGTCTCTGCTCAGTGCGGCTCAATATGTTGGAGTTATACATTATAAAAGAATAATAAAATATATAAATGCTGGTAATGTTATATATGACATAGCCCAAGCATTACATATGCTATATGGCCTGCTTTACTCTGTCATTAACCAACTTTCATGGAGTTATTGATGCATCTTTCTGTAACTGTATACAGTAATACTTTTCCTTCTTTTAGGGCTTGCTCATACTCCATATGTGATATTCAAGTCTATGGGTGTGACGAAAAAGTTGAATGCCATAGGTAGCATCCGATTTTATTTATACATTGAAGTTTTGTAATACAGAAAACTGTAAATGCTCCTGTATATAATTAATAACTGCTGAGTAAAAAAAAATGGATTGCATATGGGTGACAAGTGAGAAAAAAATCAGACTACTTTTCTGCGTGAGAATGGGATTAATTTTTTTATACTGTCATGTGAACCTAGCCTAAAAGGGTACATTTTTCTTAATATGTAAATGAGCTGTTAATATCTATAAGCTGGACATACTGTAGATCTCCCTGAGAATCTGCCTCCAGAGCTTATTTTAAATAAAATATACAGCACGAGGCCACACACAGCCCCACATACAAACCCAGAATACAGCAGGAGGTCACACACAGCCCCCAGTATATAGCTGGAGGCCACATAGCTCCCAGTATACAGCAGAAGGCTGCACACAGCCCCCAATATACAGCAGGAGGCCAGACCGGCCCCAGTATACAGCAGGAGGCCGCACACAGCCCTTTGTATACAGCAGGAGGCCACACAGCCCTTTGTATACAGCAGGAGGCCACACAGCCCTTTGTATACAGCAGAAGGCTGCACACAGCCCCCAATATACAGCAGGAGGCCAGACCGGCCCCAGTATACAGCAGGAGGCCGCACACAGCCCCTTGCATACAGCAGGAGGCCACACAGCCCCCAGTATACAGCAGGAGGCCACACAGCCCCCAGTATACAGCAGAAGGCTGCACATAGCCCCCAGTATACAGCAGGAGGCTGCACACAGCCCCCAATATACAGCAGGAGGCTGCACACAGCCCCCAGTATACAGCAGGAGGCTGCACACAGTCCCCAATATACAGCAGGAGGCCACACAGCCCCCAGTATACAGCAGGAGGCTATACAGCCCCCAGTATACAGCAGAAGACTGCACACAGCCCCCAATATACAGCAGGAGGCTGCACACAGCCCCCAATATACAGCAGGAGACCACAAAAAGCCCCAAGTATACAGCAGGAGGAGTTTTACAGCAGGAATCCACACACAGCCCCCAGTATTACAGCAGGAAGCCACACTTAGTCTTTGTATTATACCAGAAGCTCATACATAGCCCCCTATTTTACAGACTGTGCCCACACATAGCCCCTGTATTACACCAGGAGCTCACACATAGCCCCCTGTATTATAGTATGTGCCCACACATTGGCCCTGTATTACACCAGGAGCCCACATATATCCCCCTGTATTACAGCCTGTGCCCACACATTGCCCCTGTATTACAGCCTCTGCCCACACATACCAACTGTATTATACCAGGAGCCCACACATAGCCCCCTGTATTATAGCCTGTGTCTACACATAGCCCCTGTATTATAGCCTGTGTCTACACATAGCCCCTGTATTACACCAGGAGCCCACATATAACCTCTGTATTACACTCACATTCTGTGCATCTCAGCAAAGAGCAGCAAGACTTTGTTAACCCATTCTATTTTCTTACAGCTAAGAACAGTTAGTTACTATCCCCGGGAATGCCGGGGACGACAGCTAGTTTTAATTAAAAATGGGCAATATCAATGTGAAAAATGTAATCACTGACAGTCTACTCTCCTGAGCTACATGTCTCACACTTGATATGCCCTCTTTAATTTAAAATAATCTCTGGATTCTCAGGGAGATCTATGTCCAGCCCATAGCCTGGAACTGCTCATTTGCATGTTAAGGCTGGGTTCACACCACGGTCAGATCCGATCCGGGGCTGTCAGGGGTGAACCTGACAGCCCCGGACCAGATCTGGACACAGAACCGGAGGGCCAATTATGCCCTCCGGTCCGGTGTGCAGCTGGATGGCTCATTTGCAGCCACAGCTGCTGATAATTCAGGAGTGAATTGTCAGCAGGGGACAGCTCCGTGGTGCTGAAGTTCAGCGCTGAGCGGCGCTGAGCTTCAGCACCCGGTGTCCGGCTCCCGAGTGCGGCTCCGGTGCGATCTGGTGCCATAGACCCCCATGTTAGGGGGCGCCGGATCGTACCGGACCCGGGAGGATCCGGGAGGATCAGCATTTTATCCCCGGACACAAAAATTCTGCATGTGTCCGGGCCGGGAGAAAATTCCGAATCCTCCCGGATTCTCCCGGACAGATGGTAGCTGGATGGCAGATGGGGCCGAAATCCGGTCCGGGGCTGTTAGATTCACATCGGACAGCTCCGGATCGGATTGTGCCGTGGTGGGAACCCGGCCTAAGGGAAACGTGGATTTCTCTGGAATAAGAAATCTGATTACAGATATCACAATATAACTTTATTCAACTCATTATGTCCTGCATATGGACAGTTTAGGAGGGTTGATCCTACTGACAGAGTCCCTTGAGGCTGCGTTCACATGCTGAGTTTGTGGTGCACATTTTGCACTTCCAAAACATGCCCCAACTGGCAGAAAAAAGCAACAAAGCTATCACTGTCTGCACGGTGAATTTTTGATTTGTTTTTGGTGCGATCTCTTAAGGTACCTTTACACGCCGCGACGGCAGGCTGGATACATCCCGCTACTTCACGTGCACGAGCACGCTCAAACGGTTACAAACGGTCAACGCACCCTCTTTACACGCCGCCACAAGGTGCGCTACGCCACGCTACATCTATAGCTAGCTACATCGCCGGGTGTCTCAAGTAGCCAGCTGTAGCTCATTTACACACCGCTATAACCAGCTACTATGGGCGGACCTGGTGCAGCAGGGACAGCACATAGGCGTGCCACAATCTTGGATTACGAGCCGTCCGTACGCTGATAGGACAAAGCAATAACATCCTGATTGGGCAGGCATCGCAGGAGGCTGAGTAATACAGCACGCTCGAGCGATTGTGTAGTGTGACTCGTCAGCTCCTTAAATATGCCTCCCTATGCAGCGACTACCAATCGTCATGCAGCAGCTTCCACCAATGATCGCACATGGGGCGCGGTAACACGGAGCCAGGGTCACGCCTTAGCTACATTGCAGGCTGTCCCGAGTTCCCTTCCGGTGCTTCTTTACACGCCGATACAGCTCGCTACAATCGGCGATGTAGCCATCAGTTTTCGAGCAGAGCTAGGAAACAGATGTATCTGTTGCCGGCTGTAGCGTCACGTCTTCAGACGCCGCTACGACGGGCTACATTGGCGCTACAAGCTACATTTGTAGCCTGTAGCGGGATGTATCCAGCCTGCCGTCGCGGCGTGTAAAGGGCCCATAATGGTACCTTTACACACGGCTACATTTGTAGCTTGTCACCAGGTAACTTACTGGTTGCAGTGAAATCATGGATACATGATTCCATTTGTACACAGCAACAAGATAGAACCATGTATCCATGATTTCACTGCAACCAGTAAGTTACCTGGTGACAAGCTACAAATGTAGCCGTGTGTAAAGGGGCCCTTAAGGTGCGTCGTGACTGTTTAAATAAAGCTTGGTTACATTGGCCAAAAAAAAGAGATGTCAAATCCTGCTCCCCCTCTCAACATTTATCACTTCCTGCAGATTTCAATGCAAATTAGGCACAAAATAAGCAACACATACACATAGTGCAAACACTGCTGCATATATTATTATTATTATTATTTATTTATATAGCGCCATTAGGTTCCATGGAGCTTTACATGAGGATGAGGGAGACAAGAACAAGTACACTAAATCTAGGCGATCAGGACGTACAGGTACAGGAGGGGCAGGGACCCTGTCCACAAGGGCTCACTGTCTAAGGGCCCTTTCACATCAGCGGTGGAAAAAACGCATCTGCCGCGATTACCGCATATCGGCTGCACTTGCGGCGCGGTTGCAGCGCGGTTGCGGTAAACGCCATACTATGTATAGGCGGACTTGCGGCAGGTGCGGCAAGTGCGGTTTTGGCACTTGCGGCAGGTGCGGCCGCGAAAAAAAATACTGTCAGCCGCGTTTTTTTTCGCGCCAAAACCGCACTTGCCGCACCTGCCGCAAGTCCGCCTATACATAGTATGGCGTTTACCGCAACCGCGCCGCAAGTGCAGCCGGTATGCGGTAATCGCGGCAGATGCGGTTTTTTCACCGCATCTGCCGCGATTTGAAAAAAACGCTGATGTGAAAGGGCCCTAAGAGATATATGCCGCTTATTGTGTGTTAACATGAGGGTCTATGGATATACACAATAAAACACGCAGCGGATCGTCTGCGGAAATAAATGCACCATGTGGACAGGACTTCACAAATCCCATAGACTCTGCTCTGGAAACACGCTGCTGCATATTTAGTGTGGATCTCCTGTGGATCCACACCAAATACACAGCAAAATTCGCATAATGTGAACAGACCCTTAAGAATAAAGGTCCTGTCACACACAACGACGCTCCAGCGTTCCCGACAGCTGGGATCGCTGGAGTGTCGTTATGTGGTCACTGGGGAGCTGTGAAACAGGAAGATCTCCCCAGTGATCAGGGACCTGGGAGCCACCTCCCACATCGCTGGAAGTGATGTTACCAGCGTCCTCCCTGCTTAGCTCAGCCTGTAAGCAGGGAGGATGCTTGTAACCATGGTAAACACCAGGTATCTAGGCAGCGCGCGCTGCCTGGATGCCCTGTGTTTATCATAGTTACCATATTAACATTGTTTTCCATCAGCACTAGCTCTTTATTATTACCTATTACAGCAGAGTATTTCTACACATTTGTTATGCTGTTTTTTTGTGATCTACAGTTCTGTGCAAATTAATTGGGACAAAGCATTTTTGTAAGTAAAATCATAAGTTGGGGTTACCAGTCAGTGATTGAAACTGGTTTTAACTGCTTTGAACAGGTGTGAGTGTACAACCTTGAGTAACAAAATGTGGTTTGACTGGTTTTAGACAGAAAATAACAGCTAGCTGCCCCCTCAGCTTCAGTTGAGAGCTTGTTTCTGTGAGGAGTGGTTTAGTGTACTTTTTCTCTCAGTGTGATTCATGCCTGTAAAAATGGATGTTACTCCACGGAAGAGGTCTAGAATTATTACTCTTAATGAACATACAAGTCTGACTGTAAGAGGAATCGCTTCCACCGTTCAATCTAACGTTTCAAGAATAATTCGCACACACAATGAAACTAGATAATTTTCTCCAAAACGAAAAGGGAAATGTGGAAGAAAAAGGAAAACGACACCAAGAACTGATAAAACACTTATCAGAAATAGTGAAGTGAATGCAAGAAAAACAAGTAAAGACTTGCTTTGTCCCAATTAATTTGCACAGCACTGTAGTTTTCTGGTGGTGTGAAAACGGTCCTACAGACTTGTTCACTTTGTGCATTGACTCACCTGTAAATGATCACCTATCCTATAGATAGGTGATATATTTTAAGTACCACAATCCTCCATCTGTCAGCAGGTTTTTGCTATTTAATCTGAAAGCAG
This sequence comes from Allobates femoralis, assembly GCA_033576535.1. Taxonomy (NCBI): domain Eukaryota; kingdom Metazoa; phylum Chordata; class Amphibia; order Anura; family Aromobatidae; genus Allobates; species Allobates femoralis. The sequence goes on along the minus strand of JARQOC010000006.1, from coordinate 415,025,161 downwards.
CATAAAGTAGGTGCAAAGAGTCATATGTCACTTGCTCAGCTTCTTGTTGTAGTTTCAATACAATCAATGTTTTCTGAGAAGGAGATTATCACTGCAGGAGTAGGTCTCATATGCAGGCCAGTTAGGCTAATGTGTGTAACCCTGCCCCCACCACTGATTGGCTGCTTGCTCACAATGCACAGTGTATACAAGAGGCTGACAATCAGGGGTGTGTGTAGGGGGTTAGAGACGACTAAACATTCTGCCCACTGCTATATCTACAGAATAGAAAACAGGGATTCTATTAAGACTGCACCAAGCAGGGTAGTAAGTGACACATCACTGGAATCATTCTGTCTGTTCCTAATAATGCTGCTTTCAGATTTATTAGCAGAAACTTGGTGGCAAATTCCCTTTTATTCTAAAAGTTTTCTGCCTTTTTGACAAGTACAAATTTACATATTGTGTAGGAATTATATACTGCTCATTAGTATGACAGTCTTTGCTTGTATGCACCCAGGACCATAATGATTGTGGTCGCAGAGGATGTGTGCTGCAAGGGGCTCACCGACCCCAGTGCCTATGTCCACTAGATATGCAGACACCCCGAGATCAGTTGCCGGCCTCTGACTTGGCTACAGAAGAGAATGCTGCACATTGTGAGAGCCGGGGAAGGAGAGAAAAATGTCTTCTTTTTCTGCATTAGAGGCAGAATTGGGGACATTTATACCAGGAAGGGGCCCAGGATGGGGAACATATATAACTAGAAGGGGCCTTGGGTAGGGGATATATACATCAGGATGGGAGAAATATATGCCTGGAAGGGGCCCAGGCTGGGCGAAATATATGCTTGGAAGGAGCCATGGATGGGCAACAGATATATCCGATTGGATGACATATATATGAGGAAGGGGCCCAGGATGGGGGACATATACTAGAATAGGAGAAATATATACCTGAAAAGGGCTCAGGATGGAGACATGTACATCAGGATGGGATAAATATATACCTGGAAGGGGCCCAGGATGGGGACATATATAGCTGGAAGTCGCCCAGGATTGGAGACATAGATACCAGGAAGGGGCCATAAATAGGGAACATATATACCAGAATGGGTGACATAAATACCAGGAAGAGGCCAAGGATGTGGGACAAACATCAGGATGGGAGAAATATATACCTGGAAGGGGTCCAAGGTGAGAGACTTATATAGCTGGAAGTAGCCCAGGATGGGGGGTGGTTCATATATACCAGGATGAGGCACTTATATACCAGGAAGGGGCCCAGGACAGGGGGGATGGGGCATACACACCAGGATTAGGGACATATATACCTGAAAGTGGTCCAGGATGGGGGACTTATATAGCCAAAAGTAGCCCAATATGGGGGGGGTCATACACACCAGGATGAGGGACGTGGAAGGGGCCCAGGATGGTGGACAATAGTACAGGATGGGGGATATTACTACATTATAAAGGGGGTTGGGCAACGCATATGTTTTTATAGGATTTAGAATGCTACAAGGGCCCATACATATGACCAACCTGTGGGGGGAGGGAGGTCCAAATTTTGTATCGAACTCTAGTTACCCATCGGCACGCACCAGTCTTATCTATTTGCTAAATGTTTTAGCCCATTTCTTTTTTAAAGCAGAAAAACATTTTTTATTGAGCTAGTAATGAAGGGATATATGGGGGAAAACTCCCTATGTTGTTTTTTTTGGTATGGTATAGTATAGCAAACCAGCAATATCCTGCAATCCTCATTCACAAAAACACCTCCACAAATGAATGAAGGAGAGAGGGATGTCCTGTCCTGCTTTTCTGGGGCTCAGAGGAGGTCAAAAGATCACACAGGGTTTCTGTCTAATGTTTTGAAAATCTCACGGCTGTTTATTGGGGGTCTGTAAAGCATTAGATACGGTAAGAACTCACCACCCCTTCTTATCCCCCCCCAGACCCAGACTGGGACACAAGTGCAGCTGTGCAGAGCCACCGGCCACATAAATCATCCTGAACAGGGAGAGGAAAAAGACCAAAAAATAATAATATTGTAGCAAAATGGAAAAGGTTGAAAGAAATGTGAGAAAGAGGAAACAATACCGGTGTAAGCAGACGGCGGAAAGTGTTAGGCTACGTGCGCACAAAGTCATCATTGTTCATTCTCCACTTTTCACGAGTAATTTACTCTTTTTTAGTGGCTTTACTATTTCTGCTTTATCTTCTATATATTTGGTGCCACTTTTTAAGCTGTCTTTCTTAATTCTGCTTATCCAGATGTTTTATCCAGATTCGTGAATTGCAACTTTTGCCAAATGTCACATTTCTTGGGCCTCTCGCTCCACTTTTCCCTGGGTCAGGACTTCTTGAGTGAGGAGCTTTCAATTTGGTGAATTTTGCAATTTACTGAGTGATCTTATTGAATTAGAATATCATCAAAAAGTTCATTCAAAGTGAAATTGGATAAAAACAGTTACAATAAAAAATAAATAAGCATTTTTGTCTTTGGGTCAAACTTATATCTTAAAAATGCTCAAAACCGGATCCGATCCACAGCCATAGGCTGCAATAGAAAAACCAGATTGCACTAAATGCAATCCGGTTACCGGATCTGGTTTTCCAACCCACAATAAAAATCATGCAGGCTGCGTCTATCACTGCGGTTGGAAAACCGGATCCAGTTTTTTTAACATGGGCGCCTATGGGAATCGGATCCGGTTCCAGATGCGGTTTTAAGATTGCAAAAATCCTCATTCCAATACCGGATGCATTAATGCATCAGATCTGGAATGAGGATTGCATTTTTACAGATTATAAGAAGTATGAAGGCACAGTCCAATACCACATCCGGTAATGGATGCGGTTACTGGATTGGGCCTTTTAAGTGTGACCCTAGCCGTACACAGTCTCACAATCACACATACATTCTTTCACACTCACACACATTCTTTCACACACACACTCTCACACACAAACACACTCTCATATACACACATTCTCTCACACACTTATATTCTCACATACTCACTCTCACACACTCTCACACACACAAACACTCACACACATTTTCTCATGCACACTTACATTCTCACATACTCACTCTCACACACTCACACACACACAAACACTCACACACATTTTCTCATGCACACTTACATTCTCACATACTCACTCTCACACACTCACACACACAAACACTCACACACATTCTCTCATGCACACTTACATTCTCACATACTCACTCACTCACACACTCACTCTCACACACATTCTCTCTCACACACACATTCTAACGCACACACACACTGTCACAAACACTCTCACATTCACACACATTCTCTCACACACACACTCACATTCTCACACACACAAACACACTCTCACATACACACATTCTCTCACACGCACTTACATTCTCACATACACACTCTCACACTTGCACACTCACTCTCACGCACACAAACACTCACACACACACACATTCTCTCACAAACACACACACACACGCACATTCTCACATACACAAACACACTCTCACATATACATTCTCTCACACACACTCACAGTCTCAGATACACACTCACTCACACACAAACACACATACACACTCACTCACACGCTCACTCTCACACACACAAACACATACACACTCACTCTGACACACACACAAACACACTCACATACACACTCACACATTCTCACACACACTCACATTTACTCACATTCATACACTCACTCTCACATTAACACACTCACTCTCACACACATTCTCTCACACACACTCACATTCTCACATACACACATTCTCTCACACACTCTCACATTCACACATTCACATACAAACTCACACATTCTCTTACACAAACTCACACACATTCACACACTCACTGTCACATTAACACGCTCACTCTCACACACATTCTCTCTCTCACACTCACATACACACATTCTCTCACACACTCACACTTACATTCTCACATACACACTCTCACACATACACTTACATTCTCTCACACACACTCACACTTAGGCTAGGGTCACATTAGGAAGGCAAATTGCGGTTGCTGCATCCAGATCTGGATGCGGTAATCGCAGGTGCCTTCAGACACATTTTTGTGAAAAAATGTGTCTTTATTCCCGCATGCGGTAACTGGATTGCTCAGGATATGTAATCCGGAGCAATCCAGTTACCGTATGCTTTGTTCATACCTGCTGCCGCAGGAATGAACAAAGGGTTAATGTTAATAATAGATGTGGGCAACATGTCTCTAGGGGGTGGTCATCCTCTCTAGAGACATGCTGTCCACACAGGTCGGCATGTGAGGGGTTAATATGTGCAATTATAGCATTGCCGGCTATTGTCAGCATTTACAATTTTATGAATAAAACCTGGCGGCTCCTCGCTGAGGAGGAGATACAGTACGTAATCTTTGTCCGGTATGAGCTGCTATCCAGGGTCCTGAAAGCTTCAACACTAGGTCCTTGGCGGTGCGCTGCCCATAGACCTAAAGTTAAAGCTTTCAGGACCCTGGATAGCGGCTCATACATTACATATATTACGTACTGTATCTCCTCCTCAGCGAGGAGCCGCCAGGTTTCATTCATAAAATTGTAAATGCTGACAATAGCCGGCAATACTATAATTGCACATATTAACCCCTCACATGCCGACCTGTGTGGACAGCATGTCTCTAGGGAGGGTGGGCACCCCCTAGAGACATGTTGCCCACATCTATTACTAACATTTAACCCTTTGTTTATCCCTGCAGCAGCAGGGATGAACAAAGCATACGCCTGCCGCAGGCATTCACATGTGCCTTGCGGTAGCCGGATGTGCTCCCATAGGAGCCCATTATAGCAAGCCTCCTGCGGATTGCAAACCGCTCCGAAAACTGCAACCTGCATGCTTTTTCACGCAGGCTGCAAATCTGGATGCGGTACCCGGATTGCATGTAGTGTAATGCGGTTTAAATAATAGGTTCCTATGGGCTGCGATTCCTGATCCGGTTTTGAGTTTTTAACAGCTCAAAACCGGATGAGGATCTCAATTTTTGAACGCAAATCTGACCCTAGCCTTACTCACATACTCATTCTCACATACTCGCATTCACACACTCACATTCACATACATTCTCTCATACACACTCACATTCACACTCACACTCACACATTCTCACACAATTTTCTACCTTAAGGGGTGGGTTTACACGTTTCAATATCGTTGTGATATCGCAATTCAATGGCGCGGGAGCGCGCATTTAGTGCACGTTTCTCCGGCATCGCATCGGAGGTTTACACGTTGCGATTTCTGGATCCAACGTCCGTGCGATGTCTACGCCCCCCAACCCAGGAACGACCATTTAACATGGGAGTGAATGGGCGACGTTGAACTTCACACAGCACGATCCGGCTCCAATCTCCCTTCAATATCGGAGCATTGAATAGCACGCTCATTCAATCCCAGATATCGCATTGACATCGTTCCTGCATCGTATTGGACGTTCACACCATACAACGCAGGAACGATATCGGCTCCAACGATCGAACCACGTGACTTTTCATTGAAATTGGACGCCGATATCGCAACGTGTAAAGCGCCCATTACATGCCGGCGGTACAGTGAGTGCAGGAGGGAGCCGCACTCCCCGCTGTGTAATATCTTTCGCCCGCATGACTGACAGCGCCGCCGCTCAATAGCATCAATGCAATCCATCAGCCAATGAGAGACTCTCAGCTTCCGTCGGCGTATGATATCACCTGCGGGCCTTTCATTGGCTGGTGGATTGCATTGATGCTATTGAGCGGCGGCGCTGTCAGTCATGCGGCCGAAAGATATTACACAGTGGGGAGCGCTGCTCCCTCCTGCACTCACTGTATCGCCGACATGTTTGTTCACAGTTCAGCGGGCTACACAGTGAAGCCCCAGGGGCCGCATGCGGCCCGTGTGTTGGAGATCCCTGACTTACGTTAGCTGGATGCAGTAACTGCAGAGGGAAGTGTGCAGGAACGCACACCGTTAACGTCAGGGGCTGCCTGTGAACGCTACTCCATAGTAACCCGCTGTTTACTATGGATGCAGCCACACAAGAAGCCCCAGAAACTGTGCTTTTGCCGGGCGCACAGGACAACGTTGCTGACATAGATAGAAATTGAAACCTGCATGTTTTTTGCTGCATATTTCAAAGAATGAACATGTCAATTCTTTGCTGTGTTTTTGCTTTGGATTTAGAATGTCACAGCTTGAAAAATCATTATATTTTCAATTGTAAACCAAAACTAGAAAACACTGTTAAAGTGCAAGAATTCGTCTGTGAGAGAATTTGTTTACAAACATCTCACCTATGGTTGTGGTGCTGAAAAAATTCCCTTTGTGAACATAGCCTAAGTCTTGGTGCATCCTTGGATTATGTTGACTCCCTCAACCTACAATTTGCTGTTGACTCACCATGGCCGGGACTCCGGTTTAGACAGGCGATGCTTCCTTCCTCCTTGTCACGGGTGGACCGCGCCTGCCGGTAGTGGGGCCCGGTGTAGTGCAGATCAAAAGGGTTGAAGACGTCTTGTAGGAACAGATTAAAGGGGTTTTTAATTTATTTGTGACGCCACCTATGAGTAGTTTCGGTAAGCTACGACGCTGCGGAACCTCCGGGGGATGGATAGCAGCAAGATGTTACGCTCCCCACAGGCTGAGCGGTGATCCCCGGAGGCTGGAGCTGCTTAAGATGTTGTGCGGCAGCTGTGGTTACCTTTTAGTGCGGACGGACAGTTCATAAGGAAGCACGGACACAGAAAGTCTCTGTAACGGGTCTTTACTGTAACCAGCAGGCAGTACATGGCATACAGTTTAAGGGTAGTAGACCGGGTGGACTCAGCAGTGATGGTGTCCCTTAGAAATCCGTAGTGTTCCTCCATTCTAACTAAGTGGTTGCCAGTGTCGCCCAGGAATACCAGGTCGGGTACGGGGAGGCTGCTTCAATGCCCTATCCGTGATGTACGTTCTGGATGTTTTGGGGAGCCTTGGATCCCTCAGTGGGTACACCGCTGGTTAGACGACTGGAAGTTGGCTGGTGGTGGGGTGCTCCTGTGAAGCTGCTCCTCCACGCTTCTGGTTCGCGTAGCAGAGGTGAACTGCTGCCAGCTTCGGTACCAGTGAACCGGCTGTGAGTTGTGGGCACGGGAGTCTTTTGGGAACCCGTGTGAATAATGCCCAATCCCGGTTGGTAAGGCCTCAGGTGCGGACACCCGACCGGTGACGGCCCGGGGGCTGCACGGGGTGCGGAGCCCCCGCTCCTCTCCAAGTTCTCAGTCAGACTCTGTTCTAGACTCCGTTCTAGACTCTTGTGTAAACTAAGTGTCTGTTCTCCTACACACTACCCTAGCACTCCACCCACCAGGACCTAGGATTGGCCCTCTGTTCTAGGTGATGCATGCAGGGTTGGATTTCTAAATTAACCAGATCACTGCTGTGTCAGAGAATATTGCGGCTGCTTTTATGGCTGCAATACCCTCTTGTGACGCACTCGTTGCGGGGCGCCACACTGTTAAAGCATCAGTGTCCTATGTCAGGGGTGGGGAACTCCAGGCCTCGAGGGGCCGCCAACCATGGCTGAGTCCCAACCACTGTTTAGGATGTTTGTTATTCCCTTTAGCATTGACATCACTTCAACAGCACTGCAGCTAATCAGTGTGTTCTGCGCCTTTTGCTGTGAAGTCAGGGAGAGCCCCTGAGCTCACTGACCCAAGGACAGTGAATCAAGTACAGTTTTGTTGTTTGTTTTTTTTTAAGACAAACTGGGAAGTAGTCAGGAGAGTTATGACCCAATATTGGGAGTCTCCCTTTTGGCTATGTATAAGGAAACTATTATCTAAAGGGCCTGTATGCCTCACATAAGAGAAACCAAGACTGCTATATACACCTTGTAGGATAGAATGAGACTGCTATATATGAGTCGGTCGACAAGGTAGGGGGTACTCGGATACCGAGACAGGTGGTTACTTCGGTGGGGGGAAATCACGACTGGTCGGTTCCCGGTTCCGTGCCCTGGACCCTTAGTGGCGGGGGTGGGGTGATGATGATGGGGGAATGGTAACATGACACCACCTGTGGTACCTGGTAATAGGGTTACCAGCGCTGCAGCCGGCTGCTGAGGTGATGGTGTGGAGCCCCAAGGGACGTGGGGTACTCGGTGCCTGACCGATCTGCTGCTGGGGATGTCACTGGTGGCCTGGTCCGGACCGTGTCCCTGGCTCAGCACAATAAAAGGGGAATATTTACAAGGGATATTGTCACGGGTGACGCCACCCACTTGGTGCGGCCAGCGATGGGGCCGCCGCTGCTGCAGAACCTCCGGGGGTGATGGAATGGCAGCGGGGATGGTATAGTTCTAGTGGGAAGAACTGTATCCCCCGGGGCAGTAAGGAGTTAAAGTCTGTTGTGTGTGAGGCTGTTGGAGCACACTTACTTTGCAGCTGCAGGGATCTCTCCCCTGTGCTGGTGCTGACAGGCTGTGGCTCTGCAGGTTGAGGTCGTGCTGATGCAAGCCTGTATGGGAGAAAGGGTCTGCAGATGGAAGCAGGCAGGAGGCAATGCAGGGTTTCCAAAGCTTTACTTAGTTCCTTCAGTCAGCTTATAAGTTAGTTGTTACACAGTTCAAGTACACGGCACATTCTCCCTCTCCGGGTTCCCTTTCCTCCTGCAGCCAGGCTTCTCTCTCCTTGTGACCCCTCACACAGTCTCTTAGTGTACCTTTCCGGGCTGTTACTCTCTCTCTCTCCGTCTTACACGGGGGTGTGCGGACACTGGACAGTATAGCGGTGACTCGGGCTTCTGTGAGTCCTAGTGCGTCACTGAGCTGCCTGTCCTTTGGGTTAGGAACTCCAGCTTGAAACTGAAGCTCCCCGTCAGTGAATCTGGGGATACCGGGTAAATCGTCGGTCCCCTTCAGAGCTGACACTCTGCTCTAGCCCAGCCTCCAACAGTCCTCTAGCATGAGGCGCTGCCAGGCTCCTTCCTCTGTTTCCTTCAGATATCTAGGAGGGCTTCTCCACCTGCTGTTAGTAGTTTCAGCTGCTGTCTAGGGCACGGGTTGCACCGTCCCTTCTCTGTCTGTCACACTCCTGGTGGTTTCAGCATCTTGGACGGGCTTTCCCCCCATCTGGCTCGCATTGGCTCAGTACGGGTCTGCACTCCTCAGCTTAGGCACTTCCAGGACGTGTAATATCTTTCTGTCTTTGCATCTCAGCTCACTGTGGCTTACTGACTTCCTTCACTCCTCCCCCTCTCTATATACTGTCAGTCACCTGACCTTCTGGTGTGCCCAACCCACTCCTCATCCACCACTCCTCTGGTCTCATATAGTATCTGACCTCAGAGCTGGATGCGACCCCTTCTATACGTGGGGATGTGGGCTGTGAGGGTGTAGTGTTTACTATGTCCTAACTGCCTGGCTGCAGTTCCCTTCTGTGGCCACCTGGACGCAGGGGCACCACAATGGGAAAGCACCCACAGGTGGAGCTTTACCTCAGGGCAGCGGGGTGGATGAGGGGAGCAGTAGTCCTCGCCTCCAGTGATGTTGCTGTAGCCCTCCGGGCGCCGAATGAAAGGAGGACAGACACCACTTCAGCTCAAATGGTTCTTTACTTGCACCAGATGGAAACAGGTACACGGTACATTCTGGGTTAACGGGTATTGTAACCACAGATCGTGAAGGTTTCCTCACAGTCTGACAGTGATGCCCTCAATATGGCGCTCGTGGTCTTGTTACTCTCTCTTGCTCTGTCTCTATTGACCCTCTTGAGCCAAGTCTTTAGTCCTCGGGGTCTGTTACCTAAAAGTCTTTCACTTGTCGGTGTCGTGGACCAAGCTGGGGGACTGTTGTTGGGCTGCTTTAGGGGTGCTTCGGCTCCCTGTGTGTGTCGGGCCCTCAGCTTGACGGTCTGTAGTTAGGGTTGAACCTTGCATCTATCTACCTCGGCTTTGGTATGCCAGTGTTGACCTGGGTCCCCAGCTGGCTCCAACCAGTCCTGGGTAAATCCCTTTCTGACTCTGGGTCACCCCTCTCCTAAGAGGCGCCCTCCTGATGCAGCCGCAGGGTCCCCTGCATCCTCCTTCCTTGCTCTCCTCACACCAACTGTCTGACTGTGCTGCCACTCCCTGTCTCCAACTCTCTAGGCTCCACCCCCTGGGACCTACTGAATATCAGTCCCCTGTATTAAAGTGGCCTGTGTATGAGTGTTGGGGTGCAGACTCTGAACATTCCCCATGTCCATGGTTACGGAGGCACCACACCTTTAATTGGGGTGCAGTACCTCCTTCTGGCGCCTTGCCATAGGGGCGCCATATATATACATCACAAAGGAGACATTAGACTGCTGTTTATATATGTCATAGGAGACATAAGACAGCTGTATATACATCACATAGGAGACTCTGAATCTGTTGTATGTACATCACATAGGAGACACTGAGACTGCTGTATATACATCCCATTGTGTGGGTTTCCTCCGGGCACTCAGGTTTCCTCCCACACTCCAAAGACATACTGATAGGTTGATTAGATTGTGAGCCCCAATGGGGACAGTATTACAAAATGTATGTAACTTGCTTCGGAATTAACAGTGCTATATGAATATTATTAAATCTAAATATAAATAATATTATTAAATTAAATATAAATTGTTCTGTTTCTATCGAGAGGTAAAACTATCGAAGATATGTGAACGCAGGCTGAATTCATGATGGAATTTGAAGCTTTCATGTGTGCAGGACACCGCTCTCCTTCCATAACCTCAGTGATTTCTACACCAGTATTTACTGTGTAGCCTTGAGACGACAGGTCCTATCAGGTGAGATGCAGTAACGCAAATGGGAATGAAAGTGCAGGTAAATGGTACCAGATGGAAAGAGGAGGCCTAACAAGTCACTGGAGGAACCTCTGGATTTGAGCAGGAGGTGGGGGGATTGGATGGTGGAGGGTTGTAGTGGGGAGCATGACTTGCTGGAAACTTCTGCCTCCAGGGCTTTATGGTTTACAAGTCGGTTTCCTAATGATGTTACATCTGGGAGCTCGGCTGCTGCTGAAGTGGAGGCTGGCTTCACTCTCTACCTTTATGTTGTGCTCCAAGACTGCGGATCAAGACCACAAATCATCTTCATGTGTGCCTGTAACATGTTACTATATCCCACTTCTCCATTCTTCTATATGGCTCTATCTTGTATTTGTTTCCTATAAACAGGAGCGCAGCTCACATAAGGTTCCCAGAATATAGCAGATGCACTAGAGCGCTGCTGGTATATATATATTATACACAGTGTCTCAGGCTTTGTTTAGATCACACAGGCTTTCATACAATGGCAGCACTTCCCAACAATAGAACCCTTGTTTGCAGGTGCATCCAGTTTTTACTTTTCCACTTGATTGAGTGGTCTCTGAGACCGAAAACACAACATGTTGCATTTTTCATCTCGTGTCAAAAAAACTGAACACCCAGATCTTGGGCAATGCAGATAGATTTGAAATACCGTATCTGACGGACTCCAACCACTGGATCCAGATGCCGGATCTGGGTTTTTGGTCTGTGCATGCCCAGAGCGCAGTTCTAATGATATGCCCCATAGGGGGTGTGTCGTTAGAAACAAATCCAGGAAAAAAGGTACGCAACCCGAAGCAACTGTCTGCTCCCGCACTGGTATTATCAATGATCCGTGAGCCTGGATCAGTGTTAATACCGGTGCGAGTGCAGACAGTTTCATTATTTCAGGGGGGTCCAGGAGAATCTGGGGGATGCAGGCTTTACCTGCATCCCTTCAGATTCTAAAATCCATCCATGTGAAAATAGCCTAACAGTTCTGCCCACTTGATACAGTTGTGTGAGACACAACACTAATGGAGCTTGGGAATATGATATCCAGTTGCTTCAACTCCCCAGGTTAAAGAATTCAACATTATATTTAAGTAATAAGAGATACGGGTATCCTGCCTTGCTGGTTGCATAATTAAGAAAATTCAATATACAGCATATGGAGAACAGTGTGGTCTAATCTCTACATGTTTCAAAGTACTCTGACCTCTTCATCAGGATACCACAAAGAAGAAAGGGGATGTATTCCTGTATTAGTGTGGCTTCTGGTGATGTATTCTTGTACTGATGGTCCATCTGGTGATGTATATTTGTCTTGTTAGTGGATGTGGTCATATATTTCTGGATTGATGGGTTCTGGTGATGTATTGTTGTACTGATGAAGGTTCTGGTGATGTATTCCTGTACTGATGATGGTTCTGGTGATGTATGCCTGTGTTTGTTTCTGATCCTATACACATGTAACAATCAATAACTTGTCAGAATGTGATACATGACCATGTTAATGAGGTATTGTAGTGTTAGACAAATTAATGGTTACTACATCTGCATTTATGGTAGGAGCATTAAGTATAAATGTATGCATTATAGTAACGTTTGCCAGATCCTAACAGTGTGCATCATGCTTACTGTCAGGATCTGGCTCTGCCAGGAGTCAACACTAGAGATGAGCGAACCTTTTAAGATTCGGTTCAGTTGGCGAACAAACCCATGCATGTTCGGGTTTGGTGGTGCTATTCAGGACAAGAACTTGACCCGAGCCATCACCGATTGGCTGTTCAGCTCTTCGTCCACATACAACCAGCCATAGGCAAAACACTTACAGGGGCAGGAGGGTGGGTATTTTTCAGTTTTTTTTTAGAGTCAAAAAACAACAGCAGAAAGCTTAGCATTTACCCACGGTGCGAGCCATTCCCAAGTGAGTGGCTTCCACTAGGCCAAGCAATAAGTATACTGGAGTACGGCACTGCACACTTCTGCACTTTGGATATGAAAATCACCCGAACTCCAGCTACAAACAGGTTCACTCTTCTTTAGTCATCACATGATCACTCATATGCAATTTTAATACTTATTCTCATGTAAAATCTAGTTTTTCTTCCTGCTTCTCTCAATAAAACAGGGGCTGTAGTTTTCCACTGAACATTGAGAGAATTAGGTAGAGGCGCTGTTCTTGGACACATGACTATAAGTATGCAAATTCTATATGAATGAGCGGGCCGGTCACATGAAGATTACTCAAACTACTTTAGCTATGTATTAGGCGTGGGGGATTGCAAACTGAGTTTTTATTATTTGATGCCATTAGATGTTAAGTTGTAATGTGACACTGCAATCTCTCTGCTGCTTGTTGCATCCGTGTGCTATGTGGCTTTTAAACAGACAGCACACAAGTTTCATTGATCCATGCACACATCCATTTTAAAAATGTATCTGCCTGATCTGTGAGACTCAGAGTATGTCCTATTTTGATTCATTTTGCAGATTAGTGAAAAACGTTATCATCTATCTGTCGTGGTCGCAAGGGCCGGAGTACTCAGTTGGTCGGGGCAGGTACCCTTGTTAGCAGCGGATCATTCAGGATCACTCTCAAAGTGTGTTGACAACAGGACAGAGCTTTAATTAGCAATAAACAGGTACAGATATGATAGGCTTTGTGGAATATATATATCTTAAGTGTTTCTGTGCAGCATCAACAGGCTGCTTCTCCTCTCATGCACAGACACAGGAAACTGGTTACAGTCACATGGTCTTTCCTGTGTGTGAGCCTCTGGGGGTGTTTTTTCTTTTATCTAACTTTATAGACAATGCACAAACCTAGCAATAGAAAACTTACATATACAGGAATGGAGTTGTTGAACTAAACATATTCCAACACCCCCACTCAACAACTACTTATCATGTTAGTCCCATTGCGGTTCTGAAGTCCTCAAACTTTGTGTTGACAATGGTTTTGTTATACCAGCAGCTAACATCTTGTCAGACTCGTAATAAACAAACTCTAGTACACCACATTCCACTAAGTCACGTAAGTGGTGATGTTCAACATCAATGTGCTTAGTCCTTGCACTAATCTTCTCACTCTAGCAAGTTTAATACATCCTTGGTTGTCCTCATATGCATAAGTGCCCCCACTGCTTGTCTGTAATTCTCATTGCTGGAGTTTTGACGAACCTTTGGCTTCTAAGAGCTCTTTTTCCTTGTGGTAGCTCCGTAAGCTCCCATGTCTGGAGTTGGTGAAGGGACTCCATCTCTTTATTAGTGGCATTTATCAAGTTCTGCTTCTCGTGGACAGGCAGTTTTTGCATCTCTTGCAATGACTGTGGCTCTGGTTCAGAAAGTGTTCTGACCATATAAGAAAGGTGTCTAGCTGGGATATCTTTGTTTGTCTTTCTGATCTCCTGACTGGAGGTTGACTTGGTTCTTCTGTTTCTTCCTTGCTGGCTTCAGAGCTTATCCAGACTTCAGTGTTTTCTTTTTCAGTGTCTGGGTTTGGTGATTGACATTCTTGTTCTTGTTTCTTGGCTTGAATAACTGGTGTAACTTCATGGAATTTGAGCGAAACAGAGTTCTCATCAATACACTACATCTCTGTTGATTGTTACTGTGTTGGTCCCTGGGTGCAGGATTCTGTATCCCTTTTGAGTTTTGCTATAGCCCACCAGGACTCCTTGCTTTGCACTTGGAACGTTTTTCTTTGAAACATACACAAACGTTTTGCTTCCAAATATCCTGTGGTGCTTCAGGTTAGGCTTCTCACAGTTCCATAGCTCATATGGAGTTTTATTTGTGACTTTACCTGGCAATCTGGTTTGAAGATAGCAAGCTGTCATGATGGTTTCTCCCCAATACGTTGTAGGTAGATTGGCATCAAACAACATATTCTTCCACTTTCACAGAGAGTGCGGTTCTTTCTCTCTGCAATGCCATTCTGTTCTGGGTTGTATGGAATGGTAGTCTGGAACACGATTCCATTCTTTCTCAAAATGGTTTGCACCTTACCACTTGTATATTCAGTCCCATTATTGCACGCAGGGCTTTTGGCATTCTTCTAAATTTGTTAAACACTACGGCAAGATATTCTTCTGTGGAACTTCATCCTTACTGTGAAGCAGGTAGGAACTGTATAACTTGAGAGTCATCAATAAATGTGAGGAAATATGTCTTCTGGCTTGGAGTTTGAACACTCATTGGACCATGAACATCTGTGTGTATCAAATCCAAGGCTGTGCAGATCAAGTGCTGCTTACTTTAGGAAAGGATTTTCTGGACATTTTCCCTTTAAGATAGCTGTGCACTTCATCAATTGACTACATTGTTTATATCAACACCATTTGCAAGTTGACCTAGCTTCTTTACTGCTTCTGGGTCTGTGTGCCCAAGCCATCTGTGCCATACATGGATACAGTTTTTATGCAGATCTTGTCTGGTACTGTACAATCTTTCTTTACATTTTAGCTGATAAAGTTCATTTTGGATTTTTCTTTCTGCAAGAGTGTGACCTTTCTTTGATATAATGCAGCTTTTGTCTTTAAAATTAACTAAATTCCCCTTTTGTATAAGCTTCTTTACTGACACAAGATTGCTTTCAAGACTGTGAACACAGAGAACATCCTTTACTGGAATCTTTCTGCTTTGTGCTGAGAAATTGGACAGTGGAGGTAGCCGTCTCCTATTCCTTCTGAAGTCATATAGTAACCATTAGCTAAGATGACCTTTTCTGACTTGCTTTCATCAAGGTCAGTAAAGAAATCCTTGTTATTCGTCATATGGCTGCTAGCACCAGAGTCTATACACCATATTGCCTTGTAGATGAGCCTGTACTGGTATTAAATGCAGCTTCAACACATACAGACTTGTCCTTTACAGCTGGTTTTCATCTTTTGATGACTGTTCTGCTTTTTAAGCTGACTCATTCTTGCATTCCAAATTCTGCAGTTTGCTTTAAGGTGGCCGGGCTTTTCACAGACAAAATATTCACGAGTTTCCCTTCGATTGCTCTTAATTTTAGGAAAGTCCTGTGCTTTTAATGCTGTTTGTGCTCTAGATTCAATATTGCTGCTTACATTTTGTGTTTTACGCTTAAATTATCTACAAGCTTGCCTTTGACATATTCTAGTGTGAGCTCATCGTCTGGCCGGGCATCTAGTGTAGTGACAAGTGTGTCATAAATTTCTGGAAGACCACTTAATAGTAGTGCTAGATACATTAAAGTCTTTAATGTCTTCTCCAATACCCCTGAGACGCTCCACAATTTCTAGGGTGTTTCTTATATAGTCCTGCATATTCTGGCGATCACTTAGCTTAGACTGGTACAGCTTTCTCATGAGATAAAGCTTATTGCTGGGATTTGATCTTTCATGCACTTTCTGTAACTCATCCCACATCTCTTTTGCAGTTGCACACTTGCATATATGCACAATCTGATCATCATCTACACTGAGGGAGATAGTGCTTTGTGCTTTCTGAGCCTTCTCTAGCCAATGGTCTGGTAATGGATGAGGCACTTGTTCCTCCGTACATTTCCACGTACCTTCTCTTATGAGAAGCATCTTCGTCTTGAATTTCCAGGACTGATAATTCTGATTGGTGAGACTGTGCACTGAGAACTTGATAGGATCACTGCTTGTGGACATCTTCTCTGCTGCTCTGTGCTGCTTTAGTGTTAGGCTTCTGTTGCTGTATTACTCTTCTGTGTCACTCTGTGTTCTGTGTCACACCTGGCGTTCTTGTCACGCTGGGGTTCTGTGTCACGCTGGGCCCATACCCTGTTGGCAGCAGATCAGTCAGGATACTCTCAAAGCGTGTTGACAACAGAACAGAGCTTTAATTATCAATAAACAGGTACATATATAATAGGCTTTGTGGAATAAGGAATATATATATATCTTAAGTGTCTCTGTGTAGAATCAGCAGGCTGCTTCTCCTCTCATGCACAGACACAGGAAACTGGTTACAGTCACATGGTCTTTCTTATGGGTGAGCCTCTGGAAGTGTTTTTTTTTTTTATCTAACTTTATAGACATTGCACAAATCATGCAATAGAACACTTACATATACAGTAATGGAGTGGTTGCACTAAACATATTCCAGCAAGTCTCTATCACAGTCGCGGTGCCCAGGAGACGTGGCCCTGGCCAGACATGGAAAGGAGTTATTTACAGGGGATAAGAGTTTGTAGATAGTTTGTGAGGCCAGCTGATGTATCCATGGGTTGATCGTGTAGCAGCAAGGTGTATTATTCCCCTCAGCAGGAGCAGGCCCCTGGGGGTTGTGGTAGGAGATGGATGGAGGAGATGATGGTGGAAGTTGTAGTGAGGAGAGGTGCATAGAGGTCGCAGGAAGTAGGCAAGGAGACAGTCTCTTTGGAGTTTCTTTATCTTTATCTTTACTTGTAAAGCAGCAGTCAGAAGTCCAACGTACTGTTCTCCGGATACATCAGGGTCTGACCAGTCTGGAAAGAATTGAGTGCCGCTCTGCTGGAGTGATTGTGTAGCCTTCCAGCTGACTTCTCACTGGGATGAGGTCCTAGGTACTTTCAGCTTCCCCATGTGCCTCTTGCTCCCTCATGGCTAAATGCCAGTCAGGCAACCCGGGCTCTATGAGATCCCAGGCCCACGCTGATTCTCTAGCCCTTTGGCAGTTGCTGTGCTCCCGGATAGTCCCACGGTGTGCCTACTGTGCTTGCAGCCCAGTGGCTTCCAGTCTTGGAGATCTAACAGCTTGGGGTTCTGGCACCCCTCGTATCAGCTTGAGCTCTCCTCCTCACTCTCTACTCCTTTGCCTAACCCTCCCTACTCCAGCTAACCCCTCTCTTTAACCAGGGGTTGAGACACCACCCCAAACAGGCCTCTAAGTGGGTACCATCAATGGGTTTTAACTCCTAGCCGGAGTTCAGGAATGTGTGGGTGCTTAGGAACCCAGCATAGGACAACCCAAATCCTCTCCAGACATGGCACTAATACTGATTCCTTTAAGTACCATTTTGGCAGCCAGACCGCAGGGGTGCCATATATCCATAGTATAAGTAATAACTTATTGATCAGTGCTGCTCCAGCCACAAAGCTGCCTCTTGTCCCAGCAGCAAAGAGTGCATTGCTTATCCAGTGGTACAATCATACCACTGTGTCTGAACTGTCAGTCATCAGGAGTGCACCGACACCATCAAGCAGTAGGCAGGGGAGCAGTGTGTTGAGAATAATCCTTTAATGTGCAAACGGGTTTGGCTATGGAGGTTTTTTTTTATTATTCTCTACAAAGTAAATGCAAACAAAACTAAAATAAAGAATGTAAAAAAAATAAATTGGCAGTAAAGGTACAGTACAGAAATACTTTCATCACTAAAGGTGACGCTTCACATCATATTAGGAGACCAACTTTGTTAATTTTTTAAAGGGAACCAACCACCCCCAATGACCCCCCCGGACTATTAATATCAGTCCCTACACACAGCACATACATGTGCTGCACTGTTTTTTGCTAAATAAACTGTTTTTTAAAACTAAAGATAATGATTTTTAAAGTTTAAAACGGAACGACGGTTGGGCGGGACTTATCTGTGGAAACCGCCGAGATCTGATGTCAATCATCTTCCCTGTCTCCCCTCGCAGCATTGAAGTTCAGCCCTTTGTGCAGCGTCACAGCCCTGTGCACGGGCTCGCATGCCCGTGCACACGTCATCATCTACAGCCGGGAAGCGAGCGCGCGCTCTGTCTTCCTGCGCTCGGCTATGGAAGACAGAGCGCGCGCTCGCTTCCCGGCTGTAGATGATGACGTGTGCACGGGCATGCGAGCCCGTGCACAGGGCTGTGACGCTGCACAAAGGGCTGAACTTCAATGCTGCGAGGGGAGACAGGGAAGATGATTGACATCAGATCTCGGCGGTTTCCACAGATAAGTCCCGCCCAACCGTCGTTCCGTTTTAAACTTTAAAAATCATTATCTTTAGTTTTAAAAAACAGTTTATTTAGCAAAAAACAGTGCAGCACATGTATGTGCTGTGTGTAGGGACTGATATTAATAGTCCGGGGGGGTCATTGGGGGTGGTTGGTTCCCTTTAAGCTTTTATTAGTATTACTATGCTCAAAAGTCACATGTGGTAGGTTCTGTAAGTCACGTAGACATTATATTCCAGTTCCAGCTAAGCCCTTGGCTCTGTTACTGAAACTCTTGGCTTTACATTTCATTAGTGTAGGATGGCTTCCAGCCTATTCCCACAGGCATTGCAATATCCTCAAAAGGACCACAATGTTTCTCCGCGCACAAGATCTGGGTGAATTGACTGTGTAGACAAATAAAACAGAAGTCCTGATTTGTGCATCATGGATTGTCCGCTCACAACAATCGTACTTGGTAATACCGTAGGTTGTCCAATTTAAAGAAGTTATCACCTCTCCACAGCATAGACGATAGCTTCTAGATCTGTGGGAGTCCAACTCCTGGGACCCTACTAATCGCCAGAATGGGGCCCTTCTATGTCCGCTAATATAGAGCGACAGTGAGTATTCTCAACCTCTGTCCCATCCACCTGCAAAGAATATTGCCAGAGAAATGGGGCTGTATTCCAACTGAGTTCCATTGACTTTTCTTAAAACTGTGAGAATACAATTCGTACCATATCTCATTGTTGCTGGATTAAAGAGAATATGTCACCAGATTTCAAAGTACAGTAAGAAATCAATATTATACCTGACAAGGTTGGAGCACTTACATGGAAAATCTATGTCGGAATAGCCGAGTAGTCCTGAAATTGACATTACCAATTTGTAAGCACAACTGGTGCACAGTGCACTTAAATCAGGAAAGAATACTTTTAACGAGGAGCATAGCAAAACAGGGTGACAGATTCATTTTACAGAAACTATACTATATATTTTAGTTGAAAATAAAGGGAAACTGGCATGTCAAAAATCAGTATTCACCTGCAAATATGGAGTTAATCTGCAGGTTAGTAGCATTTTAAAGCTGCCGGGCTGCCACACTAAAGGTGTGTGCTCACGGTCAGTATACGCAGCGGCAAGACGCTGCATCCAAAACGCTGCGTAATACAGTATAAGCATAGTGGATGGGATTTCAAGAAATCCCATCCTCACTATGCTTAACCTGACCGCAGCGTGTTTGGAGTTGCGGTGCGGGTTGCCGACAGTCCACTCCTCCACAGCATGTTTATTTCATGCTGTGGAGTAAGAAGCGGCTCCCATCGGGTGACTGCAGGGAGAAGCCGCCGCACACGGCAAGTACAGGGCGGCTGCTGTCTCCCTGCGGGCACCCGCGGCTTCACTCAGGTCCGGAGGAGCTGCGTCCAACACGCAGCTCCTCCGGACCGTGAGCACACATCCTAAAAGTCTGGCTACCAGGAGGAAATTGTCTTTATTTCTTCCAGGTGTTTTGGGCTTTCAGTCAGAGGTGCGGCCTGCGCAGTTTCATTCACTACTCAGTGTATAGTGAGTGGCGGCTGTAGCCTCGCCCGAAACACTGACTGACAGCCGCCCGTGCACTGATGCTGTACAGAATTGGACACAACAGCCTGCTCATTCAGTCAGATCTAACAGGGCTGGTAAGAGAACACTGCCCTCGGCTGTCCAGAGATAGCACCGAGAGCCAATCATTGAAGAAGTTGTTTCCTCAAGGGGCGAGTTTCATTGAGACACCAGGTAATGTCGTAGCAGTGATATTGGTAATGTGATAGCAGTGCATGCAGCAGCAAAATAAAACAGGTCGGAACATCAGAAAAGGGGTGGAGGCAGCACCAAATTACTGAACGGAGCAGACGTCCAGTCAGGGGAATGGAACGTTGACCATCCTGCTGAAGAATCGACTGGGCCAATTAATGCTTGCAGGAAGCCTGTACTAAGTTACCATCAAGAAGCACATCCATACCTCTGACTTTATGGTCAAGCCACAGATGTCTTATGCCAAGACCCCCTTTGAAGACCGTATCCCATGGATGACCCAAGTGAGCTGGGCCATTGGTTGCTTCCTGCTTGGCCGTACAAGTATCCGATGGTGTGATCCTTATCATAGAACTCTATCTTTGGCGAGTTACACTGTATATTGCTTGTTGTTGTTTCAAGGTGTAAGGGCACTTCTCTATTAGGCCTTTCTCACATTTACTCTAACTAGTGAGCCTGACAAATGTAGTGACTTGGCAGTAGTTTTATGTGGGGTTAGGCTAGTTTCACACCAGCATTTTTGTGAATCCGGGGGATGAGGGTAAAACCTGCATTCCCACGGACGCCCCCAGAGTGATGCATCTGTATGCACCCACAAAGGTATTATCACTGATCTAGGGTCATGGATCAGTGTTAATACTGATGCAGGACCAGACCGTTGCTACCAGCTTGTTTCCGCCAGATCCAGGGAAAAATGACACACACCCTGGGGGGGCGTGTCATTTGGAACTGTGTTCTGGGCATGCGCAGTTACAAAACCGATATCCGAGGGTCCGGATCCAGAGTCCCCTTGATCCAGGTTTCATAGAGCCCAATTTTAATTCAATCATGCAGTGTCCCGGATACAGGTGGTCATGGTTTTGACATGGAGAAAAAAATGCACCAAGTTGCATTTTTGGTCCCAGGGAAAAAACTGACCACGCAGATCTGGGAAAAAAGTGCAAAACTGGATGCACCCGCAAGTTCAACTGGCCCTGTTGAAAGACATGCGGGTGCATCCATTTTCAGTCGGATTCATACGAATGCCAAAAAACGCCCCTGTGAAACCAGCCTTACTGAGTTCTCATTAGGAGAGTGTAGATATAATAATATTTATTAATTTCACAGCATTTTACATACATCAACAACACTGTCCCCATTGGGGCTCAAAATCTAAACATCCTATCAGTATGTCTCTTAGTGTGGGAGGAAACCCATATAAACATAGGGAGAACATACAAACTCCTTGCAGATGTCATCCTTGGTGGGATTTGACATCTGCAGGACCCTATTGCTGCAATGCTAACCAGTGAGCCACTGTGCCGCCCAACAGGGTAGACATCTAGGTTAGCTATTTTAGAAGTGTCTAAGTAGCATTGCTGTTTACTGTACTGTATATGGAAACAGTTTCCGTGACCCCTTTTCACTTACTATGTCTGTTTGTCTGCCTATAGTAAATACCGTATATAATTTGGAAAATGGTGCACTACAGAACACACAGTGAATCCATCTGCACCATTAAAGTCAATCGCCCTGTCGGCGCATACGTCCGAATCCAATTTTGTGAGGGGTTCGGACTAAAACTCAGACTGGACCACTGAACGTGTGATAGAAAGCAATATGTAAGCACCCTTAGGCTAGGGTCACACTCGCGTTGTGCCATCCACTAAATGGATGCGTTAAAAAGGATGCTTTTTTCCCTCGCATTCACATGAAATGTGTGTACATTTATGTAGCATGTATTAACAGATGCTTTTGTCATAGAATCCAATGATAAATTAACGTATCCGGCACAGTCATGTTTCCCAAAACGGGCCAAAAAATGCTGCACACCGCATTATGATGTGCACTGAAATAAACGCATAGAGTGCTGTGCTTAGTAACCCGATGTTTATATTGGTTACCAGCTTTCTCCCGCTTAGTAACCCGATGTGTTCCCTGGTTACCAGGGAACACATCGGGTTAGAAGGGTGTCACACACACCGATGTGCACTGCCCAGCGTGAAAATGGCGCTGGCCATTTACCAATGATTAGTAATCAGATCGCTGGTTGTTGGTACATGTCACACACAGCGACATCGTTATGAGGTCGCTTCAACATCACAAGTTGCAGTGACATCATTAACGATGTTGCTATGTGTAAACTGGCCTTTAGGGTATGTGCACACTGGTTGGCGGGTTAGGGTCGGCGGCGGCTGGGCGGACCCGCCAGGAAGCTCTGCAGCCGTCCACCGGCTTCCTGGCGGGTATGTGCGGCGGGTGACGGGCAGGTGACGGGCGGGTACCGGGTGGGTGCACAGCGGGTTAGCGGCGGCGGTTCTGCAGCGGCTGGAAGCAGCCCATGATTCTGCTTGCAGCCGCTGCAGCGGCTGGAAGCAGCACATGATTCTGCTTGCTAACCCGCTGGGAATCCAGCGGTTTAGCAACAGATGAGCATGTGTAAACCGCCGGTGTGTGCACACCGGGTGTCGGTTTCCATAGGTTTTAATGTTAACCCAAAAGCCGCTTTTGGATTAACATAAATTTACATAAAACTCATGGAAACCGACCGCCGGTTTCCGCTGCTGAACCTGCACTAAACCGACCAGTGTGCACATACCCTTAGGGTAGGTAAAGTCTCAGATTGCTGGGACCTTTACTAATCATGAGAATGGGATTAACTTGTCTCCGATTTATATTGCGCAGTAGTCAACAATTCACACTGCTTCACTCAAGAGTCTAGCAGACTAAATTGCCAAGTGTTGTAAGGCCCCGTTACAGGCAGCGACATCGCTAACGATATCGCTACAACATCACAGGTTTTGTGACATTGCAGCGACCTCGCAGGGAAGTCGCTGCATGTGACATGCCACAGAGATCAGCTCACTGAACGCTGATTGCTGCGGAATGGTCAGGACCATTTTTTGGTTGTTGGTCTGCCGCTGGGCAGCAGACATCGGTGTGTATGACGCCTTTCTAACCCGATGTGTTCCCTGGTAACCACGGTACACATCGGGTATGCTAATTAACCCTATGTGTACCCTGGTTACCAGCGTTCTCCCGCTGAATATATAAGCGGGACCTCGACATCGTAAAAGAGAATAGTTTATATTCTTTTCCACGATGTCGAGGTCATTACAAGGGTCGCCGGTGAGATCTGCCTGTCTGGTATCTCACCAGCGATCACATAGCGATGTGCCAACGATCCCGATTGTTGGTCGGGACGCTGGAACATCGCTACGTGTAACCCGGCCTGTAGTCTGCTATTTTTGTAAGTCACATCGATTCTCTGTGGAGCTGCTCCATTCACATATGGAAACCTTGTGCTCATGATTAGTCATGAGCGAGGGTAATCGTTACTATTCGTACGAATAGTACTCAGCGAGTATCGCTGGTGCTCGTGAGTGATGTGTCCATCGTTATTGATCTGACACATATTGCCGACTCCCTTCACAGATTGGATGGTAGGGTCTCTCTGGGGGGCATAGCAAGGTGTTGTATACAGTGAAAACACAAAAAAGCCCACCCTCCTGCCCTGCCCCGGAAAGACTCGTTTTATGGCCAGGTGTGTGGTTGGAGCCTATCACTATTTGACTAACATTGGACTTGCTATTTGGACAAATACGTGAGCATTTAAAACTACTCGTATAGCGAGTACGAAAATTTCGATACTCGCTCATCATTACTCATGATCCGTGATGGTCCTGTGCACAGATAATAGCATGTGTAGGATTTTTTTTTTTTACAAAATCCAAACCAATCTCAGTCTTCATTTGAGGTCTAATGGTGGGTTTACACGTCCCAACATCGGTCCGATATTGGATCCAACGACGCGGGAGCACGCTTTTTCTGGGCAGAATTCCAACATCGCATAGGAGCTGTCACACAGCGCGATATCGGCATACAACGTCTCTACGATGTCTACGCCCCCGACCCAGGAACAACCATTTAACATGGGAGTGAATAGGGGACATTGTAGTTCACATCGGAGTTGGGTGTTTACACAGCGCGATCCGGCTCCAACCTGCATCGGATATCGGGCCGTTGAATAGCACGCTAATTAGATCCCCGATATCGGTTTGACATCGTTCGTGCATTGTATTGGTCATTTACACCATACAACGCACGAACGATATCGGTCCAACGCACGAACCACGTGACTTTTGGTCGGAGTTGGACGCCGATATCGGGACGTGTAAACCCACCATCAAGCTAGACCACAGACCAGAAGTGGTAATACCAACTACACACAGTCAGAGCTAATCTGGAACTGCTAACACACAGCTGATCTGACAAGTGTCTAACCAGCCTAGGCCTGGAATAATTTCCATGACAGGTGCAATTCCACCTTCTTGATGGTGGAATCAGATGCTCCTGACTCATGCAGAGATGGACCCCTGGTCCTGAATCTGGAGCATCTGACAATTGGTGTGCACCTCAGTGCACCACAGCTGAAATCTTAAGGCCGCTTTACATGTCACGATATCGCAACGCAAATACGATAAAAAGTCACGTGGTACAGGCGTTGCAGTTGTTATCGCTGGTGCGTTGTGTCGTGTAAATGAGCAATGCGCCGCAAGAACAATGCAAAAACGATATCGTTTGTGGATTGTGCATGCTCTTCAACTGTGCAATATTGGCTTGATGATCTGGCAGGATCGTGCTGTGTGACGGCACAACTACGATTTGGAGCACAACTTCCCCTATTCACTCCAATGTTAATTGGTTGTTCCCTGAGTTGCTCAGACACAATGTGCAAGAGGGCGTACGACATCGTAGTTGCGTTGCCTGCCGATATCTCCCTGTGTAACATCTCCTATGCGATCTTGGACAAGTGCCAAAAACGTGCGCGCTCCCGTGAAATCGTATACAATATCGGAACGATATTGCGACGTGTAAAGCGGCCTTTACACCAGCCCCTGACTGAAAGAAGATTACTGGTGTAAAAAATGCAACAGCTCATCATGAATTAGACGAACTGTCGCATCACACCCCCTGCCGTGCCCCAACTCAACTCACAGCTCAGCCTAACCTATTTTGGTACAGCTGCATGAAACTGGCTAAGGGCACAACCACACTGGTTGAAAACAAACAATCTGATTCTCATCCAGGAGAGTTGGACGAATGACATCTGTTTTTTGATCCGTGTGGCATCTGTAGGCAATCCATTTTTTTCTCAGCAGCTATTTACTGTATAATCATTTACAGGAACATTTTACAGTTTTCTGAGCTACAGAATAATAATTTATCCGTGTAAAAAATCAGATGCCACTAAGATGCTCCGTGTGCTGTCCGATTCTTTGTTGGACCCATAGACTTGCATTGGCTATTCTCGCATACTGTTGCACCATGTTGGAACTTTTTTGTCATCCAGAATCTGGATGAGAAAAAAAGAGTCCGAGCCACGCTAGTCTGTTTTACACCATTAGCTAACATGGGTTTGACTGCAATGCAATAAAATCACGCATTGCAGTCGTCCGATTTTCACGCCAGAGTGGACGTGCCCTAGAAATGCCAAAAGTTGCCAACGTTTTGTACAACTCTGTGTTGGGCAAAAATGTTGCAACTTTTCAAAGCAATTTATGCCAGAAATTGCTCTTGGGATTCGGGCGTTGTAGCCAAATCCCAGAATGCTTTGCGCCACTGGCACTGCGAGCGAGCGATGCAGATTCGGCCCGCAAACGGCCGCTAGACGCACCGCCCGTCCCCCGCAAACGCCCGCTACACGCACCGGCCGCCACCCCCTGCTCCCCCGCTACACGCACCGGCCGGCACCCCCCGCTCCCACGCTGCACGCACCGGCCACCACCCCCTGCTCCCCCGCTACACGCACCGGCCGACACCCCTGCTGCACGCATCGGCCGGCATCCCCCGCTGCACGCACCGGCCGCCACCCCCTGCTCCCCCGCTACACGCACCGGCCGGCACCCCCGCCTCCCCCGCTACACGCACCGGCCGGCACCCCCCGCTCCCCCGCTGCACGCACCGGCCGGCTTAAAAAAAAAAAAAAAAAAATTATGCTTACCTCTCCCCGAGCCCCCGCCGTCTCCTGCCGTGTTCTTGCAGGCTCCCGGTGGCTCCCGCAGGCTCCCAGTGTCTGCAGAGGTCTTCTACTGCAGTCCAGGACCAGTGATGATGTCACAGTCACGCGACACCAGGTTACGCCATGGTAACTTGCGGTCATGTGACTGACATCACCACAGGTCCTGGACTGCAGTAGAAGACCTCTGCAGACACTGGGAACCACCGAGAGCCTGCAAGAACACGGCGGGGGCTCGGGGAGAGGTGAGCATTTACTTTTTTTTTTTAACCCCTGCCTTCCTGTTTGGAGACGTTTTACTGTACTGAGCATGCTCAGTACAGTAAAAGCCTCCCCCATCCATGCTCACAGCCTCCTCCATCCATGCTCACAGCCTCCTCCATCCATGCTCACAGCCTCCTCCATCCATGCTCACAGCCTCTTCCATCCATGCTCACAGCCTCTTCCATCCATGCTCACAGCCTCTTCCATCCATGCTCACAGCCTCTTCCATCCATGCTCACAGCCTCTTCCATCCATGCTCACAGCCTCCTCCATCCCCACAGCCTCCTCCATCCCCACAGCCTCCTCCATCCTCACAGCCTCCTCCATCCTCACAGCCTCCTCCATCCTCACAGCCTCCTCCATCCTCACAGCCTCCTCCATCCTCACAGCCTCCTCCATCCTCACAGCCTCCTCCATCCTCACAGCCTCCTCCATCCTCACAGCCTCCTCCATCCTCACAGCCTCCTCCATCCTCACAGCCTCCTCCATCCTCACAGCCTCCTCCATCCTCACAGCCGCAATACCTGACACCGCTGCCATCCTGCCAACCGTCGGCCCCGCTTCATCACCACCGCCCTCGTGCCCTCCGCGAGGTCCACGCTGCCCGGATGCCGCCGGTGCCTTCCGCCCCTCGCCGCTCTCTCACCGCTGGGGCCTCAATGTCGCCATGCTGGTGGAGTAGCGGTCTACGGGCTGTTGCCGGGTGTCGGGAGCCAGTGACGTCGTCCTGTGGCCGGCAACAGCCAATGGGAGTGAGCGGACCGTGTCAGCCTGCAAAGCCTGACACACCCCGCTCACTCCCATTGGCCGCCCCCGCAAGCGGATTGGGCGCTGTGTTGTACACACAGGACGCCCATCCCATTGGCCAGGACATGTCGTCCTAGACCAATCGGATGGCCGTCCTGTCTTTACCACACACCGCCCAATCCGCTCCTTCCCCTCAGGTCACATGTGTGACCTGAGGGCAGGGACTGATCCCTCTCTGCATCAAAGTACTACAGGAATATCTATTAACAAGTAGTTTTTATTGCTTATTAAAATGTCCCGTGTGGACTGTGTGACAGTGTTACAGTGTTTGACATACGCTATACATACATAAACCTCCCCCACACCCAAGAAAACACAATATCTATTGCATTACAGAAGAAATGTTGATTCTATAAATGTCACCTAGGCAGTGCTAGTGTCACATATAATACCCAGTGGATTGTCTGGTTGTAAGTCTCCAGACATAAACCGCGTAGGTATTACTAGTCCGTCTGTCACTTTTAGTCACTGTTCATGTGTATCACAGGCGGAGTCCCCAAATAACATTTGTATAAGGTCGGGTCTCCAATGATACGTAACATTTATTATCATGCATTTAACATCCGCACATGCAGCAGATGATGTATAAAACATATATGACCACCGGTTGTGATCTTTTAACGCCGTTAAATACCTACGCGGTTTATGTCTGGAGACTTACAACCAGACAATCCGCTGGGTATTATATGTGACACTAGCACTGCCCAGGTGACATTTATAGAATCAACATTTCTTCTGTAATGCAATAGATATTGTGTTTTCTTGGGTGTGGGGGAGGGTTATATATTTTTATGTATAGTGTATGTCAAACACTAACACTGTCACACAGTCCACACGGGACATTTTAATAAGCAATAAAAACTACTTGTTAATAGATATTCCTGTAGTACTTTGAGTTAAATAAATTGGATATCTCTATACCTAAAAAAAAAAAAAAAACGGTGAAAACACCCTCTCTGCATCACCCAACCCGCCGCAGAGGACAATGCCGTGTGACTGGGGCTGCGATCAGCCCCAGCACGCAGCCACGTCCTGCTGCCGAGCAGTGATGTCGCCGCTCCAGCCGCATCTCTCCTCACCCCTCCAGCCTCCCGCCACATCATACTCTGCTACCCACAGAGCCGCCTCTATACTCTGCTACCCACAGAGCCGCCTCTATACTCTGCTACCCACAGAGCCGCCTCTATACTCTGCTACCCACAGAGCCGCCTCTATACTCTGCTACCCACAGAGCCGCCTCTATACTCTGCTACCCACAGAGCCACCTCTATACTCTGCTACCCACAGAGCCGCCTCTATACTCTGCTACCCACAGAGCCTTCTCTATACTCTGCTAGCCACTCACCCACCTGTATACACACAATTCATTTCACCGCGCTCCCGATGCAATTGCATCGGGCCTTTTTACTAGTATTCAATAATACATAGCTTGAAAAAGAGAAGACAGAAGTGGTGATTGCAAGACTGAGTAGGTTGACAAGACAGTAAGAAAAACAAATACATCATAGTCCCATTTTCATGCAGAATAGTGGGATGATTTTTTTTTCTCACGTCTGTATATAATCCTTTTTTATTTGCCAATTATTAATCTACAGGAGCATTTTAGTTTCCTATGCTACAGGATTGCAACACATCCATGAAAACCAGATGTCATACTGCGGCACCAGATTTCATTTCTCGCATCTGTAGACTTGAATGGGTGAGTCTCATCTGATTTCAAAGTCAAATTGCAGCATGCTTTGCTTTTTTCCCCCCATAGACAGATTCTGTAAGTGAAGAAAAATCGGTCATCTGCACTGATCCATTGAATAACATTGATCCTAGTGGTATCCAGTAAATTGGTTAGCGCTCTTTTTATTTATACACGTGTGTGCATAAGCCTTAATTCCCAGGAGATTGCAGGAGTGATATAATGCAGCATCAAAAGAAGTCACTGGAGACTGGGCACTCACCACCTACAATCTTGTCAATCTGTTTATGGAATTCTCCCTTTGACCCAAAACTGGGCTAGGCAGATGAGCAGGAGAAGCCCAAGATAAGAATAAAAATGTATAAAGTCCTGCAAGATAAAAGTGCTAGAAATCAAATTTCAAGGGAACCAAGCACCAGGATTTAACCACCTGTAAATCAGTCCAGAGGGTGGTCAATCTGTGCAGCATGACATCAATATATAGGTTTGTGTTTTTTTTATTCCTCCCCTGTGGGCTTGTCTTTCTGCTGTAAGCCAAACCCCTCCCTCTCATCCAGAGGTTGTTCGGTTTACGGCGGACAGACAAGCCCACAGGGGAGGAATAAAAAGGGAGTTGATGGAAGAAAAAAAAAAAGTTTTTAAAATAACCATAACACATAAAATCCCCCTGAACTCAAGCATCAACACTACAGCAGTCCTTGACAATCTTTACATACTTTGCAGTGATCGTGCACTATACAGCCAATCACTAACATCAGTGGTACAACGTGAGGCTGTGGAGCTCAGTGCAGTGGTTATGTGGCTGTACACCACATGATCACTGCAATAAAGCAAAGTAAATCAATACTGTCAAGGATCTCGTTAAGGTGCAGAAATAGTAATTTTAATCAGTTTTTCTGCTCTTAGCTTTATTTTTTTTTCACATCTCAAACACCATAAAAAGTGAAACGGGATGGAGGTGATCTTAGAGGAACTAATTTTGCTTCCATTAAACACTTTAAGGTGCAGTTACTTTTATGCCTTTCACCTCGCCATGGCCTCGGTGGGTATCCTGTCTGGCTATTCTGACTTACATATTTTGCACTAATGAGGACTGACAGGAAACAGACTTTTGCAAGTTGGAATACATGGCAATAAAAATATAGACTTAGTTGTTGGCCGTATACAGACATCTCTGTTTTTCTTGGATGTAAAATGAAAAAAAACGGACCGACTTCCACCATTGGGCTGGGTCAGATTTTCAAAAGAGCTGTGCCATCTGTTTCTAGCAAAGTATCATCAGTATTTCTCATATGTTAATAGAGAAAACCAAACTGATGAAGGATTCTCAAGCTTCACCTATCAAACAGCGAGAAGATGACACCGGTCCTCACAGATTCATAGACTTGCATTGGCAAGATTGTTCCGGTGTAACAGGCCAGATTAACCCCCTTGCCCAGACTATACCCAGGGTTAAAGTGGCCTAGGCCAGATTATACTCCTCCAGGCCATAATATCCCCTTGCTGCTGGAGATCAGATTTTTCACGTTTATGAGTACCATTGAGTGAGAGTTACTCAACAGTTACTTAGTAGAGGCAATGCACAGGAGGGCACCTTCAGCACACTGGGTCCAAGGCAGCACATGGGGCCCCAGACAGAGCCTGGAGGAGTATAATCTGGCCTAGGCCAATTTATACCCCAGGGTATAGTCTGGCCCCTACGCCATAATATATCCAGGGTATAATCTGGCCTAGGCCACTTTAACCTCAGGTATAGTCTAGGCAGGGGATTAATCTGGCCTGTTACACCAGGACTTGGATGAAAAATGAACATGTGTTCACATTTATTTTTTCACTCAAAATAAAATAATAAATTATGTGAACAGTCCTATAGCGTATATGGGGCACAAGATCTAAAAATAAATCTGCGAACAAATATTTAGTAATATAATAATTACATGGTCATTATTTAGAAAAAAAACGAGGAACTCTTTGGTTTAGGATTTGCGATAGAAGATATAAACATGCCAACCTCGTCTACAGCTATTCTGAAATTAAAGGCAATATGTTAGTTCATGGGCTGAAATTCTAACACAAATATATACATAAATGGCTGGTCAGTTCCTCCATCACTGAGGAATCAGATTTGGAAACGATATGCAAGTGAGGCTGAACGGCTTTTTGTATCTGAAGCCTCTGTCACTCCAGCTCTTTTCCCTGCCCAGAGCCAGCTCTTGCTTCTTAACTGACAGCCTCTATGCTGTGTGACTTTAGGTAGAGGAGTCATCAACCAAGGAGGAGGAGGTGGCTCTGGCCAGGGAGAAGAGCTGGAGTGACAGAGGCTTCAGATCTACAATACTCCTTCCTCATTTGCATATCAATTCAAATGCTGATTTCTCAGTAACAAAAAAAATAGGACAGATGTTACTGCAGTAGACTTTGATAAAGCTACACGAACATATGAACAGAATGGGGAAGGAAATACTACTGACAGATTCCCTTTAGCCCCTTAGGGTACCTTTACACGCGGCAACGTTTCTAGGAATTTCACTGGCAATTTGCTGGTTGCAGTGAAATCATGGAGACATTGTTCCATTTGTACACAGCAACAAGATATAACAATGTGTCCATGATTTCACTGCAACCAGTAAGTTGCCAATGAAATTCCTACAAAGGTTGCCGCGTGTAAAGGTACCCTTACCAACACACGACGTATAGTTACGTCACATGTCGGCTCCCTGACTTTGATGCTGGTATACAAGTTGAGCACTCCTCTTTCCTAGCAGACGATGGCTATGATATTCCACCTTTAGTCATCATTTGCCTTGAACTGCTGTTAAATGCCGCTGTCGGTATTTGTGCCTAGAATGACAACTAGTTTTTTTTCAGTAGTCATTTTCACATATTTACATTCTATATATTAGAGGGGAGTATAATTTGTAGATGTTGATTGTTACTTTTTCATGCAGATAAAAGAAAAATAAAACAAACTTCAAAATAATGTTATTTTAATTAAAATCTATAGATTTGCTGAACGTATGTACAGATATTTACTTGCTGCAGTTCTGATCTCAAGGTTGACCACCTAAAGATTATTGTCCAGACCACCCGAATGGCGCTTTCCCTACCCCCATGTTGTCCAAACCACCCGGATGGCGCTTTCCCAACCCACATGTTGTCCAAACCACCCGAATGGCGCTTTCCCTACCCCCATGTTGTCCAAACCACCCAGATGGCGCTTTCCCAATCCCCATATTGTTGGCCAACAGCTTTGTACTGCCCCCGTCGCCTTCTTTTGACATCTCATGTACTTTGGCATCCAGAGATCTGACCAGCTCCGACTGATATTTTCGATACTTTTCCTTGCCATCTGTTGGACCTCTTCACCATCTTCTGTTTTGCACAGAAAATGAAATTACCAGGCCCTATAATCTTTCAGTTCCACTTTGTCTTAGATGAAGGCACAGATCATCTTTGGGCGATGCGTATCGTGTTCAGTCCTCGCACTTTCAGGCAGTTCCCAGTGTGTTCTCTCCTTGTGGCCTGTGAAGACAGTTCAGTTCAGTGTTAGTGCACATTATCCACAACAGATGGTTACAGTAGGAATTCTTACATTATCCTGCCCCTCTGGTAGGTTGCAAAGTTCACTAAGGAGAGGAGCCGGTCTGTGTCAGGGATGACATCTGCAAATGTCATCCCTGACACAGAGAAATAGGGAATTTAGCGGCGATAACACCAATGTCGCCTGGTTTCGATTTTGGAGCACTGCTCTAAAACCAGGCGACCGAGGCAAAGCAACATATCGCCGCCAAATTCCGTATTTACACGCCACAATAAGGAGGCAATTGGGTGGCAATGTGGCAGCGATATTTCCAGGTCACAATATCGCTGCCATAATTGTCTCCTGAGGTTGTGGCATGTAAAGGTACCCTAAAGGGAAAATCTGTCATCATTGAATACAGATTTTACCACTGAATTGAGAACGAATGATCAGTCCAGGAGGAGAAAGAAGTGATTTCTTTGGTAAGCAAATGTATAATCTCATTTTCATGCGCAATTTTGATTTATAAAAAAAAAAAAAAAAAAAAAAATCTAGCATGGCGGTGGCCCTTTAATGATCTAGTCTGAGGACATCTTTAGGCTCAAAGTTTCCTCTTCCAGAATACAGGCCAATAAATTGTGTATATCCCAGTTATCTATCGATTATGATTAGCCTAGGGTCCCTTTGGCATACCTTTTTCCTCCACAACGGTGTTAAACAAACCCAACAACTTAAAAGTGTTCTTTGGTTTCAGTATGAAAGTCTGAAGTCACTCTGTGTGACTGCAGATTTGTGAATCATTACAGCACGCACACCTCACACTGTCAGGATTCTCTAGTGTCACTGCAATTATGTGATTTGCATACTTATGGCACATTCCAACTAGACATTTGCTGAGGAAGACTGCTGTGTCAGTGGAAACGCGTTGTGGCTGTGAAGGAGAAAAATAAAAAGCTAAGTTTTATCTATAATTCACCCTGCTTGCCTTTCCTGAGCGCTCCACAGACTGCTTTGCATTAATCATATAACTAGACATTTGCGGCCCAGTTTAACTCACTTATATTGAGCAAGGCTGCGCATATCTAGTCAGCATGAGTCCGCTTCTACTCAAAGAGCATACTTGCATTCATGTGACCGCTAAGTTCTCGGTGAGGACACCAGAGAATCCTGACAGCATGCAATCTGCGCACCCTGTAAAGATTCGGAAGTCTGCAGTTACATAGAGTGACTGCAGACATATGGATCTTTACAGCACGTGCACCTCACACTGTCAGGATTCTCTAGTGTCACTGCCTAGACCGGGGAGGGGGGGGGAGGGAAGATGGGGGTCACGTAACTGAATGTATGTGATTTGCATACTTCTGGTAAGTTCCAACTAGACGTTTGTGGCCTAGTTTAACTCTTGTTGAGAAAGGCTGTGCATGTGTAGTCGGTACATAACTGCATATATTCAAAGAGCATTCTTGCTTTCATGTGACCGACTGGTCTCGGTAGTGACACCGGAGAATCCTGACAGCATGCAATGCACGCACTGTAAAGATTCAGAAGTCTTCAGTTACATAAAGTGATTGCAGACTTTTGCCACACATTTCCTTTAGTTTATCTACTCTTAATTACTGTTGTACAAAACAGTGAAAGTGAATGCTCTGTGTCAGAACATAACACCAAATTACATTGGTGTTGAGCATTATTCAGCAGGAGCTGTTCTGCAAATGTTAGGGTACCTTTACACGTCGCAATATCATTCCGATATTGCATACAATTTCACGTGAGCGCGCATGTTTTTGGCTCTTGTCCAAGATCGCATAGTAGATGTCACACAGGGAGATATCGGCAGGCAACGCAACTACGATGTTGTACGCCCCTTTTTTGCGCTGGGTATGAGCAACAAGTGACCGAGCATTTAACATTGGAGTGAGTAGGGGAAGTTGCGTTCAATATCATAGTTGCGCCGTCACACAGCACTATCCTGCCACATCGCATATGCAATATTGTACGGTTGAAGGGCTTGCACAATCTTCTTGCAATATCGTAGCTACGATATTTTCGAGTGGCATTGCCCATTTACACGACACAATGCACGAACGATCAACTGCAACGGCCACACCACGTGACTTTTTGTCGATGTTGCATTGCGATATTGTGACGTGTGAAGGTACCCTTAGGTGTTTGATTTTGAACAAAAAAATTTATGTTTAAAAAAAAAAAATAATTCTATATATTATACGTTGACTCTACCCTCAAATGTTTCCGTAATTCAGTTAGGGTGCCTTCACATTTGCGTTCCCCTCTGCAGCGTTCTGCGGAGGGGAGCCGCAATTTGAGCGCAGCACTGCAAGCCCCTATCTTTATAATGGGAGCGTGCAGTGCTGCGTATGACCCATTCACTCCCATATGCGATCTCTGCGCAGGTGGACGCCTGCGCACAAATCACCCAATCTTGTCCGCACCAGAAATGCAACATGTTGCGTTCGTGGTGCGGACGAGACTGGGTGATTTGTGCGCAGGTGTCCGCCTGCGCACAGATCACGTGGGAGTAAATGGGTGCGCACGGTCATACGCAGCACCGTGCTCTCCCATTATAAAGATAGGGGTTTGCGGTGCTGCACTCACATTGCGGCTCCCCTCCGCAGAAC
This sequence comes from Allobates femoralis, assembly GCA_033576535.1. Classification (NCBI taxonomy): domain Eukaryota; kingdom Metazoa; phylum Chordata; class Amphibia; order Anura; family Aromobatidae; genus Allobates; species Allobates femoralis. The sequence continues at coordinate 414,989,737 of JARQOC010000006.1, read as the reverse complement.
GCTGCGGAGGGGAACACAAATGTGAAGGTAGCCTTAAATTATTTTTTTGCGTCCCATCACCCAGCATTTGCTCGTGCTGATCCAATAGTGTAATATCTACATTATTGTACTTCACACAATTGATTTTGGACGGGCTAATGATCAATGAAAAAAAAAAACGTATCAAATAAACAAATAAAAAAGCCTTATTCTAGAATGAGCAGGTTCACTGTCTTCCAGATTGCTGGGGCTCATTAGCATGTTAATGCTATAAAAACATGCAAAGAGCCAGGACGTTTATTCTAGGACTCTAGTGTCAATTACAAATTACGGTAATATGTTAGTATAAAAAGCTACAGAAAGCAGCAAGGGATTTGTAAGTGAAAGTAGCCGGAGAAATAATCCAAACCCCCACTATTGTGGGATTCTGAATCCCATTGTTACATAAAGTATATATAAACCATATTAGGGCTTCACATGAGATCCAGGGTCAGAGGTGTCACAATAGCTTAAGTGGCTGACGGCCTAAGGCAACACACTTCTTTAGCTAAATATTATAATTGGCCTTAACGGCTTTTGCTTCTTATTCTTTCTAGGTGTAATAGTTTGTGAAATAAAGCTCTAGACGCCCTCGTACCAGATACCTGCATACAAAATTATCTCCGTTCTCCATGTCTTTTTTCACTTGGCTTTACATTATTCACCGTATTTAGATGTAGGTCGAAAATTTCTCTGTTTTATAAGGGTAATTTCACACAGAATTCACAAAAACCGTGTGAACATCGCCTTATTCATCACTGAAAAACAAATAACGGTACACTTGTTCTCAGTGTAATCAGTAGAGAATGATCTGTATATACAGTATGAAGATCTTGTATATACAGTAGTACTTCCCCTTATATGTACCTCACCCACCATTGTTTAGGAAGCAATACTCCCCATGGTTGCTGGATATCAGACTTATTTAGTTGTAATGTTACTTCTGGCTTATGTCTAGTACTAGACAGCACATTTCTTCATTAGTCTATAGCACCTTAAATCATTCCAAAAGAAATAAATGCTAACTATACGACTTTATATTTTTCTTCTGGCAGTGGTGTAACTTCAGGCCCAGGGGCCCCGATGCGAAAAGCTCCAACGGGGCCCCCAATTATTGGAAATCTTTAATAGCATTAGGGTACCGTTACACGTTGCAACATTGCATGCAATTTCACTTGCAACTTACTGGTTGCAGTAAAATCATGGACACATTGTTCTATTTGTACACGGCAACAAAATGGAACACTGTGTCCATGATTTCACTGCAACCAATAAGTTGCAAGTGAAATTGCATACAATGTTGCGACGTTTAACGGTACCCCAATGGTACCTTCACACGCCGCAATAACGCCTGGCAATATGAGGCAATCTAACGTGCACGTTTTTCATGATCGCCTCAGATTGCCGATGGCGGCATCACACGACGCAATTGCGCCCTGAAAGTAAGGCGATGTGTCGCTCCGGAAATCGCCTCATGTACAGCGTAAGCAATCCTGCCTAATCCCATCCCTGGTTCACACGCCACAATCTCAAACGCAATATGGGCGTACATGTTCAGCGCGGCGAAGAGATAGGCGTGCCACAGTAGGTTTACACCCGCTCCATACGCGCTCATTGAACAATGCAACAGCGTACGATTGGTGAGCCTGCTCTGGAAGGCTGGCTAATACATGACGCCATTGCCATTGTGTGGCGCTGGACCAACAACTCTTCAAATATGGCGCGGTGTCAATTGATAGCCAATGGGAACACAGTAGCCCACACCAATCAGTTCACACGGGGCGCGGACTACAGCACGCTGTGGCACTCCTACGGGAACTTATAGGCGACGCTGATTCCATCACTATCGCCCTATCACACGCCACAACACGGAAATATCGCCTTCATGATTGAGGCTGATTGCAGAGCAGTGCTCAGGTATCAGGCGACAGGCGATTTATCGCTGCGAAATTCCCCAATCACACGCCGCAACTGTGAGGCCGATTGCTCCGGGGAGTCATATCGCCTTTAGGATTGCCAGGCGAGATTGCGGCGTGTGAAGGTCTGCAGGGCCCGGGTGCAATCGCAACCCCTGCACCTATTGTAGTTACGCTCTGTCTTCTGCCAATCTGATTACCTGGTGAAAAAGAACAACCTAAAGCCACATGCAAATATTGATTATTTGGGGAGGTTTGTTTACCTCGGTACTTGTAAGCCAAGACCAGGAGTGGGCAAATGGTGCCAGTGTCGTGTCACTATTATATATTTCTCTGGCGGCCGTCACACGCTTAATATCGAGAGCGATATTGTTAGCGATCACATGCACGCGCAATCGCTAAAATATCGTTCACATCGCTGGTGAGCTGTCACACAGGCAGACTCACCAGCGATGTGGAGCAGCGAGATCGCTGGTAACTATGGTACACATCGGGTTACTAGGCGTCGCGCGGCGCTTAGTAATCCGACGTTTACCATAGATACCATCTCCCAGCATAGGCTCTGCCGCTGTGACACCCCGATGATGCAGATTGATCAAGCATTTATCGCTTGATATGAGCTCCGGCTCACAAATCTGCGATCTAACAATCAAGCGATTTTACATTGTAAAATCGCTTGATTGCATGCAGCGACGCAACAAAGATATCGCTTAAGCGATCAAAAAGCAGATCACTTAAGCGATATCGTGCATTAAATTGATGCGTGTGACGGCCGCCTCTGACTGCAAGACAAAACCATGAGAGGAACAATCAGAGAACAAGTAGAATAGCAACATGACACAGGCACCATTTGCCCACTCCTGAACTTGGCTTTCAAATACTGGAATACTTGGCTACCCAAATACTCAACGTGTGCACCTGGCCTTACTTGTCTACAGGAAGGAGCTCAGTATTAATTGGGCAGTATTATCTAAGTACAGAGCATAACAACCTCTAGGCCATGTGCACACGTTGAGTATTTGGTGAGTTTTTTACCTCAGGATTTGTAAGACAAAACCATGAGAGGAAAAAAAAAAAAACTCACTAAATACTCAACGTGTGCACATGGCCTAGAGGTTGTTATGCTCTGTACTTAGATAATACTGCCCAACTAATACCAAGCTCCTTCCTGTAGACATGTAAGGCCAGGTGCACACGTTGAGTATTTGGTGAGTTTTTACTTCAGTATTTATAAGGCTGGCTTCACATTACGGCTGGGATCTGATCCGTGGCTGTCCGCTTGAGCCAGACAGCCCCGGACCGGATCAGCACACAGAACTGGAGGGCTAATTTGCCCTCCGGTCCGGTGTGCAGCCGCACGCAGATCGGATCCCAGCCGTAGTGTGAAGCCAGCCTAAGACTAAACCAGGATGGGATGATAAGTACAGAAGTGGTGAAGTGTTTCTATTATACTTGTCCTTTGATTGCTCCATTCCTGGTTTTGGCCTACAAATACTAAGGTAAAAAACTCAAATACTCAATGAGTGCAGGTGGCCTAATGGTTGTTATGCTCTGTACTTAGATAATACTGCCCAATTAATGCCAAGCTCCTTACTGTAGAGAGTATGGTCACAAGTTGAGTATTTGGTGAGTTTTTACCTCAGCATTTGTAAGTCAAAACCAGGATTTGGTAAATAATGCAGAAGTGGTGATGTTTCTATTATACTTTTCACCCCGACAGGTCCCCTCCTGACTTTGTCTTACAAATCCTGAGGTAATAACTCACCAAATACTCACTGCATGCAGGTGGCATAAGGTCCCTTTCAGAAGTCTACGATCATCGGTCCGAACTTGGATCGCAATGCACGGACTGGCCGCGTGTCTCCCGACCTGAAGGTGACAGCTTCTTTATATCTTTGAGGCTGTCTTGTCCAGGTCAGGGGCACACAGCCAATTTATGCATTGCGATTCGAGATGGGACCAATGATCACAGACATCTGAAGGGCCCTAAATTGTACTGTGATAAATTATTTTCTTCTTACATATTTTGAGAAATGTCTAATACATTTGGATTTGTCTTTAATCTGATTATTTTGGCTTGATGGATGTGCCAATTGGTATTACAGAAGCTGTGGAACTAAACATCTTATGTAGTACAAGACTGGCCATAGACTGAAAGATATATCTTTGGATTTGGAGAACATACCAAAAAATTGGATTCATCTTTTATGGAAGTGTGTTCAGATGAGTATACGAAAAATTGTCCAATATCCATCCAGGAAAACTGAATAATTTTCATCCGTATGCCATCCATCTGTCAGCTTTTTACATCCATGTGTCATCCATTTATAAAATAAATTTAGAAGACCAAATACAGTTACTGAGACTACAAATTGCAAGCATTCGTAAAAATTAGATACCATAAAGGAGAATCTATATGGGACTCTACTTTTCTTTCGCACCCGCAGACTTGACTAGGGTAATCTCATCCCAAATACGGAATGTCATGCTGACTTTTTTTAATTTGGGTCAAGTTATCTGAACAGCCTTATTCATCACCATTGGTCCATGTGCTATCTAATTTCAACACGGACTGAACATGTGCATATAATACATTGTATCATAGTGTAATCAGTAAATGTCATGTTCGGAAAGGTCCTACTCTCACATTCGCTTTTACTTAGGGTCTTGGTTTAGTATTTGGAATAAAGGGCATCACTTACCCCCTTTCTTTGGTTGCTGAGGCAGAAGGTGCAGATGCTACGCGGCAGCTTGCCCTCTGCTTCATCCCTGGTCCTGTAGACAGTACTGAAGCATGGCTGTCCATCTTCGCAGCCTTCCCCTAGTAGGAGCACATTGGCCAGGTGGGAGATATAGCTGGAGGCTAGGCGCAGGGTCTCTATTTTGGAGAGCTTTCTATCCACAGGTTCAGTGGGTATCAGAGTGCGGAGGGCAGTAAAGGCTGTGTTAACACTTTGTGTCCTGTCCCTTTCTCTGGCATTGGCCGCCTGCCTCTGCTTTACCACCACCACCTGTCCGGTCTTCCTAGGAACCTTTCTCCTCTTTGTTGAAGTTTCATAGCTTTCATAGGATTGATCGGAGTTGTCACTCTCACTCCTGTTCTCCTCATCCTCAGACATCATAGAAACATCCGGATAAATGACATGTGCAGGCATGGATCGCAGCATGGTGAAAGCCATGCTTTGTCTACCACCACAGCCTGTCACTCGTTACCTGGTGCTGTGTAAAATGGTCGCAAATCTTCAATAGTCGCCCCTGCTGCCCCTCTTCCAAGCTGAGCCCTTAATTCCCTTTCCCAGTAATTGCACTTTGTATTATAGCTCATAAGGAGGCCTGATGGTGCTCAGGGTCTGTGCCTCTGAATGTAATTCTCCTAATGTCTTCACAGCTGTTCATGTAGTTCCCTCCCAACTGCAAGAAAGGAGGAGCAGTATGAGGCTCTGGTGGAGCTCAGGAATCTCTATATATAATACATGGGAGGGCCTACTGGTGGCGCTCTCTTGTGGCAGATGGCACTACTACTCATCAAGCCTGTTATATAGCCCCTCCAAGTGGCTGCCATAGATTTATTTATTCCTATGGAAATTGGAAGTAGGATAAGGAATTTATTTTTCATATGAAGATACAAGCAGATGTGTTAACTCTTTGCTTCCTTGGAGGAGTTTAGAGTGGTCAGACTGGTCTTCTCCGGGTGTCAAAAATGTTTGTTTCTCGAGCAGAAAACACTAAAGCAGGAAACAAGCAGAAAACACTAAAGCAGGAAACAATAATTATTCTTCATTTCTCATGTTTTGTAAACCTGAAGAGTTTTCTCTTTTATTGGTTGTTCCCCAAGTGCCTTTCCAATATATTATTTAAAACTTTTAGGGTACCGTTACACTTCGCAACATTGCATGCAATTTCACTTGCAACTTACTGTTTACATTGCTCCATTTTGTGGCCGTGTACAAATGGAACAATGTGTCCATGATTTCACTGCAACCAGTAAGTAGCAAGTGAAATTGCATGCAATGTTGTGACGTGTAAAGGTACCTTTAGTATCTTTTTGCACAGCTTTTTTAGGGTGTTTTTTTTTTTTTTTTAACCAACATTTTGCTGACTTTTTTTATTCTTTGTGATTTTTATTTATTTATTTATTTATTTTTTTTACTGACATTTTATCATTTCTTTTTATTTTTAGAGCAATTATTAACTGTTAAAGGGAACCTGTCACCAAGCTTTTGCCATCCCATCTGAGAGAAGCATAATGGAAAAATAGAGACCCTGATTCCAGCAATGTGTCATTTACTGAGCTGTTTACTGTCATTTTTATAAAACTACACTTTTCTCTGCTGCAGATTTAGCAGTTTGTAAATATGCCAGACTACCTGGCAGCAGGACTAGTAGTCCTGTAATGATAATCTCCAGATGCTTAAACAGTGATTTTTATCAAAACTACACTGACCAGCCCTGTAAGTGACACATTGCTTAAATCAGGATCTCGGGTCCTATATTATGCTACACTCAGATTAGATTGTAAAACCCTGGTGACAGGTTCCCTTTAATGTTTTTGAAGCAAAAATGCCCCCAAAAAAGATATATGTATTCCACCTGTCATTATGGTTTGCCCTGAAGAAGTGTTTAGGTCTTGTGCTCACACTATTTACATGGTCTGTATTTGGTGCAGAAAATTCTTCTTCAAATGTGTATCTGTTTTGCAGAAAAAAAAAACGCATTAAAAACATGAGTTTTTTTTCAGTTGCGTATTTTGGAATGATGTCAATGACAGGAGGGCAGAAAAAGGCTGTAAAAACGAGTTCACTAATAGACATCCTGCAGATTTTTCTGCATTCGTAATCTGTACCAAATACGCAAGGTAAAAAAAAAAGTAGCGTGGGCGCAGCACTTCTGAAATCTCATAGACTTTGCTGGCTTCAAGATAGACCCCTGTATTTGATGCGCCCCATAGCCGCGGGGCACTTGGAACTGGGCTTTAATGCTTCTGGGGAGTCACAGGAGTTAAGACCCGGCTTCATGACTGCACATACGGTACGTCCACCCCTGGGCTTTGCTGTATTTTATATTGCCAGCAAAGGTAACATCAGGCAGCGGGGGTTAGCAGCCAGTAGCTCCTTGGTTTACCTGCACAGGCAATCTAATATATAAAGCTGAGTGTATGTATGTGTGTGTATGTGGCAACCCCCACCCACTCCAGATAGCCCCACCTACTCCACACAGACCCACTCTACATAGCTTCCCACTGCACATAGTCCCATGCACTCCACATAGCCCCACCCACCCAGTCCACACAGCCCCACCCACGTTGCACAGCCCCATTTCACATAGACCCACCCACTCCACATAGCCACACTACTACACATAGCCACACCCCTCCACATGTTCACTCCATATAGCCACACCCACTACACAGCCATGCCCCCTCCATTGTGATGTCACAATAGAAAGTAGAATGTTGGCTTATAAAATTTCGTGTCATGTCACTGCCTGATCATTCTGATCTTATGACTCATAAGAAAAAGAATGTGACTGGATGATTGTCATTGTAAAGCGCTGCGGAATATGTTGGCGCTATATAAATAAAGCTTTATTATTATTATTATTATTATTACATGCTAAGAGTAAAGCTGTATTATGCCTCAATGACCAAGACTTACAGAAATGGAAGAAAGAAAGGCAAGAGCTACAGAAATGAGTGGGGGTGATGGGGGGCATTTTTTTAGGGGTATGGGGGTGCAGGTTGAGGGTGGGGCCGGAGGGGTGGGGAGTAGGTTTGGGGGGGGAGCGTGGGTGGATGGGGTGGGTTGGGGGCAGGGCCGTATTTGCCATTAGGCACTCGTAGGCACGTGCCTAGGGCGGCGCCATTCTCATAGGGGGCGGCGTCTCAGCGTGGTTTTTTTTTTTCCTTTTTTTTTTTCCGGCTCCGGGCCGGCCGGGTCACAAGCCCCGCCCCCATACCCCCCCCTCCCCTTCATCATTACGGCCGCCCCGCCTGCCTTCCCGCCCACCCACCTCTGTTAGACACCCGGAAGAGACGAGGAGAGAAGGAGGGCCCGCAAATGAGGGGAACTTGAAGTTCCCGCTCTATTTCCTCCTCTCCCGTGCGCCCAAGTGCTGCGGCGCTGGCGGCTCCTGCGGCGGCTCCTGCACCGGCGGCTCCTGCATCGGCGGCTCCTGCACCGGCGGCTCCTGCATCGGCGGCTCCTGCACCGGCGGCTCCTGCACCCAGCCGCCCCCTCCAGGCCCAGGGAAACGAGGAAGCAGCCGGCTGGAGGCACTGGAGGATGGTGCGGCTGGTGCATCAATGTGCTCAGAGGGAGCCCGGCCCGGCCAATTTGAGCAGCCAGCACCAGGTGAGGGAAGTGTGGGGGAACTAACTGTGCGGGGGACAGAGGAGAAGAGGACAAAGGAGCAGAGGTCCGAGGAGAAGAGGACAGAAACAGAGGGGCAGAAGGACAGAAACAGGGGGACAGAGAAGAAGAGGACAGAGGGGCACGGGGACAGAAACAAGGGGACAGGAGGAGAGGAAAGAGGAGGAGCAGGAGGGACAGAAGAGAGGAGGACTGTGGTGCAGAAGGACAGAGGGACAGCAGAGAGGACAGGGGTGTAGGAGGACAGAGGAGCAGCAGGAGGGACAAAGGAGAGGAGGACGGGGTGCAAGAGGAGCAGCAGGAGGGACAGAGGAGGATGGGGTGCAGGAGGACAGCCGAGCAGCAGGAGGAACAGAGGAGAGGAGGACGGGGGTGCAAGAGGAGCAGCAGGAGGGACAGGAGAGGAGGACGGGGGTGCAGGAGGACAGAGGAGAGCAGGACGGGGGTGCAGGAGGACAGCCGAGCAGCAGGAGGGACAGGGGAGAGGAGGACGGGGGTGCAGAAGGGACAGAGGAGAGGAGGACGGGGGTGCAGAAGGGACAGAGGAGAGGAGGACGGGGGTGCAGGAGGGACAGAGGAGAGGACGACGGGGGTGCAGGAGGGACAGAGAAGAGGAGAACGGGGGTGCAGGAGGGCAGAGGAGAGGACGACGGGGGTGCAGGAGGGCAGAGGAGGACGACGGGGGTGCAGGAGGGCAGAGGAGAGGACGACGGGGGTGCAGGAGGGCAGAGGAGAGCAGGGTGGGGGTGCAGGAGGGCAGAGGAGAGCAGGACGGGGGTGCAGGAGGGCAGAGGAGAGGACGACAGGGGTGCAGGAAGGACAGAGGAGAGGAGAACGGGGGTGCAGGAGGGACAGAGTAGAGGAGGATGGGGGTGCAGGAGGGACAGAAGAGAGGAGGACGGGGGTACAAGAGGAGCAGCAGGAGGGACAGAGGAGAGCAGGACTGGGGGTGCAGGAGGGCAGAGGAGAGCAGGGCGGGGGTGCAGGAGGGCAGAGGAGAGCAGGATGGGGGTGCAGGAGGGCAGAGGAGAGGACGACAGGGGTGCAGGAAGGACAGAGGAGAGGAGAACGGGGGTGCAGGAGGGACAGAGTAGAGGAGGATGGGGGTGCAGGAGGGACAGAAGAGAGGAGGACGGGGGTACAAGAGGAGCAGCAGGAGGGACAGAGGAGAGCAGGACTGGGGGTGCAGGAGGGCAGAGGAGAGCAGGGCGGGGGTGCAGGAGGGCAGAGGAGAGCAGGATGGGGGTGCAGGAGGGACAGAGGAGAGGAGGACAGGGGTACAGGAGGGACAGAGGAGAGGACGACGGGGGTGCAGGAGGGCAGAGGAGAGGACGACGGGGGTGCAGGAGGGACAGAGGAGAGGAGAACGGGGGTGCAGGAGGGACAGAGTAGAGGAGGATGGGGGTGCAGGAGGACAGCCGAGCAGCAGGAGGGACAGGGGAGAGGAGGACGGGGGTACAAGAGGAGCAGCAGGAGGGACAGAGGAGAGCAGGACTGGGGGTGCAGGAGGGCAGAGGAGAGCAGGGCGGGGGTGCAGGAGGGCAGAGGAGAGCAGGACGGGGGTGCAGGAGGGACAGAGGAGAGGAGGACAGGGGGGTGCAGGAGGGACAGAGGAGAGGACGACGGGGGTGCAGGAGGGCAGAGGAGAGGACGACAGGGGTGCAGGAGGGACAGAGGAGAAGAGGACGGGGGTGCAGGAGGACAGCCGAGCAGCAGGAGGGACAGGGGAGAGAAGGACGGGGGTGCAAGAGGAGCAGCAGGAGGGACAGAGGAGAGCAGGACAGGGGTGCACGAGAGCAGGGCGGGGATGCAGGAGGGACAGAGGAGAGGAGGACGGGGGTGCAGGAGGACAGAGGAGAGGAGAACGGGGGTGCAGGAGGACAGGAGCAGCAGAAGGGACAGAGGAGAGAAGGACGGGGGTGCATGAGGACTGAGGCTGTGGCTGGCACTGTGTGTGGTGATAATGGCGGCTGTACCGTGTGTCTGCCTCCATGCAGCTGCTGCTACCTTCCTGAGTTGGCAGGGTGTGTAGTTCTCCTACCTGCCTGTCCTATATGATTTCTGGTCAGTGTGTTGGGTGTTGTTGTTCTTCCAGGTGGCCTCAGTGTTGTCCTGCCATCCGTCTGTGGCCTGTCTGTCTCTTCTGGGATGTCCTCAGCTCTGTGCTGTGCACAGACAGTGTACCACCATCTCCCCAGCTCCGTGCTGTGCACAGTGTACCACCATGTCCTCAGCTTCGTGCTGTGCACAGACAGTGTACCGTACACTGTCTGTGCACAGTATGGAGCTGAGGATATGGCGGTACACTGTCTGTGCAAAGCACAGAGCTGGGGAGATGGTGGTACACAGCACAGAGCTGAGGACATGGTGGTACACTGTCTATGCACAGAGCTGAGGACATGGTGGTACACATCCGTGTGCAATCTGTTCTTTCCTCAGCAGCTATTAGTGTAGAATCATTTACAGGAACATGTTACATTGTTCTCGGTTACAGAATGAGAATGTATCAGTGAAAAAAACTGATACCTCTCGGATGGTCCGTGTGCTGTCAGTGTGCGGTATGTACCGTATATACTCGTGTATAAGCCGAGTTTTTCAGCCCAAAAATTGGGCTGAAAAGTCACCCCCTCGGCTTATACACGGGTCAATACGGTAATATATGTGGTGGGGGCTGTGTCCGGGTGCTGGGGAGGCTGGAGGAGGCGGGGGGAGCTGATGAGTGAGCGGCCCGTCACGTGGGGCCGCTCATTAGATATGCACGGTTCCCCCCGCCTATCACAGCGGCAGGGGGAGCCGTGCATACAGCCCCCCAGTGTATACAGCAGCCCCCCAATGGCACTAGCACCCCCATCATTGTAAGAGCCACCCACACTTTGCAGAGCTCCCCCGCTGCTTTATCTTACCATCCGGGGTCTTCGCCGCGGGTCCTGCGCGCTGTCACCCCGGTCTCACGTGACCCGGCGCGATGACGTCATTCCACTGCGACCGCCGGGTCACATGAGACCGGGAACACAGCGCGCGAGGAAGGACTGGAGGACCCGCGGTGAAGAAGACCCCGGATGGTAAGATAAAGCAGCGGGGGGGGGGGGCTCTGCAAAGTGTGGGGGGCTCTTACAATGATGGGGGGGCTAGTGCCATTGGGGGGCTGTATATACCCTGGGGCCTGCTGTATACCCCTGGGGCCTGCTGTATATACCCTGGGGCCTGCTGTATATACCCTGGGGCCTGCTGTATATACCCTGGGGCCTGCTGTATATACCCTTGGGCCTGCTGTATATACCCTGGGGCCTGCTGTATATACCCTGGGGCCTGCTGTATACCTCTGGGGCCTGCTGTATATGCCTCTGGGGCCTGCTGTATATACCCTGGGGCCTGCTGTATATGCCTCTGGGGCCTGCTGTATATACCCTGGGGCCTGCTGTATACCCCTGGGGCCTGCTGTATACCTCTGGGGCCTGCTGTATATGCCTCTGGGGCCTGCTGTATATGCCTCTGGGGCCTGCTGTATATGCCTCTGGGGCCTGCTGTATATGCCTCTGGGGCCTGCTGTATACCTCTGGGGCCTGCTGTATATACCCCTGGGGCCTGCTGTATATACCCCTGGGGCCTGCTGTATATACCCCTGGGGCCTGCTGTATATACCCCTGGGGCCTGCTGTATATACCCCTGGGGCCTGCTGTATATACCCCTGGGGCCTGCTGTATATACCCCTGGGGCCTGCTGTATATACCCCTGGGGCCTGCTGTATATACCCCTGGGGCCTGCTGTATACCTCTGGGGCCTGCTGTATACCTCTGGGGCCTGCTGTATATACCCTGGGGCCAGCTGTATATACCTTTGGGGCCTGCTGTATACCTCTGGGGCCTGCTGTATATACCCTGGGGCCAGCTGTATATACCTCTGGGGCCTGCTGTATATACCCTGGGGCCTGCTGTATATACCCTGGGGCCTGCTGTATATACCCTGGGGCCTGCTGTATACCTCTGGGGCCTGCTGTATACCTCTGGGGCCTGCTGTATACCTCTGGGGCCTGCTGTATATACCTCTGGGGCCTGCTGTATATACCTCTGGGGCCTGCTGTATATACCCTGGGGCCTGCTGTATATACCCTGGGGCCTGCTGTATACCTCTGGGGCCTGCTGTATATACCCTGGGGCCTGCTGTATACCTCTGGGGCCTGCTGTATATGCCTCTGGGGCCTGCTGTATATGCCTCTGGGGCCTGCTGTATATGCCTCTGGGGCCTGCTGTATATGCCTCTGGGGCCTGCTGTATATACCCTGGGGCCAGCTGTATATACCTCTGGGGCCTGCTGTATATACCCTGGGGCCTGCTGTATATACCCTGGGGCCTGCTGTATACCTCTGGGGCCTGCTGTATACCTCTGGGGCCTGCTGTATATACCCTGGGGCCTGCTGTATACCTCTGGGGCCTGCTGTATATGCCTCTGGGGCCTGCTGTATATGCCTCTGGGGCCTGCTGTATACCTCTGGGGTCTGCTGTTTATACCTTTAGGGATGCTGTATATACCACTGGGGAGGCTGCTGTATACTACCACTGGGGAGGCTGCTGAATACTACCACTGGGGAGGCTGCTGTATACTACCACTGGGGAGGCTGCTGTATACTACCACTGGGGAGGCTGCTGTATATTACCACTGGGGAGGCCTGTATACCACACTGCTGGGGGCTGTATACCTGTGCTGGGGTCCACCCTCGGCTTATACACGAGTCAATAGGTTTTCCCAAGTTTTGGGGGCAAAAGTAGGGGGGTCGGCTTATACACGGGTCGGCTTATACACGAGTATATACGGTAATTTTGTCAGACCCATAGACTTGCATTGGTGAGTCTCGGTGTGAATTGCAGACTGTCGCAGAATGTTGCGACTTTTTTCTCATCCTGAATCTGGCTGAGAAAAAAGCGTCCGACACTCGCCAGTGCTCTCAGACATCGATTAACATTGGTCCGAGTGCAATGTGATGAAATCACACATTGCACTCATCCGAGTTTCACGCCAGTGTGTCTGTACCCTAATAATAAAATCCATATAGTAATCCTACAATGTCTGCGGGACATGGTATGGGGAGGGTTTATGGCTCAGTTAGTACACTCCATACTTCTTGTTATTAACCAGTTAATGCTCTCTTGTCCACCGCACTACAGTGTCAAAAGAGGAAGACAACGAGACAGGCAGCAACACGGCGTCGGAGAGCCCCTGACCTTGAAATACAAGATCCTCTGATCCCGGTATTGTGACATCATATTAAGAATAATATTTTTTGCACATATATTACACTATGAACTCCACAGCACTTTACATACATCATCAACACTGTCCCCATTGGGGCTCACAATGTAAACCTCCTATCAGTATGTCTCTGTAGTGTGGTTGGACAAACCTTTTATATGTACTACATGATGAAATGTGGGGGGAGAAGCTACATGAAGCTTGGGGGGGGGGGAAGGCTGCGACTGGGGGAAGATTGTCCGTAACGGGGGGGAGGAGCCATGATGGGGGGAGGGGCCGTGACGGGGGGGAGGGGCCATGACGGGGGGGGGGGCGGCGGCCGCTGAGAGTGCCTAGGGCAGCAGAAACTCCAAATACGGCCCTGGTTGGGGGGCAGGATTGATGCGTATAGTGGACATACATACACACACAGACATGCACTCAACTTTATTATTATTATTATTATTATTTATATAGCGCCATTAGGTTCTATGGTGCTTTACATGAGGATAAGGGAGACAAGGACAAGTACACTAACTCTAGACAATCAGGACATACAGGTACAGCAGGGGAGAGGGACCCTGTCCACATGGGCTCACAGTCTACAAGGGGCAGGTGGGGATACAGTAGGATGGGGGAATGTCCGTCATGGGGCGGTCGCCTCGGTCTCATGGCAGGTTGTAGTCTTGGCGGAATAGGTGAGTCTTCAGGTGACACTTGAAGATTGTCAGGGTCGGAGAGTGACGTATTGGGGCAGGGAGTTCCAGAGTATTGCAGATACCAGGGAGAAGTCCTGAACGCGGTTGAGCGAAGAGGAGATGAGGGGGGAAGCAGAGGAGGAGTTCTTGAGAGGATCGGAGGTTGCGTGAGGGTAGGTATCAGGAGACCAGGTCGGAAATGTATGGTGGGGACAAGTTGTGTATGGCTTTGTATGCCATGGTTAGTGTTTTGAACTGGGATCTCTTGGAGGCTTCGAGCCAGTGAAGGGCTTGGCAGAGGGGGGAGGCAGGGGAGTAGCGGTAGGACAGATGGATTAGTCAGGCAGCGGAGTTGAGGATAGATTGAAGAAGTGTAAGGGAGTTATTCAGGAAGCCAGTGAGAAGGAGGTTGCAGTAGTCAAGGCGGGAGATGATAAGTAGTCAAGGGGAGATGATAGAGCATGAATAAGTGTTTTAGCGGTGTCGTGGCTAAGGAAGGAGCTGATCCGTGAAATGTTTCTGAGCTGGAGCCGGAGGGATGTGGTGAGGGCCTCAATGTGGGGCTTGAAGGATAGGGAGGAGTCAAGGATTACCCCTAGGCACTTGGCTTGGGGGACTGGGGAGATGCACAGTCATTGACGCAGATGGAAGTGGGGGGGAATTTCTTGGGGGGAAGAAGATGATGAATTCAGTTTTGTCCATGTTGAGTTTAAGGAAGCGAGCAGAGAAAAAGGATGAGATGGCGGAAAGGCATTGTGGGATTTTGGAGAGTAGGGAGGTGATGTCGGGGCCGGACAGGTAGATTTGGGTGTCGTCAGTGTAGAGGTGGTACTGAAAGCTGTGGGACTCAATGAGTTGCCCTAGGCTGAGAGTGTATATGGAGAAAAGTAGCGGTCCCAGGACCAAACCTTGGGGGACTCCGACAGAAAGGGGGAAGGGCGAGGAGGAGGTGTGGGAATGGGAGACGCTGAAGGTCCGGTCCGCAAGGTATGAGGAGATCCAAGAGAGGGCAAGGTGGGTGATGCCGAGGGATTCCAGGATCCGGAGAAGAAGGGAGTGGTCAACCGTGTCAAAAGCGGCAGACAGGTCGAGGATGAGGAGGATGGAGTAGTGGCGTTTGTTCTTGGCGGTCAGTAGGTCGTTGGTGACTTTGGTCAGGGCTGTTTCGGTGGCGTGGAGGGGTCGGAAGCCGGATTGTAGGCGGTCGAAGTGGGAGCAGGATGAGAGGTGAGAGGACAGTTTGGAGTGGACGTGCTGTTCAAGTAGTTTAGAGGCGAATGGGAGAAGAGATATGGGGCGATAGTTAGAGAGAGAGGTAGGGTCGAAGGAGGGTTTTTTTAAGGATAGGCGTGATTAGGGCGTGTTTGAAGGCCGAGGGGAAGGTGTCAGTGGTAAGTGATAGGTTGAAGAGGTGGGTGAGGGATAGGATGAAAATGGAGGTGTGGTTGGGAATGAGGTGGAATGGGAGTGGATCGTGGGCGCTGGTGGTGAGGTGTGATTTCGACAAGAGGGAGGAGAGTTGGTCTTCAGTTATGGGGGGAAGTGGCTAATGGAGGAGGAGGGCAGTGTAGGTGAGAGGGGGAGTTGTGAGGATAGTGGGCCAAAGCTGTTTCTGATCTTGTCGATCTTCTCCTTGAAGAAGGTTGCAAAGTCTTCAGCAGAGATGAGGGGAGAAGGGGGAAGAGCGGGCGGAGTAAGGAGTTGAAAGTTTTGAAGAGCTGTTTGGGGTTGCGGGACAGAGAGGTTATTAGGGATGAGAAGAAGGCTTGCTTGGCAGTAGCAAGTGCCATCTTGAAGTCAGTGAGGGATTGTTGGAACAAAGCAAAGTGCTCAGATGGACTTTTTCCATCTCCTCTCGGAGATCCTGTCTTAGGCGTCCGTCTTAGGTTTTAGCGAGGGTGGTGTGCCAGGGTTGTCTGTTAGTGCATGGAGCGTGGAGTGTAAGGGGGGCAGCTAGGTCGAGGGCGTTTGTTATTGTAGTGTTGTATAGGGTGGTGGCAGTGTCTATGTCACAAGCGGAGGGTATGTCGGTGAGAGGGAGGAGGGATTTAGGGAATAAGGGAAGATCAAGATCTTTTAGGTTTCGACGAGGGTGAGCAAGTTTGCGGAGAGGGGGTAGCATGGCAGGGGAGGTGAGGGCGGAGAAGGTCAAGAGATGGTGGTCAGACAGGGGGAGTTCCGAGTTTGTGAGGTTAGAGGGCGAGCAAAGGTGGGTAAAGATGAGGTCAAGCGTGTAGCCTTGTTTGTGGGTGGGAGAGGAGGTCCATTCAGAGAGCCCTAGGGAAGTGGTCAGGGAAAGAAGGTTGGAGGCGGATGGGCGGGGAGTGTCAATGGGGATATTGAAGTCACCCATAATGTTGGTGGGGATGTCACTGGAAAGGAAGTGAAGTAGCCAGGTGGTGAAGTTGTCAAGGAAGGAGGCGATGGGTCCAGGGGGGCGGTAGATGATGGCCAGCTGGAGGTTGCAGGAGGAAAAAATTCGGACCGAGTGGGCTTCGAAGGAGGGGACAGTGACGGAAGGGGGTGGGGGAATATGGCTGAAGGCGCAGGAGTTGGACAAGAGTATGCTGACACCACCGCCGTGTTTGCCAGAGGGACAGGGGTGTGTGGGACAGACTGAAGCCGCCATAAGATAGTGCAGCGGGGGAGGCCGTGTTGGAGGGGGTGAGCCAGGTCTCAGTGATGCCAAGGAATGATAGTTTCTTGGAGACAAAGAGATCGTGGATGTATGGGAGTTTATTGCAGACTAAGCGTGCATCCCAGAGTGCGCCGGGTAGAACGGTAGGGGGGCAGGGGTTGTGGGAATGGGTCTAAGGTTGGTGGGGTTGCGAGGGTTAGTGGTGGTGAGGTTGCGAGGGTTGGCGATGGGCCGTGGGTGTGGGACGAAGGTGGTTGTGGTCATGTGGTGGGGGGGCCAGGATTGGGGGAGATGTCACCAGCAAGGAGGAGGAGTAGGCAAAGGGTAAGCAGGTGGGAGCAAGAGAGCTTACGTGGTGGGCGTGCTTGTTTGGTGATTGAGGATTGAAAGTGAATGAATAGGTCGGAGAAGTTGGTGAGGTGGTTAGGCAGGATGGAAGGTGAGAGCAGTATTTTGTTGCTGGGAGGGGGGATAAGTGGGGGTAGTAGGAAGTGGAAAAGGATGGGAGTGAGAGTGCGGAGTAGTGGAAATATTGTGTATGGTGAGCAGGGGATGAGTGAGGCAGCAGGGGTCAGAAGCTGAGGGAGAAAAGTTGTGGTGATGGATGAATTGTCATCAGTGGGGAGTGGTCCCGGGATGAGGTGATGTCCGGGATGAGATGCAATACAGGGGGTGTGATGAAGGGGCCGGATGGAGCAGTTGGGGGATCAGCCGAGGCAGTCGGGGGTCGGCTGTGGCAGCCGCGGGGACAGGTGAAGCAGCCAGGGGTCAGATGGGGCAGCCAGGGCTCGGATGAGGCAGCCAGGGGTCAGGTGAGGCAGCCGGGGGTCAGATGAAGCAGCCGGGGGTCAGGTGGAGGAGCTGGGGGTCAGGTGGAGTAGCCGGGGGGCAGATGAAGCAGCCGGGGGTCAGGTGGAGGAGCTGGGGGTCAGGTGGAGTAGCCAGGGGGCAGATGAAGCAGCCAGAGGTCAGATGAAGCAGCCGGGGGTCAGATGAAGCAGCCGGGGGTCAGATGAAGCAGCCGGGGGTCAGATGAAGCAGCAGGGGGTCAGATGAAGCAGCCAGTGGTCAGGTGAAGCAGACGGGGGTCAGATGAAGCAGCCGGGGGTCAGGTGAAGCAACTGGGGGTCAGGTGAATGGGCTGTCGTGGAGGACGATCAAGGGGGGCAGTGGAAGGGGGGTCGCCCACTCTGTGGGCCCGTCAGGACGCTTATAACTAAAAGCAGTTAGTTACTATGCCTGGGCAATGCTGCTCTACAGTTAGTAGTAAATAAAGCAAAGCCCTACACATTTTTTTACCAGGAATTTAAACACTTCATTAATAAAATAAAAACCAAAGAAACAGGTTTTTAAGTGAAAATACTGTTATTTACATACATTAGGAGAGGGCACAGGTGGGGGAAACCGCACGGGGGGAGAGATGGCCACTGCCCCAGCGCTTGCCCCATCTTGATGTCACCGGCGTCCCGATGCGATAGCATCAGACTCCCATCTAGTTCAAGAATATTCCACATCTTTGTTTTAATAAACTCCTAAGTTGCTTTGGTTTTATGTTTTGGGTCATTGTCCATCTGTGTTATGAAACACCGACCAAATAGTTTTGCTGCATTTTGCTGGATTTGAGCAGTATGCCTCTGAAAGCCCCAGAATTCATCTGGCTGCTTCTGTCCTGTGTCACATCATCAATAAACACTACGGACCCAGTGCCACTGGCAGCCATGCATGCCCAAACCATAGCACTGCCTCTGCCATGTTTAACAGATGGTGTACTGTTCTTTGGATCATGAGCTGTACCACACCTTCACCATATTTTTTTGTTTATATCATTCTGGTAGAGGTTGATCTTGGTTTCATCAGTCCAAAGAATTTTCTTCTAGAACTGTGCTGGTTTTTAAGATTTTTTTTTTTTTTAGCAAAGTCCAATCTAGCCTTCTTATTCTTGAGGCTTCTGAGTGGCTTGCACCGTGCAGTCAACCCTCTGTATTTACTTTCATGCAGTCTTCTCTTTATGGTAGATTTGGATATTGATACACCTACATTCTAGAGAGTGTTGTCCACTTGGTTGGCTGTTGTGAAGGGGTTTCTTCTCTGCACCATGGTAAGTATTCTGCGATCATCTACCACTGTCGTCTTCCGTGAGCGTCCAGGTCTTTTGCATTGTTGAGGTCACCAGTGCTTTCTTTCTCAGGATGTACCAAACTGTAGATTTGTAGATTTTGCCACTCCTAACACGGTAGCAATTAAGACTTCTGTTATGGGGCCCCATGATTTCCATTTGCAGCAATCTGCAATAAATTGTTACCTGCAATAAATTGTCATGTAAAAGCACTATGACATTTAGGCTTCATCACACATCCGGGTCATTCCATGTCAAGTGAACCAATGATTATTACCTCTATATTTTTAATTCTTTTGAGATTTTGTTATTTGATAATAGCATGTCAGACAATGCAAAATCTGAAGAGAAAAATTTTTTTAAAAATTTATTTTTTTTTAAAATGATTTTCAAAGTTCGGAAAAAGTGTGAATTTCGCTGTTGCCTGCCTTTACGTTTCTCCTCATAACTAAGGCTAGGAATAAGATAGAGAGACAAAATAAACACCATTCTACTCAGAACTATACAGGCTTTCACCAGATATGTCACAAGAGGATCTTTGTTAATATTTTACCCATGTGATCGCAAGCGCAAAACTTTAAAACGTATTTCCGAAAAATCGGCGCGCTTTAAATATTTCAAAAACTGCCCATGTGTCTGCTTTGCTCTTAGCCACATCTGTACCAAATTTCAAGTTGGGATCGCAATGGGATCATATTTTAACATATTTTACTATTAATAGCGTCAATGGGTCATTCCATATCAAGTGATCTAAATATGAATATTTTTTTTTACCTGACGTCTTTAGATTTTTTTTTTTTTTTTCCTTTATGAAGTACTACTTTAGTTAATTACAAATTAAAAGTTTGGAATTTTTTTCTTCATCAGTTAATTTTTTACAGATTTTTAAAGTTTAAAAAAAGGGTGAATTTTGGCCTGGTACGACTTTAAATTTTTTTATCTCGGGCTAGAAATAAGATAGAGAAACAAAATAAACACCATTCTACTCAGAACTGTCCAGGCTTTCACCAGATATGTCACAAGAGTATATTTGTTAATTTTAATTTTTTACCTATGCGAATGCAAACGCAACATTTTGAAACGCATTTCCGAAAAAAACATTTTAATAAAAATTTTCCAAAACTGCCCATGTGTCTTTTATGCTCTTAGCCACATCTGTACCAAATTTCAAGTTGGGATCGTGATGGGATCATATTTTAAAATATTTAACTATGGTTAATCTCATTTTTATTAAATTTTGAAAAAACATATGAAAGACATACATTCAATCTTTTAACAAAATCTTGAGACATATAAAATATACAAAAAGAGAATTCACAAAGTTATTAGTAACTTTAAGATAAGCTGCAAATTTACTTTTGCGCTTATCTCTGGTGCAATATATACTACAATCTAAATATAATTCCAAACACTCAAGTATACAACCTTTCTCAGGGTTTTGAGATGTTCTGATGTCAAGGGGACAAGCAGCCCCAGCAGAATGATTTTTATTACTTGGCCCCTTCTAACAGGTTGACCACGTAAGTGGGTCATTACCCGTTGAGGCCTAGTTGGAATAGTCTATCGACTGGTGTACCGGAAAGGAAGGCCGAAATATTAATGATCTACTCACAGCTCAGAGTTTTCGATACCTGTCTAATGTTCACTAGAATTCTGAAGGTATAGGCGTAGAAAGGAAATACCTAGACTGAATGTATCAGATGGGAAGAAAAGAGAGATAGAAAAGAAGAGAGAGAGAGAAGAGAAACAAAAACCATTAGAAAAAGTTATACTGGGAAAGAAAAGCCACGTAAGAAAAAAAGAAAAAAAGGAGGGGGGGGGACGGGTGAGGTATGGGAAGGAGAAAGGGTACTCATCCCACTGGCTCCCCATCAGCCAGAGGTCGAGCCATATTATCTGTGCTGGAAAAGATACTCCTAAATTCTGCAGAGTCGTGAAAAAGAATCCATTCAACCCAAATCCCTAAGAATTTGTTCCGAGATCCCGACGCATCAGCTGCGAGCTCCTCCATTCGATATGTGTCCATCAATTCTTTGAACCAATCAAGTAGAGATGGAGCCCGGCTTGATTTCCAGAACCTCGGGATCACAGCACGAGCAGCCGAGATGCAAAAGCGGAGAATATCCCTCTTCTGTAGCCCAATAGGACCTGGAAAAATGGATAACATTGCCGATTCTGGGCAGCATTCGGCTTCTTTACCTGTTATCCGGGCGTATGCATTGAAAACCTCAGACCAGAACCGCCGGATTTCCCCACAACTCCACCAAATGTGTATCATTGTACCCTTCTCTTCCCCACAGCGCCAGCAGGTATCAGGGGTTCCAGGGAACATGTTCCGGAGTGTCGTCGGGCACAAGTACCATCTAGTGAGCAGCTTATAGCTTCTTTCTTGTGCAGAACAAGCGCTAGCTAGTGAGTGAGTAAATATAAAGCATTTCTGCCAATTAGCTTCTGAAATGCTACACCCCAATTCCCTCTCCCAAGCACGTTGGAAGTAAAGGGTGCCCTGCTCTCTCATGGACCCTAAGGCCTGGTATAGAAATGATATTTTGCGCCTCGGTGGAGCCTCCAGTTGGAATAACCTCTCCAATACGTTGGGCGTCAATCTTACCCTGCAAGAGTGGTCAGCTGAATATAATTATGCTCTGTATTGGAGAAATTCGAATCACTTAAGAGGTCTCGTAGGTTCTTTGAGTTGTAGCTCTGCCATCGGGGGCAAACCACCACTGGACAGAGTCTGTCCTACTCGGGTGTCATCCACAATCCGCCAACATAAAAATCTCTGCCTGTCAAATCTGGGTGGGAAAGATGGGTTGGAAAAAAGGGGAGTCTGTCGTTTAAGCGGAGGGTTTTCGTCACTAGGTGCCATACCTTCAAGGTGTTTCTGGTCATGTCTGTCAAAGGTACTAGGTCTGTGGAGTCTTTAGGGGAAATCCAAAGCAGGTGTTTCAGCGGAATCCCCAAACCCTCTTGCTCCACCCCTACCCATTTCTTGGAGGACGCATGATAATGCCAATCTGGAGCTCTAACAAGAGAGGAAGCCTCAAAGTACGCTCGTATGTTGGGTAGTCCAACCACTCCTCTGGTCTCGGGCAAGGATAGGATATTCATTCGCAATCTGGACCTCTTGCCCCCCCAGACAAATCTAAGGATCATAGATTGCATTTTGGAGAGGAAACCTCTATCCAATAGAACAGGAACTGTCTGAAAAGTATATAAGAGTCGGGGCAAGACATCCATCTTGACTACGTTTATTCTCCCGAACCAGGATAGCTTTAATTGTCTATAGGAGGTAAATGCCGATTCCGCGTTAGTCAAAAGGGGTTGATAATTTAAATTGAATATTTGTTTAAGATCTTTTGGTATAAGGACTCCCAAGTACTTAATGGCTTCTACTTTCCATTTAAATGGGAACTGTTTAGATAGATGAGAAACCAATTCTCCAGGCAAAGAAATATTGAGTGCCTCGGTTTTGGAGCAATTCACTTTAAAGTTGCTCAATTGTCCGAACCGTTCAAACTCCATTAAGACCGAAGGGATGGAGACCAGGGGCTGGGAGATGTAAAGTAGCAGGTCATCTGCAAATAAGGCTAATTTGTGATGACTCTGTCCCAGCTTGACCCCATGGACGCATTCATTGGACCTAAGTGCAAAATATTTAACTATTATAGTGTCAATTCAAAAGTCACCAAGAACACAATCAGTCATTTTTTCACAATTGCCCGTCAATAGTTTGAATTTGATTTAAAGAAACATAGTCTTGTAACATCTCAAATGAAAGCTGTTACCGTTCTGAGTAAAATGATGCCTCTCCCACTTCTTTATCTTATTTCTAGCCTGAGATAAAAAAAATTTAAAGTCGTACCAGGCCAAAATTCACCCTTTTTTTAAACTTTAAAAATCTGTAAAAAATTAACTGATGAAGAAAAAAATTCCAAACTTTTAATTTGTAATTAACTAAAGTAGTACTTCATAAAGGAAAAAAAAAAAAAAAATCTAAAGACGTCAGGTAAAAAAAAATATTCATATTTAGATCACTTGATATGGAATGACCCATTGACGCTCTTACTAGTAAAATATGTTAAAATATGATCCCATTGCGATCCCAACTTGAAATTTGGTACAGATGTGGCTAAGAGCACAGCAGACACATGGGCAGTTTTTGAAATATTTAAAGCGCGCCGATTTTCGGAAATGCGTTTTAAAGTTTTGCGCTTGCGATCACATGGGTAAAATATTAACAAATATCCTCTTGTGACATATCTGATGAAAGCCTGGACAGTTCTGAGTAGATTGGTGTTTATTTTGTTTCTCTATCTTATTTCTAGCCCGAGATATGATAGAAAATGTAAAGCCATACCAGGCCAAAATTCGCACTTTTTTAAAACTTTAAAAATCTGTAAAAAATTAACAGATAAAGAAAAAAATTCAAAACTTTTTTTTTGTAATTAGATAAAGTTGTTCTTCAGATAGAAAAAAATTTTTAAAAATCTGAGGACGTCAGGGAAAAAAAATATTCATTTTTGGATCACTTGAAATGGAATGACCCATCCATTTTTTCCATGTACTTTTGCAGCACCCCCAGGGTATGGGAACTCGAATGTCTGGGCCCTCAGCTTCAGTGGGGGATCTCACTGGTGGCCTGCCCAGAACTGTGGCCCCAAGGAGGGAGACAGCCGCTAATTAAGGAGTTGAAGTCTTTATCTCGTGACGCCACCTGTAGTGCCTGGTGACTAGACACCAGTGCAGCCACAGTCCTCCGGAGGGGGCTGGTATTGCAGCTAGGATGGAGCAGCTCCCTACAGGTAGAGCTAATCCTCCGGGGCAGTGTTACCTGATGCCGGCTCGATGCAAACCATTAGGAAAAGTCAATGAAGCAGGACAGAGACACAGAGGCACTTCACTCTCCGAGGTACTTTACTTGTAGGAACAAACCGAACAAGATGGTGGTACAGTTCACAGTACTCCAGCAGGCCGGCCAGCCGGGTAGTCGCAGCAGAATGCAGAATCTGTGGAAGTCTCTGGCGGTACCTTCTTGGATCTACCCTTGTCCTGTCCCTTCTCTCTCCTCAGTGCCTGCTTCGCGAGCAGTAGTATGACCCAGGGGATAAACACCGTGAGAACGTCTTCGGAGCCGGGACGAGTACGGTCGGAGGGTGAACACTCCAGGCCGCGTTGTCAGACTCGTGTACTCCGGGTGTACAAGTCAGGACCTTTCTGTCTGGGCTATGTCTTTCTCTAACCTTCTTTTGAAGCCCCCTTTCTCTCTCGGGTAAGCTCCCGTTCTCCATCTTTCCTCGGGGAAGACACTCCTGAAGACTCCCCGTGTGTTCTACTTTGCTCCTCTCACACTTTTCCCACTTTCACTCTAACTCTGGGACCTCCCCCGGTTGTATTGGTGGGCAGGGCCGTATTTGGAGATCCTGCTGCCCTAGGCACTGTCAGGGGCCGCCCCCCCCGTCACGGCTCCTCCCCGTCATGGCTCCTCCCCCTGATGCAGCCCCTCCCCCATCATGGCTCCTCCCCCCCGTTGCGGCTCCTCACCCTGTCACGGACAATCTTCCCCCCAGTCGCGGCCTTCCCCCCCCAAGCTTCATGTAGCTTCTACCCCCACATTTCATCATGTAGTACATATAAAAGGTTTGTCCAACCACACTACACAGACATACTGGCAGGATGTTTACATTGTGAGTCCCAATGGGGACAGTGTTGATGATGTATGTAAAGTGCTGTGGAGTGCATAGTGTAATATAAGTGCAAAAAATATTATTCTTAATATGATGTCACAATACCAGGATCTGAGGATCTTCTCTTTTGAGGTCAGGGGCTCTCTGATGTGATGTTGCTGCCTGTCTCGCTGACTTCCTCTTTTGACACTGCAGTGCGGTGGACAAGAGAGCATTAACTGGTTAATAACAAGAAGCATGTAGTGTACTAACTGAGCCATAAACCCTCCCCATACCATGTCCAGCAGACATTGTAGGATTACTATATGGATTTTATTATTAGGGTACGGACACACTGGCGCGAAACTCGGATGAGTGCAATGTGTGATTTTATCGCATTGCACTCGGACCAATGTTAATCAATGTCTGAGAGCACACTGACGAGTGTCGGACGCTTTTTTCTCAGCCAGATTCAGAATGAGAAAAAAGTCGCAACATTCTGCGACAGTCTGTGATTCATGCGCGAGACTCACCAATGCAAGTCTATGGGTCCGACAGAATCACGGACCGCACACTGACAGCACACGACCATCCGAGAGGCATCAATTTTTTTCACTGATACATTATCATTCTGTAACTGAGAACACTGTAAAATGATTGTACACTAATAGCTGCTGAGGAAAGAACAGATTGCACACGGATGTGATCTGAGAGAAATGTCGGACACTCGAACAGCAGTTGGATGCCAAATGGACCAAAAAAACGATGACACTCATCCGACTCTCCTGGATGAGAAACAGATCGATTTTAAGGCAGCAGGAGACAGTGTACCACCATGTCCCCAGCACTGTGCACAGTGTACCACCATGTCCCCAGCTCCATGCTGTGCAGTGTACCACCATGTCCCCAGCTCCGTGCTGTGCACAGTGTACCACCATGTCCCCAGCTCCATGCTGTGCACAGTGTACCACAATGTCCTTAGCTCCATGCTGTGCACAGTGTACCACCATGTCCTCAGCTCCGTGCTGTGCACAGTGTACCACCATGTCCTCAGCTTCGTGCTGTGCACAGTGTACCACCATGTCCTCAGCTCAGTGCTGTGCACAGTGTACCACCATCTCCCCAGCTCCGTGCTGTGCCCAGACAGTGTACCACCATGTCCTCAGCTCCGTGCTGCGCACAGACAGTGTACCACCATGTCCCCAGATCCGTGCTGTGCACAGACAGTGTACCCCCATGTCCTCAGAGACAGACAGGCCACAGACGGGCGGCGGGACAACACTGAGCCCACCTGGAAGAACAACAACTCCCAGCACCCAACACACTGCCCAGAAATCATATAGGACAGGCAGGAGAACTACAACTCCCAGCATACCACACCCTGCCAACACAGAAAGGTGGCGGCAGCTGCATGGAGGCAGACACACGGTACAGCCACCATTATCACCACACACAGCGACAGCCACAGCCCCAGTCCTCCTGCACCCCCGTCCTTCTCTGTCCCTCCTGCTGCTCCTGTCCTCCTGCACCTCCGTTCTCCTCTCCTCTGCCACTCCTGCTGCTCCTCTATCCTCCTGCAACCCCGTCCTGCTCTCCTCTGTCCCCTGCACCCCCGTCCTGCTCTCCTCTGTCCTCCTGCACCCCGTCCTCCTCTCCTCTGTCCTCCTGCACCCTGTCCTCCTCTCCTCTGTCCCTCCTGCTGCTCCTCTATCCTCCTGCTCCCCTCCTCCACTCCTCTGCCCTCCTGTTGCTCCTCTATCCTCCTGCACCCCCATCCTGCTCTCCTCTGTCCTCCTGCACCTCCGTCCTGCTCTCCTCTGTCCTCCTGCACCCCCGTCCTGCTCTCCTCTGTCCTCCAGCACCCTCGTTCTGCTCTCCTCTGTCCTCCTGCACCCCCGTCCTGCTCTCCTCTGTCCCTCCTGCTGCTCCTCTTGCACCCTCGTCCTCTCCTTTGTCCCTTCTGCTGCTCGGCTATCCTCCTGGACCCCCGTCCTCCTCACCTCTCTCCTCCTGCACCCCTGTCCTCCTGTGGCGCCCCGCAACGAGTGCGTCACAGGAGGGTATTGCAGCCAAGACAGCAGCAGCAATATTCTCTGACTAAGCAATGATCCAGTTAACTCAGAGATCCATACCCTACATGCATCACCTAGCGTAGAGGGCCAATAAGGTCCTGGTGGGCGGAGTGTAGTGTAGTGTGAAGAGAGAACTGACTTGGCAACATAGGAGAAGGAAGCAAGTTCATCAGCTCTGCAACCTAGGAGAGGGGGTTGCACAGTTCCGTGCGGCCCCCTGGCCAATTCCCCTGGCCATCTCCCTGCCATCACCCCGGTTGAGCACCATTATTCCCGGTGCCTTACCAACCGATCAACGGGCATCAATATGCGGGTCCAAAATCATCCCGTGCCCATCTACAGCCGGTTTGCTGGTACCGAAGCTTGTAGTAGTTCAGCACTGCTATGCGAACCAGAGGAGTGGAGGGACGGCTTTACAGGAGCACCCCACCACCGCCACACACAGTCGTCTAGCCAGCGGTGTACCCACCAAAGGACCCAAGGCTCCCCAAAGCATCCGGAACGTATACCCGGATAGGGCATTCAAGCAGCCTCCTTGTACCCGATCTGGCATTCCTGGGCTACAATGGCAACATAAATAGTTAGAATGGAGGAACACCGCGGATCTCTGAGAAACACTGGTCATTGCTGAATCCACCCGGTCCACTACCCGTAACTGTATACCATGTACTGCCTGCTGGTTACAGTAAAGAACGCGTTACAGAGACTTACAGTGTCCGTGCTTTCTTATGAACTGTCTATCCGCATACTAAGGTAACCGCAGCTGCCTCAGAACATCTTGTGTAGCTTCTGGCTCCGGGGATCACCGCTCAGCCTGTGGGAAGCGTTCCATCTTGCTGCATTCCATCCCCCGGAAGGCCCTGCAGCGCCGTTAAAGTTACCGGAACTCTCATAGGTGGCATCACGAAACAAATTAACCCCTAATCTGTTCAACCTAACGAAGTCTCTCTTTTTGATCTGTACCACCGGGCCCCACTACCGGCAGGCGCGGCACCCCGTGACAAGGAGGAAGAAGCAAACGCCTGTCCCCCGGAGTCCCGGCCACGGTGAGTCAATCCTCTCCTCTGTCCCTCCTGCTGCTAGGCTGTCCTCCTGCACCCCGTCCTCCTCTCCTCTGTCCCTCCTGCTGCTCCTCTTGCACCCCCGACCTCCTCTCCTTTGTCCTTACTGCTGCTCCTCTGTCCTCCTGCACCCCTGTCCTCCTCTCCTTTGTCCCTCCTGCTGCTCTTCTGTCCTCCTGCACCCCTGTCTTCCTCTCCACTGTCCCTCCTGCTGCTCCTCTGTCCTTCTGCACCCCACAACTCACACACAGAGACACAAAGAGAGACACAACTCACACACAGACACATCACACACAGATACAACTCGCACACAGAGACACAACTCATAGAGACACTACTCACACACAGACACATCACACACCTAGACACACAACTCACACAGAAGACACAGACACAACTCACACATAGACACACAACTCACACAGAAGACACACAACTCACACACAGAAGACACAGACACAACTCACACACATAGGCACACAACTCACACAGAAGACGCATACAACTCACTCACAGAAGACACAACTCACACACATAGACACACAACTCACACACAGAAGACACAGACACAACTCACACAGAAGACACACAACTCACTCAAACACACATACAGAAACACAACTCACACACACATTTTACAGATACCTCACACATACACTTCTTTCTGCTGCAGGAGGGGGGTACATATCCAGCTTCCCCTGCTCCCAGCAGCTGGGTCCCAGGTAGCCCCTCCCCCACTCCCTCCTTCTCTCTGCCTGGACTGTGCACAGCACAGGCACAGCAGGAGGTCTGTCACCTTGTTACCCGGAGGTTGGAGCTGCTGCTCCTCCTTATCCTCCAGCACATGTCGCTCCTCTAATCCTCTTCGTCGGCTCTCACTTCTTCCCGCGCAGTGCAGGAGGGCAAGAGCTCTGGCCAATGAGCGGGCCTGATGACAACGGGGGGAAGGGCGCCGGGGGTTGTATGAGGGGGCGGGGCTTACGATCCGGCCAACACAGGCAGGAAAAAAAAAAAGAAAAGAAAAAAGAAAAGACGCTGAGACGCCGCCCCCTATGAATGGCGCCGCCCTAGGCACGTGCCTACGAGTGCCTAATGGCAAATACGGCCCTGTTGGTGGGTGTGTTTTGGGATTAGATCCTTCCACAGTGGTCTGCATTCTACTTATTACAGGGATAACCACACGCTCATCTTTGGGGTGCAGTACCCCACTTGTGACGCCTGACCAGTGGGGCACCACACTTTATCCACTTTTCTTCCATTTTTTGTTGGCGTCTGCTCTAAGCATTAGTGTTTTATTTGTTTTTCTCATGTGCCAAAACGGACAGCATTGAATGACCTATGAATGGTATTGTTGTGCTTTGTATTTTTCACAAACCCATTGATTTGTTTTTCTATTCAAAAAAACAGACATGTTTTTTGTTTTCTAGCAGACACTTGGTCTGCAAAAAAGTATATAATCATCACGGCAGCCCCACATATCATGATGGGTACAAGTTCTATCTTTGAAAAATACAAAATACTTACATGAAAAACGGATGTCTATGTAGTTTCAGTACAGATGTCTGTTACAGGGTATTATCCTCCCAGCCCATGTGGAGCATGTGTGTCTGCAGCGAGATCAATGAAGTCATTACTACATGTTACCATCTGCTTTCCTTCAGTATTTGTCAACTACTTGTCTCTATCCCACTACATGATTCAGTTGTACAAATTCAGCTGTAAATCAAAGATGAATTTGTGGAGTTTTTTTTAGGGAAAAATCATGGAGACAGGATTTTTTAATCTAACTAACAGATCAAATAAAGTAAAAAAATGTTTGTACCGTGTTAGCCAGTAGATAGCAAAATATTAGAATCAGAGTACTCAGTGGTTGATATCTTTTAATGGCTAACTGAAAAGATGGTAAGAAAAGCAAAGCAAGCTTCTGAGACACTAAGGCTGGCTTCACACTGCGATTTTCAGGATCCAGGGCTGTTCGGTGTGAACCGGACAGCCTCGGATCCAATTTTGGCCCATAGTATCCTTATGGGGCCGGATGGAGCCAGTTGGCAGTCATTTGCCATCCAGTTTCCATCTGTCTGGGAGGATCCGGGAGAATGAGATTTTCTCCGGACACAAAAATCGCAGCTTGCTGTAATTTTCTGTCTGGGGCAAAAATCTGCACAAATCAGATCCTCCTGGATCGCGCCAGATCTAACATGGGAGTCTATGGGGCGCAGGATCAAGCTGGACCCAACAGAGAATCTGTCAGGTTCCCGGACGACGGGTGCTGAAGCTCAGCGCTAGCTACTCTGACCTTCAGCACCTGGAGCTGTCCCCTGCTGAGATTTCAGAACTGCGGATAGCTCCCCACTAGTGGAGGTGACGCATAACACAGAATGGTCAGAGTTGAGAGGGGGAAAAGAGCATCTGGGGCATTAAACATCAGCGTCCAGAGATAAGAAGCAGATAGTTCTATGTCTTTTGATTAGTTGTTGGTCTAAGAGTTGAAGATTCCTCAATTGATGTAAAAAGACATAAATCCATGCGACTGTCACACTTGAGCAAGGGAATAACCAACTACCATGTGTGAGTGTGGCGCACAGACCACCAATGTCCAGCACCCAACAGAACCAGGTTTCCCAGCCAGTCACCAACACCGGCACGAGCCCAGACACCATCTGCGTAGCTGTCAACAGAACCGGTGTCCCAGTCAGTGTGAGTTCATCACCAACAGCAGCCGTTCTCTCATACTGGTACTAGCCCAGACAATCCCTGCTTAGCTAACACCAGCATCGGGTTTCCAGCCAGCAGATAACTCTATCAGCAGCCTCTGACAGAGGAGAGGGAAGGCTATTTAAAGCCAGGGGGAGGGGATTCCAGGTGAGTCACACATCAACTCCTCAACCAGCAGGTGAACATAATAGTGAGTGCAGCTCTGGAGCACATCATAGGTGGCAAAGACCTTCACAACTACACCTCATGCAGCTCTAATGGTACCTTTACACGCCGCCACCAAAAGGTAGAAACCGCCAGGTATCGGAAAAAATTGTTCCTTTTTCCTTCAAAAGACCGCGAAGTGGCGGCGTGTAATTCAGGAAGTTCCTTCCTGTGCCTTTGGATACCTGTGTTTCAGCCGTCCTCAAAAACAAGCAGGCATAATCCCTATGGTGGCGGCGTGTAATCGGGGCAAAGGCAAGGTATTTGCGTGCCCTAGTGAATTCCCTGGGTTGTGCCACAGCGTCATGTATACCACGCCTCATCAGCTATCATTGTTGGGGACTACTGTGTACCCATTGGCTGTCCCTGCACAGGGCGGCATATTTAACGAGCTGACCAGTCACACTCCACATTTGCAATGGCGTGATGTATTAGCCAGCCTTCCTGCGCTGGCTGGCCAATCATGATGCTATTGCATTGTCCAATCACCGTACGAGCATCTCGTAATACACTACTCTGTCACGCCTATGTACTCACGCCGCACAATATGTACGCCCATATTCCCTTGTGGTGGCGGCGTGTAAATCAGGGAAGGTATTCCACAGAAGGTATCCCGCGGCACCCATCGGCACTTCCGGGGAACGCAAATACCTTCTGTGGAGCAGCTTGTGGCGGCGTGTATATGCGGCATCAGGCACCGTTAGGAACCGTTGAAAACGCGCGCGTGCACGTGCGGTGCCTACCTGTTGCTACCCTCGGTGGCGGCGTGTAAAGGTACCATTAAAGACAAACAGCATACACTGCAGCATCCAGCAATGTCAGCGCCATCTAAGTGTGTGACGGCGACAAATTCATTCCTGCTCTGAATGTGTCAAAAGTAATCATATGTTTATATTCCCAGACTCTCCTGATTCTTTGAGATGTGAAATAACCTTTCAAAATGAGTATTTTCATATCCATTATGATGTGATCAGAACTGCAAAAATGATTGGCCATGGGTAGATACATTCTTTTTTCTTTTATTGTGTGGCGATGAGAATTCATTCTTGTTCTAAGTTTCAAAGTTACGTGTACAAGTCTATTTGTCCGTGAAAATAAAGGACAGCACGTGAGTACCGTATTTTCCGGCGTATAAGACGACTGGGCGTATAAGACGACCCCCAACTTTTACACTTAAAATATGGAGTTTGGGATATACTCGCCGTATAAGACTACCCCCTCTTCTACGGCATGATTCCCAGTATGACCCCCACACAATATAATGGACCCACATATAGAATAATGACCCCTACATCTCTTCACACTGTATTATGGCCACCACACAGCCCTAAAATAGCCCTGCATAAAGTATAGAGGCTCCCTCATACCCCTTCAAATATTATCATGCTCCCACAGAGCCCTCTAAGTATTATAATGGCTTCCATATAGTATAATTGTCTCCATAAATTATAATGCATCATCAAAGTCCTCAATATATTATAATGCACCCCGTAGTCCTCCATATAGTGTAATGCACGCCATAGTCCCCTAGATAATATAATGCACCCCATAGTGCTCCATATAGTGTAATGCACCCCCGTAGTCCTCCATATATTATAGTATTACAGTGGTGGTGGGGGAGTACAGCCTCCATCAACCCCCAATATTCCTCTGCAGTCACACACACAGTCAGACACACACAGTCACACACACACACAGTTAGACACAGACACACACACAGTAAGACACACACACAGCCAGACACAGACACACACAGTCACACACAGACAGTCAGACACACACTCAGTAAGACACACACACAGACACAGACACACACAGTCACACACACACACAGTCAGACAGACACACAACACGCACACAGTCAGACACAGACACACAACACGCACACAGTCAGACACAGACACACACAGTCACACACACACAGTCAGACACACACACACAGTCAGACACACACAGTCACACACACACACACACACAGTAAGACACACTGTGCCACTGCTGTGCCACCGGACCCTGCCGGAGCTTACCACCGCCACCGCCACCGCCGCTGTACGTAGCCGGGCACCGTAGCTGTACGATAATAAGCCATCAGCCAATCAGGCAGCTGTTGGCGTCTGATTGGCCCTGGCATTACCGTACATACACACTGAGCGGCGCAGTTACCTCCGTTCAGGAGATGTACGGTAATGCCTCAGCCAATCAGACACCAGCAGCCTCCTGATCGTACATCTATGGCGCCCGGCGGCTATGTACACAGCGGTGGTGGCAGCGGGAAGCTCCGGAAGACATGGACGGCAGAGGCAGGTGAGTATCATTTTTTTTTCTTGCCTGCCACCTGCCACCGCTCATTTTCGGGGGGGGGGGGGCCCTTATATTATGCACGGCGGACCGATGCCGGCATTTTTTTCCTCAGTACCCCGCCTGACCCGGCGTATAAGACGACCCCCGACTTGGGAGGAGAATTTTAGGGGTTAAAAACTCGTCTTATACGCCGGCAAATACGGTAATCATCATGAGCTGTCCATTTCAACATAGTAATGGGTAGCTGAAGCTTTGCACGCCCATAGGAATAAAAGGGAACAAGAGTGCGACTCTCGGCTGAAGTCACACAAGATGTCGGGATCGATGAAGGCCCAAGTGGATTGGAAATGTGGCGCCCCTGTTGATCCAGTCACCACAGAGGTACAGCTCCCCAGCCAGAGGTGTAGTACCCCATTCTTGGGTAAGAGGGGACACGGACCAGTATCCAGACACCCAGACCAACACTTCACCACTCCAGGTCAGGGTTGGGGCGAGATTGCTCCTAAGGGAGAGCACAGTCCCTGATCCTGCCTGGAAGTGAGGAACCAAGGTATAAGGGATGGGTGGAGAGCAGAGTTTAGGGGAGCACCCAGGAGGGAGTGAAGTCAGGGAGGACGCACGTTAGTGACGTAGTACACGTGACAGAGTATAAAAGACCAGTAGAAACATCTAGAAGGCAGTTGGTGGGTGGCTGGCAAGAGCTTTAGGGGTCTATGAGGGTCAGAGAGAGCATGTCAGAAGAAGGGACCAAGCCGCAGTGTAGGGGAAACCGGCCCCAGGCTAGTGGAGAACATCCAGGCTCAGCTAGAAACCCGGAGGGTGTGGTATCTCCAAGTGCTGCAGCCGAACAAAACCGCACACACCTGCCGAAAAGGTGGCCACATAGGGTCCAGGGGTCTGACGATTGTTGTAACCCGGGACAACAGACTGTGAGTAAAGATGTTGAGACTGCACCCAACTGTGTTTGTGAAATTAATTGCTGCGCCATCAGCCCTCCGCTGTAACATCAGTACCAACTCACCCAAGTAACATCTGCTGCCCTGGGTTTAGCTTTACCCGCAGAGAGTTTACCACCTTTGCTGTATTGCCACCAATCATTAGCCGCAACCCGCGGGTGGCATCATGAGAACAAGTGTTATCCCCAGGTCCAACGTCCAGTAAACCCCCTTAAAGCAACAAAAACATTGTTTCTTTCCCCTTTTATTGACTGCTCCGGGGCCACCGTGACATCCCATTCCCCGACGACATCGTCAGACCTGGCTCTGAGTACCCCACGGCCCCCACGGGGTGTGTCAGAAATAACTTCCAAACTTGACAATACAGCATTATCACTTTTGTTTCTCTTATGTTTACAGCTCATTGCCTCAAAGATCAAACACTGCTGCTAAACAGCAGAACATGCGCAGTGCTTACAAGCTCTATTTTATTCTTCAGGCAAGCAATCTATTGAAAATGGTCAGGATCTTTTGATCACGCTGTTACCTTTGACTCCTAGCCAGCTGTAGGGCCGTCTGTACAAACTAGACTGCATCGGTGGTCGATCACCTAGGCAACCAGCTGTAAACAATAGACGAAAAATGTTACTATCTGGAAAAGGACTGCAAATTTTAATAAACTCTAAACTGACAAAGTGCTTGTTTTTACTTTCCCTATGCAGTAATATCCATTTCTGAAGATGGGAACAATCCTTCAATAAAATTCCCTCTTTTTTTGTAATGTACGTAGAAACCTAAGCTACCACAGCAGCGGGGTCCACTTGGCTTGTTATTCTGCCGTGACCCCATACAAATGATATGAGTGTTAAGTATCTCCTTACATACGGTAATATTATCGGCGGCGTTAGTCGTCACGTTCTCTTGGACAACCGGTAGGGTCCTTCTCTTTGCTACATGTTGGTCAAGTGTAATCAGAAATAAAATTCAGGTGAAAATAAAGCGAGACGGGCTGAGTTCAGAGCGTCCACGTCGCTGCGCAGAGTATCCATGCAGCTTATGTTTATCTTATCTTCCACTTCCTGAGAAATGAAATATTACTGAGAGACTTCCTCTATCATCTGCTCCTGTTTAGTAGAGATATTTTCTTAGCTCCCCTTTCTCTACTGTGATCCAGCCATTTCCCTGCTTCCTGGCATCAGTCAGTCGAGGAAGCTGCTTAAATGAAGTCGTCCTTTATGCTCAGATCTGTGAATGAAATCTTGTAGGGTCGCTACCTAGTTCCAGTACAGATGTCTGGTGCGGGGAATTATCCTCCCGGCCCATGTGGTGCGTGTGTGTCTGCAGCGAGATCAGGAACTCATTAAATGTTCCCGTCTGCTTTCCCCAGTATTTGTCAACTACCTGTCTCGATCCCTCTACGCGATTCGGCAATTATTCCCCTTTTCTGTTTTCCGCGTGAAATATTATCCAGCCCGGATTATAATGTGTTTAAATAACCCGGTCTCAGCTGCTAATCTGCCATCCCTAAAGGTTTTCCTTTACTGTTTATTTTTGTAAAGTCTTGGTTTTTTTGTTGGGGCGCTCAGACCCCCGCAGAACCTGACCTAAATGATTTTGTTCGGACTTTAATAGCCTCGCATCATCTGTAATTTGTTTAATAAATCAGAATTGTCTCCTTGTATTTTAAGCGTAGCGTTCGACTATTGTGCAGGTCTCCGGCTACAGGAGGGTTAAGATTTGTCTTCTATATAGAACGGAAATAAGTCTAGTGGGGGAGTCCACAAGGGGGCAATTTACCTTTTCCATTTGTCTGCCATAACTCTGTAAATAATCCCCAAACGCTGCGTATGTAGACACATCCCCTGAAATGGGAGCCTCAAGACCAAATGTGGAGAGGGAATGGATAATGGAAACCTTGCGGGGAAGTGAGGGATCACCTTTAGCTTTTTAACTCAGAAGAAAAAAATAAGATCTAGTAGGAGTTTCACTCTTTCCCTGCATTCACTGTCGGCTTCTGGAAACTTTGTATCTATGGGTCTTGGAATTTGATTACTTCAACATTGCAGAATATTAATTGGAAAACAAACTCAGGTTTTAGGAATGGAAAATGAAGATTCAACCCATCTGAACAGATAAATGTTACGGGTGTTATCATTACTGTTGTTGCTTATTTTTATAAATTGACAACAAGTGAAATAAAACTTTATCCCCTTCCTTTCCAGCCATCTCATTTTTATTTTTTGTTTTTCTGAGTTTCCACTTTTCCCCTCTATTCTGTCTCCACAACTACACTGCTTGTGTTAGGTGCTTGAGCTATCATTTCTTCTGATACCCGTATGGACACTTACTCACATGTAGAAGTGTCGTCAGATAGCTTGAACTCAGCTGCAGAGGCATGTATGAAGTCTCCAGAGGACGTGGTGAATGAGTTTATGCACAGTACAGCAGATTAAACAAATGACTAGAGATGGGCAACCCTCATTTTCCAATTTATTATTACCCCACACATACCCCTCCAATGAAAATCCATAACGATGGTCCCACGAAGCTCACTTGCCTCTGCTACATCCAGCGTCCGCAGTGAGGTAAACAAAAGCGACCTCTCCCTGCAGACTCTGTGATTACACTGACTGATGTGAGATGTCATTCACTGAGTCACTGAGGCCCTGTGGCAGTGAACTCAGGTGACCCAGCTGCCGGCAGCCAGGTCACCTGAGTTCACTGCTGTGCGGAGCCCTGAGTGACATCACCGCTCCTTGCTGCAATCAGTGTGATCGTAGATTCTGCAAGGAGAGGATGCTTTTGTTCCCTCGCTGCAGACTCCAGCACAATGGGTGAGGAGCGCAACTACCAATCACAGATGCTGTCACAGAGCAGGTGCGTCTGTGATTGGCTGTTGGAGCCGTGCAGTAACCTGGAAACAGCCATACATTTGAGCATCTACCGTGGTAGATGCTAGGATGTATGGACTGTTTCCACATTACATCAGTAAGTAATCAGGATGTTAATGAGCGGGCACCGGTAAGTATGAGCTGGTGTTTAATCAATGTTTTGTGTCTTTTTCAGGTCTCTAACCCCCATTTCATACCTTTAAAGTCCGGGTTCAGAGTTCGGACTCAAGTTCAGGTCAAGTACAGTCCCGAACCGGACTTTAAAAAAAACTGCCAAATCTGCCGAAGCCGAACATCGGCAGGGTCACCAATCACTAATCGAAAAGGAAATGCTGCTACTGTGGCACCCCTGCGTACAGGGTGGCCACAAGAGGGAACTGCAGTCAAGCAGAGGGTAGTCAGCTTGTACAAAAGCACCCCAAAACACACCCACAGAATACACCCAACCCAGAGCCCAGGACTCTAGTCGGACAAGGGGTGGTAGGGTTTAGAGGGAAGTGGGTGGGACCTAGTCACGATGACAGCACTGGGATAAAAGAGAAGGACCAGGAAGTAGTAAGTAGTAGGCCAGAGGGTGCCGAGCAGTAAAGACCAGGACTAGGCCAGTATAGCTGGGCCAAGA
This sequence comes from Allobates femoralis, assembly GCA_033576535.1. Lineage (NCBI taxonomy): Eukaryota > Metazoa > Chordata > Amphibia > Anura > Aromobatidae > Allobates > Allobates femoralis. The sequence goes on along the minus strand of JARQOC010000006.1, from coordinate 414,952,290 downwards.
AGGAAAACGGCAGCGTGGCTTTGAGGAGGAGAGTCCCTTCTGGTACAGAAGTCACACAGGTAGGACAGAGCCTGGTGGATCCTTAGTACAGCAGGGATACTGGAGGCTAGGTCAATACCAGAACCCTGATTCTGAGGTGAGTGGAGCTTCAAGCCCAGATCACAGACATTCCAGCAGGGAGGTGCAAATTCCAGGTCTGCTCTCCTAACAAAGTGCTATGAGACACAGTGGCATATAGGGCTCAGAGCTTACCTACCCACACATAGGGGGAAGCCAAACAAGAGCCCGAGCGACCTGTCATACGGCAGGAAAAATTAGAGGAAGAATGGGCCTGAAAGGAGTCAGAAAGAGGGGACACGACTGGAAGGAAGGCTTGACTGCAGGAGGGGTACCGGCAAGAGTAAACTGTGTGTGAACTGTGACTTGTACTGAAGAGTTGTGAAGAACTTGAATAAAACCTGGTTAACCCTGCCTGAGTCTCCAGTGTCTGCTTCCGCGCTTGTTAAACTGTTATATACCCTGTCAGGAGCAGCCGGACCCACGGGGGCTCATCCATCCGGCTGCAGCACCATCCATCCTCCTGGCAGATGTAAGCAGCAGCGGGCTCCACACTACTAAGATGGCAGACCACAACATAAAATGGGGAAGTAGGGAGGAGTTACTGACATCAAAGCAGCTAAAGGAGAGAAGAAACAACATTTTGAAAAAGGCAAACCTATTGCATAGCAATATGATGAAAGCATTACAATGGCAATACAACACGCTATGATTGCCAAGTCATGGGATATGACACCCTCCCATTCTTCCAAGAACGATATGCAGGGCATATTGTAGTTTTGAATGACACCATCAATTTTACCATACAATGTAATTTTGTGTATTATATATATATATATAATATATATAAAAGAAAATTGAGAACTTGGTAAATATAAAAATTGGTTGGTATCGCTATTTTCAGAGACTGGTCCATATACTTTCACCCAACTAGGACATACTATTATGTCTTACAATTGGAACGTGTTAAAAATAGTCTCATATCTGCAACATAACAGGGAGAATTCACATGCAGCAGATTTGTAGTGCCGCTGTGGTCAGGCTGCCACAAGTGGTATTTAGTGATGAGCAAGTATAATCGTTACTATTCATTTCTCGCACGGATAGTACAGTATTCGCGATACTTGTTACTCGGCGAGTATCACTGGTTCTCATCAGTGATGTGTCCATCGTGAATGATCTCACACATATTGCCGGCTCCCTTCACTACACAAAGTGAGCTGGTACCTCAGTGAGAGCAGATTGAACATTAGGGGCTCTCTGGGGGACACAGCAAGGTGTTTTAGGCATTGAAATAATAAAGCCCACCCTGCCCCAGGAAGACTCATTTTATAGCTGGATGTGTGTGGGTGGAGCCTAACATAAAGACTCGCTATTTCGGACGAATGAGCAAGTATTAAAAAATACTCGTTATGAGTATAGCGAGTGGGAATATTTCACTACTCGCTCATCACTAGTGGTATTGCATTTAACATGTGTAATGTCACGTCTGGAGAGAAGTGATGATCCCTCTGCTGGGAACGCCCACACATCCAACACTTTCCAAACTCCAATCAGAGAGTGCAGGGTGCAAGAGACCCACCTTTGGGAAGACCCCACTTCTGATTGGAGGGAGGAGTTAGGATAGGGAGAGGTAGGCAACAGGAGTTGTTGTAGTAAGTGTCAGGCCGAGTGGCCAACAGGACGTACCTGCAGCCAGCCCTGAGAGGTCGGGCAGAGGGACAAACTGCAGGAAGAGAACCACGACCTAAGTGGTCAGGTTTCCAGAACCTGGCCAAAGAACATGGAGGCTATTGGATTTAATGCCCAGAAGTCACCCTTGTAGGCCCAACAGGGCCAGAGGACTGAAGCAGTCTCTCGCAGGGTCCGCGTCACCTATCCGGCTGGAGGGCATCCACAGACTCAGAGGGATCTAGAGGACCCATAGAGGCAGGGCCGCACTGTCCATTGGACAATGTGATCCTTGAGGCTTAGGCTCCTCACCTAGGCTGCATAGAGGAGCTAGTGGACCTTGGGACAGAAGTCAGCAGGAAGGCCAATACACCTTATCTCAGAAGAGTGAACTTTAGCCCTCTCAGGACTGGCTGCGCCATATGCCTAGTTCTTCATGTGTCCTGGATGTACTGAACCAACTACAGTAAGGATCAGAACTGCAAGAGTCTAGCTGCTGTGATTTCTTTCCTCTGTACTTCCACACTGCTCCTCTGCACTACAACTCCTACCATCTACTTCACTTCTCAAGGGCCTGACCCGTGCTGGAGGGGGGTATTCCATCTTACTGCCAAAACACCTAACCCTTGAGAACACTCTACATGCAGTGTTGGCCACCTAGTGGCTGGAAACCTTAAGCTGGTGTCACGAACAATCTTTATTTTTCACTTTTTCCTCTTTTTCTTTATTTTTCTCAATTTTTTATCTTCTCCTTCTAATGTGCGCCAGGGCTACAGCCACTATGAACACTGACCACAGACTCCAGCTATTAGCGTGCAACAGATTTGATGCAGAAATATGTACTATTTGTTGTTCTGCCTTCCTTCGCATTCTATGCAGTGTGAATTTCAGCATACAGCTTAAACCTTCTCTGTATCCCAAGTAAACAGACTTGCTTCTGTAGTGAATTGTTTGTTGTTCAACAGTAAGTGAATGATGTGGTAAAACTAGGAGAATACAAATAGCACAAATTAGTATAGAGCAAATGTAGCGCCCCGCTAGTCAGCATGCTACAAAAGGGTACTGCACCCCTAACAGAAGGTGCAGTATTCTTGTCCTGGTAGGAGGTAATAGAAGCCTGAAGCTCCACAACCACACACATACATCTAGTGATAGGGGACCAATCAGACAACCCGTTACAAGGGTAACTGGTCCCTGTGGGAGGAGAAGCTAGGTTATATAGTGAGTGGGGAAAGTAGGAACAATGGTAGAACAGAACTGAACAGAGCAGTTAATAAGATCAGCAAAACAGGCGAGAGGAGAAGTAACTGGGAGGGCACCTCAACCTGGTGACCCAGACAGAGAGGGGCGGATAGAGGGTAACTGAATAACATGGCCCAGTCTGAAACGGGGTACCGGCTCCGAAGGGGTACAGAGGACAATCCCTGAGCCGCAAACACCGGCGTGGTCATAAGCTTCATAGGAGCACGATCCAGCCCGACCTACGTACGGTCCCCACCAGAAGCACCAAACCGGGTTGAGCCCCTTAGAGAGAGAAGGGTACCTCATATCACCCAACAGGCCTGGTAGTAAGCGGGATTCGTGCAGGGCAGTGCGAGGAAGAAGGACTGCGCAGAGGAAGGACAGAGAAAGAGATAGAGAAGGAACATCACCGGAGCTTCAGAGGGACATTGCCTACTGCTGGGACTACCCGGTTCACCACCCTATCTGTAACAACTGCATATCCTGTAAGCTGCAGACTAACGGAGTAAAGCACACGTGCAGAGTAAGCAAGTGTCTGTGTTTCTTTCTGGTGAACGGAGGTAATTCTACACCGCGAAGCAGAGACTGCGCTGCCCCATTCCTACCGTGCTACCCTATTCCACCATTATACCCATACAGACCCTGCTCCACCTGTAGGGAGCCACAACACCTTGCTGCCGCCCATCACCCTGGAGGCCCCAGCAGCGCCGGTGCCATCGCCGGATCTACAGGTGGCGTCACGACATTCATCTACAAACGTTTACCCCTGTAAATACCCCTTTTTGGTTGTCACCCAAGGGCACAGACTCAGGCACCGCCAACTGTGACATTCCCGCACCCGACAGCCCGAGATCTGAGTACCCCAGACCCATGGGCCAGACACATATCATATAAAACAACCATAGTGATAATACAGAGAGATAATACACAGAGATCAAATGAGCACTGGAAACATTCATCATTTAACAGCTATGACTGTATTCAGTACAGGAGATCCTTCACTAAAATGGAGGCTTGAAGGTAAACACATGGCAGGTGTCTCAGACCTACTATCCCATTTTCCTGAGAACAGGGATACTACACTCGTGGAATGGGTGCAGTACCCCTTGTGGAGCCCAGACCGCGGAGGTGCCACATTATCATGCGGTGGTATAGTGGAAAGGGAATAAGGAGGCAAGATGGTAAGATGGGCTAGGGAAACTGGGGAGCTAGTCTAACTCTTTGGAAAGGGGGTCCCTGGCTCACCATAATCCTGAAATTACCTCTAAAGGTCAGGACATTCAGGCCGCCACACTACCCCTTTGCTCCTGATCAGCCCTAGGCTAAAAGCCTTACCTTCACCCACGGACCAGGAAAAGACTACCACTCCAGTAGAAGGGAGCAGCAGCAGCTCCAGCTAATGTTGCGCCCAGGCTTTGGGGTACTGGGGTATCAGACCTCGAAGGGGGGTAAACGGGGTCACGGGGAATGGCGGGTCGCGCATAATTCCGTGTCCTGGGCCTATCTTTGAAAAGGGGGTGATATTTACAGGGGACTATGTACAGCTTGTTGTGACGCCACCTGTAGATTCTGATGATGATTCACCAGTGCCGCCACAGTCCACCGGAGGTAGATGGTATCGCGGATAAGTTGGTAAAGTCCTCCACAGGTAGGACTGGACCTCCGGGGCAGCGTTCCTGTATGGGAGCAAGTTCATGCAAGAGAGGATGTAGCAGACACAAGTTCACTTTTTCTCCGGGTACTTTCCTGTCATTTGCATTAGTCGCATATGTGGCGCCCCGCAACGAGTGTGTCACAAGAGGGTATTGCAGCCATAAATGCAGCCGCAATATTCTCTGACACAGCAGTGATCTGGTTAACTTTGAGATCCAACCCTGCATGCATCACCTAGAACAGAGGGCCAACCCAGGGTCCTGGTGGGCGGAGTGCTAGGGAAGTGTGTAGGAAAAAGTTAGTCTAGAACACACAGAAGGAGTCTAGAACGAGAAGAGAGAACTTGAACTTGGAGTAGGAGCGGGGGACCTGCACCTCGTGCAGCCCCCGGGCCGTCACCGGTCGGGTGTCAGCACCTGAGGCCTTATTAACCGGGATCGGGCATCATAACCACGGGTTCCAAAATACCCCCGTGCCCAACTCACAGCCGGTTCACTGGTACCGAAGCTGGCAGCAGTTCACCTCTGCTACGCGAACCAGAAGCGTGGAGGAGCAGCTTCACAGGAGCACCCCACCACCAGCCAACTTCCAGTTGTCTAACCAGCGGTGTACCCACTGAGGGACCCAAGGCTCCCCAAAACATCCACAATGTATATCTTGGATAGGGCATTGAAGCAGCCTCCCCGTACCCGATCTGGTATTCCTGGGCGACAATGGCGAAATCACTTAGCTAGAATGGAGGAACACTGCGGATCTCTAAGGGACACCATCACTGCTGAGTCCACCCGGTCCACTACCCGTGAACTGTATACCATGTACTGCCTGCTGGTTACAGTAAAGACCCGTTGCAAAGACTTTCTGTGTCCGTGCTTCCTTATGATTGAATCCGTCCGCACACAAGGTAACCGCAGCTGCCGCACAACATCTTAAGCAGCTCCAGCCTCCGGGGATCACCGCTCAGCCTGTGGGGAGCGTAACATCTTGCTGCTGTCCATCCCCCGGAGGTTCCGCAGCGTCGGTAACGATTACCGAAACTACTCATAGGTGGCGTCACGAATAAATTAACCCCTTTAATCTGTTCCTACAAGACGTCTTCACTTTTGATCTGCACTCAACTGGGCCCCACTACCGGCAGGCGCGGCCCACCCGTGACAAGGAGGAAGGAGCTACAGCCTGTCTAAACCGGAGTCCACGGGCTGACGGTGAGTCACATACAAAAATTACAGTTCAGCACTCCTGATGGTATGAGGACAGGTAGCTCAACGTGTGGCTGCAGGCAGATCCTAGGTGGTATGGTGGAACCCTCAGTGTGTGCTTTCGTGCTCAAACCCCGTCTGTTCCTTCCTTCTTTCCAGTTAAATTGTGAAGCCTGACGACTTGAAATCTGTCTGACCTCCTTCCTTCTCTCACCCTTGCTCCCGGCGGGTAACCCTCCGCTGGCTGGCCGCTCGAACCTTTGGCGGTGCCTGGTACCCTATTTTGGTCTGCTCAGGTGCCCTGGAGAATTGTAGACTCCACGGGACTCCGGATTTTCTGTGGTCCTAATGTATCCCACAGGTGTTGGCTCCAGTGCCCGGTAAGCTGTCTGGGATAACCTTCCTCAAGTTCCTCACTCCCTTAGGCTGTCTGCGCCTGGAAATCGTTCTTTCTTTAAGCCCTCTCTTCTTCCTCCATCTCTCCTCCTGGTCCCTCAGCCGAGAGACCTAGCAGCAAGGACCTAACAGGCCCAAAACGTAGAGGCAAAGACCTCCTTGTTCGCCCTAGAGGTGGTTTTATTCCCTCCCGGGTAACCTCCCACCGTGCAATCTAGTGTGGGTGTGCTGGTTCCACCCACCATCCTAGAATCTACCTGTAGCTGGAGTATCTGCACCTCTTTTACAGGTGCAGTACCCCTCTGTGACGCCTGCTTGACGGGGCACCACACTAACACAACTGCACCACACAGGTCCTAGAAGACAAATTAACTCTTTCTGCAACATTTGGTGGAAGGAAGCAGAACTACTTAAGGCTGAGGGGGTGGAGAGCAGAAAGCTCAGACACACCCCTCCATCTTCACCTGAGCTATGACTCACTCCCCACCTGCAGAGTCGCACACACATTCAGCAACTGCAGCTTCGATATCAACACAGACAGGGTCAAAGGTAAAAAAATCTGATTTAAACAGCAGCAGAACTCCAGAACTGCCGTCAATACGTGACAAGCATATTCAGTTGGAATAGTTGTTTGCAGACCCCTCTCCCACAGAGGCCTGGTTTTTGTGGTTGCTCCTTTTGTGACGGCTGATCTTATGAACCTGGCACTCAGGCAATGGCAATCTAGAGTGTATTAGAGTCTACTATCTGGACAGCCCCTTCTTAAAAGCAGTATCCTGATGTGTGATGTGTAAAATAAGAAAACGCATATTCATATCAAGCAGCACCACGTTCATGCGGTATCTAGGGATGGGCGAATCTACTCGCTAGGACTCGTTACTCGGCGAGTAGTAAGGGACTCGCAGGACTCGGTACTCGGCGAGTTTCCCAGTGATTACTCGCGAGTCCAATGCAAATCAATATCAATCCTAGTTTTGTCAGAAACGCTGACAAAACTAGGATTGCCATTGTTTGCATTAGACTCGTGAGTAATCACTGGCTACTGTGCCAGTGATAGCAGGGAAACTCGCAGATAACTGCTGTTTCTTTGCGAGCCGAGTCCAGCTGTCTTCTCTGTGCAGCTCCAGGGTCCTAGAGCCCGCCTGCTGCCTGATGTAGCAGTGCTGACATTGTTCTCAGTCTGCTCATTTCCTGTGTACAGACATGAATGTCTGTGCACAGAGATGATGTAGCAGTGCTGAGATTGTTCTCAGTCTGCTCATTCCCTGTGTACAGACATGAATGTCTGTGCACAGAGATGATGTAGCAGTGCTGAGATTGTTCTCAGTCTGCTCATTCCCTGTGTACAGACATGAATGTCTGTGCACAGAGATGATGTAGCAGTGCTGAGATTGTTCTCAGTCTGCTCATTCCCTGTGTACAGACATGAATGTCTGTGCACAGAGATGATGTAGCAGAGCTGAGATTGTTCTCAGTCTGCTTATTCCCTGTGCATAGACATCTATATTTATGCACAGGGGATGTAGCAGAGAGGACATTGCGTTTTGGACTGCGTCGGACGGAAGAGGATTTTTTTAATTAAAGATGGAGTCCCTAATGGCTTTTTTTTTTATTTCTAATAAAAATTTTTCCTTGTGTTGTGTTTTTTTTAAAACAATTTAATAGAAATTCATGGTGGTCATGTCTAATATTGGCGTGACCGCCATAAATTTCGGGCTTAGGGCCAGCTGATAATACAAAGCTGGCCCTAACCTCTTTATTACCCAGCGTGCCACCGCTACCAGGGCCGCTGGAAGAGCGGGGTTCAGCGCCAGAGGATGGCGCTTCAATGAACGCGCCATCTTCTGGGGCGGCTGCGGGCTGCAATTTGCAGCGGGGGGTGCCCAGAAAGCTTGGGCATCCCTGCGCTGCGGATTCCAGCCCCCAGCTGCTTAGCTGTACCTGGCTAGACATAGAAATTGCGCGGAGCCCCACGCATTTTTTTTTAATTATTTCATGAATTTCAGAGTCAGAGTCTCAGAGTCAGAGTCTCAGAGTCAGAGTCTCAGAGTCAGAATCTCAGAATTTCATGAAATAATTAAAAAAAAATGCGTGGGGCTCCGCGCAATTTCTATGTCTAGCCAGGTACAGCTAAGCAGCTGGGGGCTGGAATCCGCAGCGCAGGGATGCCCAAGCTTTCTGGGCACCCCCCCGCTGCAAATTGCAGCCCGCAGCCGCCCCAGAAGATGGCGCGTTCATTGAAGCGCCATCCTCTGGCGCTGAACCCCGCTCTTCCAGCGGCCCTGGTAGCGATGGCACGCTGGGTAATAAAGAGGTTAGGGCCAGCTTTGTATTATCAGCTGGCCCTAAGCCCGAAATTTATGGCGGTCACGCCAATATTAGACATGACCGCCATGAATTTCTATTAAATTGTTTTAAAAAAAACACAACACAAGGAAAATTTTTTATTAGAAATAAAAAAAAAAGCCATTAGGGACTCCATCTTTAATTAAAAAAATCCTCTTCCGTCCGACGCAGTCCAAAACGCGATGTCCTGTCTGCTACATCCACTGTGCATAAATATAGATGTCTATGCACAGGGAATAAGCAGACTGAGAACAATCTCAGCTCTGCTACATCATCTCTGTGCACAGACATTCATGTCTGTATACAGGGAATGAGCAGACTGAGAACAATCTCAGCTCTGCTACATCATCTCTGTGCACAGACATTCATGTCTGTACACAGGGAATGAGCAGACTGAGAACAATCTCAACTCTGCTACATCAGGCAGCAGGCAGGCTCTAGGACCCTGGAGCTGGCAGCCAGAACACAGAGAAGACAGGATCTTATCTGTGCGAGTCAGCGATTACTTACAAAGTAAACTAGCAATGCAAATAAATGACACAACTCGGATTGCTTCAGGCTGAAGCTTCCAAGACACATCTGCGATTTGTAAATCTCACACTACTCGCTATTACTCGCTTCCCCATTCATTAACATTGGACTCGCTAGACTCGCAACGAGTAGCGAGTCCTGGGCTCGGACTCGCTAGAGTCAAGCGATTCCGAGTAATTTAGGATTCGCCCATCACTAGCGGTATCATATCACAATTAGGAAAAAGACACACTTTTTCCCCCTTGCTTGAGTGTAACTGTAAGGGTGGAAACAAACTATGTGAGTATCCTGCATGCATCTCACATGAGTCACCCGGCCCAGTCGCTGTCTCTCTGAATGGGAGCGCAGAGCTGATTTCTGCAGCTCCATGCTCCTGTTCAGAGAGCCGGCGGCCGGCCTGGGTGAGTCATGCGAGATGCATGCAAGATACTCGTATAGTTTGTTTCCACCCTTACAGTTACACTCAAGCAAGGGGGAAAAAGGCTGAAGGATGCAAACAGTGAATAGAGGAATGTGAATATGCATTACTGGTTTTTTTTAAATGAGATAATTAGTAGATAAAAATAGCCAGTTTTCTTTGGACCCAGTTGCCAAGTCACGTTGTACCTTTCAACTGGGTCCTAACCTAGTGAATACCTCTCTTTGTGTCAAAACTGACATCACATATGGGCTAGAAATGGACCTGCTAACAGAATTAAAAACACCCATAATACAAAAATAGATAAACTGTCGCCAATTCCCAACCATCTGTTTTTATTTTTTTATCATTTATGCAGTGTCAGAGCCGGGTATCGTGTGACATTGTTATGTCTATCAGCGGCTGTTGATGGGCTGCTTCATTCACTCCTTGCCTCAGACGTCTGCGTTTCCTCCAAGGGAAGTGTGAGTAAGGCTGGAGACACACTATGTAAGATGCATACGAGATACTCGCATGAGTCTCGCATGACTCACCCAGAATGGCCATTGTCTCTCTGGACAGGAAAGCGGAAGCTGCTTGTGCTTCTATGGAGCTGACGCGCTCCAGTCCGGAAAGTCCGGGTGAGTCAAGTGAGACTCATGCGAGTATCTCACATGCATCTCGCATAGTGTGTCTCCGATCTAAAGCAGATAATCAGTGGTACCAGTGCGCGAGGGGAATATTGTTTTTTATTTTACAAGGAAGGCTACAGCACTTAAGAAAGAGTTATACAGGAGGCAGGCAAACCCTTTAACACTATTATAACCACAGTATATCAGAGTACATATTCCAGCCTCAACACAAAAAGGGTAACCTAATATACAGTCAAGAGAGAGATTTTGGACTGACAATTATTTTGTTTTTTCCTGACACACAGACAGAAGTATGCTGCAAGCAGTGCAAGAGTGGCACCTTAAGGCCAGGGGCTGGCTGGCCCAGGGGGCAGGGGGGTAGATGTCCCCCTGGACAGTGGTCAAGCAGCAGTTTTGGGGTCATCCGGCCATCTGTGATGTTGGTCTGGGAGGCCGCTCTACCCCTAAAGCTCACTGCTCATGGGTCACTGCTGTCTGCTTGCCCCCCCAGGCTGAAATTTGCCAGCCAGCCCCTGCTTAAGGCTATGTTCACACTGTGCGTTTTTGATCAGATTTTTTCTTGTGCATTTTTCTGTCTTTTTCAGCTGGGAATCTAGATCAGATTTCCAAAATAAATGGATCAGAAACAGATCATACCTTTCTGATTCGTGTTGGCTATGTTTTTTCAACACATGCACAGTAGTTTCAATGGGAAAAGCGGATCTGAAAAGCGCGGCCATAATTGACAGCTCATTCTTTTTCAGGATCAGTTTTCAAGATAAAAAAAACACACCAGATCATGAAAGCACAGATTGAACAGCAAACCTCGAAAACCCATTGACTTTGCTGGGATTCCAAGTAAGTGATGTGTTCACTGCAAAAACGGATCAAAAACGCACAGTGTGAACACAGCCTAAGAATACCTTCATAACAGCCTGCCAATCGACACACATTTGTACACAACAAATATAGAATTTATGTCATCCAGCCTAAAAAAAGAAAAGTTTAGACGTGTTTTACGACACAGCCAACAGCACAGCTTCCTTTCATCCTTCTGCATGCACCATGACAGTTTTATGGCGGTGGTCACTCCCCAATCCTCCAGTGATTTGGGTTTAGTTTCAGTGGCACACACTGGTCCTCACCCGCTGGGCACGCTGTTTGGGTAAGCCGCAGGTGTGAATTCTTCAGAGCCGTCCACTTGTTATCTGTCCAAACAACTTAACCTCCAGGCCTAGGGAAACACGGAAGGATCCGGCTTCCCCACTCACGCAGTTGGAGACACGGTTGAAGACGTTCTAGTTGATGCAGCAATGTGCCAGATCCTTGTCTCATAAATCAGTGTCATTTCCATTTTTTTTTGTCTGGAAAAAATAATAAAGGTTAAGGCTGGTTAAGCCTGACATGTGGAGTCCCGGCGTGGGTGGTATCACCTAATCCAGCAGTATACTGCTTCAGAATGTCACTTTAAATTGAAGGTATCACTATTACTTATAGCCAGGATCAGACAGACTACAGCACACGGACAATACCCTGACCAGTGGTAGTCAATGTGCATAAGAAATTGCAGCATGACATATTGTTGTCTGTTTTACTATTATTGTTATTATTATTTTTTTTTTTTAATTATTATAGCGCCATTTATTCTATGGCGTTTTACATGTGAAAAGGGCATAGACAACAACAATATACATAGTCAATACAAGGCACAGACAGAAACAGGATGATAGAGGACCCTGCCCGCAAGGGCTCACAGTCTACGTGATGGGTGACGATACAGTAGATGAGGAGAGAGGACCCTGCCCACAAGAGCTCACAGTCTACAAGGGATGGGTGAGAATACAGTAGGTGAGGAGAGAGGACCCTGCCCACGAGGGCTCACAGACTACAAGGGATGGGTGAGGATACAGTAGGTGAGGAGAGAGGACCCTGCCCACGAGGGCTCACAGACTACAAGGGATGGGTGAGGATACAATAGGTGAGGAGAGAGGACCCTGCCCGCAAGGGCTCACAGTCTACATGTGATGGGTGACGATACATTAGGAGAGGAGAGAGGACCCTGCCCGCAAGGGCTAACAGTCTACAAGGGATGGGTGAGAATACAGTAGGTGAGGAGAGAGGATCCTGCCCACGAGGGCTCACAGTCTACAAGGGATGGGTGAGAATACAGTAGGTGAGGAGAGAGGACCCTGCCCACGAGGGCTCACAGACTACAAGGGATGGGTGAGGATACAGTAGGTGAGGAGAGAGGACCCTGCCCACAAGAGCTCACAGTCTACAAGGGATGGGTGAGAATACAGTAGGTGAGGAGAGAGGACCCTGCCCACGAGGGCTCACAGACTACAAGGGATGGGTGAGGATACAGTAGGTGAGGAGAGAGGACCCTGCCCGCAAGGGCTCACAGTCTACATGTGATGGGTGACGATACATTAGGAGAGGAGAGAGGACCCTGCCCGCAAGGGCTAACAGTCTACAAGGGATGGGTGAGGATACAGCAGGTGAGGAGAGAGGACCCTGCCTGTGAGGGCTCACGGTCTACAAGGAATGGATAGGAATACAGTACGTGAGGAGAGAGGACCCTGCTTATGAGGGTTCACAGTCTACAAGGGATGGGTGAGGATACAGTAGGTGAGGAGAGAAAACCCTGACCATAAGGGTTCACAGTCTACAAGGGATGAATGAGTATACAGTAGGTGAGGAGAGAGGACCCTTCCTGCGAGGGCTCACCACCTACAAGGAATGGGTGAGGATACAGTAGAGGAAGAGAGATGATCCTGGTCATGAAGGCTTACAGTCTACATGAGATGGGTGAGAACTCATTAGGAGATGAGGGGAGAGGACCCTGCTTGTGAGGGCTCACACTTTACAAGGGATGGGTGAGGATACAGTATCAGAGGGTAGAGCTGGACGTGTGAAGGTTTGGAGGACTGATAGTCCCTGCAGGTGGTAGGGTTGTTGGCAGGTGGTAGGGTTGTTGGAAGAGGTGAGTCTTCAGGAGACGTGACACTACCTCACAGTCGTTCTGCTGCTTCAGAGCTAACAAGATCACCCACTAACTGCAGCCTTTTAGGTATAGCTTGAGCTAACTCTATTGTAGCCAAACTCTATCTGAATCTAAGATGGAGTCAGTCCTTTTCCTTACTTACTGGCTCCTCCCTCTGTGATCTAATCACTTAACTATTTGTGGCCCTGCTGTCACCTAGCAGGGGAACAATCTGCTATTTACATTCCTAATATTACTACATTTATATACAATGATTTGTCAGGTGCAGTAATCTGACCACCTTCTCACAGGTGGGCAAAATAGTTGGATCCCAAACATAACCTCCATGTTGCATCCTATTATTACGGCTACTTCACTAATATTATTCTTGGTAACGGTATTTGATCTTGCACATTTAAAATGTTAATGTTTAAAGTGGATGCCACACAGACGTAAAATGCACATAGGAATTGTTCAATTTTTCTGGGAGCAATTCGGACAATTTTTCGTGCGCTCTTCTGACCCCATCCACAAGGAAACATATGATATGACCAATCATGTGAGGCAGAAAGTGAGATCTGAATCCCAGACATCTGTTTTTAACAAAGCTCAGTCAGCCCTAATGGTACCTTTACACGCCGCGACGGCAGGCTGGATACATCGCGCTACTTCACGTGCACGAGCACGCTCAAACGGTTACAAACGGTCAATGCATCACCTTTACACGCCGCCACAAGATGCGCTACGCCACGCTACATCTATAGCTAGCTACATCGCCGGGTGTCTCAAGTAGCCAGCTGTAGCTCATTTACACACCGCTATAACCAGCTACTATGGGCGTACATGGTGCAGCAGGGACAGCACATAGGCGTGCTCCAATTGTGGATTACGAGCCGTCCGTACGCTGATAGGACGAAGCAATAACATCCTGATTGGGCAGGCAACGCAGGAGGCTGAGTAATACAGCACGCTCGAGCGATTGTGTAGTGTGACTCGTCAGCTCCTTTAAATATGCCTCCCTATGCAGCGACTACCAATCGTCATGCAGCAGCTTCCACCAATGATCGCAGATGGGGCGCGGTAACACGGAGCCTGGGTCACGCCTTAGCTACATTGCAGCTACATCGCAGGCTGTCCCGAGTTCCCTTCCGTTGCCTCTTTACACGCCGATACAGCTCGCTACCATCGGCGTTGTAGCCATCAGTTTTCGAGCAGACCTAGGAAACAGATGTATCTGTTGCCGGCTGTAGCGTCACGTCTTCAGACGCCGCTACGACGGGCTACATTGGCGCTACAAGCTACATTTGTAGCCTGTAGCGGGATGTATCCAGCCTGCCGTCGCGGCGTGTAAAGGTACCATAATAGATGCATCTCCTCCATATAGAATGGGAAATAGTCATAGAAATGCATCATAGCACTAACTATAACTCTCCGCTATATCATAACCCACATCCTTTCCCCCTTATTTCCATTTTTTTAGCCTCAGAAATAGATGACTTTTCCCCTATACATGTAAATGTTCTTAGGAGGATAAACCTGAAACCACATTCATCTTCCTGGAGCTCAGGGGATTGTGGTCACTTTACGGCAGGGATATCCCCTGACTCACAGGATTACAATTGTGATTCTTCTCCAATCATTGACAGCTGGAAGTCATTCTGACTCATTTCTCTAGTGTCTATTGTGATTTTGTTTTTACATCTTTTCGTCTGTGCTCTGAAAATGACTTGATTGTAAAGTTGCCCCAGTTAGGGCTCTGAGTTATCAGTGATTTCTCTCATCTGCAAAGATCACTCCGAGTGTCATCAATGTTCTTGATCAGAGTTTCTTCAGTGTCATCAATTCTTCTCGGATGGACAAAAAAATATTTTTTTTGTTCACAAACCCATAGACTTGCATTGACTAGATTGATCCGAAACTTGGATCAAAATCGGACTTGTCTCCATGCTTTTGTGCAGACAACTCAGTCCATGAAAAAATTGTACAGCCTCTTATGGGGCCGTCAAACGCGTCAATGTCGTCAGCGATCTGATCACTGACGACATTGACGGATGATCGCTGGTGAGCTGTCAAACAGGCAGACTCACCAGCGATCATTTTACCAGCGACATCGTGGAAATTATTTCTATATCGTTTCCACGATGTCTGCAGGCTGGTATCCAGGGTAAACTGCGGGTAACTAGGCAGCGCGCGTTGCCCAGATACCCGATGTATACCTTAGTTACCAGCCTTCTCCGCTCACCGGCTGGTATCTAAGGTACACAGCGGGTAACTAGGGTCCCTAGTTACCCGCTGTGTACCTTAGATACCAGCCGGTAAGCGGAGAAGGCTGGTAACTAAGGTATACATTGGGTATCTAGGCATTGTGTGATGTCTAGTTACCCGCAGTTTACCCTGGATACCAGCCTCTCAGGAAGCGCTGGGAGCTGGCTGATCGCATCTCCCGGTGTCACACGCAGCGATGCTGCGTGTCCACCGGGCGACAGTCGTCAGGTTTTAGAACAGGTTCTAAAACCTGACGACCATCAACCAGCGATTTATCGCATGTTGATGCGCCCTGTCACACGCATCAATATCGCTGCAACGTCACGTGCAGCAGTGATCGTGCTCGCGATATTGACACGTGTGACGGCCCCATTAGGCTATCATAGCTATAAGTTCTATCTATGATAAACTCAGATAGCTCTCGTATGAGAAAAACTGAAGTCTGAATGAGCCACAGTGCTCTTCTAAGGTCGCGTTCATATGGTGTTTGTCATGACTTCCGTTTCAAAATCTGAGAAATAATAATCTTCATATAGCGCCAACATATTCACAGTGATTTACAATTCAGAGGTTCATATACAAACAGTTATAAGAAAAAGTTCTAGATAATATAATAATTAAAGCAAAAAATAATGGCGACCTATTCCCAAGAGCTTACAATAAGCAATGAGGTGGGGGTGAGACATAGAAGTACAGGTACTTATTTACTACGATGGTCCAGCCATCTCTAAGAAATGGGGGATAGATAAAAGGCTGCATGAGCCAGTCACTAGCCAATATTTGTAGTGATTTTGGGTGCGGTGGAGGGTTAGTTCAGAGAAATAATGAATGGACTATATATATGAAAGGACTTTGGTTAGGGAATCATGGAATTATAGAATTGGAAGGGACCTCCCGGGTCATCTGGTCAAACTCCCTCCCTGCTCAAAGCTGGATTCAATAAATCATTCCAGAATGAATAGTCCTCCCTAAAAAGATGTGTTTTTAGGGAGCGCCTAAAACTGTGTAAAAGTTGTGGTTAGTCCTAATTTCTTGGGGTAGAGCATTCCAAAGAATTGGTGCAGCTTGGTAGATGCCCTGGAGCCGGAGTGAGAGGTTCAGATTAGTGTGAATATTTCCATGGTGAGAAATGAGCAGATTTTTGAGATGTTCTTCAAGTGTAAGTGATAAGAGTGGGCGTGAGATTGTATTTAGGAGGCAGTGGCGTAACTTGAAGCTCATGGGCCCCGATGCAAAAGCTCCAACGGGGTCCCCAATTATTGCAAATCTTTAATAGCCGTGGTCTTTTTCTATAGGCCAAAGGGACTTTTGGGGCCCCCTAGGCTCCAGGGCCCCGGGTGCGATTGCAACCACTGCACCTATTGTAGTTACGCCCCCAGTGGCATAACTAGAGTCTGGTGGACCCTGGTGGGAAATTCAGACCTGGGCCCCCCTCCACGCACACGTTGGTCGGATGTATGGGCCCTGTGTAACGTTCTAAGTTCTATAAAGACTCACAAATTGACCCCTCTATGTATTAATGTCCCTCATCCTGCTATGTATGGTCATCCTACTGGAATTTGGAGCTTATCCTTTTAAATATGTCTCCCATCCTGCTATATATGGTCTCCCTCCTGGAATATGGCCCTTATCGTGGTATATATGTCCCCCGTCCTGGTATATATGGTCTTACGCCTCCCGCCACGATAGTCCTCTAATTATTATTATGTATCCCCATATTCCTCCATATATTACAATATACCCCCATAGTCCTCCATGTATTATAATGCATCCCATAGTCCCCCATTCATAATGTAGCCTCAATAGTAATCCAATTATTATAATGCACCCCTACTATCCTACATATAGTAGCATCATAGTTCTCTGTATAGTATAATACAGCCTCACAGCCCTCCATATAGTATAATATAGCCAGTATAATGCAGACTCAGTTGTCCATGTAGTGCAGCCTCTATAGTACAGCCTTATATATGCAGCCTCATAGCTCTCCATGTAGTGCAGCCTTATATTTCTCTATATAGTGTATTATATATGCAGCCTGATAGCCTCTCTATTTGTTGCAGCCTCATATATGCAGCCTCATAGCCTCTCTATATGGTGCAGCCTCAAATATGCAGCCTCATAGCCTTTCTATATGGTGCAGCCTTATACATGCAGCCTCATAGCTCTCCATATAGTGCAGCCTTATATATGCAGCCTCATAGCATCCTCTTTGCCCAGCTCTCCTGTGCCCCTCACTCTCCTCCTCTGTCCCCACTCCCCACCTTCTCCTGTGCCCCTTGCTCCCTACTCTTCTGTCCCTGCTCTCATCCTCTTCCGTGTCCCCTCACTCTCATCCTCCTCTGTCCCCCGCTCTCATACCCCTCCTCTGTCCCCCACTCTCATCCTCTTCCTGTGTCCCCACTCTCATCCTCCTCCTCTGTCCCCCACTCTCATCCTCTTCCTCTGACCATCGCTCTCATCCTCTTCCTGTGTCCCCTGCTCTCTTCCTCCTCCTCTGTCCCCTGCTCTCATCCTCCTCCATCCCCTGCTCTCTTCCTCCTCCTCTGACCCCCACTCTTTTCCTCTTCCTATATCCCCAGCTCTCATCCCATCCTCCTCTTGTTTCCCTCGCTCTCATCCTCCTCCTCTTTCCACCAGTTCTCATCCTCTTCCTGTGTCCCCGCTCTCCTCCTCCTCCTCTGTCCACCAGCTCTCATCCTCTTCCTGTGCCCCCCACTCTCATCCTCCTCCTCTGTCCCCCACTCTCATCCTTTTCCTCTGACCCCCGCTCTCATCATCTTCCTGTGTCCCCTGCTCTCATCCTCCTCCTCTGTCCCCTGCTCTCTTCCTCCTCCTCTGACCCCCACTCTTATCCTCTTCCTATATCCCCAGCTTTCATCCTCCTCTTGTGTCCCCCGCTCTCATCCTCCTCCTCTGTCCCCCGCTCTCATCCTCCTCCTCTGTCCCTCGCTCTCATCCTCCTCCTCTGTCCCCCGCTCTCCTCCTCCTTTGTCCACCAGCTCTCATCCTCTTCCTGTGTCCCCCGCTCTCCTCCTCTGTCCACCAGCTCTCATCCTCTTCCTGTGTCCCCCACTCTCATCCTCCTCCTCTGTCCCCCACTCTCATCCTTTTCCTCTGACCCCTGCTCTCATCATCTTCCTGTGTCCCCTGCTCTCATCCTCCTCCTGTGTCCCCTGCTCTCATCCTCCTCCTCCGTCCCCTGCTCTCTTCCTCCTCCTCTGACCCCCACTCTTATCCTCTTCCTATATCCCCAGCTCTCATCCTCCTCCTGTGTCCCCCGCTCTCATCCTCTTCCTCTGTCCCTCGCTCTCATCCTCCTCTTTTGTCCACCAGCTCTCATCCTCTTCCTGTGTCCCCTGCTCTCCCTCTCCTCTGTCCCCCGCTTTCCTCCTCTCACCTGTGTCTTGTTCTCCGCTCTCTTCTTCCCTTCTCTGTTCGGCAGCAGCTGGGGGGCGTGTCTTCACTTCATGGATAATGAGCGGCTAGGACCTGACACACGGCCGCCGGGCGGGAGACTGAGGAGGAGGTGGGTGACAGCCAGAGGGCAGATTTTTGGCTGCTTGACAGTGAGGGCTGTGCTGCACCCGGCGCTGGCATTGATGGGCACAGGGCGCTCGACTCAGCGGACGCAGGGGGCGGCTGGCGACGCGGGCCCCCTATAAGTCCGGGCCCCGTCACAGCTGCGACCCCTGCGACCATGAATGTTACGCCATAGGAGGTGAAGGGAAGATTGGTGTCGAACATAACACCCAGACAAAGAGCCTGCTGCCTAGGCATTATTGTAGTGCCACACACTGAGTGGGAGATTTCAGATTTAGGGAGGTTAGTGGAGGGCAAGAGCAGAATAAGTTCAGTTTTGGAAGGATTGAGTTTCAAATGGAGAGCGGTCATGATGTTGGAAACTGTGAAGAGATAGTCACCAGTGTTCTGTAGTACAGTGTGGGTTAGGTTAGGGAATTAAATGTATAGTTGTGTGTCATCAGCATTAAGATGTTACTTGACCCACCCCAAGGCAGTGGGGACTCAGATCCCGGGTGTTGATTATGGTTGCTGTCACTGGTGGCCGTTACCCGGGTCTGTGGAACTGGTGGTCGCTGAAAAGTTTGAAAAATAAAATAATAAAAATGTAATGTTCATGACGCCACCTAAGGCATCTGGTGAATGCACCAGTGCTGCTCTCAGACCTCTGGGGATGATGGATGGGCAGCCTGATGGTGTTGCTCCCCGTAGGTGCAGTAGAATCCCGAGGGCTGTACTAGTTGTTGTGATCACAGGCACAGTGGGGTGGCTATGCAGGCGGAATGCTGAGTGACTTCTCCCCGCGTGAAAGAATGACACACTACACGTTTCTGAGTCTCTGTACGGGTTTACTGGTAACCTTCAGGCAATAAACAGTTTTACAGTCTCGGGTAGCTGGCCTGGGTAGTTACCAGTGGATGAGGTGGCCTTCTGTGGCTTTCAATGGTGTTCTTTCTGGTTTCTCATGCTGTCTTCTCACTTTCCTCTGCGCTAATCCTTACTTCCTCAGCGCAGCCCTGCACAGAGCCCCTTTCTTGCACCAGGACTACGAGTCTAAATAGAGTAATACCTTAGCTGATGGCTCACGACACTGGACGAAGTCCCTGGTGGAGGTGTGCTTTGGACTGGGTCGTGGCTGTCTGATTGCCAACAGCCCTCCGGGTTGGCTGCTCAGGGCTGAACTCTCCTGCACCGCACTCGGAGTCGGTTCTCCATTAATGGACCAGGTTCGCCCCAGACCGGTTATCAGGACAGTCTGGCGCCAAGTGTTAGCTGACACCCAAGGATCCCCCGTTTCGTCTGGGTCACCTCTCTTTCTGGGTGCCCTCTGTTTTCATCCCCTGCAGGGTCCTCCTCGACTTTCCTCCTGAACTTCACTGCTCTTCCCGCTCTTCACTACCCACTTATATAATCTCCCACCGGGACCGGTTACCCTGGTAACGGGTTTAACCAATTGGTCCCCTGACTCTAAGTGTGTGAATGCGTAGGTGAAAGCCACATGCGAACCTTGCTCATCCACTGGGATACCACACACACGTGTCTGGGTGCAGTACTCCTTTGTGGCGCTCCGACTAGTGGGGCGCCACACTCCCCCTTGGTTGAACTCACTCGTCCACGAGTTATCCTACCCTTTACCCGGTACAGAGTTTTTATATGCTTTACAACAACACAACTGGAACATTTTTATTTACACATAAAATGCAATCATTTTCATCCCGTCCGGGAGGCTCTCTTCTTAGACATTACAAACAATATAACTTACATCGGCCTAACTGGGCCGGTACAGACATACAGTCCCAACGGTAATCTCCCTTGCACTATCGACAGTGTCTCTATCACCTCTGGGCTGCTTAAAGGCACAATATCACACATAGCACACAGAGTCTCTGGCTTAACTCTCAGTCCAGGCTCAACACAAAGTTCTCATTAAGGTTCATGAGTTCTTAAAGGCATCAATAACTATTTACATGACCAGTTTCCATCGCTTTTGTCCTTACAGTTTGTGTACCCGCAGGGCGTACCACCCACGGGGACTGGCATGTCTCTCATAACTAACCCGGTCGTTGCGATAAAGGTCCCGGTCCGGGTGGCCCCTTGTAAGGTGGCATTCAACATCTCTGCATCCCACAAGCACTTCATCATGAAGACCCTGCTCCCGGACAAACCCCTACCCGCTCTCCAGGTTCAAACTAGTAAAAGTATCTTCTTGTCGATTCTCTAGGGGTACCGGTGGCTGGAGATGGGCCTGGGCTCGGGCCTGCAAGTTCTCGAGCTCCCTGGCCCACCACTTGTCGCGACGGCGCTTTCGCACCACCTGGTCGGCCTGGTACTGTTCTAGGGTGTAGTCCAGTTGCGCATCGAGGTCTGCCTTCGACCTCCGGTGTTGGTGGCTTGGCCGGCCTCAGCTCCTGGCCGTTGCTGGTAATCACTCCACTATGCCGTGCAGGGCCCGGATGCCCCGACTTCCTCACCATTGTCATCCGGATCGACTTCCTCTTCGGAACCCAATAGGTTGGACAGCTCATCCTGGACGGCCTCCACCTCGGACTCCTCAGGGACCTCCGGCTCGGCTGTTTCCTCCTCCGTGTTATCATGCTCCGCTGTGGCTGTCTCTCCCTCATCATAGGCTAGGACTTCAGGGTCATCTGGCTTTTAGCGAGGCCTGGATGCCCCGACTTCTGCACTGGCGTCGGGTGATGCCACAGCCGGTGGGTCCTCCCTGGTAACTGGGTGCTCAACCACGGACCGGTCTCTCGCTCCTGGTTCCAGCTCCTGGTTGCTGGATCTTCTTTGCGTTATCCTGCGAGACAGTTCCTGGGAGACATCAGCGCTCCAGTGCCTAATGGTTTACTTGACGGCCTCGCCGAGCAGAACTCTCAGGTTTTGGAACACTGTCCTCCAGAAGGCTGCATCCCCCTCGATGGTAAGGAGGAAGACCGCCCCTGGGTCCCCGGTTGCAGCTCGGGCTTCCTCCTCCACTTCTCTCAACAGGTCACTCAGTTTTGTGACCGCCTTCGTACCCGACATGTAGACTGTACCTGTTCTGTGTGGATTTCCGGCTGCACCCTTCTTGCTGCTTTTTGAAGTCTCTGGTAGGGCTGCTTTGATCTTTGGCCCACCCCCTTGGTTCCTCTGGCATGGCCCTCCCACAATGAGGGGCCGAGGCACGCCCCTGAGCCAGCACATTGTTGTTCACATCTTTGGGCCAGCCATTTTGGGGCCTCTTAAAGCAAGTCTAAAAGTCCAGTTTTTAGGCCGAGTTTCAAAGTCTTTAAGGTGCACAATACCTGTTAGTTATGGGTTGGTTCCATCCTGTTCATAGACGCCAAAAGCTGACCCACCCCAAGGCCGTGGAGACTCAGATCCCGGGCGTTGCTTACAGTTGATGTCACTGGTGGCCGATGCCTGGGTCCGTGGCCCTGGTGGTTGCTGAAAACTGTGAAAAATAAAATAATAAAAATGTAATGTTCGTGACGCCACCTACGGTATCTGGTGAATGCACCAGAGTTTCTCTCAGACCACTGGGGATGATGGATGGGCAGCCTGATGGTGTTGCTCCCCGTAGGTGGAGCAGAATCCCCAGGGCAGTACTTCGGTACTGGTTGTTGTGGTCACAGGCACAGTGAGGTAGCTATGCAAGCAGAATGCTGAGTGACTTCTCCCCACGTGAAAGAATGACACACTACATGTTGCTGAGTCTCTGTACGGGTTTACTGGTAACCTTCAGGCAATAAATAGGTTTACAGTCTCGGGTAGATGTCCTGGGTAGATACCAATGGATGAGGTGTCCTTCTGTAGCTTTCCACGGTGTTCTTTCTGGTTTCTCCTGCTGTCCTCTCACTTTCCTCTGCGCTACTCCTTACTTCCTCAGTGCACCCCTGCACAGAGCACCTTTCTTGCACCAGGACTACGGGTCTGAATAAAGTAATCCCTTAGCTGAGGGCTCACGACGCTGGATGAAGTCCCTGGTGGAGGTGTGCTTTGGACCGTGTCATTGCTGTCTGATTGCCCATGGGCCCTCTGGGTTGGCAGTTCAGGGATGAACTCTCCTGCACCGCGGTCAGAACTAGTTCTCCATTAATGGACCGGGTTCCTCCAGACCGGTTATTAGGACGACCCTGGACGAAGTCCCTGGTGGAGGTGTGCTTTGGACTGGGTTGTGGCTGTCTGATTGCCAACAACCCTCCGGGTTGGCTGCTCAGGGCTGAACTCTCCTGCACCGCACTCGGAGTCGGTTCTCCATTAATGGACCAGGTTCGCCCCAGACCGGTTATCAGGACAGTCTGGTGCCAAGTGTTAGCTGACACCCAAGGATCCCCCTTTTCGTTTGGGTCACCTCTCTTTCTGGGTGACCTCCCTTTGCGTCCCTTTCAAGGTCCTCCTCGACTTCCCTCCCAAACTTCACTACTCTTCCCGCTCTTCACTACCCACTTATATAATCTCCCAACGGGACCGGTTACATTGGTAACGGGTTTAACCAATTGGTCCCCTGGCTCTAAGAGTGTGAATGCGTAGGTGAAAGCCACATGCAAACCTCCCTCATCCACTGGACATTGGGATACCACACACACGTGTCTGGGTGCAGTACCCCTTTGTGGCACACCGACCAGTGGGGCGCCATATACTGAAAGCCAAATTTGCTGATGGTCTGTCCAATTGAGGCCATATAGTGAGAGAAGAAAAAAGGGTCAATGACTGTCACAGGTGTGTCAGGAGGCACGGATGAGACTGTAGAGGTCACTCGCAGAAGGTCCCAGCGTTTGGCCAAACAGTCTACATCCTAAAGAAAAAATGTCTTTCGCTTTAAGAGGCATTTCCCTTTTAGTGAAAGCTGGAGGTCACTAGGACCCAGCTGATCCCTTGAGCTGTGTATATATTCTTTTGACTCCCAGAATGCACTGCTGGTGATAGCTGTTCAGGTGATCCTGATTGCATCAGAGCTCTAAGCAGTCTTTCCTGCAGCCTGTTGGTTTGCTGTTGGATCTGCACAAGCTAAGTGTATCTTTTCCTTCTTTGTTGTTCCCTGGTGTGTTCCTTTAGTTGCTAGCCGGGCAGACTAGTGATCTCCCTCTCTGAGCCCTGTGTAGTGGTAGTTCAGGGACAGTCAGGGAATAGGTTCCTGGCGGCGACAGTTGCGGAAACTGTATAGGGACGTTAGGGGAGCCAGGTGTCAGCGCTAGTAATTCTAGGGGTCACCATTCCCCCTTTTTGCCCTTAGCATCAGGGACTTCTTTCCCCCCATCCCCTGTCGTTGTCCAGTGCTGGGTGTCTCCCTACACCCAGCGTGACAATGACTGAATTCCAATAGTGCGATAAAGAGGAGGAGAAGAGAAGTGGAGCCAGCGAATGATATACTGAATGTGTGTTCATGAAGATAATAAGATTACCATGAGAACAGTGTCCTTTAAGCTGATTGAGTGGATCATACCGAGTAGGACATGATGGTCAACAGTGTCAAAAGCTGCAGAGAAGTCAAGAAGAATAAGCAGAGAGTGGTCACCATTGCATTTTGCTGCCAAAAGGTCATCGGTCACTTTGATGAGTTTAGTTTCTATAGAATGTAGGGGTTGGAAACCAGTCTGTAATAGGTCTAGAATAGAGTGAGTAGAAAGGTAACGAATAAAGCGGGAGTAGACCAAGTACTGCAAGAGTTTAGAAATGTAGAGGAGCCTGGACTAGTCTGTAGTTATTTGTGCAGGATGAGTCAAGAGATTTTTTTTTCAAAAACGGAGTAATGATAAGAGTGTTGGACGGAGAAGGAGCAGATACCAGAAGAGAGGGAGAGATTGAAGATTTTAATTAGATGAGTAGTGATGATGAGAGAGAGACTGGAGTAGGTGTGAGGGAATGGGGCCAGTAGTGCATGTAGTGGGACAAAAAGAATATAGGAGACTGGAGACTTCTTCTGTGACTGGGTCAAATGTGCAGAGTGAGCCAGAGGAGGTGTGGGGAGAGATGGGAATAATGACACCTGGTGGCTTGGGGCTGATCCTCCTAGATATTGAATATTTGTAAAGTAGGAGGCCAGATCATCAGCACAAAGGTCTGTGAAAGGGGCCTGCACTTTAGGATGGAGGAGAGAGTGAGAGGTGTCAAAGAGTTTTTTTTAATTATGGATAGTGAGGAGATCAAGGTGGTGAAGTAGGTTTAGTGAGGTGAAGGGCAGAGTTATAGGTTATTAACATAAATTTAAAGTTAATTTCTGTTGTTTTCTTCAATAGGCATTTGGCAACGTTTGAGAAATCGGGTTTGTGATGTGAGCCAGAGCTGTTTTACTTGGTGTTTGGAGGTTCTGAGGGTGAGGGGTACACTTGGCCCAGGGAGCTTCTGAGAGTGCCATTGTAGTGATTCACAGCCAGATCAGGACAGGAGAATGAGGAGACTTGTGACAGTGATGGGAGAAAAGAGTCTGTAAGTCTGTGAAGTTTAATGGCCTGTAGATTTCTGGATGTGTGATAGGTGGGAGTGTGCTGGGGTGGGCGAAGATTTGTGATTATGAAAGAGAGAATGTTGTGGTCAGAGAGGGTGAGAGGTGAGTTGTCTAAGGAGGAGGTTGAGCAGAGTCAGATAAAGACCAGGTCAAGGGAGTTACTGTCTTTTTGTGTCTCAGAGTTTGAAAACTGTGAGAGGCCAAGAGAAATGGTTAGATATAGAAGCTGGGATGCAGATGGGGAGGTGGGGCTGTTTACAGGGATGTTGAAGTCTCCCAGAATAAAGGTTGGTAATTCTGAGGACATGAAGTTCAGCAGAAAGGTCAAGGAACTGGGTAGGTGAGCTTGGGATAGTACACAACTGCTACTCTGGAGGAGAGGGGATTAAAGAGCCTGATGGTCTGGACCTCAAAAAAGGGAATGAAAGTAATGGGGCCGGGGAATGACCTGGAATGTACATTGTGGGGACAGAAGTAAGCCAACTCCACCAGCATGTCTGTTTGCAGATCTCGGAGAATAGGAAAAATATAAGCTGAACTCAGGTTTCAGTGAGGGTCAGCATATTATGAGAGTTAGTGATAAAGTAGTTGCAAATGTCTTGAAGCTTGTTGCATAGATATTGTGGATTCCAAGATATGCAATTAAGAGTGAGGTAAAAGCGTATAACTAATGTTAATATAATTCTACATGCAATTTTAATACTAATGTTAATAAGGTTAACAGGGTTTCTTTGTGAGGTGGGGGAGGGTTGAAATTGGCAGAGGGTGGACCAGGGTTAAGAGAGATATTGCCTAAAATAAGTAGCAGCACAACGAACAACAGCAGATTGTTCTTGAATTTGATGCAATACCCTGGCATATGATGGACTGAGATTATTCAGAAAGGTGAAAAGAGCAGGTGAGCTGTACATGGGAGATGGCAGGAAGAGCAGTTGATGTGGATAAGTGGTGATGGAGGGTGGATGGGGCGGTAAATGTGGATGGCAAAAGCACCTAGGAAGCTGGACTCAGGCTAGTTTCACACTGCAGTTTTTTTCCTTGATCAGGTCCATCCGGATTGTGTGCCAAAACCAGGAGAGGAACCAGAGAGAGGAACTTGCAGAGAAAAATTAAAATTGAAAGATTGATACCTGTTTTGAGTTTTGTAGACACTCCTGGTTTTGCCACACAAACCGGATGGAACCTGATCAGGAAACAAACTGCAGTGTGAAACCAGCCTTATGGTGGGTTTACACGCTAGGATATCCTGAACGATATCCTTGAAATGTCACAGAATTGTGATTGTTGAAAATATATCGTTCGGGCATCGTTGCGTGTAAACGAACGATATAGGATGAAAAGATCGTTGGATCGTTCATCCTAGATTTGAGATCCTGACCTCAAATTTTATCATTCGTCGTCCAATTAACGCTGCTTCAGGAAGCAGCATTGTCAAGCCCCAGGCTTTGGGGTACTCGGGTAACAGGCTTCAGGATAGCAATGCTGTGTCACGGGGAGTGGAGGCCGCGCCTGATCCCATGTCCTGGGTGACACTTCAAAAGGGGGTTATATACAGGGGATTTTATGTACAGTTCTCGTGACGCCACCTGTAGTATCTGGCGATGGGTCACCAGTGCCACCACAGTCCGCCGGAGGTAGATGGTATTGCGGCTAAGTTGGTAAAGTCCTCCACAGGTAGGGCTGGACCTCCGGGGCCAGCGTTCCTGCAAAGGGAACAAGTTGATGCAGAAGAAACACAGGCAGAGGCAAAGTCACTTTCTCCCGGGTACTTTACTGTTAACTCGTAGCAGCAGCAGTTACAGTTCAAAGTTCAGCACTTTAGATGTTACAAGGACAGGTAGCTTAACGGGTGGCTGCAAGTGGGCTCCCAGGTGGTATGGTGGAACCCTTGGTGTACTTCGTTAACTAACCCGTGTCCGTTCTTCCCCGCTTTGGATCGATCTATACCCAGTAGCTCCGTGTAGGTAGTACTGGGAGTCCCCTCCCTCGTTTGTGAGGAAGCAGGCAGACCTCTCCGATGGCAGGGTGCTGCGGCTGATAAACGAGCCACAGCAGCCGGTTGACGACTGCAAAGCTGGACTTTGGCCGGATCCCAGGGCCCGGTGTTCCCCTGGTGGACTGGAGTATCCCCTGGAGTATGGGCGCTCCACTCTGAGGATCTCCCTTTCTTTCTAAAACCCGGACTCCCCCATCGGGCGCCCCCGTTCAGGACCTCCTCAAGGCCCCTTCTTCTTTCCTCCAGTTCGGCTTCTAACCGACCCGGTGTAACCTTCCGCCTCGTTCCACGTAGCTACCGTTCCTAGAACTTTTCCTCCTCCTCATCTCCTCCTGGTCCCACAGCCGCACACAGCCCCCAGTATACAGCAGGAGGCAACACAGGCGTATGCTAGTGTCGAGCCCATGGGACGAGGTACTCGGTACGACCGTGTCTGCTACGAGGGAAGTCACGGGTGGTCCTGGTCCGGACCGTGTCCCTGGCCCTGGCAAATAAAAGGGTGTATTTACAGGGGAGAATAGTCTATCGTGACGCCACCCACTATGTGCGGCCAGCGATGGGGCCGCCGCTGCTGCAGAACCTCCGGGGATGGTGTAATGGCAGCGCAGATGGAATAGTTCCAGTGGGTAGAACTGTATTCCCCGGGGCAGTGATGGTAAAGTCTATAATGGATATGGATAGTGGAGACGGGGTTAAAGAACACACACTCACGTTTTGTAGTAAAAGGTGCAATTCTCCTTCTCTCCTGATGCTGCAGCTTTCTTCCAGCCCGTGTGAGAGCTGACAGGCTTGTAGCTCTCCAGGTGGGACCTCTCTGCTGTTGGATGTAGGGCAAAGGTTGCAATCAATACACAGACTCACAGTTTTGCTGTTTTCCAAAGCTTTACTGCAGATGTTGTTGCAGATTATAGTCCTCGGAGTCTGTACTGGGGCTAGGCTTTCCTCCCACCTTGTCCGGGTCATCAGATTCCTCGTGCTGCGCTGTGTGTGTGTCCTGACGGCTGCTTCTAGCTGAGCTGCTGGGACTGCCTCACTCTCTCTTTCTGCTGCTGGTACCACTTGGCTAGGCAACTTGAGTCCTCTGTCCTGTGCTGACCCCGCCGTGTTGCTTTGCTCTGGTACTGTGGGCGTCTAGAAACCCCGCTGCTCCTGGATTCACCGTGCTGTGTGTCAGTCACAGTACCGGATCCGGTGTCCGTTCTGTGCGCTTCTCTGGGGCGAGTAATGGTTGCTCTCAAGCTCCCAGACGTGTTCCTCAGTCTGTAGTTCTCCTGTTCCTCAGACCCTCACTAGGCCTACACTGAGCTAACTCTGCTCTCAACTGTGCTCTTCACAGCACTGCTCCGTGCTGCGCTGATGAGCTACTTCCTCATGAGCTGGCGTATTTAAGAGAGCAGGTTGTGCTCCCCCTCCTGGCCCAGAGGTGCTATTGTTTGTCAGTGTGTTGTGGGGATAGAACCCATGTGATGCTATTGTGGCACATTAACCCATGGGGTGCCACATTAGTGTGAGCGAGCCCTTACAATGAGTTGTGAAGCTATGTAAGCAGGGCTACATTCCAAAAAGCTTCTAGACCTCAGAATGGAAGAAGGAAGGGTTGTGATCACTAACATTAAGTAGAGATATTAGTAAGAAATGAAAGGCTATGGACACCTTTTGACTTGGAAAAATATTATTTTTTTGGTATGCATTAGTAGTTCCCTATAGTGAATAATTTGCATTACGGTAAGTTTCAGTTTGCAATCTTCATATTTACATTCATTTTCAGAACCCTTGTTACACAGTTTGAAGTCTGGTCCAAGTTCCAGACGTTTCACTTGGGAGAACATCTCTCCCAGTAGTAAAGGCTGGATGCGATAGTAATGTAACTAGTGTATCTAGGGTACAGCTGTCCTCATTAACCTTTATGTCAGCACAGCTTTTATCCTGCACTTACAGTTTGGCCAAAAGTATTGACCCACTGCAGATCTGTGATAATACTCAGTTTCTTCCTGAAAAATGATTGCAATCACAAATTCTTGGTATTATTATCTTCATTTAATTTTCTTCCAATGAAAAAACACAAAAGAGAATGAAGCAAAAAGCAAATAACATGATCATTTCAACAAACTTTCCAAAAATGGTCCGGAACAAAAGTATTTGGCACCCTCAGCCTAATACTTGGTTGCACAACCTTTAGCCTAAATAACTGCGATTCTATCCGCTTTCCCGTAACCTCAATGAGTTTCTTACAATGCTTCTGTTTTGAAGACCGTTTTTCTTCAATAAACCTGCTCCTGGTCCGGAGATATTTGAAGGTGCCTTTTCCAACTCAAAGCAAATTTTGGATCCTCCAGGTATCTACTGGGATTCGGGTCTGGACTCATTGCGGCCACCTTAGAAGTCTCCAGTGCTTTCTTCAAACCTTTTTCTAGTGCCTTTTGAGTGTTTTTGGGTCATTGTCTGCTGGAAGACCGTGGACCTCATGAGTAGACCCAGCTTCTCACACTGGGCCCTACATAAATCATATGCAAAATTTGTTGGTAGATCTTCAGACTTCACAATGCCATGCACACGGGCAAGCAGTCCTGATGAGCTCAGAGCACAAAGCAACCCAAAACACAGGGAACCTCCGCCAGGGTGACTTAGTGTACCTGTTCTTTTCTTTGAATGCCTCTTTTGTGCGCTGTAAACTCTATGTGATGCTTTGCCCAAAAAGGGTAAACATCTTCCAAAACGTTTTAGGCTCTCTCAGGTAAGTTTTGGCAAATCCAGCCTGGCTTTTTATTCGTCTGGGGTAAGAAGTGGGGTCTTCCTGGGTCTCCTACCATACAGTCCCTTTTCATTCAGACACACGGATAGACGGGTTGACAACGTGATAGGGGGTCCCTCGACTGGAGGGGCAGTTGAATTGTTTGGATGTTAGTCCGAGGTTCTTTATCCACCATCCGCACAATCTTGCCTTGAAATCTCTCGTCAATTTTTCTTTTCCGGCCACATCTAGGAGGTTAGCCACAATGCCATGGAATTTAAACTTCTCATGACACTGGGCACACGGTAGACACAGGGAGACATTCAGGTCTTTGGAGATGGGCTTGTACCGGAGATTGCTCATGCTTCCTCACAATTTGGTTTCTCAAGTCCTCAGACAAGTTCTTTGGTCTTGCTTTCTTTTCTTCATGCTCAATGTGAACCACAAGGACACGGGACAGAGGTTGAGTCAACTATTAATCATGTCAACTGGCTGCAAGGTGGGATGTTAGTTAATTGCCGAACAGTGTATGGTGGCACAGTAACATGTAGAGGTGCTGTAATACACAAATTAGAGAAGCATCACATGATGCCAGAATATTGTCCATCCCCTTTTTATGTTTGGTGTGGAATTAGATCCATTGGCTATTGGACAAATCTTTTGTGTTTTTTTACATTGAAGACAAATTAAATGGAATAATATACCAAAGAATTTGTGGATTAGAATCATTTTCAGGAAGGAAATGAGTATTACTGACAGAATTGCAGGGGTGTCAATACTTTTGGCCATGACTGTATTTCCTCTTTAGACTTTCCTACTTTTCTATGCCGTTTCCGAGACTATAGAGAATATGCTCCATGCTGTGGAGAGCTGTGTACAATCTCGTCTGTCCTCCTGGTATCAACAACAGGGAGAACTTATAGAGCTGTCAGAACTGGGCAGGAGCTTTGACAATTTCTATACGTTTTCATGAGGCCCTGAGCTAAATAAGACATATAGAGTCCGCAGCATCCAAATAATAGAATATTTTTAATGAAGCATTTTTCGAAAGTTGCTATTTAAGCCTCTTTTTGCACTTTTTTTACTTGTGTTGTTGATATGATGGTATTTCACTTTGGTTTAATATTTTTTGTTTGTTTTTGTCTGATTTCGTGCCTCATGTACCATTGTGCTTTTGGTTTTGAGCACTGTGATTTTTACTGACAGATAAAACCTTGCTGCTTTTTTACTCAGGGATTACACTATTTTTCTCAATTACAAGTAGAAACCCAAATTTGGTACCTCTGGCATCAAATCTACCCTGCAGGGTTGGGGGCCCGGTCTGCCCTGCAGAGTAGCATCCAGCCCCTGTCAGTGGCAGAGGAGCTTTGCTGTTCCTGTGGCCAGGCAGCGCTTTGGCAGTCTGGATCAGGGTGCAGAGGCAGCTGGAGGTCACGTGCCCACACTACATTAAACTAAGTATACTGACACCCCCATCACGGTATATAACCCCCCATCCTGTATATGGCCCCCCAGGTCATGCTATATCATGTGGCCAGCACACAGCGATGATGTCACTGTGATGCGCGCTGGTGACATGATCGAATGCTCAGCACAGACAGGAGGATCGTGGTGCTGCAAGTGGGGAATGATCGACAGAGGGCAAGTTAAATTGTTTATTCTTTTGCGTGCGCCAGCAGGGGGGCTATATACCATGATGGGGGGCTATATACTGTAATAGAGGCTTTATACCATGATGGGGCTACATACCGTTATGGGGGTTATATACCATGATGGGGGGCTATATACAGTGGCTATATACAGTGATGAGGACTATATACCATGATGGGGCCATATACCGTGATGGGGGCTATATACTGTGACAGGGGGGTATATACCAGGATGGGGGTTATATACCATGATAGGGGTCTATATACCGTGATAGGTGCTATATACCATGATGGAGGGCTATATACCATGATGGGGGGGCCATATACTGTGATGGGGGCCATATACTGTGATGGGGGGCCATATACCATAATGGGGGGCCATATACCATAATGGGGGGCTATATACCATGATGGGGGGCTGTGTACCAGGATGGGGAGGGGCTATATACTACGGTGAAGGGGCCATATATCAGGATTTGGGCTATGTACCAGGATGGAGGGGGCCCTGTCCCAGCATGAGAGGGCTATATACTAGGGTGATGAGGCTATATATTGTGTGATGGGGACTATATACTGTGATGGGGGACTATTTACCTCGATAGGGTGGCTATGTATCGTGATGGGGGAGCTAGATACCAGGATGGGAGGGCTATATATCAGAATGGGGGGCATGTACCTGGATGAGGGGCTATGTACCAGGGTGAGGAGGATATATACTAGGATGGGGACAGATATACCATGATAGGGCACCATGTACCAGGAAGGGAATGAGGGCTATGTACCAGGATGGGGATGTGGGCTATGTACCAGGATGGAGGATAAGGGCTATGTACCACGATGGAGGATGAGGGCTGTGTACCAGGATGGGATGATGGCTATGTACAGGATGGGGATGAGGGCTATGTACTGGATGGGGAATGAGGGCTATGTACCAGGATGGGGAATGAGGAGGACTGTGTACCAGGATGGAGGATGAGGGCTGTGTACCAGGATGAAGTATGAGGCTATGTACCAGGATGGCAGATGAGGGATGGGGATTGAAGGCTATGTAGTAGGATGGGGAATGAGAGCTATGTACCAGGAAAGGTAATGAGGGCTATGTACCAGGATGGAGGATGAGGGCTATGTACCAGGATGGGGATTGAGGGCTATGTACAGGTTCGGAATGAGGGCTATGTACCAGGATGGAGAATGAGGTTGATATACCATATATATAGCAGGATGAGAGGCCATATATAGCAGGATGGAGCCATACATATAGCAGAATGGAGACCATATATAGCAGGATGAGATACCATATACATAGCAGGAAGGAGACCATATATAACAGGATGAAGACCATATATACCGCAGGATGGAGACTATATATAAAGCAATATGGAGACAATATATATATAGCTGGATGAAGACCATAAATATAGCAGGATGGAGACCATATCTATATATACCATTATAATATATATCAGGAAGTAAACCATATATAGCAGAATGGAGGATATTAATATATGATGAGGAGGAGAGGGGACAATTCTTAAATCTATGTAGGATTTATAATGCTACATAAGGCCAGTACATCTGATCAAAATGCACAGGAGGGGGCCCAAGTCCACATTTCGGGGCCCATTGGACTCTAGTTACGCCACTGCATTCACCATTTCATAAATTTGTAGCAAGTTTTCCCTGGTGATGTTAAAAAGTGCGGTACAGAAACCTCTGAGAATGTGTGATCGTTTCATAGTACAAAACTAAAAACTTTTCGTTGTACAATTAACTTTTGTATTAATGTCACATGCTTCCATACAATACAGTGAAAAAGTATTTATACCCCATGAACTTGTCAACAGTTTTTCACATTACACCCACATCTGTAAATCAGTGCAGCAGGTGATTGACCTGTGCAGCATGATATTACTATTTTTTTTTTATTCATCCCCTGTGGTGTTGTCTTTCTGCTGTAAAACAAAACCATACAGTATATGGAAGAGAGCGAAACAGTGATGTCACAATACAATGTTAGTCTATAACATTCCGAGTCATGTCACTGTATTCATGCGGTATTTGTATCTCCTGAGTTCTACTTGTGGATTTGCGTCTGATCCATTCTATTGTGACATCATTGTTTTGTTCTCTTCCATATATGGTAAGTTATAGGTCAACTGATAAACATGCAGGCTAACTGCCAAAAGAGTATCTATAACCTCACACATATAAACAGAGAATAGGCCTTTTTTTTGGCGACTGACTGTGAAGTGCGGGGTAAAATGTCTCCTCAAAACCTAGACTAGGATGTTCCCTGAGTCAAATGAGGTGCCTGGGATAGTATTTAACTGTTCTTAGCTATAACAAATAGAATGGTTTAACAAAAAATAATTTTGCACATAAAAGTCACAAAGTAAATAGGCCTTGTGCTGTACATGGGGGCAATGTGTAGTCTAGTGCTGTAAACTGGGGGCTGTGTGCTGCCTTCTGCTGTATACTGGGGGCTGTGTGTAGCCTCCTCCGTATACTTGGGGCTGTCTGTGGCCTCCTGCTCTGCACGAGGGGCTATGTTCCACCTCCTGCTGTATACTGAGGGCTATGTGCAGCCTCCTGCTGTATACTGGGGCTGTGTGTGGCCTCCTGCTATATACTGGGGGCTGTGTGCAGCCTCCTGCGGTATACTGGGGACTGTGAGCGGCCTCCTGTGGTATACAGGAGGTTGAGTATACCCTATACTTAGTATGTGGTATACTGGGGGATGAGTGCGGTCTCCTGCTGAGTGGAGCTATATGAGTCCAATCCATTATGAAGGGGCAGGGCTATCAGGAACGGCGGAGCTATGAAGGGATGGGGCGATATATATACGTACACACACATACATACACTTACACAGTTGGTAATTCAATCTCCTGCACAGGTGACAATTTGAACTGTCAAATGCTAAGGAAATCCTGAAAACATGCACTGTTGGTGGGCCTTTGTGGACTGGAGTTGAGGTCCTCTGGCGTAGATGACAAACTGCTTCAATTTTCAGGCCTGAAAAGGCCTAGAGGAATGTAATCAGATGTGTGCGCTGGGTTACCATGGTAGACAGGCGCTCAGAGGTACGCGGTTACCGGAGCAAGAGGACGGAGTAGCTTGTGTTGGAGCCAGGACTGGTGATGTACAGTACACTCAGACTGGATCCACTGCTTATTTGAATTATATTATAGTATATTATGAATTATTAGATTATATTGAATTACTTTGATTTTTTAAGTGATTCAGAATCCAGTCGGCAGCTGGTTGATGATTTTGGTTTCCATTGATCATTGATAAGAAATGTGACAATGTAAAGCATCTTTCGTACATCCAGGTCCGATGTGAGATTGATGTGTTCCCTTCATTTTTTCAGCAATGTATATGATTATTCCCAGCACAGGGTTTATGGGTTCATATGTACCAGGTAAATCTAAATTACTTGAAAAAGGGGATTGAATTTATCATGGGCACAAAATAAGGCGATAGACTGTTGAGTCTGGTTCTTGTGCACTGGTCCTGACTGGGAATTGGTGGCACATACGGCTTTAGTTTTACTGTGTCCCATCTGGTTGAGACACCTGTGACAACATGCCCGGCCTGGGACTTGTCCTTTGTCCCTGGCTAACACAACAGCACTTTGACACTCGCGGTATTTATGTGCTATCTACACATTCACAGTTTTCCAGGGGAGAGTTTGTGAATAATTCAGCGTATTATTACATACTTACTAATTACTCTTCTTGGAAATGTTCTTCAGTTTGTTGGCCTACACATGACCATCGTGGGTCTAAAATACACTGAATTCTTTCCTCTGTTTTTAAGCTTCATATTTATCATTCCCAAAAATAAACTGCACCATTATGGTAAAGGGGATGTTAGGCTTTATTTAGGGAATTGGCATACGGAGCCAGATACTGAAAATAATATCAGTACAGAGAGATCTTTTGTGGCATCTACACTGAGAAGAAGGAGAGAGTAACAGTTAAGGTAAAGCACCATGGAATAAATGGCGCTATAATAATAATAATAATAATAATAAATAATCATAAGATTCAACACTGATAGCAACAAAAGTAGATGGAATGAAGGACTTATTACGGAGAGTCAAGATGGAGAGATTTTGACAACTGCCAGGTACGACATAGACACATTTGGGATGGACGGTGACGAACTGGAAGTGGTAAAGGACTTCAACCTACTCCGATCAATGATCACTCATGATGGCACTGGAAGTTAACAGGAGAATAGCTATGGGCAAATCAACAATGAAGTCACTGGACAAGGTCTTCAAATCAAGGAATATTTCACTGGTGATGAAGACACGGCTCGTACATAGTCTGGTCTATTCTGTAGTAACATACGGAAGTGAAACATGGACGATAAAGAAACAAGACATAAGGATCAACGCCTTCGAAATGTGGAGCTGGAGAATGATGTTATCAATATCATGGATGGCAAGAAGAACAAACAAATCAATATTGGAATAAATCAACCCAGACATGTCACTTGAAGCAGGGATCACCAAGCTATGACTTGCCTATTTTGGACACATCATACAAGGAGAAAAATCTTTAGAGAAGGACATTGTAGTAGGAAGGATAGAAGGAACAAGGCAAAGAGATAGATCAGCAACCTAGTGGCTTGATACTGTGAAGATAACAGTGGAGAAGACCCTGGTGGACATATCTAGGCTTACACAAGATCGATCTTCCTACAGAGCGTTCATCCATCAAGTCTCCATGGCTCGAGATTGAGCTAAAGGTAGATAAATAATAAATAATTATAATAAGGTCAGTGATTATACTTTGCAGTCCATGAACTGTACTGGCTGCCAAAAGAGTAATTAGACATATTTTTCAGGTTCTTTTCCTGCAGGTTTGAAATATCGCTACAAAAATCTGCAACATGACCAAAACCGGAGAATTCACCATTTTGCTTACCTTACGAGATCGTGCAAATGACCATATTTTAGGTCCAAGTATAATCCATCAAAACATCCGATCACACTTGGACCAATGTTATTCAATGAGGCAGTGTACATGTCCGATTATATCCTCAGACTGAGTGGTCCAAGGAAAAACATTGCAGCATACGCGATTTGCCTCTGAAAATCGGAATGAACTTGGTTATTCAAGTCTATGGGTTTGCTTAAAAAATCAGACTGCACTCAGATGACATCCAAGTTCGGTCCACTTTTTACGGATTGTCAATAGAGAAGGTGGAGAAACTTTTTATTCTTCACGTCTGAGAAACATGGATCCCTCTCTAAAGCCCCAGTCCCACATAACGATATCGTTAGAGAGATCGTTGTAACTGTGACGCTACAACGATCTCTCCAGCGATATCGTTCTGTGTGACACTTTGCAGCGATCAGGCCCCTGCTGTGAGGTCGCTGATCGTTGCAAAGTGCTGCGGGTCATTTTTTGATCGTTGGTTCCCCGCTGGTCAGCACGCATCGCTGTGTGTGACTGCAAGAAACCAGCTATCAGTGACCTCACAGGGCTGGTTACTATGGTAAACACCGGGTATCCAGGCAGCACGCGCTGCCTAGATATCCGGCGTTTACCATGGTTACCAGCGTCCTCCCTGCTTAGCACTGCCTGTAAGCAGGGAGAACGCTGGTAACTATGATAAACAGCGGGTATCCAGGCAGCGCGCGCTGCCTGGATACCCCGCTGTTTATCATAGTTACCAGCATTCTCCCTGCTTAGCGCTGCCTATAAAGCAGCGCTAAGCAGGGAGCGATGTCGGAGGTGGCTCCCATGGCCTGATCGCTGGGGAGATCTGCCTGTTTGACAGCTCCCCAGCGATCAGGTAACGACGCTCCAGCGATCCCGGCAGGTCGTTATCGCTGTTGGGATCGTTGGAGCAATCGTTATGTGTGACAGCACCTTAATACCAGTGCCTACCTACATGCAGCGTGCTATCCTCTGAAGATCTCCTTCTCTCCTTCCCTCTTATCTTCTCTTAGCATAACCACATACAAGATATCGCAGTATAACAGATTGCGGCACCGGGTCCTGGTGCAAACAATGAAGTTTATTTCATATCTGTGCAGTTGGCATAGAGGGGTTGTGGGAGGGAGGATGAGGGTATACACAAATGACGGGCCGTTTTGCGCCCTCCTAGCATAGAAGCGCCCCTAGCAGCTCTTCTACCAGTTACAGCACCAACAATATTGTTGGCTCCCTGAGGAAGGAGTCGAGTCTGAGTCCAAAACGCATCAGAAATAAAAGCCACTTGTGATCCAATCTCCCTTTGACTGTCTCCTCTGTGTGCAGCGCGGTTCTGGTGAACACAGTCCTACATTGCCTTTTGTGTACTATGTTTAATCGTTGATGTGTGGACCCTGCAGCAGCCATTTTGTGTATATGCTGGTTGTGTGCTACACAACTTGACCAGGCGAGCAAGGACCATTTCTAGTCTACTTATTTTATCAAGATAAGACCCTATTTGCACTCTCTCTCCTCCACAGTTTTACATATTGCAACCTGCAGTGATCCTCTGTCTACTAAACTTATAATGGCCAGATCTACCTTTTCCTAGTGTATCATCACCCATCCCTTGTGGACTGTGAGCCCTCATGTGCAGGGTCCTCTCTCCTAGTGTATACTCATCCATCCTTTGTTCACTGAGAGCCCTCACAGGCAGGGTCCTCTCTCCTCACCTACTGTATCCTCACCCATCCCTTGTAGACTGTGAACCCTTATGGTCAGGGTCTTCTCTCCTCTCCTAATGAATCCTCACCCATCCCATGTAGACTGTGAGCCCTCGTGGGCAGGGTCCTTTCTGCTCATCTACTGTATCCTCACCAGTCCCTTGTAGACTGAGCCCTCATGGACAGGGTCCCCGCTCCTCATCTACTGTATTCTCACCCATCCCTTGTAGACTGTGAACCCTCATGAAGCAGGGTCCTCTCTCCTCACCTACTGTATTCCTACCCATTCCTTGTAGACTGAGCCCTCACAGGCAGGGTCCTCTCTCCTCACCTACTGTATCCTCACCCATCCCTTGTAGACTGTGATCCCTCGCTGGCTGGGTCCTCTCTCCTCATCTACTGTATCCTCACTTATCTCTTGTTGACTGTGAGCCCTCACAGGCAGGGTCCACTCTCCTCACCTAATGTATCCCCACCCATCTTTTGTTGACTGTGAACCCTTGCTGGCAGGGTCCTCTGTCCTCACCCATCCCTTGTAGACTGTGAGCCCTCGCGGGCAGGGTCCTTGACCCTCCTGTACTTGTGTGTGCCTTGTATTGTTGATAATTACGGTACTTGTCTATGCCCCTTTTCACATGGAATAAATGGCGCTATAATAATAATCAGAGTCTAATTAGTGAATTAGACCGTTTTTCTTCGATAAAGAAAATATGGTTGTGTGATCTCAGCCGTAGTCATGATAATCAGACTGAAAATGAGTAATAAAACGTTATACAAGAGGACGACTGACCACTGACAAAACACCAGTTTATGTGTCCATTCCAAGAAGTCTGTAAGAAATGAGAACAGCTGCGGACGTCAGCTTTTAATGCCAGCCTGTTATTTATGGGGTTGCCGATTATCAGACACATTACTTTCATGTGTTTATGGATTGCACACTTGTTAAGGGTCCATCAATTTATCCCTTGTGGCTGCAGATAGTCCTATGTCTGTCTATGTCCTACTTTGTCTCGGGTGTCCTGATTTAACGCAAAAGCTTTACAATCTCTTCTTACTGTAAAAAATAGTCCCCAGATGCAAAGATTATGAAATGCCCATGTTATAATCCTTCATAATCCACATAAGCAGCAAGGTAGAAGATCTGCACAGATAGACAGACATCATGTCTGTACCTCTTCCTCCTTTGCTGGTCTCCCTAGGGCCTCTCTCATGAGAAGCACCCTGCTGATAAGTACCTCTCCCCAGCAATGATCCCCCTGACAGCAGGAAGACAGATGGACAGGCCGTGTGTATTCAGGTGGAGATATTAAACAGCACATGGCTGCCATCTGAACCAATCACTTCTTGGGTATTTTTAGAGGTGAGGAGAGCGGGCTCTGTAAAAAGGGGCTAAGTGCGTAACACCCGTCTGTTAAAAATTAAGGAAGAACATGGTAACACTTTGTAGTACAGTTTGTTTATCATCAGGCCTGGACAACATTATGGAGTCTTTGTGGAGCATTATTGCCTCATTATGGGTTTATTGGAGGTTAAAAGCATCTTTACCCAAATCATCAGGATTCTCGCACCGCAAACTGAGCAGGTCACTCTGCTGTAGGCCAAATGGGCTAGAGAGGGCTCAGGTGCTGTAGGCCAAACGGGCTAGAGAGGGCTCAGGTGCTGTAGGCCAAACGGGCTAGAGAGGGCTCAGGTGCTGTAGGGCAAACGGGCTAGAGAGGGCTCAGGTGCTATAGGCCAAACGGGCTAGAGAGGGTTCAAGTGCTGTAGGTCAAACGGGCTACAGAGGGTTCAAGTTCTGTACGCCAAACGGGCTAAGATTAATGATGAAGCAAACTATAGATCGTCTGTAGGCAATACTAGATTCAGCTGTGGGAACAAAGACTAGAAAGTTCACATCTGTACAAAAGAGTCTAAAGGCAGCTAGATGTGTGTAGACTGGTAATGTAGCTCACCTATTATACACAAAAGGGGCTAGAGAGGGCTCGGTGCTGTAGGCCAAACGGGCTAGAGAGTTACTCAGTGTTGTGCTGTAGGCCAAACGGGCTAGAGAGGGTTTAGGTGCTGTAAGCCAAAAGGGCTAGAGAGGGCTCAGGTGCTGTAGGCCAAACAGGCTAGAGAGTGTTTCAGGTGCTGTAGGCCAAACGGGCTAGAGAGGGCTCAGGTGTGCTGTAGGCCAAACTGGGATAGAGAGGGCTCAGGTGCTGTAAGGTGCCAGGAATGTAGGGAGCACCCAAAAATAAGGGAAAATAAATATTTTATTGCTATCAAGACTCAGAAACCGCTCATATATATTGTTTTTCTCATATATGATTAACAAAACCAGATTTGGCATCATAACTAGTATGCTACCTGCCCCTGAGATATCTATCCTAGGGACGGTGCACCAGCAAGTCATACTCAAATAACATATTGAACAAAAAAGGGGTTTGAGTACCATGCAGTAAATTTAGCTTTTTTATTCTAGAAGCTTAAATATGGAGAGGGTGATTAAAGACAGAAAAACAAGTTTTTATCCATAAAAATGAGCTGACAACCAGAACTTAATATTTGTTAAGGTACAGTAGTTGTCACAGTAGTCATATAGGTGTCCATACAAGGACCTAATACAATATTGCACTACAGGTATGTCAAGTCCCAGGCCTGGGGTACTCGGGTATCAGGCTCCAAGGGTAGCGTTGCTGTGTCACGGGGAATGGTGGCCGCGCCTGATCCCGTGACCTGGGTGACACTTCAAAAAGGATGTATTTACAGGGGATAAGAGTTTTATAAAGTTCACGTGACGCCACCTTAGTACCTGGTGATGGGTCACTGTGGCACCCCGCAACGAGTGCATCACAGGAGGGTATTGCATCCCTGACTGAAGATGCAATATTCTCCGACTCAGTAATGATATGGTTAACATTAGAGCTCCTACATGCACCATCAGAATAGAGGGCCAATAAGGTCCTGGTGGGCGGAGTGTAGGAGAATGTAGAAGAGGAAGGAGAGAGAAAGAAGTGGTCGGGAGGAACGTAGGAGAAGAGGGCTCTGCACAGTTCCGTGCAGCCCTGCAGACCACCTACCGGTTGGCGCCATTACCCGGTGCCCAACAAACGGAACCTGGGCGAACATCTAACGAGTCAAAATACACCCGCGCCCATCCACAACCGGATCACTGG
Organism: Allobates femoralis; assembly: GCA_033576535.1. Classification (NCBI taxonomy): domain Eukaryota; kingdom Metazoa; phylum Chordata; class Amphibia; order Anura; family Aromobatidae; genus Allobates; species Allobates femoralis. The sequence continues at coordinate 414,910,777 of JARQOC010000006.1, read as the reverse complement.
TTCCGAAGCTAGCAAGCTGTTCATCAGTGCTTAGCAAACCAGGAGTGGAGGGACCGCTCTCTAGGAGCACCCCACCGCAGCCGCAATCAGAGCCGTCTTGCCAGCGGAGTACCCACCAAAGGAATCTGGCTCCCCTCACACCGGGCTGTATACACCGGCAGGGAAATTGAAGTAGCCCCCTTGTACCCGAACTTGGCGCACTAAGGCGACATCGGCAACCCATCTAGAACAAGTTTAGAACGGAGGAACACCGCGGAGCTCTGAAACAATACCGGTCATTGCTGAGTCCACCCAGTCCGTTTCCCTTTACCTGTATACCCTGTATCATCTACCGGTTGCAGTAAAAGACCCGTTACAGAGAACACTGGTGTCTGTACTTCTTCAGAACTGTTTAACTCCGCGTGCTAAGAGTAACAAAGCTGCCGCACAACATCAGGTGGCAGCTCCTGGCCCCGGGGACTCCCGCTCGTCCTGTGGGGAGCGTCCCATCTTGCTGCCGAACATCCCCCGGAGGCCCAAGCAGCGCCGGTGAATTCACCGGAATTCCCGCAGGTGGCGTCACGACAAGAATAACTAAACCTTATCTGTTCAACCAACCACTATTGATCTGGACCACCGAGCCCCACAGCCGCAGGCGCGGAACCGCGACAGGAGAAGAAAACGCCTGCGACGTGAAAACACGGTTACGGTGAGTCATCACCAGTGCCACCACAGTCCGCCGGAGGTAGATGGTAATGCGGCTGAGTTGGCAAAGCTCCCTACAGGTAGGACAATTCCTCCGGGGAAGCATTCCTGCAAGGGAACAGGTTGAGGTAGGAAAATCCACAGAACAAAGTCACTTTCTCCCGGGTACTTTACTGTCAACTTGTAGCAGCATCAGATACAGTTCACAGTTCAGCATTAGATGTTACAAGAACAGGTAGCTTAACGGGTGGCTGCAGGTGGTATGGTGGAATCCGTGGTGTACCTTAGTTGACTAATCCGTGTCCGTTCTTCCCCGTCTCGGATGGGCCTATACCAAGTAGCTCCGTGTAGGTAGTACCGGGAGTCCTCTCCCTCGTGGTGAGGAAGCAGGCAGACCGCTCCACTGGCAGGGTGGTGCGGCTGATAAACAAGCCACAGCAGCCGGTTGCTGACTGCAAAGCTAGACTTTGGCCGGATCATCAGGCCAGGCGTTCCTGTGGTGGACTGGAGTATCCCCTGGAGTATGGTCGCTCCACTCTGAGGTTCTAGGGCCTGGACTTCTCTCGGGCGCCCTCTTTCAGGACTTCCTCAAGGTCCCTTCTTCTTCCCTCTGGTTCGGCTTGAAACCGCCCAGGTCGACCTTCCGCCTCGTTCCACTTAGCTGAAGCCCTCCTTATTCCTTCAGGCTCACTGCCTGACCCTCTAACTCTCAGCTTGCCATTCTGCTGAAGACCTCCTTTAACCCTCTAGAGGTGAATATATCCCCTCCCGGGTAATCTCCCACTGCTCAATTAATGTGGGAGTGTTGGAAATGGGTCCCACCCACCATCCTAGGGTCCACTTGTAGCTGGGGCAACTGCACCTCTTTTACGGGTGCAATACCCCTCTGTGATGTCTGCGCATGCGAGGCACCACTGGTACAGTCTTTTAGACAAATCAATACATAAATGAAGCTGTCCAGCTTTTCCCAAAAATAAAGTGACCTGTGCATGAGAATAAATCAAGGTAGTGGTGTCCAGTCTGTGGTCCCAAAGTGCTTAGTGTACGTATAGCAGCATATACTTGTAAACAATCATAGTATTGAGACGTTTATAACAGGCCGGAACCATTAACTTGTAACTAGACTACCAGGACTCTGTACATCAAGGGTAAATCATGCCCAGCTGAGGATAGAAAACAGACCATGGAAGCCCAACGCACGTTTCACCTGCTCAATGCAGGTTTGTTCAGGGGATAACAATAGTTCTGGTGTGCCATACCGAGCTCTCGGAGGCTTTTTATATGCCCCTGTCTGCCCATAAAGTGATCTGTTAAGTGTGTGCACCTGCCGTCCATCACGGCCGGATACAGCGTCAGGGGCCATTTCGCATGCGTGGAAGCGGGGATGCGTCATCATAGCTCCCGAGCATGCGCAGACCCCCAAAGAGACGCTGCAGCCTAACAGGGAGAGCGCCGACATCCAGGGCTGAGCGCACTGCGGCCAGATGCTGCAAGAGGACTCATAAGACAAGTTTGCCAAATAAAAACAGGACATTAGTGCTATAGATAATCAGGAAGTAAAAAAGTGAAAAATTCCTCTGGCATGTTCCTGTTAGTCTTGTAAGTAGTGGTAGAATGAAGTCCATGATCCATGTTACAGTCCATTATGGGCAGTTAAGTGGGTTCAACAAGTCCCCGAAATATGGAAAGAATCCTATGATAAACATAGTACATGGAAAATAAACATTAATTAAAACCAGAACCAAAAAGAGAGAAAAAGAAAAAGAAAGGAAGAAGGGAGAAAGGAGAAGAATGCCCAAAACAACAATAATGCAGAATCAAATTACAAATAGTTTTTCTCACATCATATAACTTTATAGTATCTGGTGTAAATACCATTTTACTCTTAATTTAAGTCACTAGATTGTGGACACACTATAAAAAGCAAGTATCGATGAAAGGTACGGTAATTAACTTTGAAGCCTGCAGAATTTACGGATATAGCCCTTAAGTGTAATACATATCTAACCCAGAAACAGTACAAGATAAATAATTCAATCACTGGAGTCACTGGAGTCATTTAGGCCTGATGCAAGATTTGGATCACCCCCCCCTCCCCGTATGTTGGTCAGATGTATGGATCCTTGCAGCTTTTTAAATCCTATAATCATATATTATTATTATTATTTATTTATATAGCGCCATTAGGTTCCATGGCGCTTTACATGAGGATAAGGAAGACAAGAACAAGTATACTAAATCTAGGCGATTAGGACGTACAGGTACAGGAGGGGCAGGGACCCTGTCCACGAGGGTTCACAGTCTATATATGTGTTGCTCCCTCTGCCTCTTCATCTACTATATAATGGTCCAAGGTTCGCTGTCTGTCACGGAAATCGAGCACCAGCGCCAGGGCTCTCATTGGTTGGCGCCAGCAGCTGCCTCTACCTGCCCGAAGCGTGCGGGGGCCGCTGGAACCACCGAGCTCCATGCCAGCATGGAGTGGGGTGGGGGGAGCACACTCGATGCGATGGAGCTGCGGTGAGTGTCCCCACAGTGTGCGAGCTCCTCACTGCCTCCTCCATCCCCTCAGCCTCCTCATCCTCACAGCCTCCCCATCCCCACAGCCTCCCCATCCCCACAGCCTCCCCATCCCCACAGCCTCCTCCATCCTCACAGCCTCCCCATCCTCACAGCTTCCTCCATCCTCACAGCCTCCCCATCCTCAAAGCCTCCCCATCCTCACAGCCTCCTCCATCTGTGGCACCCTGGCACCCTGTTGGGCACCACAGAACTCCTTGGGGCATGAATGGAGCTAACAGCAAGCATCACTCACACAATCACCAAAACCACTTAGAACACCTGGTTTCACCCCAATCACTGGTCACTTTGAGCCAATTCCCTCCTATAAATAGGGTCTTGGAGGGAGAAACACCAGAGTGTGCAGACGCTAGGAGAGCTGCAGGTTGTGTGTGATCTCTGGCTTATGAGACATAAACCAGGCCTAGTCAGCCTATCCAGCAAGTGAGGAGACCCTTGCAATTGGGGTAATAGGAAAGGAGAGCACCTCTCAGAGACATCAGAATTACCTTAACTCTCCCTCATCCTCCGGTTACTGGAACCGGGCTGTGAGAGCTACCTAGCCACCACAGAGAACCAGCATACTTCACAGGGAGTCTAGCCCCCTGTTCCACCTGAAGCACCTACCGACGAGAGCCCAGGGAAGAGTATTGATCCTGCTCAACCCCTTTTACAGTGCCCTCAGTGCTGATACCCAGGTGAATCAAGTTCAGTTGAGCCTACTGTCCGGTCCGGCTGGATTCCACATCCACCCGACCTTACTAAAAGACACAGAGAAAGGAAGCCTACTACAACTGCTTGCTGTGAACCTCCAGGAGTGTCAACTTCACTATCCCGGTCCGAGTGTACCTGCTTTCCACCAGTAAAGGTACCTAAAAGGACTTTAATGTGTCTGCGTTTGATTTCTGGACTTAACAGCAGTACTACTAAGCTGCCTCACAACATCTTGTGCAGCTCCTGGCTCCGGGGACTCCCGCTCATCCTGTGGGGAGCGTCCCATCTTGCTGCCTAACATCCCCCGGAGGCCTAGCAGCGCCGGTGAAATCACCGGAACACCCGCAGGTGGCGTCACGAAGACAATTAACCCCTACTGTTCAGCCATTCCCCCTATTGATCTGGACCACCGGGCCCCACAGCCGCAGGCGCGGTTCCGTGACAAGGAGAAGACAGACGCCTGCGACGTGCAGAACCCAACTACGGTGAGTCACATCCTCACAGCCTCCGCCATCCTCACAGCTTCCCCATCCTCACAGCCTCCCCATCCTCACAGCCTCCTCCATCCCCTCAGCCTCCTCGATCCTCACAGCCTCCTCCATCACCTCAGCCTCCCCTATCCTCACAACCTCCTCCATCCTCACAGCCTCCTCCATCCCCTCAGCCTCTTCCATCCCCTCAGCCTCCTCCATCCTCACAGCCTCCTCATCCTCACAGCCTCCTCCATCCTCACAACCTCCTCCATCCTCACAGCCTCCTCCATCTCCTCAGCCTCCTCTATCTTCACAGCCTTCTCCATCCCCTCAGTCTCCCCATCCTCACAGCCTCCCCATCCTCACAACCTCCTCCATCCCTTCCAGGCAGACGACGGAATGGAGCGCCGGTGAGTGTCCCTGCAGCATGCGGGTTCCTCACTGCCTCCTCCATCCCCTCATCCTCACAGCCTCCCCATCCTCACAGCCTCCTCCATCCTCACAGCCTCTCCATCCTCACAGCCTCCCCATCTTCAACAGCCTGCTCCCATCCTCAAAGCCTCCCCATCCTCACAGCCTCCTCCATCCTCACAACCTCCTCCATCCTCACAGCCTCCTCCATCCTCACAAGCCTCCTCCATCCTCACAACCTCCTCCATCCTCACAACCTCCCTCCAACCCCTCAATCCTCCTCCATCCTCACAGCCTCCCCATTCTCACAGCCTCTTCCATCCTCTCCACGCAGACGACGGAATGGAGTGCCGGTGAGTGTCCCCACAGCATGCGGGTTCCTCACTGCCTCCTCCATCCCCTCATCCTCCCCATCCTCACATCTCCTCCATCCTCACAGCCTCCCCATCCTCATGGCCTCCCCATCTTCACAGCCTCCTCCCCATCCTCACAGCCTCCTCCATCCTCACAACCTCCTCCATCCCCTCAGCCTCCTCCATCCTCACAGCCTCCTCCATCCTCACAGCCTCCTCCATCTCACAAATCCTCCATCCTCACAACCTCCTCCAACCCCTCAGCCTCCTCCATCCTCACAGCCTCCCCATTCTCACAGCCTCCTCCATCCCCTCAGCCTCTTCCATCCCCTCAGCCTCCTCCATCCTCACAGCCTCCTCATCCTCACAGCCTCCTCCATCCTCACAACCTCCTCCATCCTCACAGCCTCCTCCATCCCCTCAGCCTCCTCCATCTTCACAGCCTTCTCCATCCCCTCAGTCTCCCCATCCTCACAGCCTCCCCATCCCTCACAACCTCCTCCATCCCCTCCAGGGGTCGAGTTGGAGGGAAGCTAGAGAAAGTACGCCTAAGAAGTGTCCAGAGGACTGGAGCAAGTGGGAGCTCATCCTAAGGCCAGACCCAGGAGCAGAAACAACACCTAGTGGCTCCAGTAGAGAGAAGGTCCTAGAGACACAGGAAGTGAGCAATCCACACATGAGGCTTGAATCCATTGTCAGGCACAGGTTTGGAGCCCACTAGGACGGGGTACTCGGTACTGGACTGGGGTACCACTGGGGTTATCACGGCGGTCCTGGTCTGAACCGTGTCCTGAGCCCACAAGTAAAAGGGGTTATTTACAGGGATTGTCGTGATGTCACCCACGGGTTGTAGTCAATAGGGACCACCGCTGCTGCTTACTGCTGCCAGGAGGATGAATGGTGCTGCAGCTGGATGGATGAGCCTGCCGTGGGTCATGCTGCCCCTGACAGGGTGTAATGGATATCTATCAGTTCTAAGTGCAAGGAATCACACACAGGAGACTTTAACAGGGTTGCCGGGTTTTACTCAAGCTTCCTTCAGTACAGTTCACAAGTACAGTTCATTCACCAAATTAACTCCGTACTTTCAGTTAACCCTTCTGCAGCCAGGTTCTCCTGCTTCAGACCCTTCACTCTCTGGATTCCTCTCACGCTCTCTTCTAACTTCTCCCCGTATGTTCAGTATGGTGGCAACTCGGTCCCTTGTGTGGCTTCCCCCTGTGTGTGGGCAGCAAGCCTGGGTCCTATATGTTGCTGTACCTTCCGCACGTGTTTAAGGAGAACAGACCTGTAATTTGAACTCCCCGTCGGTGTGTCTGTGATCCGGCATATAGCTACGGTCACCTCAGAGCCGATTCTCTGGTCGCAGCCTAGCCTTAGGTGTCCCTATGTTGCAGGGGATCACCGGGCCCGTTCCTACCCATGTAACTACGGCGTACATCAGGGGATCCTTCCCTCCAGTCATCCTCTGGCACCGCTGCCATTTTCCTTGGACCCAGCTGCACTGGTCCGGTCTCTCCCCTTCCCTTAGGCTGCGGGCTGTGGAGCGGGCTTTCTCTACAGGGAACTGTGGCTCTCAGGATTTTGGGCCTCCAGTGAACCCGAACTCTTCAGGGAAGTCTCCCTCTTTACTCCTGGTCTTTACTGTTCAGTTCACTCTGGCCTACTACTTGTCTTTTCTGCTCGGCACCCTCTGGCCTACTGACTACTGCTTCCTGGTTTTCCCCTTATGTACCCGGTCCATTACCTTGACTACGTCCCACCCACTTGTGACTGATCCTACCTCCCCTTGCCCGCCTAAAGTCCCGGGCTCTGAGTTGGGTGTTGTATTCTGTGGGTGTGTGTTTTGAAGGTGTTTGTGAAAAACTGTATCTCCTGGCTGCAGTTCCTACCTTTGGCCACCCTGATCGCAGGGGTGCAACACAGGCAAGTGGAGGGACCAGGCTGCAAGATCAGGGGCACCGGGAACCCCAAGACTAGTAGAGAAACCAGACCAGGCTCAGCTAGCAACCCGGAGGCTGTGGAACTTCCATGGTGATAGTCAACTACCGCGCACATCTGCTGAAAAGGTGGCAACCACAGGGCTAAGATAGATACTGCAGGGTAACCCCTAAGAGAAGCCCACAGTCACTGGCTCAGAGCTCTGTGTGGCGAGGCGCAAGGCATGATGGGAGAGGCAAGCGCTGTGTGAGATGACCAGGAAAGGACAGAGAAGGGGTGCTGGTAATGTACTATCCTAGTACCCGGGAGTAGCTGGATCCCTGCCTCCGAGAACCCAGTGCTCAGCGGGCTGCTGCACAAAGACTGTGATTAAAAGACCTGAAACTGCAACCGCTGTGTCTGTGAACTTTCTTAACGCGTCTAAGGCACAAGAAGCACAACTACCAACTCACCCAGGTACCTCAAGTAACCCTATGGGTCAGCCCTACCCGCAGAGGGCTAAAGAACATTGCTGCCTCCCAACCATCGGCCCTTAGAAGAACTGTCGTGCTGCGGCGGCCATATATAGCCGCAACCTGCGGGTGGTGTCACGTAAAAACACAAGTATCTCCAGGTCTAGTTTTCCCTGCCCGAAATTAACCCTCCACACCAGATTCCTATCCCTAGGAGAGAGAGCCACCCACACCGAACTTTTAAAGACACCGCCATGATCATGGTGTCGGGTCTTGGTCCCTGTGATCCCCATGGTGAAGCCTCAAGAAAGCCCGGTTTTGAGTATCCTAAGGCCCTGGAGGGGTGTGTCAGAAGAATTTGCACTAAGTTAGGATAAGGAATATTATACTGTTATGAAAGATTTAGAATAGGTTAGGTAAAATAGGACAGGCCTGTATCATTATTAGTGATATCGTTAGTATTAGTATAAGATAGGTTAAAATAGCATAAGGATAACTGTAAGGTTGAGGAAAATGTTACTTCTTCCAAATTGTTGGCCAGACAGCCTTGTGTTTTGAATATTTGCCCTTAAAATAATGGACAATTCTGCAAAAGGGCTATCTTACGTCCAGGACAGTGACCAAAGTACTTACCTGCTGCTTACCTCATTGCACCTGTTGTGGCGACAGGGTGTAATCCCAAAGACGGGTACAATTGAACTGTTCTTTTCTCACTGTGCCCTGACAGAATTGCTCAGGCTTCTTAAGAGACTTTCCTACACTTGAAACTCCTTAGTGTGAGGCTGACACTACTCACTAGTGCCAAAGAGAAGGAGCCGTGGCTAAGGACATGTAAATGTTGTCTTGACCTTTAAAAACAGCCAGTGCAGTGGAGACCAATAAAATGTTCTGTGTGCCCTGCGCTGCAACGAGGGATGAGTTAGCCAAAGTGGTTTTGGGCAGTAATCCATGCTAGTGTTGTTGTTTGCAATGTTACAGTTTATAAAAAAATGTGCCTTCCTGCCAGAATGACAGTTTTATACCTGTTAATATTAAAAGTGTTCTTTATTGTTGTTATGCAATTGCATTTAAAAATGTTCTTGTCTAATATCTCTGTATCTCTTTGTTGCAGTCTGGGGTGTACTGCATTTTACTAGGGAGGAATATGGCTCCCCTGCGGTCTGGTCACTGGAGAAAGCTTTGTGGAAATGCTATAAAAAGCAGTTATCCCTGAAAGATATTTTGCTTTGAAGCCTGCAGAATTATAAATTACAGCTCATATCTAATCTAGAAACAGTACAAAATAAATAATTTAATCAGTGGAGTCACTAGAGTCAGATGGGCTCGGTGCAAGATTTGGATCTCCCCACCGCATGTTGGTCAGATGTATGGGCCCTTGTACTTTTTTAAATACTATAAACAAATATGTCTTTCTCTCCTGCCCCCTTCATTATGTCCCCCATCCTGAACTAATGTCCATTTTCCTGGGAACCTTCCAAGTATATGTGCTGCCCCTGTGGTCTGGTCGCCACAGTGATAGTTAAAGGCAACAGTCCTAATACCACATCTGAGGAGAATTCAGGTATCCTGTGATGAACTCGCTATGCATGCACACACTTCCCAAACTCTGATCAGTGGGCTGGGCACAAATATCCTGTTTAGGGCTGTGACAGGCACTGGTTGGAGGGAGGGCTCAGCTGTAGTGAGGAGTAGGGAGGGATAGCAACAGGAGTCACTTAGTCAGACAGAGTCAGATGGTGAGAGAAAGTGAGTTTGCGGACAGCAGCAGTGCATGAGCTGCAGAAGGGGTGCCAGGATCCCAAGCTGTTAGATCTTCATGACAGGTAGCAAACTGGAGGCTGCTGGGCGGCAAGCACAGTAGCCACACCAGAGGCACAGTGACTGTCAAAGGACTAGAGAACCGGTGTGGATCCAGGGTCTCCACAAGTCCTGCCTGGCTACCGAGTACCCCAGCCCTCTGCGACCGAGAAATTTATATGTCCCCATTCCTGGTATATATGTTGCCGTCCTGGTATATATATCCCCCATCCTGGTATATATGTAATTCATCCTGTCATGTATATCCCGCATCCTGTGTCCATCCTGCTATATATGTCCCTCATCCTTGTATATGTGTCCCCCATCTGGGACAATCCTGGAATGTATGCCCCCCATCCTGATACATGTCCTCCATCCTGGTATATATGTACTCCACCCTGGACCCTTTCTGGTATATATATCCCCTATCCTGGTATATCTGTCCCCCGTCCTGGTATATATCCCTCCAATTCTGAGCCCATCCTGGTATCTATATATCACCATCCTGGTATACTGTATATATCCCCCAACCTGGACCCATCTTTGTGTATATGTTCCCCATCCTGGTATATATATCCCTAATCCTGGCCCCATCTTGGTGTATATGTCCACATCCTTGTATATATGTCCTCCGTGCTGGTATACATGCCTCCAATTCTGTGCCCATCCTGGTATAGATATATATATTTTTCTGTGTTTATATATCTGTATGAGATATAGCGAATCTTCACCATGGAACCGGGCAAAGGATATTACACAGAAGATGATGAGAACCGAATCCTTAAAGGAGCTGAAGGAAATACTGACTTCCTAAGTATACCCTCTGTCGTTTCTCTAAAACGCAAGTATGAAAATGACTCAAAGAAAATACTGTCGTTAGAAATGCACCTTATTATGCTTGGACAATACTATAAGAACAAAAAAATTCCAAGAGGTCTCAGATCAAATATTAATCCAACTTTGTTTTTAGAAGACGGTGATTTTTGTGCAAAATTTATGGCTTTGTCAAACAAGTATGCGATGGAAGTGATGTTATTAAATATGGAGCACATACAGTTAGAACTGGCTAAGTTAAAGGATACTATCAAAGACTTAGAAAATGAAATTATGGGTATACTTAAGGAAGAGGATTATCTAAAATTTAAAGAGTCTGTAAAAATTAAGTTGGATAAACAGAGGAAAGACACTGAAGAAACCAAAAGACAGAAATGGGCCCGTGACACAGAGGATTATCGTGTAGGGTTGGTGTACAACTGGCAAAGGGATGGACAAAATAAATGGCAAAGAAGAGGTTACTATAGGCGCCATCGCAGTAACAAAAACAATATAACAACACAAAAACCTGTATTAATGAATAAATTGTCTAATCTTCATCCATGCAGACCCAGACCAAAACCAAGAGGACGAAGAGGAGGGTGGAAGCAACACCGCCAACAGAAAAAAGAAAGAAAAATTGAAGGGCCAACAATACAAGAAGAAAAAGGACCACAACTAGTTGTCAACCTTTCTGGTAAAGATCTTACAATTAATCAAACAAATATCTTAGAAAAGGGGTTATCCTATTGTATGGCTACACATGTAGATTGGTTTATACTAGAAAAAGAAATGCAAAAATTTTTTAGGAGTGTACGATTGAAGTATCATTTTCATAACAAATTGGAAACAAAGGGACAACCCACTAGTGAATTGGAATTGAAAAAATTGGGTATACAGTATAAAAGCGATTTTATGCCCCATGACGATGTACCCATAGTAGAAGCCTTCGAGCGAGCGGTAAGACAAGAAATCAAAAGTTTAAGGGAAACAACTAAAAAAGAACTATTAAAACCAAATGTAACAAAAGAACAGTTTCAGGCAGTACAAGAACTTGTCCATGATGACGGTTGGATAATAAAGCCAGCTGATAAAGGTGGAGCAACCGTCATCATGGACAGGGAAACCTATTTAAAAGAAGTCTACAGACAATTAGATGATAAAAAAGTGTATAAAAAGTTACAGAAAGACCCCAAATTTGAAATTCAAAAAAATATACAAAAAATATTAAGTACCGCAGCAGTGGGAGGGATCATAGATCAGAAACTACATGATTTTTTGTTTGAAAAGAACCCTGTGACACCAGTGCTTTATCTGGTTCCTAAAATACACAAGTCTATGGTAGATCCGCCTGGAAGGCCAATTGTGGCAGGAATAAACTCAGTGTTTTACAATATTGGAATCTTTTTAGAAAAAATCATGAGTCCTTTCGCAATCGAAGGAAAATCATATATCAAAGATACAGGACATTTCCTTGATAAGTTAGCAAGGTATAAGGAGCAAACCAAATTTATGGGGGAAAAGGAATACATATTGGCTTCCTTTGATGTAACATCTCTATACACGTCTATAGACCATGAAATGGGTATAAAAGTGATTGCAGATTTTTTGAAAAACACCAACTATACAGACCCTTGCAAACAATTTATCATAGATTTACTTGAGGTTGTCCTCAGGCAGAATTATTTTCTGTTTGGGGATGACTTCTTTTTGCAATTGATGGGCACCGCGATGGGGGCTCGAATGGCATGTTCGTATGCAGGGGCTGTCATGGTTTATTTGGAGGAAAGATTCGTCTACACGTCCCACCACTTCTCCTATGTAGAGAGGTGGTGGAGATATGTGGACGATATCTTTATTATATGGAGGGGAACAGAACTTGAATTATTGTCCTTTTATAACTACATGAATACGATCAATGATACAATAAAATTCACCAAAGTCCACTCTAAAATGGAAATGCAATTTCTAGATGTTCTAGTACGACTACATGAGGGAGAAATGAGTACAACACTCTTTGTAAAACCCACGGATAGAAACAAACTACTCCACTATACCAGTGGACATCCCAACAGCCTCAAAAAAGCGGTTCCGCTTGGTCAAATGACTAGGGTAAGCAGAATTGTGAGTAATGAGGAAGAAAGGAATCAAGAAATAAGTAAGTTGATGAACAAGTTCAAACAGAGAGGTTACCCAGAAGCGATTCTGAAACAACAGAAGGGTAAACTAGAGCATACAAAAGATGACAACAGTATAAAATCAAAAAAGATCCCATTAGTATTAACATATGGAGAGGAGACGAAAGATGTGGTTAATATTGTTCAAAAACACTGGGGGATGTTAAAAAAAATGCCTTCCACAAATTGAAGAGTATAAAAATCCACCAATAGTGTCGTATAAGAAAAGCAGAAATTTAAAAGATTGGTTAGTCAGGTCAGACATTGGTACAATGAAGAATAAAAGACAATTGACATTGACAGGAGGAACAAGAACAGGGTGTTATCCTTGCATTAACTGCATAAATTGTTCATTTATGATAAAGGGGAACAGGTTTTGTCATCCGAGAACAGGCACAGAGTACAAAATTAACCATTTTTTAACTTGTAATTCAGACTTTGTTATTTATCTTCTCGAGTGCCCCTGCCAATTATGGTACATAGGGGAAACAACCCTTGATTTCAAAATAAGGATTAGCCACCACCGATACACCATACGCAAGAAAATCATGAACTTGCCCGTATCTAAGCACTTCACGGAAGCCGGGCACAGAGAAAAAGACTTAAAATTCAGGTTGATTGATACTGTACCAATGCCAAGGAGAGGTGGAGACAGGATTGGATTACTTAAAGCGAAAGAACTTGAATGGATACATAAGTTACAAACCTTGAAACCAGAGGGGCTTAACATAGACATTAAATTACATACGGTCCTTTAAGGTCATGTGTCTCTTGTCGAAAACTGTGTATTTTAGTCACTAAAATGTATAATCACAAATGAAATTTTAATATCACTTTGATGACTGATCAATTATTTATACTGTTATCTGTTTTGTATTACACAGGAAAGAAGTATGAGGGGTGGATCACTTACACAGGAGTGCCTGCAAACCAATTTACATCTAAAATTGTTAATGAAGATCATACACAGCACAATAATATTAATATTATCATTTATTCCAATCCCAAAGGATTCTTCTTAGTAAAGATTCTCTCTAGTACAAAAAAACCAGCACAAACGTGTACACTTATTATGATATGCACAAATTATGCACTTTAAGATATAATAAAAATAAAAAAAATTTTTGTTAAAAAATCCTTTTATCTATTTTCTATTTTTTATCAATTGCCCTTTGAGGATTAATGGATTACATAGTAAATTGATGTTGCACTAATGGCGATGAAGATCAAGAGTGTACGTAGGGTCTATAGTTTTTCCTTGGGCAGGGAGTGCAAAGGAGAGTGCATCCCCCTAAGCACTGAACTGACAGGGCAGTGTTACAACCCAGGAATGGGAGGCACTGAAACTGAAAACCCATTGTATGTAGCAAAGTATGTACACAATATATTGATGGAAAAGGCCAAAAGTGTATACATGTAGACATTAAGTCTGTTTGGGGTTAAAATCCCAGATAAAAGAATTCAAATAACATAGATAATCCATATAGAATTCTATTTTAGATAACAACTATTAGGGTGAACACGCATTATAATGTGGCACTTTAAATAGGAAGTAAGAAATCTTCCCTTTTATCAAAACACACATTACACATCCTGTACTGTTAAGTAACTAACAGATATTAAAAAAACGCTGAGTTGTACACTAGTTTGTTTAATAGATCGCGTACTGCGAGTTGAAAGGAAGGGAAGAAATAGATAGATGCACCGCCAGGCGCCGGACTGAGTGCGCATGCGCGGGACATTAAAACTCGGTAACACAAGCGCTTCCTGTAACGAGGGACGCTTTACCTTAGCGCGCATGCGCTTTTGAATATAAACAAGCCGACATGGCGGCGCGCATCCTAGTAAAGGCTGCACATGGAGCACGCACATTGTGGCAGCTAATATTTGATAATTTGATGTAATCAGGCGCACACCTGGGTAAGCATTGATCCACTTAACAGTTTACTTAGTGTAAGCATTGGATAGTTTTATTGTAAAGTCATCCTTATAACAATGGATGTACACAGGTCTATAATGTAACACTTATCACAGTTTTAAACAGTTTTAAACACTTGTATATTGTTTTATGAAAGATAATTTGATAATGATGATTGTAATTGGAGGGTGCATAAGAACCCCAGCATTTGCCACAAGTGACTGCTGGAAGAAGGTCACTGAGCTGACCGAAACGTTGCTAAACCAATGCCTTAGAAAGCCAATAAAGGCTGGAATTATCTTAAAGATTGTGTGCTGCAGCCTTATTTACAAATAAATATATATATTATTTATTTATATATATATATATATATATATATAATATATATATATATATATATATATCACCATCCTGGTATACTGTATATATCCCCTTGTCCTGGGCCCATCCTGGTATATATATCCCTAATCCTGTGCCCATCTTGATGTGTATGTCACTATTCTGGTATATATGTTCCTCATCCTGGGCCCAACATGGCATAAATATTCCCATCCTGGTATACATGTTACCCCTTCTGCTTTAAAAAACCCCAAACATTCTACTTACCTCCCTCCGCTTCCTCGCCGCATGGCATCCTTTTCTAAAGCCAGCACAGGAGCCAGCAGTTGACATCGGTGCGCTCAAAATGGAGCATGACGTCAGACATACGCCTCTAGTCATGGGCACACCAACGTCAGCCTCTGATTGGCTGGCAGAGTGTATAGCAATACATGGACCCGGCAAGTCTCTACATCACTACACACTTCAGCTGAATGTTCATCCTTGGATGCACATCTAACTAAAGAATGCGCTGGAGTTGTAGAGTGGAGAGGCCCAATCGCAGTCACAGTTACGCCCTTGAATTTAATATATGCACACAGTGACTCCATCACCAGAATAGCGAGTGCAGCTCTGGAGTATAATACAGGATGTAACTCAGGATCAGTACAGGATAAGTAATGTAATGTATGTACACAGTGACTGCAACAGCAGAATAGTGAGTGCAGCTCTGGAGTATAATACAGGATATAACTCAGGATCAGTACAGAATAAGTAATGTATGTACACAGTGACTCCACCAGCAGAATAGTGAGTGCAGCTCTGGAGTATAATACAGGATGTAACTCCGGATCAGTACAGGATAAGTAATGTAATGTATGTACACAGTGACTCCACCAGCAGAATAGTGAGTGCAGCTCTGGAGTATAATACAGGATGTAACTCAGGATCAGTACAGGATAAGTAATGTATGTACACAGTGACTCCACCAGCAGAATAGTGAGTGCAGCTCTGGAGTATAATACAGGTTGTAACTCAGGATCAGTACAGGATAAGTAATGTAATGTATGTACACAGTGACTGCACCAGCAAAATAGTGAGTGCAGCTCTGGAGTATAATACAGGATATAACTCAGGATCAGTACAGGATGAGTAATGTAACATATGTACACAGTGACTGCACCAGCAGAATAGTGAGTGCAGCTCTGGGGTATAATACAGGATATAACTCAGGATCAGTACAGGATAAGTAATGTAATGTATGTACACAGTGACTCCACCAGCAGAATAGTGAGTGCAGCTCTGGGTTATAATACAGGATATAACTCAGGATCAGTACAGGATTAGTAATGTAATGTATGCACACAGTGACTCCATCACCAGAATAGTGAGTGCAGCTCTGGAGTATAATACAGGATGTAACTCAGGATCAGTACAGGATAAGTAATGTATGTATGCAGTGACTTCACCAGCAGAATAGTGAGTGCAGCTCTGGAGTATAATACTGGATGTAACTCAGGATCAGTACAGGATTAGTAATGTAATGTATGTACACAGTGACTCCACCAGCAGAACAGTGAGTGCAGCTCTGGAGAATAATACAGGATGTAACTCAGGATCAGTACAGGATAAGTAATGTAATGTATGTACACAGTGACTCCACCAGCAGAATAGTGAGTGCAGCTCTGGAGTATAATACTGGATGTAACTCAGGATCAGTACAGGGTAAGTTATGTAATGTATGTACACAGTGACTCCACCAGCAGAATAGTGAGTGCAGCTCTGGAGTATAATACAGGATGTAACTCAGGATCAGTACAGGATAAGTAATGTAATGTATGTACACAGTGACTGGACCAGCAGAATAGTGAGTGCAGCTCTGGAGTATAATACAGGATGTAACTCAGGATCAGTACAGGATAAGTAATGTAATGTATGTACACAGTGACTGGACCAGCAGAATAGTGAGTGCTACTCTGTAATATTATAGGTGTAGTTTTGGAACAGTATAAGATGTGAAATTTAATGAGCAACACCAGGCAGGGCCGTGGTTGCTTGGGAGGTCACGGTGGCAGTGATCCGGCTCTGTGACCTTGGGCATACAGAAAAGGGGAATTATACACAGGGGAATAGTTTGTGACGCTACCTGTGGTTATTCTGGTCAAGGGGACCAGCGCTGCTATGGGATCTCTGGGGCCGGTGGAATGGCAGCCTGGATGGTATCGCTCCCCACAGGTAGAGCATGGCCCCAAGGATTGGATTAGAGTTTATAGAGATGGTGATGGTGACTGGCCAGCTCTCAGATGATATGGGCCACCTCACCAAGACACCTTTCGTAAGCCTTTTCTGGCCGTCTCCCACACTGGCTCTCCTGCCCAGAGTCTTCGTGCGACAGGATCCCAATCTAGTGGCCATGGGCCCTGTCGGGCGACTTCACGGTGTCTCCTGACCCTATATAACCATCGTCTTGCCACGGTCCACGGTTGTTGCTGCTGCCCTTGCAAGCCAGCAGCCTCCAGTTTTACTAGCTAAGGCTTGCAGTCTTTTCACTAGATTGGGGCCGGTCCCCTCTGCGACCCGTCTCTCTGCCCAACTTGGGTTGGGCCAGATTAGGGTCACACAGGTGGTTCCTCCACTCCAGTGTCCCCTAGGCTTCCTGCCTGTTCGGCAACCCAACTCCACCTCAGCTCTCCATCTTCCTTCTCTACTGTACCCACTCACTCCATCTACTCCCTCCTCCAGCCAGCAGATGTGGCCCTCCCTCATTAAGGTCCACCCAGTTACCCAGGTCTGAAGTTGGGTGGTGTTGGGTGTAAGTGAATGTGTCTTAGCTTGGCAACCCCTCTCACCTGTGTGCGGTAACACCCCACCTGTGGAGTAGGTATAATGTTACTCTGGCGACCAATCCACAGGGGCGCCACAAATGTTTATACCAAGTGACTCAATCAGAAACATTGTGAGTACATCTCTGGAGTTTAATACAGAATGTAACTCACTTTTTCTGTTTGTCCGAGGTTCATGCCTTTGGACGAAACTCAGACAAGTGGAAGTATTAAGAGCACAGCAGCCCAATAGTGGCCACTGATTGGCTGCAGGTCTCACATGGCATAACAATGTCATGTGAGTCCCGGAGACCTAATGCCAAGTAACAAAAAGTCAGCTGCACTCAACGCTACGTCATGCTTATTTGAATCTAAAACTGCATTACAGCTAATGAACTATGAAAATGTAGACATCTTAGCCAGTACATATGGCCATGTGTACAACCGCCCAGTAGCCACGTCGAGGAGTGTCCCATGCACTGGGGTCCTAACCTACCTATATACCTGTGTCTCTTCCTGTTTAGACGTAGTGCCAACATTGCTGGAGCAGAGACAGTGAAGGAGGTGAATATATGGGGCTTTTATGTTACAAGAGGGACTACTTCATTTTAAACGTGGCTGTCCAGGTAGTGGAAAACCCTTTTAAATCTAAACAGGAACATGTATTAAAAATGAGTCACGTGACAAAATGATGGCATCAAGGGATAGTACCATAATTCAATATACAGACAAATCCATCACTTAAAAACATCTGTACATTTGCATAAGGGACTAAAAAAGTTCAAAACATGAAGTAAATATATTTTTATCCAAGGAACAGCCAAAAAAAAGGAGAAAGATAAACTGCAGCCCCAAGGAATAACTTACACATGCAGTTTACCCGTCCACTTTATCTTGACTCCTTTCTTGGCTGATCCTGGGGTTATTTATTACAAATATGCTCATCTCCTGTACTGAGCATATAATCATCATGTTTTATATTAAGTTTGTTCTGCTTTAGCTCCTTATGAAAATCTACAGATATTTTGTTGTGATGATTTTTTCTTGACATTAAATTGTGGTACTATCCCTCCAGTGATGTCTCTATTTTGCCAACTGACACATTTTTCATTCTTGTTTGTCTGTAATTAGATTTAAAGGGAATCTGTCAGCAGGTTTTTGCAATGGAATATGAGAGATACATGTCGTAGGGGGGTAGAGAGCCTGATTCCAGCTATGTATCACTTGGTGCAGTTTTGGTACAACCCTTGTTTTTCTCGGATATAGTTGTAGCAGTGCTTAGAATGCTGAGCTGTGTATAACCACTAATTGACAGCTTCCTGTGTGCACTGTAAATTGTGAGCAAGCTGCCAATCAGTGGTGGGGGCGGGGCTACACACACTAACTGGCCTGCACATGAGACCTAGTCCTGCTGATAAAACACTGATTGCATTAAAATTACACCAGACAGCCTAATATGTAAAACATCGCTGGTGTGAGGCACACGGAGGTGTGGGAGTGGTGATGTAGATCCACTAGACTACTGAAGTGGAGGCTGACCAATAGATAGGAACAAGCAGGAGATGCTGGTAGTGATGAAGCAAAGTCTTTAATGAGTAATCTCGCCAATATAATCAGGACAGTGCACACAACTAGATACAGTCAGTGAGGAGCAGGCACGAGGCTCAGGACAGCAAGGAAACTGAGAGGTAGTCCAGGAGTCGAGATGCTGGAGCAGGAGAAGCAGCACTTGGGCGATGGAAGGGCACAGTGAACGTAGTAGACCTCAGGTCAGGCAAGTATTGGTGTAACAATCTCCGAAGCAACGTGGCTGGTGCACAGCAAGTGGGACAAGTAGCGTACTGGCGAGATGGTCCTCAGGCACACTTGGCATGCTCTAGGCAAGACAAGAGGTATAGGTAAACTGGTAATACCAAAAGCAAGTGCTTAGGCAGGGAACAGGGCAGGGACCTGAGGCAGGCAACACAACTAGGGACAGTGACAACTAAGGACAGGCAGCGTTGGTCAGGCACCACTCATAAGAGGAGGGTGCCTTATATAGATGTAGCCTTACAGTAATAGGCTGGGAGGTGGGATTACTATCAGGTGTACTGGCCCTTTAAATACTGGAATTGGAGGTGCACCTCCTAAGCACCCTCCCGGAGGCTCTGGAAGCAGGATGCAAGCTCTGGGAGGAGAAGGAGGTGGAGGGAGCGCGTGAGGAAGATGTGGCTAGGTAAGTGGGCCAGTGGACAGCACATGGGAAGGAGCAGACAGATGGGACCTGGCCCTTCCTCAGGTCAAATCAATATCATATTGCCATACTTCAGGATGCTTCAGGGAGCACTGAAATGCGTTGACTAATAAATCAATATTATATTCACCCTTTGATGTCTCGTGGAATACAGCAGCATGGTTTTAACCCTTCATCCTCCCTACTTTAATTTTCTGAGATAATGACCCTTGGGTTTTCATAGGCTGTAAGCCATAATCATCACCATTTACAGAAATAAACACCTGAAATAGATCACTCTGTAATAACTCTATATAATATACGCGTTTCACTTATGTATTGAATTACTGAAAAAAAATGAACACTCGATGCAATTCTAATTCAATGAGATGCTCCTGTATGGCCATATATACAACCCCCAGTAGCCACGTCGAGGGATCTCCCCTTTACTGGGTCCTTACCTACTACTATGCCTGCTTTTCCAGTCACAGCCTCTCTCTGTATAAAATCTCTCTTTGAATGAGCTCCCTTTTCATAGTTCATTAGCTGTAATTCAACTCTATATTGCAATAAGCATGTCTTAGCGTCTGATTGCAGCTGACTTTTTGTACCAATGTCCAATAGTCAAGCCATGAGCAATTTATTTCTAATGATGCAGTAGAGTGCGCCGCAGACGAACCCCGGTCGCGTGCTACATCTATGCCCGAGAGCTACAATTGACCCTAGAGTCAGTCCTTTTATGTGACCCTTGGCAGCTGCCTAAATTGCCGAGAATCCAGCCTAGCTAGAAGCGATACATTTATTGTGCTCTAGAGGAAGTTCTGACAAAACCTTCCATCTGGGAGACATCAGATCAGATTCCAGAACATGACATCACTAGGGGGGATTTACTTTCAGGTGTTTGTGGGAAGACGTAACATTCACCGGCTGTGACTCAGCTTATGATGTAATAGTCATAACTCTGCGTTCTGCCATGTTCCTGGCTGGGAACACACGACTTTGATTCCCGACTAATGTGTTTGTCGTATTCAATGTGTCTGCCATCCGAAGGATCACAGTCCCCTCTTTTATCACCGTCAGGCATTTCTGGATGACATCCAACCCCTTCCATCAGGAAATTGATTCTTTATGCATTAAAACATCCAAGGGTTTCCTTCGAGCCTGCTCCATCTCCATTGAAGGGAAACACATTTCTTATATTCCTGTTGTCTTAGACCCGGGGTCACAAGGGAAGTGCTGTGAAATTTTACAACTTATTTTTTGCCCTTCACCTGCCCACTTCAAATGGATTCTTCCCCCAAAATTAAATGTGAACCTGTCACCTGTTGCAAATGGGACAGTTTTACCCTGTGACACGTAGATTCAGGCATGGGAATTTTATGTGACCAAGGCATGACTGTGGAACAAGATCAGAGGGCCCGTCCATGACCTCTGACCGGGCCAGTGCTTCTGTGCTTGTCACAATAACCATTACGACCACCTCCCTATAAATTGTCATCAGTCACTTTCTTTGATGTCACTGTGCCTTTAAAAACACACAGAAGGAGTCAAAAAAACACATTTTTTTCGCATTCTTACCCTTCTCACACATACAACTTAGATATTGCAAATTCTAGTCCCATGAACACACACAGGTGCATCTCAATGAATTAAAATATCATCAGAAAGTTAATATATTTATTTCAAATTGTCACTTCAGTGAGGAAGTGGAAAACTCTAATGCCACCCAATAAGGGTAGCAATCCTTAAAGTCATAATCGACTCTTTAACAAGCCTTTGATATGACTTAGCATTTGTGCCAGATCAGAACCCCAAACTGCAGATGCTGCGTTTCGGGGTGATTGCCCCTCATCAGTGCAGTGTGTGGGAATTCTGATCTGGCTGTATGAGAGGCTAAGACCAGGTCTGAGGGACTAGCTAGGAATCTGCCTGCCGACATAAGGAGACAGATAAGATGATAAGGAGACTTATAGCCGCAATGCTGCTCTGGGAAATATATATATTTATTTCAGTAATTCTAACTAATATATTATAGAGTCATTACAAACAGAGTGATCTATTTCATGTGTTTATTTCTGTTAATGCTGATAATTATGGCTTACGGCCAATGAAATCCCAAAGCTTATTATCTCAAATAAAAGTAGGGAGGATAAAAGATCTGAGAGAAACTATTATCTAAATAGGTATCAACCTTGTGTGGTTGTGTGAGTCATAACCACTATAAAAGCATATGACGGCTACTGCAGTCCCCAGCATGGTGCATATAGTGGAGTAGGGAGGATGAAGAGTTAAAAAACGCTCTGCCGTATTCCAGGAGACATCAAAGGGTGAATATAATATTGATTTATTAGTCAATGTGTATTATACTCAATACCTACTGAATTCATATTTCATATCTGTCTATACTTGTCCACATCCAGCCTTATCTTTCCATCCTTTTTTTCCCCATTCTTCTGCTTTGATTTAGTCCAAATGTTCCTAGTAACTTCAATCTATTAATTTCTCCCTGCTGTGTGGTGTCTTCCTGCTCCCTCCTCCTCTCTGCCCACATCTGGACTCATTTGTGGCCATTTTAATTACCGGTATATAAATGTATAGAGGCATGTCTGACTGACCTTGGTCTGAAAAGTGTACAGCAGAAATATACCAGAAATAGTCCAGAAATTGGCCAGAAGGTAAGAGTAATTAAAGAGGACCTGTCACCAAACCAGGCATGGTGATCTAATTACAGTACTGGATACAGCATGTCTGCAGCATGCAGACGAGGGGTCCCCCAGCCCTTGAGCAGCCCTCGGGGGGCGGGGCTACACGGGAGAGAAAAAACCCCCTCTGTTTAAATGCTGCAGACAGGGAGAGAATGATTGGCAGCGGTGGGCAGATTACACAGGCAGGGGGTGTGAATCTGCCCTTGGCTCCTGCCCCTAGCCACCTCCTTAGTGGCTGTAGCATGTAAGTTTTCTAACTGTATTATCTCGGGGTACAGGGCTGCTCAAGGGCTGGGGGACCCCTTGCCTGCATGCTGCAGACATGGTGTGTCCAGTGCTGTAATTAGATCACCATGCCTGGTTTGGTGACAGGTCCTCTTTAATGTCTTCTAATTATACCTGCCTTTATTTTCTCACTCTGTTTCTTCACTATGCTCACATTTTCCCTCACAGTTTTTTCTCCACTTATCCCCACTCTCCTTCGCTACCCTCAAAACCCAGCACCCTCTAACCAGATAACTATCTCCCCCTCTCTCTTACCCCCTCATCTCACCTCATCCACAGACCTACTTCGTAACCTCAGACCTCTCCTACTGAAATATAAAACAAGCCGACCACTCTCCTAATCCCACCTTCTTTCCCTTTCTTTACTACTTCTCACTGATGATGACATATGTCCCAATCCTGGTATTCCCCCCACCCCATGCGTCCCACCTATCCTCACCTCCACCAAAATAAGATAAACTACTGCAATCCCTCACATGTAGAAAAAAACTCACCGAATTTGGCCGCTTACAAATATCATTGCATTTAGCAGGATACTATCAGCCACCCTCAGAGGCACCTCATATCTCCCAACACCGATGCTCCATCTCCTACAAACCTGGCACGGGGGCGATTGTGGCATCTGCAACCAGCCGTGCCACAAGGAAGAGACAGGTGGTATCACTGGACACGAGACCACCACAGGGCGCCAGCCACTCCAATAGCGGAGCATAGTGTCAGAAAGCAGCCTATTAATGACACCCAGCTGTTAGGCAAGGCGGGCTACTTGGCACCAAAATATGCAACACAAGCGACTGACGCCCCCTAGAGGGCTCAGCTGTAAACTGCAGAAGGATAAAAATATGCAATATAACACTATAGATGAAAGTGAGGTGTTAGGTTGATATTTTGGACCAAAATAACGTAAGCTCGTAGCCCCTGTCACGGACCCTCACGCCTACGAGTACCTAACCACATGTTTACCACATGTATAATTTAGTTTAGAGAAAAATCACCGAATTGGTACATAAACTACTAAGTAGAAAAAAACTCACTGAATTTGGCCGCTTACAAATATCATTACATTTAGCAGGATACTATGAGCTACCCTCAGAGGCACCTCATATCTCCCAACACCGATGCTCCATCTCCTACATCCCTGGCACGGGGGCGATTGTGGCATCTGCGACCAGCCGTGCCACAAGGAAGAGACAGGTGGTATCACTGGACACGAGATCACCACAGGGCGGTGTAGTTTATGTACCAATTCGGTGATTTTAACTTTAATATCGCTACTGACACCCGCCAGCCAGAAGCCTCCAAACTCCTTTTACTTACCTCACCTTTTGGACTTACTCAGTGGTCTTCCACAGCCACCCACACACACGGACATACACTAGACCTCATCTTCATCCGCCTCGGTTCCTTATCTAATCTCATAACCTCCCCCTTCGATCTATTCGACCACCGTCTACTCACCTTCTCCTCCTTGTCTTCCTCACCGGCCCCCAATGTCCAACCACTAGCACATCCTCGTAGAAACCTTGCACATTTAGACATTCACTGACTCTCAGACTCCTCCATTTCTGTCATCCATATCTTCACTTCACGATACGGACAGTGCCTCCGCCTTCTATAACGCCACCCTCACATCAGCCATAGACTCAGTAGCCCCTCTTGTTCATCACAAGGTGCGACGAAACAATATGCAACCCTGGCACAACAATCTCACCAAAAAACTTCGACAAGTGTCCAGGGCTGCGGAGAGGTGTTGGGAAGAAAACACACCTCCCAGACGACTTCACTTCTTTCAAACAAGCTACACTCGCCTTCAAATCATCCTCACCTCTGCTAAACAGACCTACTTCACAAACCTTATATCTTCCTTATCCTACAACCCCAAACAACTGTTCAGAACTTTTAACTCTACCCACCACTGCCCCCTCTGACCTGCCTCATCTCTGCTGAGGACTTTAACACATACCGTACTTCAAAAATAAGATCAACCAAACAAGGCAAACCTTTATTGTTCCACCACCACAACCACTTCATATACCAGACCTCTGCCCTTCCCGCATAACCTCCCTCTGCAACATCACTGAAGTAGAGCTTATTTGTCTCCTATCCAAATCACATCTCATCACCCGTGCACTTGACCCCATCCCTTCCCACCTCCTCCCCAACCTCACTAATATGCTCAGCCCAGCCCTAACCCACCTCTTCAATCTATCGCTAACTTCTGTTACCTTCCCCTCTTCTTTCAAACATGCCACCACCACACCCATCCTCAAAAAGCCAAACGTTGACCCGACTGCTATGACGAGCTACCGCCCCAGTTTGCTTCCAAACTCCTTGAACAATATGAGACGCCCACTCCGGGCCTGGGGAAGACTCGGTACCGGGCAGTTACTAGTTGTTCTCACGTCTTCACTTCTCGGTTCTTTTCACTAGGACAGACAGGGGCTGAGACCTGGTCCTGTGACCCTGTTTGTGTCATTTTAATAAAGGGGTGATGTTAGGGAAAGTCTGAGGGGATAAAAAGGGTATTCATGACGCCACCTGCGGTGTGCAGCCAGGGCGGCCGCTGCAGATGCAGAGCATCTGGGGATGATGACCGGCAGCTTAGATAGTCCTGTTCACAGCAGGCGGAGCGCAATCCCGAGGGCAGTGGAGTGGTTCCCCCGACTCGTACCTCAGCAGTTGGTCCCTCGGTTAACCGCAAATAAAAGTCTCTCACACCACAGCTGCAGTTCCGTTACTTTTACTCAGATGTTAAACATGGCCACCGGGTACGCTTTCTGCCAGTCTCCGGTACTTTGCTCTTTTTCCAGAAAGCTGGTACAGTCTAGCCATGGTTGGTGCCCTTACACTGCCTTCTACATGTTACAGTCTCTGGTGGGTCTCTTCTTTCGGCGTTATAAGGGATAACTTTCATCTGAGGCAAGCGGGTCGTCGCTATGTCCCCCAGGCTCTCAACGCCCTCCGCAGTACAGAGCTAAGGTATCGGTAGCCACGGGTGCTTCTGTGTGTCCCAGACACCATTAGGATCCCTCCCGGGCACTGCTCCTTAGTTCGGCCTCCTTCCACAAGATATATTGGGTGTTCAGCCACAGCTCCCGCTCTTAGATCTCCGGTTTTGGCTCGGGCTTCTGCACCGCCTGCAGGGCCAGTCCCTGTGTTTTCCACCAACCCCTCTGTCTCGTCAGATTTGGGCGCACGGGTAATCGGTTTCATCCGCACCCCTAGGGCTCTTCTCTCTGTCAATCAGTCTCTCCCTCCCGTGGGCAAGTGGGGTGGCATTGCTCCAACCCACGGGAGTCAGCACCACACCGCCTCTGCACTCCCGACTACCACTCCTCCGTCAGTTGATGTTACTCTTCCGTCTCCTACTACTGATCTAACGTGTCTCGCACTGTCCCTTCCCTCTTTTGTGGCCTGAGTTCTCCCTTAGGGTCCACTCATTGTCCCAGGGACTCATCACTATATGTGTGTGTTTTGGGTTCAACTACACCATCCCGACACTTGAAGAACAGGGGCACTACACATAAGTGCAGTACCTCTGGTGGCAATTTACCCAGAGGGGCACCACAAAAATGTCCATGCTCAACTTTCCTCGCACCTCTCATCTAACTCTCTCCTTGACAACCTACAATCTGCCTTCTGGCCCCACCACTCCACCGAAATTGCCCTAACCAAAATTACTAATTACCATCCACGCTGCCCTAAGTCACCGTCCCCAGCAGGAATAAGGCAGCGTTGGTCCCCACTGACCAGATACCCTGGGTGGCGTCACGACAAAATCCCCTGTAAATAATCCCTTCCTTTTTGGACTGAGCCCAGGTCATGGGACCGGGTCACGACTACTACTATCGCAGAGAGACAGCACCGGCTCGGCCCCGGGTACCCCATGGCCTGGAGGCACCTCAGTTTTCTCGGGCCGGTGCCTCAGATGCTGCATGGAAGTCTGTAAGAAAACTAGAAATACAATACAGGTGGTGTTTTTGCAATGGGCCATAAGGACCAGGGGATACCCGGTTGCTGGTCGACTGTCTTGGTGAGGTCACGGTAGCTGTGACCTGGCTCCGTGGTTCTGGCCGTGTAGTAAAGGGGATATTTACAGGGGAATTAGAAGTCTTTTGTGATGCCACCTGTGGAACCTGGTCAGAGGTGACCAGGGCTGCTGTTGTGGACCTCTGGGGTGGATGGAATGGCAACATGGATGGTACCGGTCCCCACAGGTGGAGCGGGATCCTAGGGATAGTGAGAAAGTCTATTGGGACGGTGATGGTGTCTGTGCAATGGTGCAGTAGAGCTCAGGGAATAATTGAAGGACACCGAGGTTGCAGTTCTCAAACTTTTACTTACAGTTCAGTGCAGCAGTCCAGCCCAGCAGGGGCACCATGCCCTCCGGGTCTGCGATCCAGCCAACTCCCAGGCAGCTTGGGTCCACTCCTCCGAGACACTCTGTCAAAAGCCTCTCCTGGTTGACTCTCCCACCCTGGCTACTAACATCTCCTGCCCTGCGTCTTTGTGCACAGTGTCCCAAGCAGGTGGCTGCGGGACTTGTCGGGCAATGGTCAACCCATCACCTGGCCCTAGGTCTAGCCACCGTTTCAGCGAGTGTGCACGTTTAGTAGCCACTGCCCATGCAGGTGCAGCGGCCTCCGGTTTCCTGGTCAAACCTTGCAGCATTCCCACCCAATTGGGGCCGATCCCCTCAAGCAACCAGTTCCTCCGCCCGACTCATGTCTGGTCTGGATTTGGGGCCCCATGGGGGGATCTTCCACTCCCGTGTCCCCTAGGACTCCTACTCTCTACTCCTCCACTCCACCAACTAATTCCTCCTCTTCCTCACTCTTCCTCTCTCTGAACTGTTCTCTTCCCACCCCCTCTACCAACTCCCTCCCCCAGCCAGAAGATGGGGCCCTGGCCTTAATAGGATCCGCCCAAGATCCCTGGCCTGGGGTTAGGGTGGGTGTTGGGTGCAGGTGTTGGTGTGTCTTGGATTTGTGTCACCTCCTTACCTGGGAGTGGGATACCACATCTATGGCTTAGATGCAAGGGCGCTACATTTTTATGTGACAAGTGGGGACTGCACTGGTGATCTAAAATCACCCAGCAACTGTAAAGTTAAGGCTGCTACCTACAGGAGACAAGAAGTATCCAGCAGTAACTCAGAGGATGCTGGGAAGCAGTGTGTTTTTCTAGCTGCAAAAAAAGAAGCAGTGCTTAATAATACTAGTGCGTGTATCCTGAACAGGGTCAAGCTGAAGGGGCCAGCCAGTCCAGGAAGGAGATTGTCCGGATGTCAGTGTTAGTGGTAAGCGGGTGTGGGAATGGGAAGCAGGATGGCAAAAATGGGCGAGGCAAACTGGGTGGCTAATTTGGGCCTGGACTGGGGTCCCTGGCTAGCCCTGTACCCAGAGGTACCTCTAACAGTGAGGAGGTCTGGGCCCCCAACCTTTCCCTGTTCCTCATCAGTCCTGTACAACACCACCTCACCTCCACCCCCCACGAACTGGGAAAACAGCAACTTCCGGATGCCTGCGCACAAATCACACAGTCTCATCCGCACCAGAAATGCAACATGTCGCGTCCCTGGTGCGGACGAGAGTGTGTGATGTGTGCGCAGGCTTCCGCCTGCGCACAGATCACATATGGCAGTGGATGGGTGCGCACAGTCATGCGCAGTCAAGCGCAGCACCGTGCGCTCCCATTATAAACATAGGATCTTGCGGTGCTGCGGTCACATTGCGGATCCCCTCCGCAGAACGCTGCGGAGGGGTCCGCAAATGTGAAGGTAGCTTAAGCCATTTAGTTTGTAGTTAGTTCTATTCAGTTTGGACTAAGGGTCATTTGACCCTCTTTCGGGACTTCAGGGGGAAGCTCGAAATTTCTGAGACTTCTAGTGTTAAAAGGTTCTCACCTCTCTGATTAAGTGTTTCCCAGTCTCCTTCTCATCAATCTCATTTTTCTTAATCCTTTTTCTTTCTGCAGCAGCGTGTGGTTTTCCCTGCTTTTAGGCTCCATTAGCCTTGGATATAGTGCAACTTCTCCCAAAACTCTCAGACACACTTCTCTTCTGACTCATGACCTAGGAGACATAGGTGAAAATAGAAGCAATAGCCTCCTTGGGCTATTGCTGTCTCCAGGCTTGCTCGGAGAAAACTCAAGTTTTCTCTGAAAGGACCACTTTTACACAAAACCGGCTAGTTTTTCCTCCATGTTTGAATCTTTCTTGTGACTCCTGATTTCTACAGATCAGGCATGAGCAGGTCACATTATTGTCATGTTCCCTGGTGAAACATTTCACTCCCAAGTCCTCTGGCGTGGCTTGTTGCCAGTGGCATAACTAGAGTCCGAAGGGCCCCGGTGCAATATTTGGACCCCCTCCCCTACGTGCCCACATTGGTCAGATGTATAGGCCCCATGTATCGTTATAAATCCTATAAAGACTCACAAATTGACCTCTCTCCCCTTCATTATGTATTAATGTCCCTCATCCTGCTATATATGGTCCTCCTCCTGGAATATGCACTTATCCTTCATTATAGTATAACGCAGCCTCATAGTCCTCCATATAATATAATGCAGCCCCATTACCCGTCACATAATATAATGCAGATTTATAGCCCTCCAGATAATATAATGCCGTCTCATAGCCCTCCATATAACATAATGCAGCCTCATAGCCCTCCAGATAATAAAATGCAGCATCACAGCCCTTCATATCATATAATGCAGCATCACAGCTGTTCATATAGTATAACACAATAATGTAGCCTCATAGCTCTCCAGACAATATAATGCAGCATCAAAGTGCTCCAAATAACATAAAGCAGCATCACAGTCCTTCATATAATATATTGCAGCATCGCAGCCCTCCATATAATATAATGCAGCGTCACAGCCCTCCAGACAATAAAATGCAGCATCACAGCCCTTCATATAATATAATGCAGCGTCACAGCCCTTCAGAGAATATAATGCAGCGTCACAGCCCTTCATATAATATAATGCAGTGTCACAGCCCTCCAAATAATATAATGCAGCATCACAGCCCTTCATATCATATAATGCAGCATCACAGCCCTTCATATAATATAACACAATAATGCAGCCTCATAGCCCTCCATATAGCATACATCCTCCCCACACAGACACACTGCCCCCTGTACAACCTGCCCTACTCACACTGCCCTCTGTACAGCCCCCCACACCCAGTCACACAGCCCTCTGTACAGCCCACACAAACACAATCACACACAGTCACAGACACACACAGTCAAACACACAGTCACTCTATCGGGCTGTTGTTCCCTGTGTGGCACAGTGACCATCTGATCAGACCAGGTTGGCACACATGCCCCAGGGTGGTGACATGGTATAGTGTGGTTGTGGTTAGGTACTGGCACATTCGAGCTGTTGTTCTGTGTGGCTTAGTGGCCCTCTGATCAGCTCAGGTTGGCACACATGCCCCAGGGTGGTGGCACTGTATCGTGTGTGTGTGTGTGTGTGTGTGGTAAGGTGCTGGCACACTCAGGCTGTTGTTGCCTGTGTGGCTCAGGGGCCCTCTGATCAGCCCAGGTTGGCACACATGCCCCAGGGTGGTAGTATGGTATAATGTGTCTGTGGTAAGGTGCTGGCACACTAGGGATGTTCCTTGTGTGGCTCAGTGGCCCTCTGATCAACCCAGGTTGGCACACATGCCCCAGGTTGGTGGCACGGTATAGTGTGGTTATGGTAAGGTGCTGGCACACTAGGGCTGTTGAAAAACAAAAGGAGCCAGCACAGTCAGACAAAACACTGAAAAATAAATTGTGTAAATGCACATAATACTTCCATACTGTAAAAAAAAAAGACATTTGGCAAAAGATTAAAAAATCTTTTGAGCCACCCTGCCAAAGTCAAGGCATATCTCAAATAGGGTGGTCCTACTCTATCATTTTTAATGTAATGTGTCATGCGACCTCAAACATGAACATAAAGTGGATCATTTAAAACTAGCAATCACCTTATACATTTCAGACCTGCTTCCAAGGTGCCATGTCAGTATAAGTGAATTAAGGCAACTCAGGCCCCTGCACCTGCAGGCTACACCACAAATGTCTGGGCTTTTCACAGTTAACCCTCAGTGCACCAGACCAGCACTCATGGATGAAAGCAGGTTAGGTTCAGGTGAATGAAGCTGTAATAAACTGAGCCTGAGGGCAGGGTGTGATAACCGTGTGTGAATAGTTACCAAGAATGCTACCGTCAATACAGATGAAAATAGGCAGAAATGGTCCTACATTTGGGCAAGAAATATAAAAAGAGCATAAATTGAATGGGAAGAATGGAGAAAAGCAACAGTACATGTGAAAAAGACTTGGGTATACTAATAGATCACAGACTGAACAGGAGTCAACAGTGTTATGTAGCAGCAAAAAAGGCAAACACAATTCTGGGATGTATTAACAGAAACATACAGTCTAGATCACGTGAAGTCATTATCGCCCTCTACTCCTCTTTGGTCAGACCTCATCTGGATACTGTGTCCAGTTCTGGTATTCACATTTTAAAAAAGACATCAACGAACTGGAGCAAGTTCAGAGAAGAGCGACCAGAATGGTGACCAGTTTGCAAACCATGTCCAGCATACCTGGCTATTCTAGAAAACATAGCAACTATTCCCTAGTAAGTGGACAACTGCCCACTGGCTCAAACAGGGGTTGTAAGAACCATCTGTCTCAGTCGTAAGGGCAGGGGTACTTTACTATACTTTACTATACGGGGCAACAGTCTATAGATGACGGTAGCATCCCAAAAACCGTGGGCCTGACCGGACATGTAAAAGTGGTTATTTAAATAGGAGAGTTTGTTGTGATGCCAGCTGAGGAATCTAGTCAGAGGTGACCAGGGCTGCATATGGAGTCCCCAGTGGATAGATGGGGTTGTAGTAGAAGTGTAGTAAGCAAGATGGTAGGAGTTGTAGTAGTTAGTGGAGGTGCAGGATGGCCGCAGAAAGGAAACTAGTGCATTTACAGTTAGGGCCAGAAATATTTGGACAGTGACACAAGTTTTGTTATTTTAGCTGTTTACAAAAACATGTTCAAAAATACAATTATATATATAATATGGGCTGAAAGTGCACACTCCCAGCTGCAATATGAGAGTTTCCACATCCAAATCGGAGAAAGGGTTTAGGAATCATAGCTCTGTAATGCATAGCCTCCTCTTTTTCAAGGGACCAAAAGTAATTGGACAATGGACTCTAAGGGCTGCAATTAACTCTGAAGGCGTCTCCCTCATTAACCTGTAATCAATGAAGTAGTTAAAAGGTCAGGGGTGGATTCCAGGTGTGTGGTTTTGCATTTGGAAGCTGTTGCTGTGACCAGACAACATGCGGTCAAAGGAACTCTCAATTGAGGTGAAGCAGAACATCCTGAGGCTGAAAAAAAAGAAAAAATCCATCAGAGAGATAGCAGACATGTTTGGAGTAGCAAAATCAACAGTTGGGTACATTCTGAGAAAAAAGGAATTGGAAACTCTAAAAGGCCTGGGCGTCCACGGATGACAACAGTGGTGGATGATCGGCGCATACTTTATTTGGTGAAGAAGAACCCGTTCACAACATCAACTGAAGTCCAGAACACTCTCAGTGAAGTAGGTGTATCTGTCTCTAAGTCAACAGTAAAGAGAAGACTCCATGACAGTAAATACAAAGGGTTCACATCTAGATGCAAACCATTCATCAATTCCAAAAATAGACAGGCCAGAGTTAAATTTGCAGAAAAACACCTCAAGAAGCCAGCTCAGTTCTGGAAAAGTATTCTATGGACAGATGAGACAAAGATCAAACTGTACCAGAATGATGGGAAGAAAAAAGTTTGGAGAAGAAAGGGAACGGCACATGATCCAAGGCACACCACATCCTCTGTAAAACATGGTGGAGGCAACGTGATGGCATGGGCATGCATGGCTTTCAATGGCACTGTGTCACTTGTGTTTATTGATGACATAACAGCAGACAAGAGTAGCCGGATGAATTCTGAAGTGTACCGGGATATACTTTCAGCCCAGATTCAGCCAAATGCTGCAAAGTTGATTGGACGGCGCTTCATAGTACAGATGGACAATGACCCCAAGCACACAGCCAAAGCTACCCAGGAGTTCATGAGTGCAAAAAAAGTGGAACATTCTGCAATGGCCAAGTCAATCACCAGATCTTAACCCAATTGAGCATGCATTTCACTTGCTGAAATCCAGACTTAAGACGGAAAGACCCACAAACAAGCAAGACCTGAAGGCTGCGGCTGTAAAGGCCTGGCAAAGCATTAAGAAGGAGGAAACCCAGCATTTGGTGATGTCCATGGGTTCCAGACTTAAGGCAGTGATTGCCTCCAAAGGATTCGCAACAAAATATTGAAAATAAAAATATTTTGTTTAGGTTATGTTATTTGTCCAATTACTTTTGACCTCCTAAAATGTGGAGGTTGTTTGTAAAGAAATGGTACAATTCTACATTTTCTATCAGATATTTTTGTTCAACCCTTCAATTAATACGTTACAATCTGCACTTGAATTCTGTTGTAGAGGTTTCATTTCAAATCCAATGTGGTGGCATGCAGAGCCCAACTCGCGAAAATTGTGTCACTGTCCAAATATTTTATGGCCCTAACTGTATACACATTTTCATATTTACACTCCTTTTCCATTTACACTTATTCCCACTCTCCATACCTGGACGGGGGCCGACCTTGGTTACTATGACAAGACCTACGTAGTTCTGTTGTCTTAGGCGGTGTACTCAACACTGGGATGTGTGGGTAGTCCTTAATCTCACTACAGGGCTGGTAGAGACACCGATTGCGGGATCCTCAGGTTCTGCTACAACAGGTGATTCTCCCTGAATCTGGACGTGGTCCTCCAGTCTTCTCTGTTCTTCAACTGGTTAAAAGAAGTGGATTACAGGTGCTATTACTGCTCCATCACATTGAAGCCAGTTTCAGGAAAGTCTCCTAGTACTGTATGTATTACCTTTTCTTTATTTTCTTCTTCAGGGATTTTATAAAGTATTTCTTCTTC
Organism: Allobates femoralis; assembly: GCA_033576535.1. Classification (NCBI taxonomy): domain Eukaryota; kingdom Metazoa; phylum Chordata; class Amphibia; order Anura; family Aromobatidae; genus Allobates; species Allobates femoralis. Next base: position 414,877,097 of record JARQOC010000006.1, on the reverse strand, counting down.
TTGAGGTCTCAATTGTTCTGGACATACTTTGAGGTGGTCTCTGGAAACTGTTGCAGTAGTTTTTCCTCCATCTTTGCTGATGATGCAAGTTTTGCTGTTGTCAAAGTTACACTATAACACAGTATAGGGTTCTTGTTCCCACTGATCATCTAGCTTATGGTTTCTCCTCTTTCTCTTGAGTACCATCTCTCCAGGTGTCAGCAGTTCAGCTTGAGCACTCTTGTTGTAATTTCTTTCTTGTTTTTCTCTGATTTGTTCTAACCTGTTTTGTGCACATGCTTGTACCATTTTGTATTGTTCTTGGCGGTTAGAATCCCAATCTGTTTTAGGCGATTCTGCTTCTGGTACTACAATTCCCATTTCAAGATCTACAGGTAATCTTGCTGGTCTTGCTCTCATGAGGTATGCTGGTGTGCAATTGGTGGAGCTTACAGGTATGTTATGATATATGTCCACTAAGTCAGGCAACTTCTCTAGCCATTGATTCCTTTCTTCCAAAGGCAAAGTCTTCAGCATGTCGATGACAATGTTGTTCATTTTTTCACACATACCGTTGGTTTGCGGATGGTAAGATGTGGTTCTGATCTTTTTACATCCATATAAATTACAAAACTAAATATCTCCGCTTCAAAAGATGCACCTTGATCAGACAATACCTGCTCTGGATACCCGTGCGGTCTACAGAAGTAGGTTTGAAAGGTTTTTGTTGCTGTCTGCGCAGTTAAGTCTTTTACTGGGCTATTACCAGAAATCTTGAGTAGTGATCCACCATGGTTAAGGCATAGCTGTAAACCTGACCTGCTGGGTGTTAGCTTCACGTGGTCTAAGGCTACTATCTCAAGTGGCTGTGTGATCACAGTTGGCTACTATGGTACTCTTTGACTCTCACAATCTTTCCTTCTCAAGTTGCATGGTCCACAATGTTTACACCATCTTTCTAAGGTTCCTCTCATGCCAACCCAATAGAATCGATCTCTTAGCAACATCTCAAGCTTTTTCCATCCAAAATGTCCTGCTTGGTTATGGTAGGCATCCAACACCACCTTGACATCTTTCTTTGGGACCACAATTTGCCAGACCATCTCATGTGTTCTGGGGTTGATGTAATATCGACACAACTTGCCTTGATAGACGAACAGTCTGCTTCTCTCATTCTACAGGTGTCGTGCTTCTGATGGTTAAGACGTGAATGTTCTTGGGTTATCAGCTCCTTGACTAAGCTGACAACGGGGTCACTGTCTTGGGTCTCCTTCCATCCATGGTAAGGCAATGGGTTAATGCTTAACTCTCCACGTTTTCTACACACCTGGTGACATTGAGATACACTATGATGGTGGAATGCAGGTAGCTCTACCTCTTCCAGCTTATCCACATCTTCTCCTTCATCAGGTAAGTGAGGCATTCTGGATAAGACATCTGCATTGGCATACTTATGGCCTGCCCGGTACTTGATGGTGAAATGGTGGTTGGACAACCTGGCCATCCAACATTATTCCATTGCACCTAACTTCGCAGTTTCCAAGTGTGTAATAGGATTGTTATCCGTAAAGGCAGTGAACTTTGCAGACGCCAGGTAGTGTTTAAACCGTTTTGTGATGGCCCAGACCAAGGCCAGGAATTCCAGCTTGAAGGAACTGTAATTCTCAGGATTCCTTTCTGTAGGACGGAGCTTCCTGCTAGCATATTCAATCACCTTCTCTTTACCATTTTGTCTCTGGGACAAGACAGCTCCCAATCCCACGTTGCTGGCATCAGTATATAACAGGAACTGTAGGTTGTAGCCAGGGTAGGCTAAGATCTCTTCTCCAGTTAGAGCCTCTTTCATCTATTTGAAGGATTATTCTTGCTTCTTTCCCCATTCAAATGGAGGACCTTTGGATTTGCCTTTCTTGGACTGGCCTACCAGGAGATCTTGCAAGGGTGCTGCCATCTTCGTGTACCCCTTGATGAATCTTTTTTAGTATCCTATGTGAGACGGTAGCCGGAGTGTCATGGATGGCCGGGTAGTCTCCCCGGTTTGCCCCTCCATGGGTTAGAAAAGTACTGTCGGGGTCTTGAGGTTTCCTTCCAGAGAGGAAGCTTACAACACTGGTTGGGCCTTGATTGGAGTGAGCCTCCCTGGGATTCTGATGAGGAGCATGTTCTGACAGCGCAGACTAGTGCGATGACTTTGGGAAAGCAGCGAGGAGCGGCCCCTGAAGGAAGGGGACCGGAATGCTCTTTTGGACTATTGTTTTTTTTCTCTTCTGTTGGTGGAATAAAACCCGTGTGCAGTGACCCGTGGTGCCCGGATCCTTGTCTCCGCCTGCCGCCGCTACCTCACACCTACCAGCCCCAAGAACTGATGTACCTCTTTAACATTGGTTGGTGTTGGCCATTCCTTAATGACGGTAACCTTATCTGCATCTGATGCCACTCCTTCCGAGCTGACTACATGCCTAAGATACTGAACCTTTGGCTTTAGTAGGTGACATTTTGACGCTTTCAGCTTCATCCCGAAGTTAGACAATGCTTCAAATACCTCCACCAGGTGTTTCAGATTTTCTACATAGGTTTTTGAATACACTATGACGTCATCCAGGTAGAGTCCAAGTGGCACGCTGTTGAACTCGCATAGGCCATGGGTGTTGTGAATGCCGTCTTCTCGCGGTCTTCTGGTGCAGCGGAGACCTGCCAGTACCCACTAGTGAGATCTAAGGTTGAAAAGTAATTAGTGGACTTCAATGCAGCAAGTGACTCTTCTATGTGGGTAACGGGTAAGCATCTTTATGTGTTATGCGATTTACCTGTCTGTAATCAACACACATTCTCATGCTGCCATCTTTCTTTTTAAATAGGAATAATGGAGCTGCCCAGGCACTGCAACTATCTCTTATGACCCCTGTATCCTTCACGTCCTGTAACAATTCTTTGGCATGCTGATAAGGAGCTGGTGGGATAGGTCTATATCACTCTTTGATGGGTGGATGGTTTCCTTTGGGTATATGATGTTGTACCCCCTTTATCCACCCTAAATCAAGTTGACGCTTACTGAATACTTCCTCATACTCCTGTACCACCCGGTAGATACCATGCTTTTGGTGTGAAGGAGTGTGTTCAGTTCCTACATGAAGCTCTTGACACCAATCCTTCAACTGCCCTTTGGAACTGTTACCCTCCGCTGAGTCAGGCGGGGTCAAGGGTTTCACTGCTTGTATTGCATTGTTGTCTACGGTGTACAGTTTGGCAATGGTGGAATATCTGGGTAATTTGATCTCGTCTTCTCCACAGTTTAAGATGCGCATGGGTACCCTTCCCTTGCATACCTTAACCACCCCTTTGGCTGTGAGTATTGTAGGCCTACTTTCAGAGCTCATGGGTTCTACTACTGCCTGATAGTCTTGCCCTCTGTAGCCTATTGCTGCTCGACACCAGATTAACATTTCACTCAATGGTGGTACCACAATCGGGATCGGGTCTGTTACCCAAAAACTACCAATTTCTCCACCGGTCAGGTTTACCTGTTGTTGGTTCTGCAGGGCTCTGATCTCCTTCTGAAGCACTCTCCGCTACCGGGGAGGGGCAGTATCTGCAATCTGTTGGAGCAAGAACAACACTTCACACATACAATTACCAATGACATTTGTACCAAGAATAATGTATGGATCCTTTACACTAGGGTGTGTTTCAACCACTATGAGTCCTTGGTCTTGCAACTCCACCTCCCCACTTTTATTCCTACCTTTCTAACCCCTACCAGGTTAAGTGGTAACCCATTCGAAGCATATAGAGTGAGGTTAGGATCTGGTGGTTCAAGTTCAGCACCAGACCAGAATCTCTTGTAAAGGATATGGGGGATGGTGGTCACCTGCGATCCAATGTCCAGCAATGCAGGTGTGGGTATGCCATCCAGCGTGATGGACAGGTATGGTCGTTCCCCGATGTACCTGTTATACCAATCTTGTGGGCCTGATGAGTCTACTCCTGGGGATTGGCCCGTGACCCCAGGGCTTGCTGGTTTAAAGGACACGCTCTTGCAAAATGACATGTCTTGTTGCAACGGCAGCAGATGGGTTCTCCTGAAGAACTGTCGCGATCATTGGTCCTCCCACGGAGCGACATGTTCTTCTTTCCTCTCATCAACGGGATGTCCTCTGGGCTGTCAGAAAGCAGGATCTTCTCTGATGGCTGTACCTCCATCTTAAGTTGTAGGGCTTTCAGGACTGTGGCCAAGTCTTTGCTCAGCTGTCATACCTCAGAGCACAGGCTGTCAAACCTACTAGGGGTCACAGTCTGCACATTTGTCTCTGCAGCATGGGAAGAAGAAGGTGTTTCTGACACAAGAGAGGGACTGCCCTGCCATTGTTGAAGTGCAGGATCTTTTGTTGCTAGGGGTTGCAGCCCTTTGATGGCCAAGTCTTTTAAGGTAGCAAAGTCTTCTAGGGTCCACCAGCATACTTGTCTGCTGTTATCTGGCGACCATAACCCCCTGACAAACTGCTCAACCAGCATTCTGTTCTCATCTGGTACACTGGTTGGGTTTACTTGTTTTAAGGCTCACAGCGCCTCCTATAGATGAAAGGCTTAGTCTCTTATAGTGTCTTGCGGCCTCTGCTTACAATGGTAGAATCTCATCCTCAAGTCAGCCTCAGTGCGATTCTCAAAAACAGCTTGGTAACTGATTCCTGATCTTCCTCTGACCAGGTTTCTATCTCTAACTCTGCTGCACCTGTCAATTGTCCCAATACAACAGACGCTCATTGTTTACCAATCATTGCATACATATCCAATACGCTGCATATTTTCCCTTTGAATCCAGCCAGGGTGTCTGGCCGGCCATCATACTGAGGTAACCATTTGACGTACGGTAGAGAGATGGGCCTGATTGGTGCCGAAGCCAAGGGTGCTGCGACGGCTCCACCGGCTGAAGTCCCAGCTGAGGTACCTGCTGGTACTGCATTGCCGGTGACATTTGGGTTGAGAAATGTTGCATCCCAACTGCAACTGCAGCCAGTCTCTTTAAAACAAAGCAAGCGGTGGTTCCGCAGACGGGGAGCTGAGCACTCGAGAGTATCCGGATCAGGCCGTCGCGCTTCCGAAGTTCTCGGCAAAAAGCGGGGCGGGACCTGTCTTCGCACCCTTTCGGCTGTTAGGCCCCCTTTCTTACCGCTCTGTGGCGCAGTAATGGTGGCCCGATTTTAACAGTTCACAAAACACAGTCAATACACAGAATGTAGTACCCGGTGATACTGGGCACGGAATCCTGTTTGTAACGCCAGGAAAGCTGACCCGCCCCAAGGCTGGGGTACTCGGATCCCGAGCATTGATTACTGGGGATGTCAAAGGCGGTCGTTGCCTGGGACAGTGCCTTGGGGTTCGCTTTGAAAAGGAGGGTTTATGTACATGGGTTTGATTGAAGAAGTTGTGACGCCACCTATGGTGTCTGGTGATGACACCAGCGCTGCTGCAGACCTGCGGGGATGATGCATGGGCAGCCTGATGGTGTAGCTCCCCGTAGGTGGAGCAGGGTCCCTGGGCAGTGATGTAGGCTAGGTTTTGCGCACAGGGAGGCAGCTCTGCAGGTGGGAGATATTTACAGTTTCTGTGCTGGACAAGATCAGGGCTGTCAGAACTGACACACACACTGGGAGTAGTTTTCCGTACCTTTACTGTTGTTAAACCAGCACTGTCCATGGTACACTCCAGGTGGTCGGGAAGCACTTCAGGATTTCCACAGGGAGTGATTTGTAAGGCCTCCGTGTCCCTTCTCTTACTTGTGTTGAAGCCCTGACCTGCATAAAACCTGGCTTGGCCTCCTATGCGTCTCTCTCTCTTTCATCTGTAATTGTGAACCTGGGTAAGAACCTTCTCTGGATTGCCGCTAACTCCTGATGGATTCCTGCGGGTCATGGCTCATTGAGTGGTTATTGTTACAGGTGACCGGGAAACCGAAGTCTCCTTGGTCAGACTGGTGTTCTTCTGCTGGGCTAAGTGCTCGTTAGCAGACTCGACTCCTGTGTCCGGGTTGCTTCCTTGGGGTGAACCGGTATGGCTCCTCTGCCCCCAATCTGCTGCTTTCTCACTAGCCTTGCCTCCAACTCTCCCTCTCAGGTACCTCACTCTGGCTAGACTGTCCTCTGCTTTGGGCCTAGCCCGGCTCCGTCACCAGGTAGTCTTCCTCAGTATTGCTCCGTACTGAACTGTTCACAGTCCTCTCTGGAACTGCACTGCCTAACTCTGCCCGCAGCATCAGTATTTATAAGGAATCTTGCTTAAAGGCAGCAAGTGGAGCTCCCCCTACAGGCATGAGGTGGAAGGTGTTGAGTATGTAGGTTATCTGTTGTGGAAATCCATTCATGCACTAGGTTGTCCTGTGGTTACCTGTTAGGGCAGGGTGCCACATTAGTGAGGGACCACCAGAGAAAGAGACACCCAGTAAGAAAGACAGGAACACCGAAAGAGGCTCGACTGCGCTGTCCCGGTTCTGGAGAGAATGCTGAACTGGAGGTTGGCAAAGGAAAGCACCCGGCGTCCATGCTGAAACAACTAAGTAAAAGTTACGGAACTGCAGCTGTGGTGTGTGAGACTTTCTTTAGTGGCGACCACCGGCCACAGAGGCCGCATGAAACACCGGAGTGCTGATGACCTAACGAACATCTGCTAAGATATGAACTGAATCCTCCTTCCCGCTGCCCTGGGAACCGCGCTCCAGCTGCAGGGAGCAAAACCATCCAAGCTGCCGGTCACTGTCCCCTGAGGTTCTCAAGCAGTAGCGGCCGCCCATGGCTGCGTACCGCCGGTGGCATCATGACTACCCATTTTCCGTCTTCCCTGTCAATGCCCCTTTATTAAATGACACCGCCAGGGTCACAGGATCGGGTGTAGGCCCCAGTCTGTCCCCATGAAAAGAACCGAGAAGAACAACAAGCTGCCCGGTTTCCGAGTACCCCCGGCCCTGGAGTGGGCATGTCACAGGCGTCCACGGACTTTCGAGACCCCGGACCCACACCGGTTCTTCTAACCCTATGATGGTCACTGTGCCACTGATAGTCCCACAGTGTGACTACTAAGGTTGCTACTCAGCAGTCTCCAGATTGCTGCCAAGTATGAAGTTCTGACAGCCTGAGATTCTGGCTCTCATCCACAGCTTGTGTCCTGTCAGCAAGCCCACACTCTCATCCACTGCTTGATTCTCTGTCTCACCAGCTTCTGAGTTCTAACTCCTAATTGCCACCCCTCCCTCTTACACCTCACTACAGCTAACCCCTTTCGCCAATCAGTGTCTAGCAGCCTATTGATCAGGGTTTGGGAAGTTTGTGTGGATGTATGGGGAGTCCATCATAAAATACCTGAATTCTCCTCAGACGTGGTATTAGTGCCAATGGAGTTAGCAACCACTGTGGCGACCAGACGCAGGGCGCCACACATCCAAGGGCAGGAAACCACTGAAGCTGGAAAAGAGGCTCCACCTTTTAAATCTGTAGGTTTCCTGTCCTTGGGGTGGATCCTTTCCCTCTATGGTGCTGTCATGCGCTAGGAAAAGCAGCAAAAGTGCTTACGAAACGCTTAAAAAATGAACCTATCCATTTCTATGTTAAAAGAACTTGTTGTTAATATGATCATGCTTTGGAGCGTCTTGTTATCGTTTCAGACTTTCTAAAGACTCTAAGCATTTAAAAGAAGTAACGTGCCATCTTCTGGTGTTTTCCACTAGGTGATGCTAAATATCTTAAATCAATGAAGGCTAAAAAGATGCTCGGGGCATTTCCTTATTTTTCATTGTTTTTACGTAAAAAAAACCACTAGAATTTTCTGCTTTGTTTAATAAATTAAAAAAAAATTAAAAGCAAAAGGATGACCGGAAAAAAGTTGAAAAAGCGCCCAGTAAACAACCCCTCCCAAAAAAGTTTAAAAAAAAAGATGATATAGGCTTACAAAACAAAAAAAAAGGAGCGATTTCTAACGTGTATTCTTCTTGAAAAATATACGTTTTTGATCTCCAGAAAGGACACTGTGTGAACATACCCTAAATTGCTGCTACCTAGATGTATACAGTTGAAACCATCAGTTTACTAATAATTAATAATTGCCAAATGCCAGAATAATGAGAGAATGTTTTCAGGTATTTCAGTCATGAGTTTGGAAGCTTCTGGTAGGTTTATTGGTAACATCTGAGTTAATTAAAGACTCTCCTTTGTGTAGCATCATGGAAAAGTCTAAACAAATTAGCCTAAGATATCAGGAAGAGAATTGTGGACTTGCACAAGTCTGGTTCATTCTTGGGTGCCACTTTCAGATACCTGAAGGTGCCTCATTCGCAGAGGCGGACTGGCCCAGGTGTCAGGGAGGCATCTGCCCCCCAGTCCGGTGGTTTAGTCCAACTTTAGGGCCGCCTCCTCGGTGAGAGCGGCCGCGCACTCACTGTACTGATAGCGGGACGCAGCAGGTGGGCGTCAGCGTGGAGAGGCTGACACGGAGCAGGGAGTGGAGCGGCGGCAGCAGCAATAATATGGCAGAGGCGAGTGTAAAGCACCCCCCCTCTCGCTCCTCACTTGGGGCTCAGGAGCGCTAGCACCCACCCTCCCCCCCGATCCTCACTTGGGGCTCATGAGCGATAGCACCCCGCCTCCCCGGTCTTCAGTTGGCAGCTGGCTGGTAAAGGTGGACTACCCCCCAGGGCAAGATCTGCTAGCCAGCCCCTGCTCATCCGTCTGTACAAATAATTATACACAAGTACATACAAGATAGGAATGTCCAGCCAAGCCATCATACTGCTCAGGAAACAGACAGGTTATGTGTCCCAGAGATGTATGTGCTTTGGTCCAACACATGCATATCAACCCAAGAACACAAGCAAAAGACCTTGTGAAGATGATGGCGGAAGCTGGTAAGATTGTGTCATTATTCACAGTGAAACAAGTACTGTATCAATATGTGCTGAAAGGTCACTGCCAGGAAGAAGCCATTACTCCAAAAGAAACATAAAAAAGCCAGATTAATGTTTGCAAATTCACACAGGAACGAAGACCTACATTTCTGGAGACATGTCCTGTGACCTAAAACTAAAATTGAACTGTTTGGCCATAATGACCATCATTAAGCTTGGAGAAAAAAGGAAGAAGCTTTGAAACCTAAGAACACCATCCCAACTGTGAAACATGAGGGTGGCAGCATCATGTTGTGGGCTTGTTTTGCTGCAGGAGAGACTGGTGCACTTCTATAGATGGCATCATGAGGAAAAAAGATTATGTGGCAAAACTAAGGCAACATCTCAAGACATCAGCCAGGAAGATGAAGCTTGGGCGGAAATATGTCTTCCAAATAACCCGAAGCATACTGCCAAACTGGATACAAAGTGGCTTAAGGATAACAAAGTCAATGTTTTGGAGTGGCCATCACAAAGCTCTGATCTCAATCCTATTGAAAATGTATGGGCAAAGCTGAAAAGGCAGGTGCGAGCATGAAGACCAACAAACATGGCACAGTTACACCAGTTCTGTCAGGAGGAATGGGTCCACATGTATGTAAACTTGTGAGTTTGCAGAAAGTAATAAAAATGCCTTAAAACATTCATTCTCTCATTAATCTGGCATTTGGCAAAAATAATTATTATGGAAATCCTAATTGATCTAAAATAGGAAAGGTTTATTTTGATTTCATGTCAGATGAGATAAACATGCATATGTGTCTTTTTATATAGTGTATGTAAACTTCTGGTTTCACCTGTAGATGCTGCTATCACTGTGAAATCCAGGCTGCTTAGGTCACATTTAGCTTGATACAGTATAGTATAGTATTTTGGAGCAAATTGAGATTTCAAATATTAAAAATAAACATAAAATTAAAAAAAACTTGTAGACCTTTCCATTATACAATGATTACTGTATTTGGAATATTTTGGGGTTGTTTAACAATTGGAAATATATCTGATAAAATGTGTCACTGAGATGTTCCATGTCTAATCCTATAATTATGATATCGTTTGTGTTTCCCTGGCGGATTTAACATATGGGAAAGCAGTCACAATGATATCATAGTCTGTACGTCTGTGAAGTGACACAAGTCTGTATATTCACACTAGAGGAGCGATGTCTGTGAAACATTAACAAGGTTATGTCAGAGTTTCCTATCCGGGGGAATCTACAAATAACGTGGAGTGAATTAAGGGACAGGGTTTTGTGTAACGTATTCCATTCTTGTATCGTCTGTCATGCTTCTTTTATAGAAAACATATATTTGCATGTGGGGGTTGTATTGCAATGTGGTTAGTGGATTTAGGCTTAAAATATTGCAGTACCAGCTATGGTGATTGGCAGTGGCGGGACAAGGCATTTTGGTGCCCTAGGCAGGTAAGGCAAACGGCGCCCCCCGTGGCCACGCATTGGGCAATAAAGTCCACTTTTTTCTATTTTTTGTGCTGTTTTTCCTTTTTTTACACTCTCTATTATATATTACACACACACACACACTTGAGACTGCTGTGGGCTGAATACACAATAGCTGTATCAGTCACGGTTCTGACGATTCTTGGTGCCAGCACCAATCTGTCCACGGTGTTTCTGGAGAGCTGCAGCTTGCAGATCGCTTCAGGGTGCCCCTTTCCTGATCACCAGCGCTCCGGCATTCAGCCTGCTGAGCACTCAAACAACCCAGTCCACACTTCCAGTTAGCGGTTCATCACTTCCGGTTAGCGTTATAGAAATGAAGTTGCAACATCGTAGGATCAACGGTGTTTATTCCCTCTTCGTGTGGTCTTACATGGTGCGGGTGGGAGGACGGGGGGGTTCTCAAAGGCGATGGCCGTTTCACACCGCAAGTGGCGCTTCAACAGGCATATAGTCCACCATATGCCTGTTGACTATATGCCTGTTGAAGCGCCACCCCACAAAGAGTGAATAAACACCGCTGATTGTGTGTTGCAACTTCTTTTCTATAAATCTAAAACACAATAGCTGTATATACAATAGAGAATACAGAATAGAGACAGCTGCTACCTGTATACACAATAGAGATGGCTGCGGACCGTATACACAATGGAGAATGCTGCTGGCTATACATACAATAGAGAATACACAATAGAAACTGCTGCTGGCCATACACAATAGAGAATACACAATAGAGACTACTGCTGGCCGTACGCAATAGAGAATACACGATAGAGACTACTGCTGGCCGTACGCAATAGAGATGGCTGCCAGCCATATAGACAACATCCCAACAGCTTCCCTTTATTCCGACAGCCTCCCTCCATCCCGACAGCCTCACTTCATCCTTCCTCCATCCCAACAGCCTCACTTCATCGCGATAGCCTCTCTCCATCCCAACAATGTCCCTCCATCCTGACCGCCTCCCTCCATACTTCCTCCATCCCAACAGCGTTCCTCCATCCCGACAGCCTCCCTCCATCCTGACGGCCTCCCTCCTTCCATCCCGACAGCCTCCCTCCATACTTCCTCCATCCCAACAGCGGTCCTCCATCCTGACAGCCTCCCTCTATCCCAATAGCCTATTCCATCCTGACAGCCTCTCTCCATCCTTCCTCCATACCAACAGCCTCCCTCCATTCTGACTGCATCCCTCCATCCTGACTCCATACCAACAGCCTCCCTCCATCCTGACTGCATCCCTCCATCCTGACTGCATCCCTGTCTCCCCCACAGCCCCCCGTCTCCCCCACAGCCCCCTGTCTCCCTCATAGCCCCCCTGTCTCCCCCACAGCCCCCGTCTCCCCCACAGCCCCCCCGTCTCCCCCACAGCCCCCCTGTCTCCCTCATAGCCCCCCTGTCTCCCCCACAGCCCCCTGTCTCCCCCACAGCCTCCCTGTCTCCCCCACAGCCTCCCTGTCTCCCCCACAGCCCCCCTGTCTCCCCCACAGTCTCCCCCACAGCCTCCCTGTCTCCCCCACAGTCCCCCTGTCTCCCCCACAGCCCCCTGTCTCCCCCACAGCCTCCCTGTCTCCCCCACAGCCTCCCTGTCTCCCCCACAGCCCCCCTGTCTCCCCCACAGCCCCCCTGTCTCCCCACAGTCTCCCCCACAGCCCCCCTGTCTCACCCACAGCCCCCCTGTCTCCCCACAGTCTCCCCCACAGCCCCCCTGTCTCACCCACAGCCTCACTGTCTCACCCACAGCCTCACTGTCTCCCCCACAGCCCCCTGTCTCCCCCACAGCCCCCCTGTCTCCCCCACAGCCTCCAGCATACCTTACCATTGGGGGAAGCTGTGGATGCGGAGCAGGGTGCCGGAGCCCGGAGGGCGCACATCAGCAGGACGCTGCCTGCGAGCCGAGGAATAGCTGCGGGCCTGCGGCAGCTAGCGGTGGGCGCCGCCATGTTCTTTGTGGCCGGCGCCCACTAACAGTACAGCCGGTCGGTGGAAGCTGAGACTTCAACAAAATGGCCGCGGCTAATTGGAGACCGCGGCCATTGTGTAGAGGTCTCAACCTCTATTGACCGGCTGTACTGTTAGTGGGCGTCAGCTACAAAGAACATGGCGGCGCCCACCGCTCCCTGCCGCAGCTTCTCCCCGCAACTCCAGGGCCGGGCGGCGGTGACCGGACTCCGGTCAGGCGGGAATGCGCCCTGCCCAAGATGGCGCCCTAGGCGACCGCCTAGGTTCGCCTAGTGGTCGTCCCGGCCCTGGTGATTGGTGACTATATACCGACCTCTCTGCAATGCAGCAGAGCACAAAGTAGTCACAGAAGTAAGGATTAAGCTCTATAGCCTCTGGAGAATAATGAGTGCAGATCTGGAGTATAATACAGCACTAGGCCTCATTCAGACATCTAGCTTTTACAGATAGAAAATGTACCATATTTTTCGCTTTATAAGATGCACTGGATTATAAGACGCACCCCAAATTTGGTGTAGGAAAAGAAAAAAAATGATTTGAAATAGTGATGGGCGAATCCTAAATTACTCGGAATCGCTTGACTCTAGCGAGTCCGAGCACAGGACTCGCTACTCGTTGCGAGTCTAGCGAGTCCAATGTTAATGAATGGGGAAGCGAGTAATAGCGAGTAGTGTGAGATTTACAAATCGCAGATGTGTCTCGGAAGCTTCAGCCTGAAGCAATCCTAGTTTTGTCATTTATTTGCATTGCTCGTTTACTTTGTAAGTAATCGCTGACTCGCACAGATAAGATCCTGTCTCCTCTGTACAGGCTGCCAGCTCCAGGGTCCTAGAGCCCGCCTGCTGCCTGATGTAGCAGTGCTGAGATTGTTCTCAGTCTGCTCATTCCCTGTGTACAGACATGAATGTCTGTGCACAGAGATGATGTAGCAGAGCTGAGATTGTTCTCAGTCTGCTCGTTCCCTGTGTACAGACATGAATGTCTGTGCACAGAGATGATGTAGCAGAGCTGAGATTGTTCTCAGTCTGCTCATTCCCTGTGTACAGACATCTATATTTATGCACAGGGGATGTAGCAGAGAGGACATCGCGTTTTGGACTGCGTCGGACGGAAGAGGATTTTTTTAATTAAAGATGGAGTCCCTAATGGCTTTTTTTTTTATTTCTAATAAAAATTTTTCCTTGTGTTGTGTTTTTTTTAAAACAATTTAATAGAAATTCATGGCGGTCATGTCTAATATTGGCGTGACCGCCATAAATTTCGGGCTTAGTGTCAGCTGATAATACAAAGCTGGCCCTAACCTCTTTATTACCCAGCGTGCCACCGCTACCAGGGCCGCTGGAAGAGCGGGGTTCAGCGCCAGAGGATGGCGCTTCAATGAACGCGCCATCTTCTGGGGCGGCTGCGGGCTGCAATTTGCAGCGGGGGGTGCCCAGAAAGCTTGGGCATCCCTGCGCTGCGGATTCCAGCCCCCAGCTGCTTAGCTGTACCTGGCTAGACATAGAAATTGCGCGGAGCCCCACGCATTTTTTTTTAATTATTTCATGAAATTCTGAGATTCTGACTCTGAGACTCTGACTCTGAAATTCATGAAATAATAAAAAAAAAATGCGTGGGGCTCCGCACAATTTCTATGTCTAGCCAGGTACAGCTAAGCAGCTGGGGGCTGGAATCCGCAGCGCAGGGATGCCCAAGCTGTCTGGGCACCCCCCGCTGCAAATTGCAGCCCGCAGCCGCCCCAGAAGATGGCGCGTTCATTGAAGCGCCATCCTCTGGCGCTGAACCCCGCTCTTCCAGCGGCCCTGGTAGCGGTGGCACGCTGGGTAATAAAGGGGTTAGGGCCAGCTTTGTATTATCAGCTGGCCCTAAGCCCGAAATTTATGGCGGTCACGCCAATATTAGACATGACCGCCATGAATTTCTATTAAATTGTTTTAAAAAAAACACAACACAAGGAAAATTTTTTATTAGAAATAAAAAAAAAAGCCATTAGGGACTCCATCTTTAATTAAAAAAATCCTCTTCCGTCCGACGCAGTCCAAAACGCGATGTCCTCTCTGCTATATCCCCTGTGCATAAATATAGATGTCTATGCACAGGGAATAAGCAGACTGAGAACAATCTCAGCTCTGCTACATCATCTCTGTGCACAGACATTCATGTCTGTACACAGGGAATGAGCAGACTGAGAACAATCTCAGCTCTGCTACATCATCTCTGTGCACAGACATTCATGTCTGTACACAGGGAGTAAGCAGACTTAGAACAATCTCAGCACTGCTACATCATCTCTGTGCACAGACATTCATGTCTGTACACAGGGAATGAGCAGACTGAGAACAATCTCAGCACTGCTACATCATCTCTGTGCACAGACATTCATGTCTGTACACAGGGAATGAGCAGACTGAGAACAATCTCAGCACTGCTACATAATGTCTGTGAGCAGGCGGGCTCTAGGACCCTGGAGCTGCACAGAGAAGACAGCTGGACTCGGCTGGCAAAGAAACAGCAGTTATCTGCGAGTTTCCCTGCTATCACTGGCACAGTAGCCAGTGATTACTCCCACGAGTCTAATGCAAACAATGGCAATCCTAGTTTTGTCAGCGTTTCTGACAAAACTAGGATTGATATTGATTTGCATTGGACTCGTGCGAGTAATCACTGGGAAACTCGCAGAGTACCGAGTCCTGCGAGTCCCTTACTACTCGCCGAGTAACGAGTCCTAGCGAGTAGATTCGCCCATCCCTAATTTGAAATGCTAGATGGGGTCCGTCTTATAATACCAGTGTCCATCTTACAATCAGTATATATGTCCCTCATCTTTGTACATGACCCCCCCATCCTGGTATACATCTCCCACATCCTGGCACATGGCCCCCCATCCTGGTATATATACTTTATTCTTGTACATGGCCCCCCCCCATACACATGTATTTTATTTTTTTATTATCTGTATTTTCAATGAGGCAAAAGGGGGGTAATATGTTTGGTTTTTTATTTTTTTTCAAATATTTTTAACATTTTTGAAAACATTTTACTTAAAGCTGCGATTGTCTAATCGTTTGTACTATATACAGCAATGCCATTGTATTGCTGTGTATAGCAGAAATCACAGTCTACGTTGAAGCCATAGGCAGGTTTACAAAGGAGCTCTGCTATGATAAGCACGGACGTCTTCAGCAAACCCTCCTGTTGTCATAGCACCCCCATCAGACACCCGTGATCATGTCACAAGTGCGCCAATGGGAGCCAAAAATGGCATGCCCCTTTGCCGTTGCATGTTAAATCCCGCTGTTAGAGTTTGACAACAAAATTTAACAGGCTGGGCGGAGCTCCTCTCCAACAGTGATGAAATGTAGAGATTTGTGCAAATTTATTAAACAAAACCTGAAATATCACATGGTCATAAGTATTCAGACCTTTTGATCAGTATTGATTAGAAGCACCTTGAGCTAGTACAGCCATGAGTCTTCTCAGGAATGATGCAACAAGTCTTTCACACCTGAATTTGTGGATCCTCTGCCATTCTTCCTTGCAGATCCTCTCCAATTCCGTCATATTGGATGGTGATCATTGTTGAATAGCCATTTTCAGGTCTCTCCAGAGATGCTCAATTGGGTTTAGGTCAGGGCTCTGGCTGGGCCAGTCAGGAATGGTCACAGAGTTGTTCTGAAGCCACTCCTTTGTTATTTTAGCTGATTGCTTAGGGTCATTGTCTTGTTGCAAGGTGAACCTTCAGCCAAGTGTGAGGTCCAGAGCACTCTGGAAGAGGTTTTCATCCAGGATATCTCGGTACTTAACAACATTCATGTTTCCTTCAATTGCAACCAATTGTCCTATCCCTGCAGCTGAACCCCCCCCCCCCCTTCCCCATAGCATGATGCTGCCACCACCATGTTTCACTGTTGGGATTGTATTGGGCAGGTGATGAGCAGTGCCTGGTTTTCTCCACACATACCACTTACAATTATCACCAAAAACGTCTATCTTCATCTCATCAGAGCAGAAAATCTTATTTCTCATAGTTTGGGAATCCTTTATGTGTTTTTTTTTGCATACTCTAAGCGGGCTTTTGTGGCACCCCAAAGTCTAGATGCC
The DNA here is from genome assembly GCA_033576535.1 of Allobates femoralis. Classification (NCBI taxonomy): domain Eukaryota; kingdom Metazoa; phylum Chordata; class Amphibia; order Anura; family Aromobatidae; genus Allobates; species Allobates femoralis. The sequence continues at coordinate 414,860,670 of JARQOC010000006.1, read as the reverse complement.
ACAATGTCATTGCCACCCTCGGGGGGTAGTGTCATACCTGAGAGCAACAAGGGATATCCACACCAGGTGAGCCAAGCACACAACACCTTTCTACTTCCAGGCCTGAAGGGGAGCTCTAAACCCAGGTTCAGGGCAGCTCCCCTATAAATTCTGGTCTGGGGTGGAGTTAGTTCAGTACGGAGCAGTACTGAGGAAGACATCCTGTGGACTTGAGCAGTGCTAAGCTCGTCCAAGGGTAGCTGAAGCCTAGCTTGAGGGACCCGCAGGTGAGGGTCTGAGAAGGAGAGGAGAGCAGAGGAGAGCCTGGGGAGTGGAGCTGTGTCGAACTCACCCCAGTGCAGAGCGCCAGAACCAGACACCAGAGTCCGAGGCTGTCCCGGCAGCCAACACCAGAGGGTGGAGGACTCCAAGTCTCCCAGCCACACACAGTGTCAGCAGGCAAAGCAGTAGAGAGATTCCAGGTGCAGCTGCCAGTAAAGTGGGTCTGGAAAAGTGCTCAAGCTGCCTGCCATACCGGCACAACGCAGGAAGAGAGAGAGGGCCACAGCTCAGCTTAAGCAGCAGCAGGGACCCACAGAGAGAGCGCAGAAGGGAGGCCTCAGAACTTGCCCGGTGAGGAGAACCCCGAGTTGCTCCCAGGTTGCACATACTCCAAGTAACATCACCTGTCAAGTGTCCTGGCTTGCACCAGTACCATCAGTAAAGGACCTGAGGATCCAACAATCGTGAGTCTATCTGCTATTTTGCGCCCTCCATCCTGCACCCCAACTACCTACCAACATCCACTGTCCTGGGGACCCACTCCACCCGTGAGAAGCCACTTCATCCCAGCCCGTCCATCATCCCCAGAGGTTCTGCAGCAGGTCCCTGGCTCGCCCTGATCTCGTAGGTACCTCTAAAGGTTAGGAGGTCCGAGCCGCCACCCTAAATCCCTGAAGCTCCTGAGAAGCCCTAAGTACAAAGCCCCTACCTCCACCCACGGACCATGGAACCCAGCAACCTCCTATGGAGAGGAAATCAGCAGCTTCGGATCAATGTCTGCACTCTACACGTCACAGAACAGAAGTGAGCTGAATCAGCGATATCAGGTAGATGGAAGCTGACCTACTTATGGCCGAGGGGTGGAGAACAGACAGCTCACATACACCCCTCAGCTCACCTGATCCATGAGTCACATCTACCAAACGAACATTCAGCAACCTTCACCTGCAGAGCCGCACACTGAATGTGGAAAAAAGGCTTAGTTTAATGACAGCAACAGCAGCACCTATATGCATAAGGCAGCCCATACGTGACAGACTCTTCTCCCACGATTGCTCAGTTTGGCTGGACAGTCAGGTCTAGGGAGACTTCTGGTGGTCCCAAACGTCTTCCAATTAGGGATTATGGAGGCCACTATGCTCTTAGGAACCTTAAGTACTGCAGAAATTCTTTTGTAACCTTGGCCAGATCTGTGCCTTGCCACAATTCTGTCTCTGAAATCCTTGGGCAGTTCCTTTGACCTCATGTTTCTCATTTGACCTGATATGCACTGTGAGGTCTTAGGCTGGTTTCACACTGCAGGTTTTTCCCTCATCAGTGTCCATCCAGTTTGTGTGCCAAAACCAGGAGTGTCTCCAAAACTCAGAACAGGTGTCAATCTTTCAATTATAGTTTTTCTCTGCAAGTTCCTCTCCTGGTTTTGGCACATAAACTGGATGGACACTGATCAGGGAAAATTCTGCAGTGTGAAACCAGCCTTATATAGACAGGTGTGTGCCTTTCTAAGGCTGGCTTCACACCACGGCAGCGTCCGATCCGGGGCTGTCCGGTGTAAACCAGACAGCCCCGGACCGGATTTTGGCCCCATAGTATCCTATGGAGCCGGATGGCAGCTATCTGCCATCCGGTTTCCATCTCTCTGGAAGAATCCAGGAGAATTCAGATTTTTCTCCCGGACACAAACACGTTGCTTGCAACATTTTTGTGTCCGGGGAAAAAAATCTCACCAAATTGGCATCTCCCTGATTCTCCTGGATCCGGGGCAATCCGGCGCTCCCTAGCATGGGAGCCTATGAGGCCGGATTGCCCCGATCCTGGAGGATCCGGGAACCAGATACCGGCCGCTGCTATTTCCGAACCGCGGCTTGCTCCCTGCGAGCCATGGTCCTGAATCATCAGCAGCGGCAGCTACGTCCGACTGCACACCGGGCCAGAGGGCATATTTGCCCTCCGGTTCTGTGTGCTGATCCGGTCGGATGCTGCCGTGGTGTGAAGCCAGTCTAAATCAAGTCCTATCAGTTCAATTAAACACAGCTGGACTTCAATGAAGGAGTAGAATCATCTCAAGGAGGATCACAAGGAAATGGACAGCATGTGACTTAAATATGAATGTCTGAATACTTATGATCGTGTGATACTTAAGTTTTTTTTTTTTTTTAAAGTTTGCACGAATATATACATTTCTGTTTTTTTTTCAGTCAAGATGGGGTGCAGAGTGTACATTAATGAGAAAAAAATAAACTTTTTTGAATTTACCAAATGGCTGCAATGAAGCAAAGAGTGAAACATTTATAGGGGTCTGAATACTTTCCGTACCCACTATATGGCGGATGTCATTAAGGGGTTACAATCAATGGGATTGTTTATATATCCCTGGTTTTTGGGACCATGTGTCCACACAAAAATTACAGAGACTTGTCCATTTTATTGGCATCATGGATAAAAATTACCCTGACAAGTCTATGGATCCGTGAAAATCACAGATAGCGCACGGATGGCAGCAGTGTACAATTCATGTGCTATCTACAATCAACACTGTAATGGGTGGCAGAAGCTTTATAATTACCGTATGTTACTTTAAACACTGATTGTAAAAACTGACATGAAACAAACCAAACATTGATGAAACTCAAATCCAAATCACTGATGACATCGGTTAATTTTTTTTTCCATACATAAAATATCAATGACATCTTAATGAGGTCTTAGGGGGAATGCTCGATTAAGCGCTCCTGTGTTGTTAATGAGGGACTATGTCAGGCTCTTCAGCATATTTTGTAGAGCAGGATCATGCATTGGAAATCCAAAAGGCTGAGTCCTTCTCTCAAGGTGGAGGCACACTGTCATGCATCAAATATGGAGAGTTTTTGATGCATGACAACAACAATAGGATATCTGCCGCGACACTACTATATATATGAAAAATGTAAATTAATGAGTGGCACTAAAGAAAAGAAGATCAAACTGAATTGTGCAAATGTGTAATGCAGAGACTGCCCTGTGCTAAAAATGAAGTCAGAGGTCTTAGTCTCATTAGTGGCCACTAAGGATCAAGCCTGGCACCCACTTCAAGGGGCCTCCACTGCCAGGTCCTGACACTATGCCCTAGTGAGATGGTGAACTGGTGAAATCTGTGTAGGCTTATATGTCTAAGGCGGCCGTCACACGCTACGATATCTTGAAAGATGGTGAACTGGTGAAATCTGTGTAGGCTTATATGTCTAAGGCGGCCGTCACACGCTACGATATCTTGAAAGATATCTCTTGAACGCGCCTGATTAAACATCGCGTGAACGATGTCTCTGCGTGTGACGGCAAGATACGATGAGCGAGAAGTGTTCAAATCGCAAGATCGAGATCTGAGCTCCGAACCTCACATCTTGTGTTTGCCAACATTGAAAGTATGCACACGCATGCGACTATCGCATAGTGTGCTGTATGGGTGCCAGAATTTCTTGCACCCATATACTTTAAATGGGCACTTACGCAAGGAAATCGCATTCAATCGCAGCATGCTGGATTTCTCCAGCCGACAAAACTTCAGCACCATGGAAAGCATTTACCGGGAAATTCAAACACCGCTGGTGTTTGAAAGTCCATGCTTTCCATGGTTCTGAAATTTTATCTTCAGCATTATGGAAAGCATTTACCAGAAAATTCAAAATTCTGCATTGACAGCAGAAGTTCCCTGAACTTCCGTGGTGCTGAAGTTCACTTGCCAGGATTTCTCAGGATGACGTTATTCAAACCGGATCTGGGAAACGATGTAATATTTCACCGGATCTACCATGTTGTGGTGCACTTGATCCAGTTAAATATTGGATCGTTTCCCGGAACTTCAGCACTGCGGACAGCAGCACACTAACTCGCACCACACACTGACTCGCGCTTCACTCAAACCACACTCTCATGCATACAGCCATGCACACACACCCACACACACCACACACGCACCACACTACAGAAAAAACTCACAGCACTCTCATGACTGTCATGCATCAAAATATGAGAACGTATAAGACTGGTGTCACCGTATATGTAGGTGCTGGCAGAAAATAATCATACTTACAACAATAGGATATCTGCCGCGACACTACTATATATATGAAAAATGTAAATTAATGAGTGGCACTAAAGAAAAGAAGATCAAACTGAATTGTGCAAATGTGTAATGCAGAGACGGCCCTGTGCTAACAATGAAATCAGAGGTCTTATGGCGGGTTTACACGTTGCGATATCGTAGTCCAATTTCAATGAAAAGTCACGTGGTTCAATCGTTGGAGCCGATATCGTTCCTGCGTTGTATGGTGTGAACGTCCAATACGATGCAGGAACGATGTCAATGCGATATCGGGGATTGAATGTGCGTGCTATTCAATGCCCCGATATTGAAGGGAGATTGGAGTCGGATCGTGCTGTGTAAACGCACAACTACGATGCGATTTGAAACGTCACCCATTCACTCCCATGTTAAGTGTGCGATCCTGGGTTGGGGGGCGTAGACATCGCACGGACGTTGTATTCCGATATCGCAGCGTGTAAACATCCAATGCGATGCGGGAGAAACGTGCACTAAATGCGCGCTCCCGCGCCATTGAACTGCGATATCGGAACGAGATTGAAGCGTGTAAACCCCCTTCAGTCTCATTAGTGGCCACTAAGGATCAAGCCTGGCACCCACTTCAAGGGGCCTCCACTGCCAGGTCCTGACACTATGCTCTAGTGAGATGGTGAACTGGTGAAATCTGTGTAGGCTTATATGTCTAAGGATGTAATTAAAATCAGGTGTGTGCTAGGACCTCACACTGGTGTCCAAGAGTGGATACCAGACTATGAAAAGAGGAAAAGGGAAAAATATATATAATGGGAGCTCAGTCAAAATAGACAATATATGAAAACGTATAAGACTGGCGTCACCGTATATGTAGGTGCTGGCAGAAAATAATCATACTTACAACAATAGGATATCTGCCGCGACACTACTATATATATTCTATTCTAGACTATACTTTTCATAGGCTGGGGTCACACACACACAGATATCTGGGCAGATATTGTTCACAGATCTCTGGTTGCAGTGAAATCATGGACACATGGTTCCATTTTGTGGCTGTGTACAAATGGAGCAATCTGTCCATGATTTCACTGTAACCAGAGATCTGTGAACAATATCTGCCCAGATATCTGTGTGTGTGACCCCAGCCTTAGTCTGGTATCCACTCTTGGACACCAGTGTGAGGACCTAGCAGACACCTGATTTTAATTACATCCTTAGACATATAAGCCTACACAGATTTCACCAGTTCACCATCTCACTAGGGCATAGTGTCAGGACCTGGCAGTGGAGGCCCCTTGAAGTGGGTGCCAGGCTTGATCCTTAGTGGCCACTAATGAGACTAAGACCTCTGACTTCATTGTTAGCACAGGGCCGTCTCTGCATTACACATTTGCACAATTCAGTTTGATCTTCTTTTCTTTAGTGCCACTCATTAATTTACATTTTTCATATATATAGTAGTGTCGCGGCAGATATCCTATTGTTGTAAGTATGATTATTTTCTGCCAGCACCTACATATACGGTGACGCTAGTCTTATACGTTCTCATATTTTGATGCATGACAGTCATGAGAGTGCTGTGAGTTTTTTCTGTAGTGTGGTGCGTGTGGTGGTGTGTGTGGGTGTGTGTGCATGGCTGTATGCATGAGAGTGTGGTTTGAGTGTAGCGCGAGTCAGTGTGTGGTGCGAGTTAGTGTGCTGCTGTCCGCAGTGCTGAAGTTCCGGGAAACAATCCAATATTTCACTGGATCAAGTGCACCACAACATGGTAGATCCGGTGAAATATTACATCGTTTCCCAGATCCGGTTTGAATAACGTCATCCTGAGAAATCCTGGCAAGTGAACTTCAGCACCACGGAAGTTCAGGGAACTTCTGCTGTCAATGCAGAATTTTGAATTTTCTGGTAAATGCTTTCCATAATGCTGAAGATAAAATTTCAGAACCATGGAAAGCATGGACTTTCAAACACCAGCGTGTGTTTGAATTTCCCGGTAAATGCTTTCCATGGTGCTGAAGTTTTGTCGGCTGGAGAAATCCAGCATGCTGCGATTGAATGCGATTTCCTTGCGTAAGTGCCCATTTAAAGTATATGGGTGCAAGAAATTCTCGCACCCATACAGCACACTATGCGATAGTCGCATGCGTGTGCATACTTTCAATGTTGGCAAACACAGCTGCTGTCAAAGCAGCGGTGTTTGACTTTGCCAGGTTGCCAGCACAGTATCCAATTAACTGTAGGGAAGGAATCTGGGCACTAGAGGGCTTTTGGTGTTTTTCCTAGGCTTGTATGTGCTGCCAGCAGTATGATGTTGCACAGGGTCTGCACAAGGTCCAGTCACAGAAATGTTCAAAGATTTAGAAGAAACAGACGGCACTCACCATTAGATGAAGGTTCTTTTAATCCAAGTGCTCCGTTAGGAGGTGTGGGTTGCAAACATTATGTGGTGGGGAGGGAGGTGCGGGGAGGGCGACCAGGCAAAACGTGCGCCACATAATGTTTGTAACCCGCACCTTTTAACGGAGCACTTGGATTAAAAGAACCTTCATCTAATGGTGAGTGCCGTCTGGATACTGTCCAAAGATTTAGAAGAAACAATCAGCTTTCACCGCTGTGACAGCAGCGGTGAAAGCTGATTGGGAGTTTGAAATTGCCGGGTTGCCGGCACAGTAATCTATCAGCTTTCACCGCTGTGACAGCAGCAGTGAAACCTGATTGGTTAAATTGGCCGGTAAATGCTTTCCATGGTGCTGAAGATAAAACTTCAGCACCAAGCAAAGCACGGACTTTCAAACACCAGCGGTGTTTGAATTTCCCGGTAAATGCTTTCCATGGTGCTGAAGCTTTATCGGCTGGAGAAATCGGTGTTTGAAAGTCTGTGCTTTCCTTGGTGGTGAAGTTTTATCTTTAGCACCATCGAAAGCATTTACTGGCCGATTTAACAAATCGGCTTTCACCGCTGCTGTCACAGCGGTGAAAGCTGATAGGTTACTGGGCCAGCAACCTGGCAAAGTCAAACACCACTGCTTTAACAGCAGCAGTGTTTGCCGACATTGAAAGTACGCACACGCATGCGACTATTGCATAGTGTGCTGTATGGGTGCGAGATTTTCTTGCACCCATATACTTTAAATGGGCACTTACGCGAGGAAATTGCATTCAATCGCAGCGATTGAACTAGCATTTCACTCACAATACGAGTTAAGTGCGTTGAAAATTCACTAATATGACCAGTATCATTTACTGACACTAGTCTGAGTGCAATGCGAGTTTTTCGCGCATTGCACTCGCACGATTCTTGCGCCCGTGTACCTCCACCCATACTCAACATTGTCTGTTGTCTGTTAAAAAGCCCCATCACACATTGGACATGCCTTGGGTTTGACCAACTTTGTCTAATGTGTATGGGGGTCTTTACCCCAGATCAGTATAGGATAAATAATATAATGTATGTACACGTTGACTTCACCAGCAGAGTATTGACTGCAGCTCTGGAGTATAATACAGGACTTAACTCAGGATGAGTACAGGATAAGTAATGTAATGTATGTACACAGTGACTGCACCAGCAGAATAGTGAGTGCAGCTCTGGAGTATAATACAGGATGTAACTCAGGATCAGTACAGGATAAGTAATGTAATGTATGTACACATTGACTTCACCAGCAGAGTATTGACTGCAGCTCTGGAGTATAATACAGGACTTAACTCAGGATGAGTACAGGATAAGTAATGTAATGTATGTACACAGTGACTGCACCAGCAGAATAGTGAGTGCAGCTCTGGAGTATAATACAGGATGTAACTCAGGATCAGTACAGGATAAGTAATGTAATGTATGTACACATTGACTGCACCAGCAGAATAGTGAGTGCAGCTCTGGAGTATAATACAGGATATAACTCAGGATCAGTACAGGATAAGTAATGTAATGTATGTACACAGTGACTGCACCAGCAGAATAGTGAGTGCAGCTCTGGAGTATAATACATGATGTAACTCAGGATCAGTACAGGATAAGTAATGTAATGTATGTACACATTGACTGCACCAGCAGAATAGTGAGTGCAGCTCTGGAGTATAATACAGGATATAACACAGGATCAGTACAGGATAAGTAATGTAGTAATGTATGTACACAGTGACTCCACCAGCAGAATAGTGAGTGCAGGTCTGGAGTATAATATAGGATGTGACTCAGGATCAATACAGGATAAGTAATGTAATGTAGTAATGTATGTACCCAGTGACTGCACCAGCAGAACAGTGAGTGCAGCTCTGGAGTATAATACAGGATGTAACTCAGGGTCAGCACATCATCTAATATCTAATATATAAAGGTGAATGTGTGTATGTGTGTGTGTGCGTATATCCGGGATTGGCATCTACACCGTCGCAACTACAGCCACAAAAGTTTGCACAGTCACACATCTGAACCCCGAGGGTGTCATAGGCTATGTTGTGAGGCAAAATTTTAACCCTGCGCATTCCAATTCACCAAACAATTTTGCCCCATCTATTAAATGGGGAAAAAGTGACAGTTACCAGTTGACAGTTGTGAATGAGAGGGGCTTAATGACAGCGCCAAAGACTAACAGCACATACCAGCATATAGTCACTAAGGTGGGGCCCCAACATGAGATATTCACCACGCATGGGGACATGTATACACACCACACGCACACAAAGAGTAACAGCAAGTGTATAGTCGCTAAAGTGCAGCCCCAACCTTGGATACTCACCACGCACCCGAACACACACACACACCACAAAGATACACACACAACACAGAGACACACACCACACAGACAGCCCCCCCACAGGGACACACACACATAGCCACCCTATAGGGAAACATGCACTCACCCCACAGGGACACACACACACACCACAAAGAGACACACGCACACACCACACAGACCCCCCAACAGGGACACACACACATACACACCCTATAGGGACACATGCACTCACCCCACAGGGACACACGCACACACACACCACAAAGAGACACACACAACACAGAGACACACACACCCCACACAGACAACCCCCCCCCCCCACAGGGACATACACACCCTATAGGGACACATGCACTCACCCCACAGGGACACACACACACACCACAAAGAAACACACACACACACCACACAGACCCCCCCACAGGGACACACACACATACACACCCTATAGGTACACAAGCACTCACCGCACAAGGACACACACACCACAAAGAAACACACACAACACAGAGACAAACACACCCCACACAGACACCCCCCCACAGGGACACACACACATACACACCCTATAGGGACACATGCACTCACCCCACAGGGACACACACACCACAAAGAGACACACACAACACAGATACACACACACCACACAGACCCCCCCCCACAGAGACACACACATACACACCCTATAGGGACACATGCACTCACCCCACAGGGACACACACACACCACAAAGAGACACACACAACAGAGACACACACACCACACAGACCCCCCCCCAAAGGGACACACACATACACACCCTATAGGGACACATGCACTCACCCCACAGGGACACATAAACACACCACAAAGAGACACACACAACAGAGACACACACCACACAGACCCCCCCACAGGGACACACACTCATACACACCCTATAGGGACACATGCACTCACCCCACAGGGACACACACACCACAAAGAGACACACACAACAGAAACACACACCACACAGACCCCCCCACAGGGACATACACACCCTATAGGGACACATGCACTCACCCCACAGGGACACACACATACACACACCCCAGGGACACACACACCACACAGACAGACACAGATGTGCACAAATCACCTCACACAACTCGCCTCACATGTGTGCTATCTTTAATTTCCTAACATAAACATCTGATTAAAAACAGCCAATGTGCAACTCATGTGCCATATAGGGAATTAAGGCAGATGTCAGTCACATGAGCTGTCTATTATGTGTATGTGTTAGGTAACATATACTGCCCGGCTGGGGGAGGTTTTACTGTTGGCTGGAGATTTATTAGGCTGCCTATAGCAATCAATCACAGCTCAGCTTCTATTTTCCTACAGGTCATTAATATGGCATATTCAAATTCTGTTTTGTTATAGCTAACAGCAGTTATTTATTAACCCGGGCGTAGCTGGGTACTACAGCTAGTAAGTAATAAATGCTACAAGGGAGTGTATAATCATCAGCATGTTGGCAATAAATGTTGAGTAGCCACAGGGAGATATAAAGTGGATATGATTTCTGCTCACAGACCTATCTATACATTCTCTGTTTAACTCATCTACATTTACAGACATGGACACCAGGTTGACAGTGAATATAAAGAATATACAAGAGTTCTTAAATGTGATCTTTTTCTTGGCTGAGCAGATTAATTAGACCACAAGCTTCTCAAGAGCTCTCACTTTCCCTATGTCTGCAGAAGGATAATAAGTGGCGTTAAGAGCAGTTCCTTTAATCCCGCTCCATCACTTTCATTTCCTGTTAAGATTGGGACCTCAAGTGATCCACTTTAAAGGCTTTGTGAGCCGATCCTGCCTTTATATGAATATGCTACTGCTGCATTTCCAGTCACACAATGTGCATCTGGAGAAAGAGTGTGAACTGGTCACATCTACAGTATAACACGTTTCTAGATATTCTGTTGTCTGTAAAGAGGCAACAGGTAACATTCAAGGAAACCTGGAATTAGATCAGCTTCCACCCACTGGATACTGAAATATGTAACCAACAGGAATGGGATATTAGCTGATCTTTCTAGTTTATCAGATGATTGTGGCTTGCACTGGCTCTTTAGCATCTATGCTTTTGCTTTATCTACAGGTGTCCAAAACATCCCATCTGTGATAGAGGTAAAATTTCAGTCATTTAAAGGGGTCTTCCTATGAACAAAGTTCATTTTAAAGTTCATTTTAATCAATAGATCTTGAAATAATAATAATTTCCACAATTGGATCAGCTTTAAAAAAATGTTCCTGGGCTGAGATAATCTAGAGGTATATCTAGATTTTCTGGCACCCAGGGCAAGAGTTTAGTTTGTCTCTACCCTTCAGCGGTCTGCAACACTTTCCTGACTTTCCTGTTCCATACAAGGCAGGGGCTTCACACAAGGGAAAAAAGATGAGGAGGCCTTATACTCACTCACTGTGGAGATCCAGAAGTGCCATCTGAACAACTGGCAGTGTCCTGGATTTGTACCTGCAATTCCATCAGTAATGGCCACTTTACACGCGGCTACATTTCTAGCTTATCCACAGGTAACTTACTGGCTGCAGTGAAATCATGGAGACATTATTCCATTTGTACACAGCAACAAGATAGAACCATGTCTCCATGATTTCACTGCAGCCAGTAAGTTACCTGTGGATAAGCTAGAAATGTAGCCACGTGTAAAGTGGCCATAAAACATAGTAACATAGTAACATAGTTTTTAAGGTTGAAGGAAGACTTTAAGTCCATCTAGTTCAACCCATAGCCTAACATGTTGATCCAGAGGAAGGCAAAAAAAAACCCCATGTGGCAACACTAATCTCCACATTGGGGGAAAAAATTCCTTCCTGACTCCAGATACGGCAATCAGACTAATTCCCTGGATCAACGCCCTATCAAAGAATCTAGTATATATAACTGGTAATGTTATAGTTTTCAAGAAAGGCATCCAGGCCCTTCTTAAATGTTAGTAGTGACTCACTCATTACAACATCATGTGGCAGAGAGTTCCATAGTCTCACTGCTCTTACAGTAAAGAATCCGCGTCTGTGATTATGATTAAACCTTCTTCCCTCCAGACGTAGAGGATGCCCCCTTGTCCCAGTCTCAGGCCTAAGAGTAAAGAGATCATTAGAAAGGTCTCTGTACTGCCCCCTCATATATTTATACATTATTATAAGATCACCCCTAAGCCTTCGTTTTTCCAAGCTAAATAACCCCAAGTTTAATAACCTGTCTTGGTATTGCAGACCCCTTAGTCCTCTAATGACTTTTGTCGCTCTTCTCTGGACCCGCTCTAGTTCAGCTATGTCTTTCTTATACACCGGAGACCAGAATTGTACACAGTATTCTAAGTGTGGTCGCACTAGTGACTTGTATAGAGGTAAAATGATGTTCTCCTCATGAGCATCTATGCCTCTTTTAATACATCCCATTATTTTATTTGCCTTTGCAGCAGCTGCCTGACACTGGCCACTAAATGTGAGTTTGTCATCTACCCATACACCCAGGTCTTTTTCAGTGACAGTTTTGCCCAGTGTTTTACAATTAAGCACATAATTATACCTTTTGTTTCCTCTGCCCAAGTGCATGACTTTACATTTATCCCCATTAAAGCGCATTTGCCATTTAGCAGCCCAAGCTTCTAGTTTACATAAATCCTCCTGTAATATAAAATTGTCCTCCTATGTATTGATTACCCTGCAGAGTTTAGTGTCATCTGCAAATATTGAGATTCTACTCTGTATGCCCCCTACAAGGTCATTAATAAATATATTAAATAGAAGTGGGCCCAACACTGACCCCTGTGGTACCCCACTGTTAACTGTGACCCATTCTGAGTGTGTTCCATTAATAACCACCCTTTGTTTCCTATCACTAAGCCAGTTCTTAACCCACTTACACATATTTTCCCCTATCCCCATTGCCCTCATTTTATGTATCAACCTTTTGTGTGGCACCGTATCAAAAGCTTTTGAAAAGTCCATATACACCACATCCACTGCATTTCCTTGGTCCAGTCCAGAACTTACTTCTTCATAGAAGCTTATTAGATTAGTTTGACAGGAACGGTCCCTCGTAAAACCATGTTGATAATGGGTCATGAGGTTATTTTTCTTCAGATACTCCAGTATAGCATCTCTTAGAAAACCCTCTAGGATTTTACCCACAGTAGAGGTTAAGCTTACTGGCCTATAATTTCCAAGTTCAGTTTTTGTCCCCTTTTTGAATATTGGCACCACATTTGCTATACGCCAGTCCTGTGGTACAGACCCTGTTATTATGGAATCTTTAAATATTAAAAATAATGGTCTATCTATGACAGTACTTAATTCCTGCAGCACTCTGGGGTGTATCCCATCTGGGCCCGGGGATTTGTCAATTTTAGTGATTTTTAGACGATGCCGTACTTCCTCTTGGGTTAAGCAGGTGACGTTTAATTGAGAATTTTTGTTATCACTGATCATATTGTCTGTCATGGGATTTTCTTGTGTAAATACTGTTGAAAAAAAGTCATTTAGCATATTGGCTTTTTCCTCATCCTCATCCACCATTTCACCCAGACTATTTTTAAAGGGGCCAACACCATCATTTTTTAGTTTCTTACTATTTATGTAGTTAAAAAATATTTTGGGATTCTTTTTACTTTCTCTGGCAATGAGTCTCTCTGTCTCAATCTTTGCTGCCTTGATTTGCTTTTTACAAATGTTATTTAATTTTCTGTATTTATTTAATGCTTTATCACTACCTACTTGCTTTAATTCCCTAAATGCTTTCTTTTTGTCACATATTGCACTTCTTACCGCTTTATTTAGCCATAGTGGTTTCCTCCTATTTCTAGCATGCTTATTCCCATAGGGTATATATTGTGCACAGGTCCTATTCAGGATGCTAATAAACATCTCCCATTTGTGTTGTGTACTTTTATGTCTCAGGACATCGTCCCAGTTTATTGCACTAAGATCATCCCTCAACCGTTGGAAATTTGCCTTCCTGAAGTTTAGTGTCCTTGTGACCCCTCTAGTACACGTCTTAGTAAAGGATACTTGAAAGCTTATTAAGTTATGATCACTATTACCCAAGTGACCTCCAACCCGTATATTTGATATGCGGTCTGGCCTGTTGGTTAATATTAGGTCCAGCAGTGCCCCCCTTCTTGTTGGGTCCTGAACCAGTTGTGAAAGGTAATTGTCTCTTATAGTTTTCAAAAACTTATTACCTTTGCTGGAACTGCAGGTTTCTGATCCCCAATGTATTTCAGGGTAGTTGAAGTCCCCCATAATAATGACTTCTCCCTGAGTCGCTGCTTCATCTATTTGCTTTATGAGGATATTCTCCTCCACTTCCATTATTGTTGGAGACTTATAACAAACCCCTATCAGTAATTTATTATTTTTTCCCCCCCCCTTATCTCCACCCACAGAGACTCTACATTTCCATTAGATTCACCTATATTATCACGCAGGATGGGTTTTAAGGATGATTTTACGTATAAACATACACCTCCTCCTCGCCTATTTGTACGGTCATTTCTGAACAGACAATAGCCCTGTAAATTAACAGCCCAGTCATGGCTCTCGTCCAGCCAAGTCTCCGAAATCCCCACCATGTCATAATTATTTTCCAACAAAATCAATTCTAATTCCTCCATTTTGTTGGTGAGGCTTCTGGCATTAGTATACATGCACTTTATGCATCTCTCTTTACCTCTATTCCTTCCTACTAGATTGACTGTTCTAACCCCACCCCCCATGCCACCCCCAATTTTATTACTTGTGCCCAGGTTACTGTTTACACTATCTTCCCCTCCTATACAATGAATACCCTCCCCCCCAATCCCTAGTTTAAACACTCCTCCAACCTTCTAGCCATTTTCTCCCCCAGCACAGCTGCACCCTCCCCATTGAGGTGCAGCCCGTCCCTAGCATAGAACCTGTAGCCAACAGAGAAGTCGGCCCAGTTCTCCAGGAACCCAAACCCCTCCTTCTTACACCAATTCCTGAGCCACTTATTTATCTCCCTAATCTCCCGTTGTCTCTCTGGTGTGGCACGTGGTACAGGCAGTATTTCAGAGAATACTACCTTGGAGGTCCTTGCCTTAAGCTTGCAGCCTAATTCCCTGAAATCATCTTTAAGGACCTTCCACCTACCTCTAACTTTGTCATTTGTGCCAATGTGCACTATGACCGCTGGGTCCTCACCAGCACCTCCCAGTAATCTGTCAACCCGATCAGCGATGTGCCGGACTCGAGCGCCAGGTAGGCAGCACACTGTTCGACGATCCCTGTCTTTGTGACAGATTGCCCTATCTATTCCCCTAATAATTGAGTCCCCCACTACCAGCACCTGTCTGGCCTGCCCTACTCTCCTGTTTTCCCCTTACTGGAGCAGACACTCCTCTGGCTTTCAGAGGTCATGCCCTGCTGCAGCAGTGCTATCCCTGAACTCACACCCCCCTCATCTGCCAACATAGCAAATTTATTGGGGTGTGCCAGATCAGGGCTAGCCTCCCTGGCACCCTTCCCTCTACCCCGCCTTCTAACTGTCACCCAGCTAGCTACCTCATGGTCCTGAGGCTCCATAGTACCATCCTCCCCCACATCTATCCCATTGAGCAGCTGTTCAGTGAGCAGCAGACTCCTTTCCATATTGTCTATGGATCTCAGCGTTGTCAGTCGTTCATTTAGATCCAGTATCTGGGCTTCCAAATGCACAACGTACTCACATCTCACACAGCAGTATGCACCCTCGGCCGGCTGGTCAAGGAATGCATACATGTGGCAAGATGTACACTGGATGGCATTGCCAATCATGGAGCTCATTTCCTAATGGGGATTGCACCAGACAGAAATGATAAGTAAAAAGAAATGCAAAGTATTAATAAAATACAACCAGCAATTCAGTAATTCCTCCCTTCCAAACTCCCTGAATCCAAAGTCACTGAATCACAAGTCACACACTTACTTCTGTCGCACTTGTGCTCTGTCACACAAAGCTCGCGGTCACACTCGCTAGAGAATCAGATATAAAGAGTCTTTTTTTTTTTCTTTTTTTCCCTTAGCAGCAAATCAGCCTGTATCTCACTGCACTTCCAAAGGGATGTCCGGCACCTAGGTGTTGAAGCTCCCCACAAAGGTAAAGAAACAATCTCTGGTGTGTGTGTCCATTGCTCTACCCCAGACCCTGCCGTCTACAGAGACTATTCCAGCTGCCTGCCAGCAAGGCCAATTCCCTGCTTTCATCCCTAACCATCTACTACCAGAGCCCCGGGGACCCAGCTCCGCCTGTGGGGAGCTTCAACACCTAGGTGCCGGACATCATCCCTGGAGGCCCAAAGCAGCGCTAGTGCAATCACTAGAAGCCACAGGTGGCGTCACAATAAACCTTTAAACTCTTTATTACCATTCCCCAACTCTTTTAAGGTGACCACCGGGGCCACGGGTCTGGGCAGGCCACCAGTGACATCACAACCACAGCAAGGCCCAGACACCCGAGTTCCCATAGGCCCCTGGGTAATTCACCCTGAGGAACCGCTTCCCCTTAGCTGCAATTCCATCATCCCCAGATGTCCCACACCGAAGCGTTGGCCATCATTAGCCAAACATCATGGGTGGCATCACGACAACCATTCCCAAATCCAAAATCCCCAAATTTTTATCTGACGCCCAGAGTCATGGAGCCGGGTCTCGACCCCTGTGACTCCCCAGAAGTATTTATGCCCGGTTCCGAGTACCACATGGCCCTGGGGCGCATCAGTACAGAAAAACATCCATATATCCCCATGAGTACAGAAACAATATGTTTCTATATTCATCAGAAGAGAAATACATCACCTGACCCACCTGAGGTATGTAAATAGATAAATGGAACCCTCATCATTACACAAATCACAACCTTCATCAGTAATAAAATTCTTCATCAGAACCACCATCAGTAAATTGTAAAACAATTGTAATGTCAGGTCAGACCCAAACACATTTGTACTGCATGAACCTACAACTCCTACCATATCCTTAACAATGGTAAGGAGACACTGGGAGTTGTTGTTACCAGCTGTCAATAAAAGCATACAGAAACCACAGCACTGATGAGAATTAGTCATTATCACAAATAATCATTTACATCCAGGCAACTTATAGATGATATTGTCTCTGATCAGGGTCGTCTTGTTCTTTTCTTCATCTTGTCCAGGCACCATGATGACTTTTCACATCCACATCTCATGTCTGCAGATTTCCATCTTCTACGATCCTCTGCAGCTCATCCTGGCACGATGCACTTAAAAATAGCAGAATGATCAAAATTCTCCTGAGTAAAAATATCTGCCCTACACTGTGCCCCAAAATAATTGCTCCTCCTCACTGTTCCCTACACAAAATCTGATTTACACACTGTCCCTCTGCTGGTACATGCCTTCTACACTGCCCCCTCATCACACTGCTCTCTCCTTTCCATACTGGGCTCACTTGTCACACTGTCCTTTCACACTGTGTTCCCCTATATTGCCCACTGTTTATACTGTTCTCCCTCATCACACTCCCCATCCTCGACACACTGTCCCTGCATACTGCCTCTTCTCCATACAGTCCCACCCTGCTCAATCTCTATTCTGTGCCACCTAACATTTTCTCATCCCCTACTGTTTCTTCACTACTTCATCCCCTCCTCACTCCACATACTGTGTCGCAACCATCCCCCCCTCACTCCACATACTGAATCTACACCCAACCCACCTCACTCCCATGCTGTGTCAGCAACCATTCCCTCTCACTTCCTACGCTGTGTCCACCTTGATCCCCCCTCACTCCATGCACTGTGCTGCAGCCATCCCCCTTACACTCATACTGAGTCCACACTGATCCCTCCTCACTCCACATACTGTGCAACAGCCGCCATCCCTCCCTCATTCCTTATACTGTATCCACACCCATCCCCCTCACCCCACAAACTGTTCTGCAGCCATCTCCCTCTCACTGTTCATACTGGATCCTCAATTTTACCCCCCCCCCGCTTCCCATACAGTCCCTCTCCTCCTGTTTGCTATCATACATCCCCATCCTCTCCCCCCATTTGCTCCTCATACAGCCCCCATCCTCTACCCTCCCCATTTGCTCCACATACAGCCCCCATCCTCTACCCCCTATTTGTTCCCTATACAGCTCCCATCCTCTATCCTCATTTGCTCCTCATACGGCCCCCATCCATACCCCCTATTTGCTCCTCACAGTTCCCATACATCTCCACCTCTCCACTTTCCTTAATTACATTAACTTTTGATATCGCTATCTTCTCTTGAGCTCCTTTGTGGAGCACTTTTCACCATCCCACCGCCTCTGCACTGCAGGGCCACTGAGAGACATCAGCAGCTTGATCAACTGATGTGATCACGCTGCAGGTAGCTCCTTGACCCCAAAATGCCAGGAAACAGGGTGCTGCAGTGCTAACGGACTGCAGGAGTCGGCAGCCGACAGATTCTCTGCTTCTGCTGTCAGCTGAGAGTGGGAGCAGAGAATAGCCAACCCCCACTACAGAGGGGAAGGGGGGGCGGAATATACGGCCAGCGGGGAGAGACCTTGGGTGCTGCAGTAGGAAGTCCGACGGCGCCCCCTGCCTGCTGTACCCGGGGCACATGCCCCGCCAGCCCCCCTAGATATGCCACTGGATAATCTTAAAGATATTTCCCTGCTATGTACTGTGTAATGGGTGTGTCTGACCGTACAGGGACATGATCTGATCATACCACATCTCCTGGGCAGGGGAGGACGATTAAAGCGATACCACATCTATGTACAGTCATGGCCAAAAGTTTTGAGAACGACACCAAAATGATATTTTCACATGATCTGCTGCCCTCTGGTTTTTATTTGTGTTTGTCTGATGTTTATATCACATACAGAAATATAATTGCAATCATATTATGAGTACCAAAAGGTTATATTGACAATATTTGCAGTGTTGACCCTTCTTCTTTAGGACCTCTGCAATTCCCCCTGGCATGCTCTCAATCAACTTCTGGACCAAATCCTGACTGATAGCAGTCCATTCTTGCATAATCAATGCTTGCATTTTGCAGAATTTGTTGGTTTATGTTTGTCCACCCGTCTCTTGATGATTGACCACAAGTTCTCAATGGGATTAAGATCTGGGGAGTTTCCAGGCCATGGACCCAAAATCTCTATGTTTTATTCCCTGAACCATTTAGTTATCACCTTTGCTTTATGGCAAGGTGCTCCATCATGCTGGAAAAGGCATTGTTGGGCGCCAAACTGCTCTTGGACGGTTGGGAGAAGTTGCTCTTGGAGGACATTCTGGTACCATTCTTTATTCATGGCTGTGTTTTTAGGCAAGACTGTGAGTGAGCTGATTCCCTTGGCTGAAAAGCAACCCCACACATGAATGGTTTCAGGATGCTTTACAGTTGGCATGAGACAAGACTGGTGGTAGCGCTCACCTCTTCTCCGAATAAGCTGTTTTCCAGATGTCCCAAATAATCGAAAAGGGCATTCATCAGAGAAAATGACTTTACCCCAGTCCTCAGCAGTCCACTCCCTGTACCTTTTGCAGAATATCAGTCGGTCCCTTATTTGCTGCCCTCCTTGAAACCAGACCTTGCTCAAAGAGTCTTCGCCTCACAGTGCGTGCAGAAGCACTCACACCAGCCTGCTGCCATTCCTGAGCAAGCTCGGCACTGCTGGTAGTCCGATCCCGCAGCTGAAACAGTTTTAAGATACGGTCCTGGCGCTTGCTGGTCTTTCTTGGGCGCCCTGGAGCCTTTTTGACAACAATGGAAGCTCTCTCCTTGAAGTTCTTGATGATGCGATAGATTGTTGACTGCGGTGCAATTTTTCTAGCTGCGATACTCTTCCCTGTTAGGCCATTTTTGTGCAGTGCAATGATGGCTGCACGTGTTTCTTTAGAGATAACCATGGTTAACTGAAGAGAAACAATGATACCAAGCACCAGCCTCCTTTTAAAGTGTCCAGTGGTGTCATTCTTACTTAATCATGACTGATTGATCGCCAGCCCTGTCCTCATCAACACCCACACCTGTGTTAATGGAACAATCACTAAAACGATGTTAGCTGCTCCTTTTAAGGCAGGACTGCAATGATGTTGAAATGTGGTTTATGGGTTAAAGTTCATTTTCTAGGCAAATATTGACTTAGCAAGTAATTGCTGTTAAGCTGATCACTCTTTATGACATTCTGGAGTATATGCAAATTGCCATTAGAACAACTGAAGCAGTAGACTTTGTAAAAATTAATATTTGTATCATTCTCAAAACTTTTTGCCATGACTGTAATTTTTTTTTCTGCTTTTACACAATAAAAACCATTTTGTAGAATTGTTTTTCCATTGCTGTATTCTGAAAGCTATAGATTTTTTTTAATCTTTTTGTAGATGGAGACAAATAGGGGCTTATTTTTTGTGGGACAGGATGATGTTTTCAGAGATACCATTTTTATTTCTATGCAACTTTTTGATTGTCTTTATTCTACATTTTTTGGCGGTATGATGAAAAAAACAGTTTTTTGCCACATATTTATTTTTTATGGTGTTCACTGAAGAGGTTAACTAATGTAACAGCTTTATAAAGCGGCTCATTCTGAACAATGCAATACCAAATACGTGTACTTTTTTGTTAATTTTTGTTTTCACATAAATAAACTGTATGTATTTATTGGTATACCGTGTATGCTCGTGAATAAGCCGAGTTTTTCAGCCCAAAAATTGGGCTGAAAAGTCCCCCCCTCGGCTTATACACGGGTCAATACGGTATGTGGGTGTGTGGGGGCTGTGTCCCGGGTGCTGGGGAGGCTGGAGGAGGCGGGGGAAGGCTGCTGACTGAGCGGCCCGTCACGTGGTGCCGCTCATTAGATATGCACGGCTCCCCCCGCCCATCACAGCGGCAGGGGGAGCCGTGCATACAGCCCCCAGTGGTAGTATAATAGCAGCCCCTTCCCCGCTGCATTACTCGCCCCCCACACTGTGCAGAGTCCCCCCGCTGCATTACTCACCCCCCATACTGTGCAGAGCCCGCCCGCTGCATTACTCGCCCCCCCATACTGTGCAGAGCCCGCCCGCTGCATTACTCGCCCCCCCCATACTGTGCAGAGCCCCCCCGCTGCATTACTCGCCCCCCATACTGTGCAGAGCCCCCCGGCTGCATTACTCGCCCCCCCCCCCCGGTGCATTATCTTACCCTCCACCGTCTTCATCACCGCGGGCCCTCACGTCCATCCTCGTGTGTTCCGGGTCTCATGTGACCCGGAGCAATGACGTCATCCCACTGCGACCGCCGGGTCACATGAGACCGGGAACGCAGTGCGCGAGGATGGACGTGAGGGCCCGCGGTGATGAAGACGGTGGAGGGTAAGATAATGCAGCGGGGACGGGGGGGTGCTCTGCACATTATGGGGGGTGAGTAATGCAGCGGGGGGGCTCTGCACAGTATGGGGGGGCGAGTAATGCAGTGGGGGAGGGCTCTGCACAGTATGGGGGGTGAGTAATGCAGCGGGGGGGCTCTGCACATTATGGGGGCGAGTAATTCAGCGGGGGGGGCTCTGCACAGTGTGGGGGGCTCTGCACAGTATGGGTGGCGAGTACTGGGGGCCTGCTGTATACTACTGGGGGCCTGCTGTATACTACTTGGGGCCTGCTGTATACTACTGGGGGCCTGCTGTATACTACTGGGGGCCTGCTGTATACTACTTGGGGCCTGCTGTATACTACTTGGGGCCTGCTGTATACTACTTGGGGCCTGCTGTATACTACTGGGGGCCTGCTGTATACTACTTGGGGCCTGCTGTATACTACTGGGGGCCTGCTGTATACTACTGGGGGCCTGCTGTATACTACTGGGGGCCTGCTGTATACTACTTGGGGCCTGCTGTATACTACTTGGGGCCTGCTGTATATTACTTGGGGCCTGCTGTATACTACTTGGGGCCTGCTGTATACTACTTGGGGCCTGCTGTATACTACTGGGGGCCTGCTATATACCATACTGCTGGGGCCTGTATACCTGTCCTGGTGACTATATACCATACTACTGGGGCCTGTATACCACTGGGAGGGCCTGTATACCACACTGCTGGGGGTTGTATACCTGTGCTGGGGTCCACCCCCGGCTTATACGCGAGTCAATATGTTTTCCCAGTTTTTGGGGGCAAAAGTAGGGGGGTTGGCTTATAGACGGGTCGGCTTATACACGAGTATATACGGTAATTGTTTCTTCATTTTTGTTGTTCGTTATTTTGTGATTATTAAAACAATATTTTTACAATTTTTTAAAAACTTTTCAATTTTTTTTTACCTAGTACCAGACCAGGACATCAACTTTCAATAACCTGATCGCTGATCTGTTCTGCAATGCTTTTGTTTTGTGGGCATTTGATTTGTGTCTTGCACACCTACATGAGGTGTATCAGATCCTGCTTAAGGCAGGACCTTGCAGGCCATTGTACCTGAGTGACCCCACAGCTATTATTGAGCCGGGGGTCATAATGGAGACCATTGGCATAATGCTATCACAAGTGAGGGAGCCCCATCCTTCCGGTAAATAGATTCATGCTGCTGTCACTGTGCTCTGCTTGTGTCAGGACTCTGAGTATTTTGATTAGCTTTTGGGCATTCTTACCCTCTTATAAGATGGCATCCTTTGCTTTGTCTTCCTGCCTTTATAAACCCCACCCCAGCCTCTAGTCATTTCTAGAGTATTCTGCCTGGTTTCCTGTTCCTAGTGACTTCTCAAGTTGTCTGCCTACTCCTGCAAATCCTGTGTGAATCTCCTGATTGCTGCTCTTCAGTGGCTCTGTTACCTACACCTGTTGCCTGCATTCCTTCTGCTTCTGGCTACTCATGATACTTCCTCTGCTGCAGCTCTTGCCTCACCTGCCTTTGCTGAAACGTAAGCTGGTTGGTTGCTTTATTAAGTGCTCTGTCCCTTCAAATAGATGAAGAGCACAAGACTTTTTTGGATTTAGCAATTTGCTCTTCATCTGGTTCTAGACTTTCTAAAAGAGTTGCTTAACCCCTTAATGACCAATGACGGCTATACCCGTCATGTCTTTGAACTGTCACTGCATGTAAGCACTCTATTTGGTCAAAGAAATGCGAAAATATCATTCTAAAATTACTACTAACATGAAGTCAATATGTCACGAAAAATAAGTCTTGGAATCAGTAGGATATGTTGAAGTGTTCCAGAGTTAGAACTTCATAAAGTGACACTGGTCAGAATTGCAAAAATGAGGCTAGGTACTTAAGGGGCTAAACATCTCCTTGTTTGGTTCATAAAGAACAGGATCTGTTGAAGAGTAAGCACTACTCAAAACGGGCTCCGTCATCCCTGCACCTCCCTCCCCGCACCCTCCACCTGATGTAATACCGCGACTGGAATAAACATACCTGTCTTCACCGGTCCAATGAATGCCGCCTTCTTCTTTCTTTATGGATGAAAATGACTATGTCCTACGGCTGAGCAATGCTGGACCTGGTTCTGTGCCACAATTTCAACTGCAGCAACACAAGGTCAGTGCCCGGTTTTCCTTCTACATTCAAAATCTCCTTGTTTGGACTTACCATAGACTTTTCATTTACAGCCTCTCCAAGTCTAAACTGAGTTTTATAGACTACTCCGCTGATTGCATTTTCCTGTGAGGTTTTTCAAAAGGCTTTTCATTAAGGCTTCATTTAGTATCTATACTGTGTGTTTATGGACTTTGAGTTTTCATCTATACTTTGTTATTAATCACCGTGTGTTATAATATAGACTTTAAAGAGGGGGAACAAAAGTGCAAATAGTGTCTTATCCTTTTGGTATAGTGAGCAAAGAAAACTCATATCGCTGCTCACCTTGGAAGGTTGTGAAACCCACAACCGGTGTATGCACGTGTTGCAGTTGCTGCTGGACCCACACTCCAAGCAATCGCTGTGCCTGCATAAGTGATCCCAAATGGACGGTGCTTCTTGTCATGCGCACATTGCCAATATCAAACCGAGCCAAAATTCCATGAGGTAAAAGATAATGATGCCTTTAATCGTTATGCGTTTCGGAGCACTTCCACGCTACTTCTTCAGGATTTGATCACATGGTCATTATCTTTTACCTCATGGAGTTCTAGCTTGGTTTGTTATTGGCAGTGTGCGCAGGACAAGAAGCAACGTCCATTTGGGATCATAATATAGACTTTTCACCTGTAAACAATGTTCAGTTTTGTTTTTGCTCCACGCAAAAAGATTCCTGAGTTGTCCATCAGAATTATTACAGCTTGTGAGCCTGCTTGATCGTAGTGACGTATGTGTACAGCGGTTTGTGGGAATGCACCTCTTGAGGCACCATACATGTACAGCGGATGTCGTTAAGGTGTAAAAGATTGTTACTGGGACATTTTGGAGAACCAGCCGAACCAGTGGTTCAGCAAAGTTGTTAGTGTATCACTAGAGGGGTCCATCTACAATACATTACGCGACCACCTGCCATAATCTTGGTACAACCAGAGTGACGTTCACTCCTTGACTTTTCCTTCTTGTAATTTCAATGTGGAGCAGTGTAGATTTCCCATATAATATAATTTGCTTTCCTAACACTATGAACTGAGGACAATGTCCAAGAATCCATCCTCTTCACTGTGCTCCAAACCGGCTGCATTATATAAACAAGGGTGTAATCTAGGACGCAGTGCGCATTTAGAAGAAGGGGGATATTTTATGAATAACAGAGATGTCTAATTTGCTCTCCACCTTCTGTTTATGCTCCCTCTGCTGTGGAAACCACTTCCTCTTATTATCCTCATGGAGTCTGATATATGTGGACAGAGGCCCATAAATTCCAGTTATTATTTCAGAGCGACAAGATTTAGTGACGAAATTCTTTCTGTATGATATTCTGAAATATAATGAGAAAATCAAATGGAAATATAAGGGACAGGTAGAGCTGTGACTGTTTCCACTTATAAGGGTGTACTTATTTTGGACACTTTTCACCTCTCCACAGAGTAGGTAACACATATTTATAATGGGAAGCACTTTAATAATTGCTTAACCGTTTAGTGACAGATAATAGAAAGAACCTCATAGACCTGTTAATTAGAAAATTGGAACAAGGGTCTCTTTTTCTACACCATGCCTCTCTCATGTGGGGCACCAAACACCTGGTGACAGATTCCCATTATAGTATATCAGATAATGGCTGATAAAGCAATTCTGCAAAGTATTCTTATCAGAAAGGTGATCTGAATCCTCAATTACATTCCAACCTACTGTACCTCACCCATCACTTGTAGACTGTGAGCCCTCATAGGCAAGGTCCTCACTCCTCACCTACTGTATCCTCACTTACCTCTTGAAGACTGTGAGCCCTCACGGGCAGGGTACTCTCTCCTCACCTACTGTATCCTCACCCATCCTTTGTAGACTGTGAACTCTCAGAGGCAGGGTCCTCTCTCCTCACGTACTATATCCTCACCCATCCTCTGTAGACTGTAAGCCCTCCCGGGCAGGGCCCTCTCTCCTCGCCTACTGTATCCTGACAATCCCTTATAGACTATGAGCTTTCATGGGCAGGGTCCTCTTTCCTCCCCTATTGTATCCTCACCCATCCCTTGTAGACTGTAAGCCCTCATGGGCAGGGTTCTCTCTGCACCTACTGTATCCTCACCCATCCCTTGTAGACTGTGTGTGATAAATCAAGTAGAAAGATTATGTCCACTCACCTCTCTTCTTTCTCCTGTGCTCCTCCCTCTCCTTCTGATCAAGAGTACGGCTACTCAGTGACCTTTTGAAATATTATGTGCCAAAAATTGTTCTTAACCAACTTCTAATAAATGGAGATTTTATGAAGAACTCAGAGTGCCAAATTCCTATACTTGTTGGATAATCATTTTAATATGTGTGTGATAATCAATGTCTTCCTGCCAGCCTTTTTGAATCAAGTTTTGGTGAAGCTAATACAAATACAGATATTAACTTCTTTTCGACCTTTGACATAATACACCGTCAAGGGTCGAGTCCTGGTGTTTGATATGAGCTCCTGTGCGGCACTCAAATCAAACACGTGACATCTCAGCTGATCTCATCAGCTGAGATGTCGGGCTTACAGCACCAATCGGATGTGGGACCCGACCGGTGCTGGTAGCCACTTAGATTGTGCTATCATTCACTGACAGCGCGATCTAAATGCAAAATGGTGAGGATCACCATCACGTGATAGCTCGAGGTCCTGCAGAGACCCTGGAAGCTATCAGCATTCACTTCCTGTGAGTTGTTGGCAAGCGCAAGTGGTTGGTGGTAACCAGTCATGTGACCCGATCAGCTGTCAGGTTGTGACGTAATGCCAGATCCTGTAGCCACCGGAGATACCGCATATTGGGGGATTGCAGGACAGGTGAGAATGGAGATTTCTTTTATTTTTAACCCTTGCTTTCACTTAATTTCACTTCTGCAATGTATGTATATACATGTATGTATATACATAGCAGAAGTGAAATTAGATGGCACATAGCAGTTTTAGTGTACTGAGCATGTGACTCACCGTGGCCGGGACTCCGGTTTAGACAGGCGATGCTTCCTTCCTCCTTGTCACGGGTGGACCGCGCCTGCCGGTAGCGGGCCCGGTGTAGTGCAGATCAAAGTGTTGAAGACGTCTTGGTGGAACAGATTAAAGGGGTTTTTAATTTATTCGTGACGCCACCTATGAGTAGTTTCGGTAAGGACTACCGACGCTGCGGAACCTCCGGGGGATGGACAGCAGCAAGATGGAACGCTCCCCACAGGCTGAGCGGTGATCCCCGGAGGCTGGAGCTGCTTAAGATGTTGTGCGGCAGCTGCGGTTACCTTGTAGTGCGGACGGACAGTTCATAAGGAAGCACGGACACAGAAAGTCTCTGCAACGGGTCTTTACTGTAACCAGCAGGCAATACATGGTATACAGATTACGGGTAGTGGACCGGGTGGACTCAGCAGTGATGGTGTCCCTTAGAAATCTGCAGTGTTCCTCCATTCTAACTAAGTAGTTGCCATTGTCGCCCAGGAATACCAGGTCGGGTACGGGGAGGCTGCTTCAATGCCCTATCCATGATGTACGTTCTGGATGTTTTGGGGAGCCTTGGATCCCTCAGTGGGTACACCGCTGGTTAGACGACTGGAAGTTGGCTGGTGGTGGGGTGCTCCTGTGAAGCTGCTCCTCCACGCTTCTGGTTCGCGTAGCAGAGGTGAACTGCTGCCAGCTTCGGTACCAGTGAACCGGCTGTGAGTTGTGGGCACGGGAGTCTTTTGGGAACCCGTGGTTAACGATGCCCAATCCCGGTTGGTAAGGCCTCAGGTGCTGACACCCGACCGGTGACGGCCCGGGGCTGCACGGGGTGCGGAGCCCCCGCTCCTCTCCAAGTTCTAGACTGCTCAGGTCAAGTTCTAGTTCCCTTCTCTACTGACTAGACTAAGGGTCTGTTCTCCTACACACTCCACCCACCAGGACCTAGGATTGGTCCTCTGTTCTAGGTGATGCATGCAGGGTTGGATTTCTAAGTTAACCAGATCACTGCCGTGTCAGAGAATATTGCGGCTGCTTTTATGGCTGCAATACCCTCTTGTGACGCACTCGTTGCGAGGCGCCACACATGCCAGTACACTAAAATTGGGTCAGAGAAATGATCCTGTGTTTTCTCAGACCCGTGCTCCATAGGCCCCCATGTTAAAGGCAGCAGATCGGGTTGGATCCGATTCGGTCTGATTTGGTCCGCTGTGCCCAACATTGGAGCAGTCTCCAATTTTGGGCACAGCAGAAAATCGGACACCATTGGATCCGACAAAAATCGGATGGCAATTAGGCCAAATCCGATCCGATCCGTGCCCATAGGATAACATGGGGGCCAAATTGGATCAGTGGCTATCCGTTTTACAACGGACAGCCACAGATCCTCAAAAATCGCAGTGTGAAAGCACCCTCAGAAAAGTGAGAGCCATGATTAGGAGAACTGCTTTGGAAACTACTGATGTTAGAGATTGAGATTATGCAGGACTGATAAAAGTCCTCTCAGGAGGTGAGAGTGGAGGAGGGAAAAGAGCAGCTAACTGCTGTATAGAAATCAATGGGCTGGGGAGAGATGACTGGGATGTTAGCAGTTAACCCATCTCAAGGAATATAATTACTATACACAGGATCTGGTGGCCAAGGTCCTTGACAACAGGCTGTGCACTATGTAAGATAATAGGTCTCCCAGCAGAAGAAAAGAAATGTAATAACATGTGAATATCCCTGTGATCTGTCAGCGGTCCTGTCCTTATGATAGATGTACAGCTCATAAATATTAATGGAACCAAATTAAACTGAGAAAAGTAAAGTGTTACACATCACAATCATTTGCTGCGTCATAAGATAAGCAGCTCTCAAACATGAGAGACGAAAATGGACAAATTTCAGTGTAGCTTCCAGAAGTGACTCTTACATAACATAACTTACTGTAGATACTTTGGATTTCCTGTTCGGTATTTCATATACAATTCCCAGTGAGTGGGAGTATATGAATGTAATAGGGCCATAACAGATCCACACTATTGTCCTGCACGACCATCAAATTAATATAGACTGTCAGATATAGCGACCTGTATTCTGTCTGCAACATAAAACAACCTTGTGCGAAAATAGATTTATTACTACATTTTTCAAGCAATCATGCCCAGGAAGCACACTTTTTTTTAAATAGACTTATTGAGAATTGCTATGTATGCATTTTTTAACATTTAACATTAAAGCCATGTTATACATCCAACGCTCATGGTCCAAGTGGGACTGTGAACGTTTAGGCTGACTCAAACTCAACAGTCTCATTAGTATAATACAGCTGGTGAAATACATATTGAACAAGTCACCAGTTTTTGAAGTACTTTATTTTGCAGATTATAAGATGCATTTGATTATAAGATGCGCCTTAAATTTAGAGGAGGAAAAAAAGAAAAATTTTGGAGCATAATGTAGGGCCCAGTGTGAGAAAGCTGGGTCTCCCTCAGAGGTCATGGGTCTTCCAGCATGACAATGACCCAAAACACACTTCAAAAAGCACTAGAAAATGGTTTGAGAGAAAGCTCTGGAGACTTCTAAGGTGGCCAGCAATGAGTCCAGACCTGAATCCCATAGAACACCTGTGGAGAGATCTAAAAAATGGCAGTTTGGAGAAGGCACCCTTCAAATATCAGGGACCTGGAGCAGTTTGCCAAAGAAGAATGGTCTAAAATTCCAGCAGAGCATTGTAAGAAACTCATTGATGGTTACCGGAAGCGGTTGATCGCAGTTATCTTGGCTAAAGGTTGTGCAACCAAGTATTAGGCTGAGGGTGCCAATACTTTTGTCTGGCCCATTTTTGGAGTTTTGTGTGAAATGATCAATATTTTGCTTTTTGCTTCATTCTCTTTTGTGTTTTTTCATTGAAGACAAATTAAATGAAGATAATAATACCAAAGAATTTGTGATTGCAATCATTTTCAGGAAGAAACTGAGTATTATCTGAGAGAATTGCAGGGGTGTCAATACTTTTGGCCACAACTGTATGATATGGACCAAATGACCGCTATATCACACAATAATATAGACTTGTTTACCAAAATATGGACTCCCTGGACACTGTTCATTGAGGATATACAAATATAAGACACTTAATGTATTAAGCTAACCTAGAACTTCTTGCTCCTATCATTGGGGACACCTGGTCCAATGGACCTTCTCATCTTGAAAATTCCTTTTTCCCAAGAACGGACAATTTGGGATTTCATATAGATTCGAACAATGGAAGTATTTTGTTGCAGCCAAGATGTACCAAACAGCAATGTTGAGCAACACTGATTTATTATGTTATATAATATACACCTGTTACCGTATGTTTTGGATGGAAAATTTATGAAAAAAATAAAGTTGAAGAAAAGAAAAGAAGCTATTTTACATACAATGAACGGTTAAGTGACTATACAGTGACATTGGTTGCATATGATTATCGTAACAATGCATTATGACATCATAGATTATGACATCATAGATTGTAAGCTTTCGAGCAGGGACCTCACTCCTAATGGGCTCAGTGATGTATTTATATATTTTCTGTCTCATATGGTTTGTATTGTATTATATTTGTACTCTTGTATTGTATCTTATTATATATTACTAGCTGGGTGCCCGATGCACATGCATCGGGATTCTAGAAGAGCGAGTCTCTGACTCGCAATGGCCACTTCGCGGCCAATGCTTCGCGCTGCTAAGGCGACTCGCCATGCCCGCTGCGCGGCCAATGCTTCGGGCGTATCCACATGACCACGCTGACTCGCAGCGTGAGCGGTCTCAGAAGGGGCAAAAAACCCATTCGCAATTATATAATAGATTGTATTGTATTGTATCGTATACCCTCTGAATTGTAAAGTGCTGCGGAATATGTTGGCGCTATGTAAATAAAAATTATTATTATTATCAAATGTTATCATCATTAATTGGGTTCTATTGTGAATAAGCCATAATGTTGCCGTGAGGAAACGGTCACCAACAATACAAACCTGACTTTAAGGTGACAAATCACACTCTTTGCCAGCATAGACTACCACACTGTACGTCAAGTGCAACTGCCACTTGCTTGTGACCTGGCCTCATTTTGGTTGTATTTGTTTTCCATCGATACAGTCATAAAGTAACTTTAGAATAGTTAGGAAACAAATAGTCAGAGACAAAATGAGAACATACTTTGATTGTGTGACTTGATGGAAGACACCGTGTGGCCAAAACCTTATCATGATAAACAATTTCACACGGCCAGGTGGAGAAAACCAATTCTCAGAAAGCCTCCAACACCCTTCAGATTATTGCTTTATGGAATAGTTCCAGCTGATGATGGTACAGACGGAAAGTACCATCTCCTGCTCATGACCTCACGCTATCTAAATTATTCTATAGACTTAACCATTTTAATAATATTTGTGTAGGGCTCACCGAGGATCAGCGAGTGTTTTACATGTAGACTAGAAGATTACATAAGATCAAATCCGCACAGGTTTTAAGGCTTTTCACACCAAGTAGATGTGGTCTTTAGTGATATGTATCTTCAACGTCTCTCGCAGCCAGACATATTATGACTCCATTCTGTAAGAGCACTGATTCCTGAAATTATATTATAGTAATTTTATGATTTTTTGGAAGGGTAAAGTTCCCTATACATATAAAAGTTGGCCAAATTCATTCAATTTGATGGGACAGACTGACCATCCTGGCCAGATCCTTTTGTACTCAGGAAAGAATTAGCCTCTGACAAAGGTGTCTGGCAGCAACCTGTTCCTCTCTCCCCATTGAAAATGAGTGCTACATGCCAAATCGTGCATGAAAGATATCTGTCAGCTTAGCAAGAGGTTAGCCTATAAACGTTTCACATATACAGAGACCTTAGAATAGGAGGTTTCCTACTCTAAGGGTATGTGCACACAGGACGTTTTTGCTGAGTTTTTCCTGCCTGTGGTTTCTGCAGCAGAAAACCATTGGTTTTATGATAATTTATGGTAATTTGTTCCTGCGGTTTTGATTCCCAGCAAAACCAATGTATTTCACAGAAACGCTGTGCCCACACATTGGTTTTGCAAGTGTCAAGAACTGTCAAATACCTGCGTTTTTGGTGCGGATGGGAAAGAATTGACTTGTTAATTATTTTCCTGCGTTTTTGCTAAAGTCAATGGAAAAAGCGCAGGAAAAACGCAGCTAAAAAAACGCAATACAAACACACATAAAATGCGCAAAAAATGCGCAAAAAACACAGACAAGATCATAGCACTTCTCCTGTCAAGGACTCTAGGATCCTCAGGTTTTGCTGCGTTCAGGACTGCTCAAAAAACGTCCTGTGGGCACATACCCAATTTCAGAGTAGCCCAATCGCACACTACTGCACAAAATGACTCTTCTGCCAGATGAACTCTGATATCCTCATATTACACAAGTGGGGCTGACATTAAGGGTAGAAACTGGGTAATTGCCAAAAGCCATTGCCCCCTTTGGGCCCACCATCGTTTTCAATAAAAATCAAGTTGATAATAGCAGTTGCAGCAGTCTAGGTTCCGATGTTGATATATCCAGAGTTGTGAAGTTAGCATCATGATTTTTTTATATATATACTTTTTAAAATTTGGATGGCCTTTTACGATTGCATTTACAAATTTTGCTGAATCTAGGCAAGCTAGTTTGATAAAAAGTTTGTTGCAGGGAGATACTTGGGAATTGAACCTGTGTTGTTCGACATTCAGCACTGTCCTGAGGCTACGTTGCGTCGGGAGAACACTAGAATCTTCAGTAAGGGGTAAGCTGTTGAGAGAGGGGCTCTCACTCTGAGCACTGGAGTCCAGCACTACTTTGGCCTGGCCAGAGTTGTGATAGTGATAGGCTTCACAGGATAGGAAACTATCACGCTTGGAAGGTAAAGGAATCAGGTAACAGGTAGGTGAATTGGGCAAAAGGGGGGCTAATCTGACCCTGATGCTGGGGTCCCTGGCTCGCCCTGATCTCGGAGGTACCTCTGATGGTGACGAGTTCCGAGCCGCCATCCTGTACCCTAAAACTCCTGATTAGCCCTAGGCTGAGGGCCCCTACTTCCACCCACAGGTCAGGAATCGCAGCTTCTCCCAAGGACAGACTTTAGCCCAGCAGCTAAGCATCAGCACAGCACCAAGACCTAGAGCAAGTAGCTATCAGCAGCACCTGATAGAGGAGAAGGGATGCTATTTAAAGTCAGGGAGAGGGGATTCCAGGTGAGTTACACATTAACTCCAGTGACTACAGTTCTGGAGCACAACACAGGAGGCAAGAACCTTCACAACTATCAACCATGCAGCTCTTAAAGACAAACAACATACACTGCAGCATCCAGCAATGTCAGGGCCATCTAAGCACGTGACAGAACCTTGCAGTTGCTCATGATACCCTTATCTTCCTTTGCAGGGAGCAGATCGTTGTCCTTGGTTGTAGGACCGAGTGCTGTTGACTCAAGGTTGTCGTCTCAAGGATGAAGCGTGTTCATGCTGTCAGGTAATTGCCACTTAGTGTCATTTGACTTCTCCTTTACCCAGTAGTGATATGAGTATTGCAGAAAAGACATTCTGTGATCATTTGATGTGACATGAGTTTTGTCGGAGGAGATCCTGTTTGGTTTCCTCAATTTGTCACTACAGATGTTGCCAATGATGACCCAGTGTAGATTGAGGCACAGAGCAAACTGTGCATCATGTGGTCCGTTGATTAGCTGACGCACCTTATGCAGCCGCAGACTGTCTCTGCCATGGAGAATTAAGCTGTCTACCTTGTTGTCCAGGGCTGTTATCTCATTGGCTATGGCCCTGAGGTGAGGATGATGAAGAGCAGCTCTGGCGTTGGGATTTCTTCCCTGTTGAATGGTATTTGGTTGCACTCCACGTGTGTGGGTAGTGGTATCTCCTTGGCGATCTCAAGAGATGTTATTATGAGGCCACTGGCTCTTCTCCCAGAGGCCTTTGTAACACCACTGCAGGTGCCCAAGGTGTAGGGATAAAGATTTCCCCTTAAGCCGAACAAGTGAAGGAGCCCTGGCCTGGCTAGTGATCTGTTGCTCTAATCATCCAGGCTGACATACACCTTGACTGACTTCTCTGGGTGCCCTTGCCAGGCAAATCTTCGCACAGGACTTGTCTCGAAGATCTTCTCTGCACACTTCGGTGCATGAGGAAGATATATCATGAGATGGTTTGTCGCTTGGCCTGTATTCTCCCCGCCATGGATTACGGTGGCAGATGGTGTAGACGTAGAGCCAGGTTGTGATGGATGGAGCGCTTGTATATGATCCTTGCTGTTGCACTCTAGACACTTGATGGAGATGACACAGTCCTTAGCAAGGTGTTCGGTAAAGGCACAAAACCTGAAGCATACTCTAAACTTCGTTAGAAGCTATTTAGATTCCTGGAGGGGTTTCTTCCTGAAGCTGATGCACTTTTTTAGGGGATGTGGCAGTTTATGAATAGGGCACTGGTGGTTTGGATTTTGCATCTTCTCACCTTCATAGCTTTTGTCTGGCTCTGTTGTCGGTGTAGGCAGAACTTCGATGTTTTTTGCAGACATCTTACTGCTTTGATTTCTGTCGCGAGAGCGTGAACTCTTGTATTTAGGAGATGACACAGAGCTTCTGAGTTCTTCATAGCAGAAGCTGGGGTCAGTTTTGTACTCTGCAATCTCCTTGATAAAGTTGCAGAAGTAGGAGAACAGAAGGAAAGAGACTTGGTATCGTCTTTTGTAATTTGACCTCCATATGGTCCACTTTTCTTGTATGTTGTATGGCAACCTAGCGACAATGGGTTTCACCCCACAAGCGGTGTCCAGCTAGCTGAGGCCAGGTAGATGTGTGTCTGTCTTGGCAAGCTGGAGCTCGGCCAGCAGGTCGTTGAGTTCCTGAAAAATTGGACCGTCCTTGCCGGATATTTTGGTAAAATCCTGTAATTCCTTGAGCAATGCATCTTCTATATCTTCAGCACTGCCGAAACCTTTCTCTAGTCTGTCCCATGTGGCCACGAGACCAGTTGTTGGATCACTGATGTGAACGGATTTGAGTCTCTTGATTCGCTCTGTAGATCGTGGTCCCAGCTAGCTGATCAGCAGGTCCAGCTCTTCAGCAGTAGTAATGCTGAGGAAATTAGTTGAGGTTTTGAAGACACACTTCCACCCTCTGTAGTTTTCGCGTTGGTCATCGAACCTTGTAAGACTGGAATTGGTGGGTTCTCGGCACATCATGTACCTCGCAAAGTCAGACATGTCTGTTCTTTCTGACTTTAGGAGCACACCTGCTGGCTGAGTAGTGCTGTTTTCGTGTTCGTGGCTTCTTGGCACAGAAATATGGGAAGGTATAGCCATTTAGACCATTTTGGTGTATACAGTCT
Source organism: Allobates femoralis (assembly GCA_033576535.1). Lineage (NCBI taxonomy): Eukaryota > Metazoa > Chordata > Amphibia > Anura > Aromobatidae > Allobates > Allobates femoralis. The sequence goes on along the minus strand of JARQOC010000006.1, from coordinate 414,825,680 downwards.
CTGTCGTATGCGGGTTGGAACTAAGCAGTTGTTAGAAGTATAGTGTCTTGCCAACATGTAAGGATGAATGTAGATATTGGCATATGATGTTTCCTGGAGTGCGGTGTCCGGCTGCGTATTGAAACATGAAGGAGGTTTGGACTTAAATGTTGGCGGTGTGTTGGATTGACCTTGAAAACTGACAGATGCAGGCGGATCAGCATCTTGTTGCCTTGGAGAAGTGTCGTAAATGACAGGAACGTTGGTGGTGGTCAGCAGTTCGTCGTTTTGGCTCAGTACATAGTCTCTTGTGTGCTTAAGGGGTCTTCTGTGTTGAGTTCACACAAACTGATGCTACCTCCTTGGCTCCTACCTAGAGGTTGTTCAAAGATCTTTAGCCTTGGCACAGCTGTTGCATGTTCGCATTCCTTCTGTAGGACTTCACTTTCAGCTTTCTAAGTTGCAGATTCAGCAGCTGCACTTGTTTGCATTTCTGCTTTCCTTTGGTCAAAGATGGCTTGTACTTTCATAGTTTCTGCTTCGGCACAGGCTTTAATAAGCTGTTAACTGAGAGTAGAGTACTTCGATGAGCCCGATCTGGAGGAGTGCCTTAAGTACTTAGCAGACTTAGATTTGTGGGATGACACTTCTGAGATCTGCGCGATTTTTGCTTTTGTTTTGTTCACAATGTCGCACATGGTGCAGTCTCGTTCAACATTGAGCTGTTGGAAGTCCTTGGAAGACTGGTATGCAGAGTACAATTGTACCAGGGCTCCCTCTGGTGGTGAATTATGAGCACTGGACATAGATAGAACAGTCACTTGATTCAGTACACTTTGCCACAGGGAAGATATGCTGGAAAGTAATTCACATTGGCATTTTCTAGATTGTCTTTAACCTTCCATGTAGGTTTAGTTAAGCATTTGGATCCTTCACTGCAAGCTGTGTGAGATTCTGTTTATCTTTCTTGTTGTCTCAGGTTAGGTATGGAAATAGCAATCTTCCTGTTTTAGCCATTGTAAACAGGAATGCAAAGGTGAGGGCTGTTCTGCTCCTGGCTGCCGGGGAGATTCACATACAATATTGCATGTTGATAAGCAGATGCACAGAGAATGTCTGCAGACTCTGTGTAAATAGCTGTGCTGTGGCTTTCACAATTAGCTGGAGATGTTCCTTTCTCTGTATTGTAAGCTGTATAATGTTCTTAGTAACAGGCTTCCCTGTTTACTATTCTGACTCCTCAATGCACTGCAATTCTCTAAGTGCCTTAATTATCAATCTCTTAGATAATTGTATGGACTGTGTAAGGGGTACTTCACACACTACAACATCGCTAACGATTTCGCTGAAACGTCACAGGTTTTGTGACGTAACAGCGACCTCTCCAGCGATGTTGTAGTGCGTGACAGGCACCAGCGACCTGGCACCTGCTGTGAGGTCGCTGGTTACTGCAGGTCGCTCAGGACCATTTTTTGGTCCCAAGTCACCCGCTGGTCAGCACACATCGCTGTGTGTGACCGCGAGAGACGAGCGAACCAGCGACCTCAAAGGCTGGTATCCATGATAAACAGTGGGTAACTAAGCAGAGCGCGCTGCTTAGTTACCGCTGTTTATCATGGATACCAGCGTCCTCCCTGCTTAGCGCAGCCTGTAAGCAGAGAGGACGCTGGTAACTATGATAAACTGCGGGTATCTAGGCAGCGCTGCCTAGATACCCGCAGTTTATCATGGTTACCAGCATCCTCCCTACTTACAGGCTGCACTAAGCAGGGAGGACGCTGGTATCCATGATAAACACAGGGTAACTAAGCAGCGCACGCTGCTTAATTACAGCTGTTATCATGGATACCATCGATCTCACGGGTGCTGAGTCGCTGGTGAGTCTGTCTGTTTGACAGCTCACCAGCGACTCCAGAGAGACTTTCCAGCGATCCCAGCCAAGTCGGATTGCTGGTGGGATCGCTGGAAAGTCTCAGTGTGTGAAGGGGCCTTTACTCATACACAGAGCGTCCTCAGATAGTGTCAACTCAGCCACACTGACTTGTAGTAAAGACAAGGAGAAACGGAGCTGTTTTCTTCTGAAATCTTGTTATTAAGGCTGGTTTCACACTTGCTTTTTTGTCTGCATTCGTATGGCATGCAGATGCAAACGCAGCCATATTAATGTGAACGCAGCGGAGAATCTCCGCATGCGTTTACATTAATATGCACCCCGGGCAGCCAATCAGCTGTCTCGGGGGCGGCCGGGAGGAGGAGATCAGCAGCAGAGATCTCCTCCTCCTCCCGGGCAGCTGATCTCCCGTCGGTGTCAGCGGGGAGATACAGCTGATCTGACAGCTGTTCGCTGCTTCAAATCTCCCGCACCGACATCACCTATTCGGTGTCAGCGCGAGAGATTTAAACAGCTGTCAGATCAGCTGTTTCTCCCCGCTGATACCGGCGGGAGAGCAGCGGCGACTTTAGCTGATCTCCCGGTGGCCGCCGCTGATCACCGGCGGCCACCGGGAGATATTTCAATGAGATCCGCAGCATTCTCCTGCGGTGTCATGCGGAGGACACTGCGGATCCATTGACTTCTATGCGTAATTTGTGTGCTTGCGGGCGCTTGCTGATAAACCAAGCGCCCGCGACCGCACAAAAAATGCAACAGGGCTGTGTCCAGAGTGCGCTCGGAGGTGCACAAATTGTGCGCATCCGAGTGCAAACGCAACTGAACACAGCCAAACACAGGCACATGCGTTCCCATGTTAAACATAGGAACGCATGTGCGCAAGAGCTTGGCTGCGTTCGGTGCGCGGCGTTTGCAAACGCCAGTGTGAAACCACCCTAAGTTCAGTGCAAAAGGTGAAAAGAGTAATCCTTACAGGGAATTACATGTGTGATCCAGAAAATTTCTACAACAAACTGAACACTAGGGAAGAAGGGAGGAGCAAACTAACACATCATCAACTACAGAAGAGGCATAGGGACAAACTTCAGGGAACAGGAAGTCTGCCTAGCAACAGAAAAAGAAATGCATACATAGAAGAACACATTACAAGTTGTTCTCATTCGTTGGACACAACATGCTGAGATAATCTTATATATGTGCCCCTGCTATATACTGTTTGATGGCCGTGTCTGACTGTACAGGGACATGGTCTGATCATACCACATCTCCTGGGCTGAGATAATCTTATATATGTGTCACTGCTATGTACTGTGTAATAAATGTGTCTGACTGTACAGGGACATGGTCTGATCATACCACATCTCCTGTTCTGAGATAATCTTAAATATGTGTCCCTACTATGTACTGTGTAATGGCCATGTCTGACCGTAAAGAGACATGGTCTGATCATACCACATCTCCTGTGCTGAGGTAATCTTATATAATGGTGCCTGCTTTGTACTGTGTAATGGATGTGTCTGACTGTACAGGGTTATGGTCTGATCATACCACATCTCCTGGCCAGGGGTGGGTGAAAGAGTATACCATCTTTACAGCACGGGATCACAGCTGATTCTGTGAGGTAAAACATTTCCCTGCCTGTTTTTAAAAAATGTTTTACCTCAAAGAAAGAATTATTTTTTGATCTCATGTTATATTGTCTGTATTCTCTTTTGCTTCCTCCCCTGCCCAGGAGATGTGGTATGATCTGACCATGTCCCTGTACGGTCAGACACATCCATTACACAGTACATAGCAGGGACACATATATAAGATTATCTCAGCACAGGAGATGTGGTATTATCAGACCATGTCCCTGTACGGTCAGACACGTCCATTACACAGTACATAGCAGGGACACATATATAAGATTATCTCAGCACAGGAGATGTGGTATGATCAGACTATGTCCCTGTACAGTCACACACATCCATTACACAGTACATAGCAGAGACACATATATAAGATTATCTCAGAACAGGAGATGTGATATGATCAGACCATGTCCCTGTACGGTCAGACACATCCATTACACAGTACATAGCAGGGACACATATATAAGATTATCTCAGCACAGGAGATGTGGTATGATCAGACCATGTCCCTGTATGATCAGACACATCCATTACACAGTACATTGCAGGGACACATATATAAGATTATCTCCGCACAGGAACATTTTTTTATCACATTTAATTGTGGAACTTATTATTATTGCAAGATAATGAACTTTAAAATGAACTTTGTTCGTGGAAAACCCCTCTAAGTAAAACCATTGGTGTTTCTAGCTTTAGCATGACTACGGGAGCAATAGATGGGGACGGTATAGTTAGTAGCGATAACTGTCTCCTGATAAGGAAACCCCCTTAACCATCACACAATGCTTTGGGGTCTTAGAAAAAAAAGTCAATAGCTCAATTGGAAATAAATTAATTATATCGGAGGTAATAGTGTCTGCACAGTCTCTGCGCTTAGGTAATGTTGCGTACATAAGCCATACATGGCCGCGGCTGGGCCGTGTAATATGCTGTGTCATTATGGGCACTATGTGGCTGTTTTTATGTTGACACTTTTCTAATAAGCTCAGGAGTATTTCTTTTTTATAACAAGCGTGGGCACATTAACCGTGTGCAGATTTACAGCTCGTCAGTGCAGGACCTGGCAGGGAAATGATGGTGATTATCACTCTCCTTGGGAACAGCAGGCCTGCTCCTGGTATACATTACATGCTTGTGTGCAAGTCTATCCTAGTTCCGGATTTTGAGCCCAGCCATGCGATATTACAGCAGCGATGATTCCTCTTTACAAAATGTCTTTGTTTCTGTCTGGAACGAATGGATTGGAGGCAGCAGGCTCATTTGTCATAAAGCTCTGCAGAGGAGAAAGGTGCATCAAGGAGAGAAGGGTGCGAGCGCTGCAACCTCCCGTTATATCATAATGCATTGCCACACGTGTACAAGAAATCTGCAGTGTACTGCAATAATTATTACTATGGATCATATGAAGCAATTAACAAGATTACCCAGAATGGAAAATGTTCTCTTTCTCAAGAACGAAGGTGTTTTTATTATTTTTTTTATTGTACACCTCATTGTCGAGGGTACCGGCCACGGCGGATGACCGAGCTGGCTCTGAGCTGTACAGCCTAATTGTAGTTGTGCTACTCTGAAGTCTATAGCCACTTACAGGTGCATCTCAAAAAGTTAATTTATTTCAGTAATTCAATACATAAAGTGAAACACATATAATATATACAGTCATTACCAGGGGCGTATCTAGGGGGGGGCAGCCGGACCCTTTGCACCGGGCGCCACTCAGTGGGGGCGCCGGTGCCATCATCATGTGCCCAGGCGTCCGGCGGTGGCATTGCAGCGCCACCGCCGGAACTAATCTCCTCCGACCTCGCCGCATATTGTGCAGGGCGGCCGCGGGGCTGTGCGTGCACAATCCTCTTGCTGCTGGTCCGCCCCCTGGCAGTCCCCCCACCCCCAGGCACGTCGCGCTGCGGCTGACGTCACCCGGCGCGCCGCACAGTCTGGGATGGAGAGGAGAAGAACAGAGCCGAGGAGCTGCTGTGTGGCCGGCTGCCTCCTCCTGACTCCTGACTCAGACTGAGTCGTCCGGGTCCGGTCCGTCCTGGCTACGCCTACAAGGCAAGGCAATCTACTCCTAATAAAGTAATGAGGTAATAAAGTAAACTAAGCAGGGGGGGGTGGCTGTCCTGGGCTGGCCCGGCTGAGGTGTATATATGTATACATCAGGCAGGCACACACACTATGAGGTGTATATATCATACTGTATATACACCTCATAGTGTGTGTGCCTGCCTGGTGTATACATATATACACCTCATAGTGTGTGTGCCTGATGTATACATATATATACCTGAGGTATATATATGTATACATCAGACAGGCACACTATGAGGTGTATATATGTATACACCAGGCAGGCACACACACTATGAGGTGTATATACAGTATGATATATACACCTCATAGTGTGTGTGCCTGCCTGATGTATACATATATACACCTCATAGTGTGTGTGCCTGATGTATACATATATATACCTGAGGTATATATATATGTATACATCAGACAGGCACACTATGAGGTATAGTTATGTATACTTCATCAGGCAGGCACACACTATGAGGTGTATATGTATATACCAGACAGGCCCACACTATGAGGTGTATACTGTGTATATGTTAGGGTACTTTCACATCAGCGTTTTATGCCGATCGCGGCAGATGCGGTGAAAAACCCGCATCTGCCGCGATTAACGCATAACCGCTGCACTTGCAGCACAGTTGCGACAAGCCCCATGCAATGTCTATGGGGCTTGTGGTAAGGGTGCAGCAGGTGCAGCAAGTGCGGTTTCGGGGGGGGGGGGGCGCCAAAATAATTCCTTGCCCCGGGTGCCAGAAAACCTAGTTACACCTCTGGTCATTACAAACAGAGGAATCTATTTCAAGAGTTATTTATGTTAATGTTGATGATTATGGCTTACAGCCAATGAAAACCGAAAGGTCATTATCTCAGAAAATTAAAGTATGGAGGATGAAGGGTCTGAGAGATAAAATATTACCTAAATCTGTATCAGAGGCTTCACATTGTGTGGTGGTGAAAGTCACAACCACTATATAAGAATATCACGGCTGCTGCAGTCCTCAACGTGGTGCATATAGAGTAGGGAGGATGAAGGGTTAAAAACCACGCTGCCATATTGCACGAGACATCAAAGGGTGAATATAATATTGATTTATTAGTCAACGAGTTTCAGGGCTCCCTGGCCCCTTCCTCAGGAGAAATCATTATCATATATATTGCCATGTTAAAGGGAGCCCTGAAACACATTGACTAATAAATCAATATTATATTCACCCTTTGATGTCTTGTGGAATACGGCAGCACAGTTTTTCACCCCAAGAGGTAGCATGAGGCAGTGTCTACCACCCACAGAAGTTACTCAGGTAGTGCCAGGATGGCACATCAATGTGAGTTGTGGCAAGAAGGTTAGCTGTGTGTGTCAGCACAGTGTCCAGAGCATGGAGCAGATACCAGGAGACAGGCTAGTACAGGCTAGTACACCAGGAGGTGTGGAGAGGGCTGTAGGAGGGCAACAACCCAACAGCAGAACCTCCATCTCCTCCTTTGTGTAAAGAGGAACAGAGGAAGCAGTGCCAGAGTCCTGCTCACAGATGAGAGCAGATTCACACTGAGCACATGTGACAGATATGACAGAGTCTGGAGATGCCGTGGAAAAGGTTCTGCTGCCAACAACATCTTCCAGCATGACCGGTTTGGTCACCAATGTTGAATCTGCCAATCTTGATGTCCCTAGCAAATGCCAATCATCCTGCACGGTTGGGTTGGGGCCCATAAACCCGAGATAGATGGTGTGGCAGTGAAGATGCTAATCCCTTCACAACTAGGGCTGGCTCCCAGGGTATGATGAAGGAACTAGTAGTAATGATAAGGTGCAAGATAGCAGAAAAATAAGCAGCAGAAAAAAGCATTTTGCTTTACCTTTTACTGAATATGGTCAAGCAGGTCCAGGTATACAAACACCACCAGGCATGTGGCTCGACCATACTGGGAAGAACTACAGGACACTCTGCTGGCTCAGTATTGTAGCCTACCTGCTGACTTGTCATTGATGTAGGTTTCTAGGTGCCTTTTAGCTGTTCTTTACTCCCTCTTGTTGCTGTGGATAACCTCCAGCCAGTCTAGTAGTGCGGATCCTGTGGGTATCCATGCTCCCTTTAGTGCAGTTCCCTGATCCTATAGTACTTCGACTGCCCCAGAAGGTTGCACTTAAGTGGCTAGTGAGGATAAAACCCATTAGCCTTCAGTTTCTGTCACTAGACCTGAAAGTCTAGTAACCTAGGGCCTGGAACCTTGCCTTGCAGCTGGTGACTCACCGTGGCCGTGACTCCGGGGGACAGGCGTTCTCTTCTTCCTCCTTGTCACGGATGGACCGCGCCTGCCGGTAGTGGGGCCCGGTTGTCCAGATCAATAAAAACGTCGTTGAATGAACAGTTTAGGGGTTAAATTGTTTCGTGACGCCACCTATGAGAGTTCCGGTAACTGTACCGGCGCTGCGTGGCCTCCGGGGGATGGAATGCAGCAAGATGGAACGCTCCCCACAGGCTGAGCGGTGATCCCCGGAGCCAGGAGCTGCACAAGATGTTCTGAGGCAGCTGCGGTTACCTTAGTGCGCGGAGACATACAGTTCATAAGAAAGCACGGACACTGGAAGTCTCTGTAACGGGTAGTTTACTGTAACCAGCAGGTGATACATGGCATACAGTTACGGGTAGTGGACCGGGTGGACTCAGCAATGACCATTTTTTCTCAGAGATCCGCGGTGTTCCTCCATTCTAACTACTTGTGTTGCCGTGGTCGCCCAGGAATGCCAGATCGGGTACAAGGAGGCTGCTTCAATGCCCTACCCAGGGTATACATTCTGGGTGTTTTGGGGAGCCTTGAGTCCTTCTTTTGGTGGGTACACCGCTGGCTAGATGACTGTGTGTGGCGGTGGTGGGGTGCTCCTGTGAAGCGATCCCTCCACTCCTCTGGTTCGCATAAAAGTGATGAACGACTCCTAGCTTCGGTACCAACAAACCGGCTGTAGATGGGCACGGGATGTTTTTGGACCCGCATGTAGATGCCCGATGATCGGTTATTAAGGCACCGGGAATAATGGCGCTCAACCGCGGTGATGGCCAGGGGCTGCACGGAACTGTGCAGGCCCCCTCTCCTAGGTTGCAGAGCTTGTTCTTTCGCTCTCTGCAGCAGACTAGACTAGACCTTGTGCAATCAGTTCTCCACTACACACTACCACTACACTCCGCCCACCAGGACCTTATTGGCCCTCTATGCTGATGATGCATGTAGGGTATGGATCTCTGAGTTAACTGTGTGACTGCTGAGTCAGAGAATATTGCTGCTGCTGTTTTGGCTGCAATACCCTCCTGTGACGCACTCGTTGCGGGGCGCCACACTCCTCCTTGGTGAAATACACTTGTCCCCAAGTGTCGCGCTACCCAACATTACCGAGAGATTTTGTATTTTTATAACAGGTCATAAAAGAATACACTTTTATTAATAACAGGTATGCATTTTACTTAGGATGTTGCAAGTAAAGGAAAACAGGTTAACACTTTGCGGACCCGGCGGGCGGTCGGCTGTCCTTAACATAAGTTCAGGCTGTAGCCGCCAAGTCGCGGTGTTGGTGATTAAACAGGAAGAAATCTTTGGCCAGGTTCAAACAGAAAGTCACTTATGAAGGGCACTATTCCGCACCCGTATAGCGAACCACCCATCGTAGCACGCGTGTTGCTCGTAGGTAATATTGTCCCCTCTATACAGGTCACGATCTGGGTGTCCTCTCGGTAAGTGTGACTCTACATCGCGCCTTCCTACAAACACTTCCTTACACACGCCCTCCTCCCTGGCAAAACCCCACCCGGTGGATAGGTTGAAAGTGCTCACCCTACCTTCCTTGCGGAGTTCATCAGGTAGCGGAGGATGGCGGCGAGCTTTGGCACGAGCCTCCATGTTGGCGCATACGAGCCCGCCACTCCTCCCTGCGGATGCGACGTATATCATCGTCAGTGCGGTACGGGGTGTGAATAAAGTCACTGCGACTTGTAGGCTGTGGAACAGTTTGAGCTTGGCGGGCAATCTGGATGGGCACCCGGTTAAACGTCACCGGAGAAGGCGCCGCAGCAGCTCCCAACCAACACACCCGAGCAGGTCGCTCAGTCGAGGGGTTCACGGTATCTCCCCAGGCAAATCCGGTGTAGAGGTCCTCTGCGGTGCTGTGGGTCTCGTCGTCGTCATCATCCTCCTCTCCCTCAACGATCATATCGGGCTGCTCGGAGGGTGGAGATGTTGGATAGAATCCCTCCGTGTAGATGGGCGCCTGTGCTGCAGAATTCTCCTCAGAGTCGTCCTGCAGGGCTTCCAGGCTGCCTGCCTCTTCTTCTGTTACTTCATGTTACCATGGTGAACCCGCGGTCACATGACTGTGACATCACCGCAGGTCCTATAAGGCAGAGGAAGCCCTCTGCTGACACCGGCAGCCTGCAGGAGCCACCGGGAGCCTCCAAGAAGATGGCGGAAGACGGCGGGGGCTCGTGGAGAGGTGAGAATAACATTTTTTTTTCTTTTTTTCACCCCGCAGGGAGCGATTTTATGCCGGAATCGGGTGCCTATTTGGCACCCGATTCCAGGCATCAGAAGGGAGCCGATGCTGTCCGATTTATATCGGACAGCATCGGCTCCCTAAAAATCGTTATGTGAAAGTAGCCTAAGGTGTTATACCATGCTCAGCCAGGACAGGCCCCTGGGGTGTAGAATGATGAAAGTGATGATAGGGGTTGTATTGTATTGAGGAGTATAGCAGAAAAAAAGCACAGAGACAGACTTTTGTTTTTTTTTACCTTTTACTTTGCAATTCCGATCAGCAGTGAGTCCAGGGTTCAGAAGACATTTGGATCTGGCCAGTCTGAGGAGAACTAGGTACCGCTCTGCCAGACGGGTATTAAGCCTACCAGCTGACTTCTCCTTGGGATGAGGTTGTAGGTGCCTGTAGCTTTCCTGTTCCTCTTTAGTTCCCTTCCAGCCAGGCAGGCAACATGGACCCTATGAGCAACTGGATCCACCTCGGCTCTCTAGTCCTTTCTTAATTGTTGTGCCCCGGACAGTTTCATGTAGTGAGGCCACTGTGCCTGAATCCCAATGGCCTCCAGTTTCTGTGGCCAGGAACTGAAATCCCTGGCATTCTGCATGCAGCTTCACATCTTGTCAGTCTCACGGCCTGACACAGACTCTCTAACTCCTGTTGTCACCCCTCGATGCTACCCACTACTGTTAACCTCTCACTCCAACCAGAGTCTGTCACAGCCTTAAACAGGCCTTTTTGTGTCCAGCCCTCTGGTTAGAGTTCAGGCAGTGTGTAAATGCTACGAGAGTCCAGCATAGGATGTGTTAATTCTCCACAGACGTGACATTAGGTCCAATGAACTTTGGCCGGCTTCACACCACTGTGTGCTCAGGTCTGGGGCTGTCTGGTGTAAACCTGACAGCCTCGGACCCGATTTGCAAACAGAACCGGAGGGCAAATATGCCCTCCGGTCCGTTTTGCAGCCGGATTCAACTGATAGCAGCCGCAGCTGCTGAAATTTCAAGATCACGGCTAGCGGGGAGCTAGCCGCGGTTCTGAAATCTCTGCAGGGACAGCTCGTGGTGCTGAAGTTTAGCAGTGCTCGCTGCTAAACGCCAGCACCCGCCCTCCGGTCCCCAGATATGATTTTATGTCGGAACCGGAGCGATTCGGCGCCATAGTCCCCCATGTTAGGGGGCGCCAGATCCAGGAGAATCCAGGAGGATCTGATTTTGAATGCGTGCAACGTTTTTGTGTCCAGGAGAAAAATCTGAATTGTCTCGGATCCTCCCGAACAGATGGAAACCCGATGGCACATAGCTGCCATCTGGCTCCATCCGGCCCCGTAGGAATGCTATGGGGCCGAAATTGGATCCGGGGGTACCCTGGATCCAGAAAGCCGCTGATCTCCTGATGGTAGCGGTGGCATGCGTGGTTCAAATCCCAAGCCAATTTGCGGCCGGACTGCGCCGCTCACTGATTGGTCGCACCCGGCTGGGCGCGACCAATCAGCGACGCAGGATTTCCGTTACAGGCAGACAGAATTAGACAATTATATAGTAGATATGCAATCGGTGATGAAGCCACCACAATTTGTTGTTAATTTTTGGGCAAAAAATATTTTTTGCAGGCTCATAGAAAGGATTTATTCCCCCACCTTTGAGAAAATACATCTGCCGAGTGGTATGATGCCTTTATACCTTAAACCTTTCGTACTATTTAGTAATTCAGTACATAGATTTTGCTGCCTTTGTAATGCTCTATGGTTTTCCTTTTTTGTCCTTTCTTCCTTCCTCCTCTTTTTTTCATTTTTCTTTCTCCTTTCTTCTTCCATTTTCCTTCTCATGGGCCTCCTCTTCTAGTGCTTGTCTCACCATGCAAAAATAAATTTGGGGGCCGAAAATTAACAACAAATCTAGATCAAGTGCGCACTTGAGGGGGCTTCACCACCAATTGTATATAATCTGTATGTTTTGTGTTTCATGTACATTGGATGTGTATATACTTATTTTGTTCTTTGTCTCTATTCTTGTAGCAACTGTTGTGATCAAGGCCATAATTCTTGCCGAAACGCGTATAAACTAAAAAGTTGTCAATTTTTCTGCATCAATAAAAATACATGTACAAAATGCAAGGAATAACCACAAAACTAAAACAATGGACTGACACACCCGTTGGTATATGTGCAATTTGTAGGTGCACATTCACTCACTGTTTGGACACTGAGCTGTTCACACGGTGGTATTGGAATATATAAGAATCTGCATTTTATTACAACTAATAAACTAAATGTAGTTAATTTATCTTATTTTTATCGTTTTACTAGCTGTAGAGCCCGGCATTGCCCAGGCATAGTAACTAACTGATCTTAGTTATAGAACAAACCAGTGATGTCACAATAGAATGTTAGCCTATAACATTCCGAGTCATGTCACTGTGTTTGTGAGATATTTGTGTCTCCTGAGTTCTACGTGTGGATTTGCATTTGATTCATTCTATTGACATATAAACACAACAGATACATACACTCAGCTTTATATATTAGAAATAAGGCACTAGTATATGCTCTGAACCCATTGACTACATTATCAGCATTTCTATATTGCTAAGTCTTCATAATTGTGTTACTAATTATAAATGCTATGTCGGTTTATTCTAAAGGCCCAACATAATATTATTCTTTGCCATATGACTGTTTATATAGATTTGCCCAGAGGAAGAGCATACCATTTTCTTGAAGTTGGTCCTTGAAATCTTTTTTTTCCACTTCCATTTGTGGCCCATGACTGTCCAAGAAGAGGAAACATTGTAACACGCGACAATTCTTTCGAGATATTTATGGTCCTGGAGGGAGAGACATTAGAGGCCAGTGGATCTGTGAACAGAGCCATTGCTTAGGAGAACACTTCCTCTACACTAATTCTCCACTTTGAAGCTGACTGACCGCCTTGCAGTCTAATAATACCACTGTCCCCTTGTTAAAACCTACAGCTCATTGCCACCTTAGGAGATTGCTGTCACTTTGCTTCCCACTTACTGACCCTCAGCTTTGTGTGAATCTCTCCCTGCTGTGTCTGTGCTGACCAAGTGGTCTGATGCTTGGTTTGCTGCAGAACAGGGCACATAGAGGACACACATTTCCCAGGAAATCACCCTGGGCCTTTTTTAGGTTTGCACGTTGACATTGCTGATTTTCCCAGAAAGTTTTGTCAGGAATCGCTAGCTGGTTATATTTATTATCTGCAGGTTCCACGAGCAGAGAGAGTATGCGGATCCTCCTGGGAAGATATGTAATTAGCATATAGCTCTTGGGGCTGTCACACGCTGATGTATTGGTGTGTGGATTGCGGCAATGGCAGCTCAAAGGGAAAAGTTCTTGTTACCTATGTATTGGGGGTGGATCTGCTTTATGTATGTTGCACTGCAGTAAGATTGTGAATTCCTCTGCAGCAGAAATATATCCGATACTGTGCAGCCCTGTGTGCAGAATCCATCTTCTCTCCGCTCAATAAATGCAATCTACTGCTCCTTGTTATCAGCTATTTCGGTCCCTAAAGTAGGTAAAAAATCATCTGAATTTCAACCAGAAAAACTGAGCATCTGTATTCCATCCGTATGTCTGTTCTTTATCTGTATGGCATACGTTTTCATACACAGGGGTCAAAATTAGAGATTAGCACTCAATTTCCTTAATGTCGAGGTCATGCTGTTGCCTATAGGAAAATATCCTAACATAAGTAATCTAGCAGTATTCTAAGCTTAGTTCCTAAACTGAATATATTGTAAAGCACAGAATAAAAATGTAAAGTAGATAAATGAAAAAAAACACTGATCAAAATTAGGCTGGATTCACACCACGGTTTTTGTCTGTCAGGAAGGATCCTGTTTTTTGCCGCTGTCCATGGTGCTGAAGTCTGCTGATGTCTGCTCTGCCACTGTCCATGGTGCTGGATTCACAGACTGTGCATGAAATACTGCTGTCCATGGGGCTGACGTTTGCACGGCAGGATTTCTGAGCATGTTCTGTGCAGACAAATTGGATCCGGGAAACGATCCAATTTTTTCACGGGTCTGGTGCCCATAGACTCCCACGATATAGGTGCCGGATCACCCCGGATCCGGGACTGTCCGATTTTGTCGGATTTTTTCACCGTAGCCCAAAACCGCTGCAGTCTCCGATTTTGTGCAAGGTGAAAAACAAACTGGGGAAAGACTGAACCCAAAGTGTGTAAAGAAGTCAGTGAAAGGTGGTGGAGGATGTGTCATGGTTTGGGGAATATTTTCTGCTGCAGGGGTTGGACCTCTCATACAGCTACATGGCAGAATGAATGCAAGTGCGTATAAGAATCTTCTTCAACAACACATGGTTCCTTACTTGTGTTCAACACTCAATCAGCCAGGAATTTTCATGCAGGACAATGACTCCTGTCACACAGCAAAAGCAGTTCCTTGAAACAGAAAACATTGAAACAGTAAAATGGCCACAACCCATAGTGTGCTGAAGTCATTCAAAGCAAAGGCCTGTACAAAGCAAAGGCCTGTACACTTCCTACTGATTGGTGACTGTTGTAACCTTCACAAAATGTAGTTTTAACCTTTCTCTGTCTACAGTCATTGCTGTTCTCTAATTAAGATCATCCCGTTTTGAGTAAAATAAAGGTTTTAAGTTGATAAACTTTGGTTATTTCGTAAACCACTGTTCTAGTGGCATGGTGCACCCCTTACACAAAAACCACCAAATGTTCATCAATGTAGATTACATTCTGTCTGAAAAAATCAAGTGATCATACATTGTTCTGTAATTTTGATCGAAAGTGTACATAAGCAGTAATACAAAACCAAATTCAGCTTCCCACATTAATAATTGCAATGTGGATGTTATACAGATAACTCGCATGAGATCCAATTATTTTGCGCACCTCTCAACTTTAGTAGGTGAGGCTCATCTCATATACGAAGAGTATAGCATATGCTGTGATTTTTTACATGGATATGTGGCGCTCCCAAATGCAGGCGTCACAGAGGGGTACTACACCCGTAAAAGAGGTGTAAATACTCCAGCTGCAGGTGAACCCTAGGATGGTGGGTGGGACCAATTCCCAGCACTCCCACATTAGGTTAGGATGGGAGGTTACCCGGGAGGGGATATAATCACCCTAGAGGGATCAAGGAGGTCTTTGCTCCGAGGTCTTTGGGCCTTAGGTCTCTTGGCTGAGGGACCAGGAGGAGATGGAGGAAGAGGAAAGGTTTTAGGAAGACTGAGCTTAGTGGAACGAGACAGAAGGTCAAACTGGGGCGGTTTCAAGCCGAACCAGAGGGAAGAAGAAGGGACCTTGAGGAGGTCCTGAAAGAGGGCACCCGACAGGAGAAGACGGGCCCTAGAGAGAAAGGAAGATCCTCAGAGTGGAGCATCCATACTCCAGGGATACCAAGGTCCACCAGAGTTTAGCTTTGCAGTCGGCAACCGGCTGCTGTGGCTCGTTTATCAGCCGCAGCACCCTGCCATCGGAGCGGTCTGCCTGCACCAATAAGGGCACCAATAGAGGAGTTTCCAGTCTATCACGAGAAAAAAAAAAAAAAAAATGTTTTGAATCATTTGATGCCATTCACCGCAGAGATGAAGCTCTCTGCCATCCGGCTCCATCCGACATCATAGGCTACTATGGGGCCAAAAACCGGTCCGGGGCTGTCTGGTTTACACCGGACAGCCCCGGACCGGGACCTTGCCGTGGTGTGAAGCCAGCCTAAGTCTATAGAGACAGACTGATCAAGTAGCATAAGATTTTCACCAGATTAAAAAGCTGGACAAAAAAATGCAAGTGTGAAACCACCCTAAGGGGCTGTGATGGCCATCATACTATATATATGCGAGCAGTGGGGCAAACAATTCTATATATAGGAGTTGTGAAGGCCATCATACTGTAAAGTATACAGGGAGCTGTGGGAAATCATACTGTATATAGGGACTTGTAAACCATCATCATATCTATAGGGTACAGTCAGGACCATCATACTATATATATGGGAGCTATGAGCCATAATAATGTATATAGGGAGCTGTGGGGCACTTCGATTTATTTTGTTTTACATAGGAGAATTATTTGTATTGATTTGGGCACTCTGGGCGTATTATTACATTAGGGGAACTTAGGTCATTGTTACATTAAAGGGATATTCATGGGTATTTATTGCTCGAAGGGGCATTTGAGGCATTATGACCTAATAAAAGGAGCATGGGTGGTCTTATTACCTTCTAGGTAGAACAGTGAAGGCAATAATACTTTCTATGGGACACTATTATTTTTAGAGGCACTCTAGCACACTTTCAGTGTTGTTTTTTTGTGGGAGGGGTAATCACAGCAATGACTCAATTTTTGAAATATGAGGGTCCCTGTAGCACACCACAGGTGCACGCAGGATCAAGTGTTATTATAGGTTAAGAAGAGGTAGGGCAGATGCTAGAAATGTGAGGAGTCAAGTCCGTCTTTTGTATCATTACTGCAGACAGGTTTTGGCTAGAAGAAGTTGTCATGTCAGTGAAGTGATGGCTGGGAGACCACCAAGGTGCAGTGTGAATTATGGTACACAAAATGAGGTGCAAATAAGAAAGGGTAAATTTTATTAACAGCCTGAGAATGGGGTGGGTAAGCAGGTTCAAAAAGGGGTATGCAGTGGCAAAAAATTATTTAACAAGGTTTTGTCTTCTCAAGCTGGGCCGCTCAATAGCATGGTATTCCAACTATTACAGGATCGATATCACACAGGAAAATCCAAACAACAGAGAAATATAATGCTACTCTACTTAAATCCTCACTGGCCTCAGCTAAACAGGCCACACGGCTGCCGTATTCTGACTATTGAGGCATACACTATGCCCTAACGGGTGCACACTCAGAGACAAACTCACGGTGATGTTGGGAACGCGAGTACAGTCCCGGGGGCCCTCAACAGTCTTGTTCAGTGGTGCGCACTTCTCCTTGCTGGATCGGTGAGACATAGTCTTCCTCTTGCTTCACGGTCCTTGAGGTCCTCCTGGCGTCTGTAAGACCCGTTTTTGGTCCTATGCAGGACCACCAACTCCTTGTGGCTCCTCAGTACAGCACACTACAGTCCCCTTTGCAACAAACGCAGAGCCTGCACAGTAACTCTAGCCCATCAATACATGCAGGCAGTGTGACCTTTCACACCCATGGACAAGCTTTTCTTTTAGCAGCACAGATCTTTGCTGGTACAGGCTGATCTGTCGTCGTAGAAGCCTTGGCTGTCCATTAGCACAGTTTTTGAAGGGGGGAGAAGAACATTCAACCACACAACACGCGGGGGACACTGTTTCTTAAAGTGGCAGCGTCCTTCTTACCATCCATAACAGTGACACCCCCTACATTGGTCTCGGCAAATGGAACCCCACCCCTCCCAGAATACTTACCCCAATCAGAAAGAATACCCCTGTAAATCACTATACTGTATATATCAGTACTGTAATCACTTATATGGTTGGCAAGACTAATATCTACTACTATATGGGTGAAATCATTTTGATAGGTTATTTACTTTTAATTAAGAACAGTTTGCTGTAATTAAATCTTTATGTAGTGGAAGGCCTATGGTGGTACTATTGGTAATATTGATGTTTGTATAGTGGGTGGGAGATTGTATGGGGGAGATGCACTTTGGGGCTTGGTCCCTTGAACTTTTTAAGCCCTATCAGTGCCCCTGATTTTAGAATGAGTCATAACTATCAGCATATGCAATGTATCCATGAAATAACAGCCAAGGAATATTGCAGTAGACCACTGTATTGTACTTTTTTAGTCTTGATGACCTTAGAATCACATGAGGTCATCAATTTTTGCAGCTAAGTCTCTGGATGTGGTAAGAGCTGCAGGCTATAGACATTTATTGTGTCAACTCAGTGTATTATTTGACTCAATAGTAATTGCTATCAGTAAGCATAGAAATCTAACATGGAATAAGAGGTCTCCATCACTTTACCAACTTATCATGTTTCATAATTTTTTTTCTTGTTCCTTATTTGTGCCTGTTTAAGGATCTGTTACCTGGTTTCCCTTTTATTCCTTTTCATTTCACACCTATTTGTCATGGTCCATCGCAGATGTCCCAAACTGTACTCAAAAGATTCATAGGAAAACATGAGTATGTCATGTTCGGGTCAGGAGATCCCATGGATGTCCATGCATTGCAGACCTCAACACGTCAGAGACTAGGTACAGACAACCTTTTTGTTTTCTTACCGGAATTAACCAAAGTGTGATCAGTGTGAGCATATTGTGACCCGATTTTCTCAGATATAGTGTTTAGTCTTGTATTTAGGGCAAAAATAAATAATTAAAAACATTTTTTACAAGGTGTGCCCCTATTTTTGATTGCCAGCTACAGCAAAGCCGATGGCTAGAGCCTGGTGACCACGGCTGGCGGCTCTTCCTTCGCTAGTAATCCAAAACAGAGGTCAGCCTAGGCTTTATTTTTTAGTTATTTATTTATAAGTAATTAAAAAAAAAACATGAGGTCCCCCCCTTCCATTTTGGAAAACCAGCCAAGGTAAAGCTGACAGCTGGGGTCTAATATTCTCAGGATGTGAAGGGCCATCTTTAATGGGCTCTCCAGACCCTAAAGATAGCAAGCCACAGCCACCCCAGAACTGGCACCTCTATAAGACGCACCCATCCTAGCACTTTGCCCAGGCTCTTCCCGCTGCCCTGATGTTGTAGGCAAATGAGGGAATAGAAGGGGTTAATGACAGCTGAGTATTGACAGCTGTCATCAAGCCCTAGATTGATAATCTCAGGAATCTATGACACCCATACATCACCATCTAGTTTGACCATAGTGTGATCAGTGTGAGCATATTGTGATCTGATTTTCTGAGATGTGGAGAATATAGAAAGAAAATGTCTCTACCTTCTCCATTCTGTCTGTCTGTGAAAATCCATTCGCACTTGGATCTCATTCGAGTTGTGTCCGAGTCTTACCACAGAATTATTGACATGCATGGCCAAGTGTAATATGATTTATGGAGACAACTCAGACATGCAGCATTTCCCATCCACCTCCCCACCCCCTATGTGCACAGCAGCCCTTTAAAATTACATTGGCCTAAGTGCGATCTGGTGTTTTGTGTGGTTGAATTTAGACCAAAAATACATTCATCTTAACTCTGAGCTATTGAACCTGTTTGCTGCGCAATCGAGACTTTTTTCCTCCTTTCAGAATTATTAGTGATGACGTTTTTTTTCTATAGTTTGACAGAACAATGACCTTCACCTATCCACTAATGACGTCATATGTCACTGTGTCTGATGATGACAGGATATATAGATATAGTCATTTGTACAGGAAGACAGCGATATCTCCAAAATGTTATTTGCCTCATTCAGATGTCTTTTTTCTTTTTTTTGTGTGTACAAAACAAACAGACCATTTTTCATCATTGTGCTATATCCAATTTTCATCCATTTCTGTTTTGTTTCCCCTTTGGAAAAAGAGGATAAAAAAATTCTTGCAAAGCACCGAACAGAACCTGACAGCAGAAAACCGTGGTGTGAAGCCGGTCTAAGACAAAACCAGGAGTGAAGCAATCAGAGGAAAAGTATAAGAGTAAGTGCACGCGATCCGGAGTCCTAGACGCAGGAAGGAAGGAAGCCATGGGTGAACACAGGGTGAGTGCAGCTGCACTGTGCCCATGATCTGCGGCGGGTGCAGCGCAGCTTCTCCTTGCATTCACCCACAGGAGATCGCTTCTGACTCTGCTACAATAAATTAACATGCTGTAGAGAAGTGGAAGCCTGG
Source organism: Allobates femoralis (assembly GCA_033576535.1). NCBI lineage: Eukaryota > Metazoa > Chordata > Amphibia > Anura > Aromobatidae > Allobates > Allobates femoralis. Next base: position 414,805,786 of record JARQOC010000006.1, on the reverse strand, counting down.
CAACCCACACCACAGGTGAAATAAGCTTTGCGGAGGTGGGCAGAAAATCTCCCTAAGTCTGGAAACACACTATCCTACTTACCTGCGAGTCTCTCGAATGAGACTCGGATCAGTGACCCTGAACGCCTCTCCTTCTCTGGACTGGAGTGTCAGCTGCTTGTGTTTTGTGCAGCATCACACTCCCGTCCAGAGAAGGAGAGGCCATTCAGGGTCACTGATCCGAGTCTTGTCCGAAAGACACGCATGTAAGTAGGATAGTGTGCTTCCACCCTAAGGCTGGAAACACACTGTCCGAATGACAGGTGAGTTACTCGCTCGAGTTTGGGATCATTCACCCGGGATGGCCTCCCCCTCTCTGGACTGGAGCAGTGAAGCTACATAGAATAACATACCACTGACAGTATCCCGTCCAAAGAGGCAGGGGTCGTGCCGGGTGAATGATCCGAGACTCGTGCGAGTAACTCGCATGTCACTCAGACAGTGTGTTTCCAGCCTAAGAAGAAACTCCTAGAAATCCTATCCACTGTGCTTGGACTGCTTAACGCAGCATTATGTACGATGCATAAACACTCTGCATCCATAATGCTGCAAACCCTGATCATGTGCACATACCCTATCAACATGTGTAATCAAATAAAACATGGGGTTGTGCTCACAACAATGTTAAACTATAAAACAATGCCCATCTGTGAGTTTTTCCTCAGCAAGAAACAAGCTGAGGAAAAAAATTGCAACTTACTGCCTATGGCAGTGTATCTCGCTGGTGATTCTCCAATGCAAGGCAATGGATGCAAGAGAGAAAGGGACAGCACACGGACGGTACACAGAATGCTTTTTCTACATGCTTTAAAAAGCTAGGATATATGTCAAACAACTAAATAATGTTCCCTTTCCTATATATTTAGTTTCTTTCATGTGGCACTAAAGGGTGTTTAGCCTTATATTTAGGGCAAGAATAATTAATTAAAAAAAATATATATGGTATCCCCCTATTTTTGATCACCTGCCGATGGCTGGAGCCTGCTGACCACAGCTGGAGGCTTTTCCTTGGCTGGTAATCCAAAACAGAGGTCACTTCAAGCTTTATTTCTTAATCATTTAATTATAATTAAATAATTTAAAAAAACTTGTGGTAACCCCCATTTTGGAAAACCAGCCACGTTAAAGCCAACAGCTTTGGGGTCTGGTATTCTCTGGGTGTGAAAGGCCATCTTTAATGGGTCTCCACACTCTAAACCTGGAAGCTATAGCTACCCCAGAACTGGCGCCTCCATAAGATGTACCAATCTCAGCCCTTTGCCCTGTCTCTTCCCACTGCCCTGGTGCCAGTGATAGTAGGGGTTAATGACAGCTGAGTATTGACAGCTGTCATTAAGCCCTAGATTGATAATGTTCAGGTATCTATGACACGCATACATTAGCAATATAGTAAGAAAATAGTTAAAAAAACACACACAGATAAACTCTTTTGTTAAAAAATTAAACACACATTAAGCTAAAACCTGGAGTGGAACACTCAGAGATGATGTATAATAGAAACATATCACCACTTCTGTATTTTGCCTTATAAATACTGAGGTAAAAAACCTCACCAAATACTCAACGTGTGCACAAGTCCTTCGTGTAAAGGAGTCACTGCAATATCATTTTGCTTATTTCCTAAAGCCGGAGACACACAGAGCGAGACCCATGCGAGATACTAGCATGAGTCTTGCATGACTCACCCGGAACAGCCACCCTCTCTTTGGACAGGAGTGTGGAGCTGCATGTGTTTCTATGCAGCTGACATACTCCTGTCCGGAGAGATGGTGGCCATTCCAGGTAAGGCATGAGACACATGAGTATCTTGCATGTGTCTCGCTCAGTGTGTTTCCAGTCTAATATGGATCCTCAAGACATTGCTGGATGCCTCCACTACCTCAACTGCTAAGGCTGATGAGACAATAAATAAGGCCTCTGTTAGACATACGTTGTTTGCAAACCTATTGGAATATATGAAAAAGGTTTCACAAACGTATCTGTGGCACCCCAGGGTCCGGTTGCCACAGATACACCTGGGGCAGAGAAGGATCTCCACATCAGGAAATCCCACAAACAACACCTTCCATTCTAGACCTGAAGGGGGAGCTCTAAAAACCGAGTTCAGGCAAGGTCCCCTATAAATTCAGGCTTGAAGGCGGAGCCAGTTAGTGCAGTTCCAGGGAGAGCTGTGAAGACATCCTGGTGACGGAGCTGTGCTAAGCCCGTGCTAGAGGGAAGCCTAGCCAGTGTAAGGGACCCAAGAGTGAGGGTCGGAGGCAAGGATGAGTCATGAGGGGGAGTGGAGCCATACCGGTTTGCCCCTAAGAAACAGTGCAAAAACCCCTGACACCAGCGTCCGAGACTGTGAGGGAACTAACCGCCCAGCAGTAAAGACCAGAGGCCAGGAAAAATCCAGATCTCCTGGCCACAGCAACACTTGAAGGCAAAGCCACAGCACAGAGCTCATGGACCGCAGTGGATTTAGTGGTGCCCTGCAAAAGAGCTCCCACTGCCTGCCATACAGGTGAAGACAGTAAGAGAGGGTCAGGGCCTAGCTTCATGCAGCCTAGGACCAGAACAGACACAGCACCACAGGGAGGCCTCACAACTCGCCGGGTGTGGAGATCCTGAACTGCTTCCAAACTACCCGGGCCTGTAACATAAGAGACGGTACCCTGGACTATACGTGCAACATCAGTAAAGGTACGGAAACATCATACGTGTCTGTGACTTTCATTGCGGCCCCTGATACTGCTCCCTCCATAGACTGTCCTGCAACTCCTATCTTACACAACTGTCCCGGGGATCCCGCTCTACCTACGGGGAGCGTAACCATCTGGCTGCCCTACCATGACCCCGGAGGTCTGACCCACAGCTCCGGTTACGATACCGGAACCGTAGGTGGCGTCAGAAACTATTTTTATTATTTTCACTGACTCTTTTCAGCGACCACCAGGGTCACGGGATCGGGCACATGCCCCGTGGACATCCCTCGTGAACCAACGCCCGGAACCGAGTACCCCACGGCCCTGGGGCGAGTCATATCCATGTTTGTTTTTCGATGTATAGAATACGTACACATTATAGTCTGTGCTTTTCACATATACGGGGGGCTGGGGGGGGAAGGGGGTGAAGGGATGGAGGACCAAGTGGTCCACCCAAAACAAAAAAACACACCAACACGTTCCTTTTTGATCTGAGTCAGAGACCAAACTGAAATTCCATGGGTCCGAGAGACAGACAGCACATGGATGACACACTCCTAGCTCACGAGTGCAGGAGCTGCCTGCTATTTACACGCACTAGCTTGTCCTGTAAATTGGCCACAAAATTGTTCACGTTGCGATTTTTTTTCAACGCAGTCCATTGGTCTGTGTGCAAAATCATCCATGTGCACAGGCAGATTTGCTATAACGGTGTGTGTGCTCGCCGTGTGTGCTATGGACCCACATGAAGAATGAATGCACGCAGTATAGTCATAATATGAGTGCAACAAGAAGGTGACAGTATATGTGGGCACTTGGCAGTTGTGGACCTGTTGAAGCTCATACGTGCGAAACAGCTGTTCTCTATACACCTGCTTGTCCTCTCCCCCAAACTGGAGTAGTGCACCAGCTTTTACCTGTTTGAAATAAAGTAGGAGTTTTACTTCCCCAGAGTGTGCCGCAGTCTTCTTCAGAATCGGATGGTTATAGTATCATCCTATTAGTGCAATATTTAGGCAGGAGCTACACAGCGGCATGCGTCGCGCCATAGCAAATCTTGGACATGTTGCACAACCAAAAATATTACCCAAAATATCTATGCAAACTGTTAGGTCGGCTTCACATCATGGAATTTGCCCCCCATGTCTCTCTATGGGGACAGATGGCTGTTATTTGCCATCCAGTTTGGGGCTTTTCCAGGAAGATCCAGTTTTGTCTGATTTTTGCAGCATACACAAAACTAGAGTCTGCATCATTTTTTGTGTCCGATGCAAAAATCGCACAAAACCAGATCCTCCTGGATCCAGCACCCATAGCGTGGGAGTCTAAGGGCGCCGGATCACAGAAGATTGTGCCAGTTCCCGGATGCCTGTTGCTGAAAGAGCGGCGGATGAATTTCAGCATCTGGAGAGCTCCATGGCTGAAATTTCAGCACCACGGCCAGCTCACCTGTAGCCTGGACAGCGGCACAAACGAAGTCTGCAAAAAGCAGATTTGCCCTCTGGTTCTGCTCATCCATGGCTGTCAGGTTCTGTCTGGTGCATCCTGCAAAACGCAGAATAGAACCTGACAGTCAAAAATCGTGGTGTGAAGCCGGCCTCATTTGCAAGTCGCTGTCGCATATGACTTACATTGAAGCCTATGCAAAGTATGTAGTGTGCGACGTGCAACCAGTGCCAGAAAATCCAATATGTTAGTTTAAGGGTAAGTGCAGAATGAGCATTTGAGTCAGTCGACAGGGTAGGGGGTACTCGCATACTGGGACAGGTGGTTACTTCGATGGGGGATTACGGCTGGTTGGTTCCCGTTTCCGTGCTTTGAAAATTCAATGGCAGGGATGGGGGTGATGATGATGGGGAATGATAACGTGACGCCACCTGTGGTACCTGGTAATGGTTATCAGCGCTGCGGCCGGCCGCTTAGGTGATGGAGGTGCAGCTCAGAGTAGTACAGCTCCCCACAGGTAGAGCTTTATCTCAGGGCAGCGGGGTGGATGAGGGGAGCCGTTGTCCTCACCTCTTTTATGCTGTTGAAGCCCTCGGGGCGGTGGAGGAAAGGAGCACAGACACCACTTCAACTCAAACATTTCTTTACTGGTATCGGCAGATGTTGAAGTACACAGTACAGTCTGGATTAGCGGGGACGTAGCCACAGATTTTGAGGTAATTTTGCAGAGTCTGTCGGTGGTACCTTTTTAATAGCTTTCTGGGTCTGGGTTCCTCTTTAACTCTCTTTAACCACACTGAAGAGCCCTTTCGCCAGTCCCCTGGTCTGTTACTGTTAGGTACAGTCGGTTCCTTACTGGTATGGACGGGAGCGACAACAAGCTAATCCTCCCACCACCGGAATTCGGTACTTTCCCTAAAGTGTCCTGGACCCAATTTGGGACAGAGGTAGGGATTCAGTCCGTGGCGCTATGGCTTCCTTATGTCGGTCCCACAGCTTGTCGGTTTGCAGTGAGGGATAGACCACCTTACTGCCTTGGCTCCGGTATGCCGGTGACGACCCCGGACTCCCCAGCTGGCTCCAACCGGTCCTGGATTGTCCCCTTCGGTGTCTGGGTCTCCTCTCTCCAAAGAGGTGCCCTCCTGTCGCGGACGCAGTCTTCTGATATCCGCCCTTGCTGCTTCCTCAGCACCGTCCTTCTTCTGACTAACTGTCCCTCTAAGTCTTTCGCTCTACTCTAGGCTCCACCCCCCTGGACTTACTGAATATATGGTCTCCTATCCTGAGGTGGCCTAGTGTATGGGCGCTTATATCAGACTCTGTGAGAAACCCCATATCCCTGACTACAGAGGCACTACACCTTCTGTTTGGGGTGCAGTACCTCCCTGTGGCACCTTCCCATAGAGGCGCCACACATTTGTGCTCAGTATTTTGTTGAAAACACAGCACCAAAAACGGATCAGAAATGTCCATTGTGAACAAGGCCTAATCAATATTCTAGATCTAGCAGATCCACTACTTGGTCTGAACATTATTTTTTAACCATCGGATGGAAAGATATAGCAATTTTATATATCTGGAAGCCGTCGTGCACCTTTTGCAGACAGACGGCGCCCACTCTGTTGCAGGGTTCTCCTATTATCAGAGCTTCCGTTACATATAATCCATTGTTACATTATGTTCCATCAGATAATTGTTACCAGGTGGAGAAGCTCCTGTATATAGTGAGGGAGGTGGATATATATGGTAATGAGAGAAGACTGCCACCTGCTGGAGAAAGAGTGTGCTGCACTAGAGCTCAGCTGTGGGGAAGAGAATGGGGGATGTAGTGATTTAATGGATCCCATAGCTCAGTGCACATAAAGGACTACTGCGCTGTACACATGAAAGCAGACATTACCATAGCCTGTCTGGAAGATTTATCATAGTCCCGGCATGTACACCTGTCATCTGTCTGGTTAATAACATCTCTGGAGAGAACCAAATGAAGCCAGTCTATATTCCTCAGAGCAGGCCCATAATGTAATAATCTGGAGCACAAATCATTTCCTTTCCTGGTGCAGACATTCATCAGATGCCGGGATCTATATTATTTCTATATACCATGTGTTTCCCAGAGAACGTGTAGGTGCACAAAACAACGCAATTATAAAAACAGGGGCACCGCAAGGTAACCATTGCCAAAAGTGTCCATGATGACGGCCTAGGCGTGATTCTCCAGTCATTTTCCAGTTCAGTTATAATGGGATTAATTACATTGTGTTATAATGTGTGACATGTCATATAGATAATTAAACTCAGGTTAATTCTGTTTATGGGAAATGTGTAGAAGACGTGAAAATTGGATCCATGAATTTGGAATTCATGATGATGGAACGAGGAAAGTATTTGCTATATACGTGTCTATAATATTCTTATTTGTAGTTGTTACTATGGTGCTTTTGACTTCCAGTGCTGCATCTGAGCTAGTGGCTACAGCTGTATCCAGATGGTGGTAGCAGCATGGGTGCATTGGCATCGCCAGTGGCATCACTCGGTGTTGGGAACCTCTTTAAGGACTTGATCACGCTAGTGTGGCGCTCTGTGACAGGTAAACCACAGAACCTACTAATTCAGTAAGAGATTCCCACATCTGGTACCTCACATACACCCAACACCTTCCACTCCAGGCCTGTAGGGGGAGCTCCACTGGTTGCTGTTAAGCCAGATCCTCTTTAAATACAGATGCTGAGGGCCAGAGTGTGCAGTCACTAGAAGAACTGTGAAGATCAGCTCAGGGCTAGTGAGCAAAGACTGATTACCGGAGTCGTGCTAGGCCTGACACCAGTGCACCACCAGAGCCAGTGTGAGGGTCCAGAGAGTGAGGGCCGAATGCAGAGACGAGGAACACTACAGAGGGGGCAGAGGAGCCATATCGGCTCACTCCAGGAGAATACCGGACACTGGAGTCCGAGTCTTCAACAGGGTAAGAGAACAGCCCAGCAGAGAATCCAGAACACTGCGGAGGCTTAGCCACATTTGAGAGCCAGGGACTGCAGGAGAGATAGCGGTAGCCCAACAGAGAGCCCTCAGTGCAGCAACACAGGTGAGGAGAAACAGGAAGTCAGGCCTGGTTTCATGCCAGCCAGGCTTCGGGACAAGGAACAGAACAAGGAGGCCTATACCCTGCTCGGTGTGGAAATCCTAAGATGTAGCCTTCAACCCAGAGAGTGCATCTGCAAGAACATCAGTAAAAGGTACAGAAAAATACTTATTTGTGTGCGTGTCCCTTCTTCAAACTGTCCCACACCACCAACAATTGTGCTACCCTATTCCACCATCCTACCCTTACAGCCCCGGAGAACCCATTCTTCCTGTAGAGAGCCACAACACCTTGCTGCCGCCCATCACCCCGGAGGTCCAGGCAGCGCCGGTGCCATCACCGGACCTACAGGTGGCGTCATGACTGACAATAACGTAAGTCGCTGTAAATACTCCCCTTTTCATTGTCACCCAAGGGCACAGGCTCAGGCACGGACAACCATGACATCGCTACACTCGACCACCCGAGGCCTGAGTACCCAGTCCCTTGTGGCACCAGACGTCAATTTGCCACAGTGTCATCACTGCCCCTGGGTAGTGGTGTCACCAGAGAGCAGCAAAGGGTATTCTCATCAGGCTACACACACACACAACACCAACACCTCCAGGCCAGAAGGGGGAGACCAAGCCTGGGTTCAGGGTGAGCTCCCCTATATATTCTGGTCTGGAGAGGAGAGAGTTCAGTGCAGTACAGAGCAGTACTGTGAAGAGTTCAGTTCCTGCGAGGACTGTGAAGCAGACCTGGGTGTAAAGGAGCTGTGCTAAGCTCATCACAAGGTCCACTGACTAACACCAGGCCTAAGGCTAGAGTCTGAAAAAAGGAGAGGAAGAAACACACCGGGAGGCTGAGCAGCATCGTGCCTTCCCCAAAGAACAAGCACATAGAACGGACACCGGAGTCCGAAACTGTGCAGGGTCACACATCCCAGCAGTCAATACCGGAAGGTTGGGGTTCCAAATTCTCAGCCACACTGTACCAAAAACACAGCAATGCATAGACTCCAGCAACACTGACACCCAGGTACAGGGTAGAGAAAGTGAAGGACTCGAGTTGCCTGTTATACTGTTACCCCGCAGGAGGAGACAGGGCCGGCAGCCTAGCTTAAGCACCTGCAGAAGCCAAATTACAAGCGCAGCAAAGGAGCCAAAGACCCAGCCGGGTGAGAATAACCCCAAGTTGCTCTCCAGACTCCGTGGACAGCTTTTACCATCTGCTCAAGGAAAAGGGACTGAGAAAACTACAACAGTGAGTCTGCCTGTTAATTGCGCCTGTTGCCTATAATCCACAGCAGAGAATGCCACCTGCAGAGCCACCAACTACCAGGACAACAAGCACTGCTGGAAAAGCTGCAGCGACAAAGTAAGTGAACTGCATCGAAAACACCCCCTACCAGGCTCATCTATTACTACAACACCTGCCCTGAGGACCCTCAGCCCTACCCGAGGAGGGCTTACCATCCATGCTGCCCCAAGTCACCGTCCCCAGCAGGAATACAGCAGCGATGGTTCTACTAACCACATACCCCAGGTGGCGTCACAACAAATCTCCCTGTAAATACTCCCTTTACTTGCCGCATCTGGGATGACGGGACCGGCCTGGCACCCAGACATCCCCCGTGAGACAGTATAGACCTTGTCCCTAGTGTGCGACACTAGCGTATAACTCCAATGTGAAATTATGGGGCAGGTGCCAACCAGCATTTTTTTTCTCATGCCGAGCTGGTATGAGAAAAAAGGCACTGAATACTGCAATTGGCTGCATATATTGGATGGCGCACACACTCATTCAAACCTATGGGTGCATTGAAAACATTGGACTACACTCGAATATCATCCGGCCGAGTGCAGTCAGAAGAATGTTGACAGACAATGGAGAAGATGGAGAGAATAGGTTCTATCTCTTTTGTGCACTTGTGATCTGATTCTCACATGGAACAGAATTGGATGACAGTAAAATGACGCTCGGCTTAGACTCATAGCAGAATTTCAGCGTCATTTGCATAATGCATCACATTCTCTCGGAAGAGAGAATAAATGCTAGTGTGGGCTATATCTAGCTTTCTTAGATTTTCTACCATCCTTGTAAGGAGTCTGAGGCTGGTGTTGTAAAGGAGTTTTAAGAAAAAATTTAGTTTGATTTGATATTAGTTTAACTAACGCTATATTTTTTCTGAATATAGTGTATAGGGACTTGTAAGCGTGATGATCCTTGACGCAGATTACGAGTTTATGTATTTTGGCCAAAATAATCCACCAATACCTCACATTATCATGCATGAATTTTTGGCACTTTTTTAGCTTTATGCAGGACACAGTGGGACCCCTTGGGGTGTCCATCCGGTGTGTTGCATGTATATAGTGCTGGGCCGCCCACCTTATCTAATAGTATGGGCGTGACCAATAGGCTGTAGACAGACACTTTGCATCATACCTTCATGTGTGACTGATGTGGCGCCCTGCTCACGCAAGTAACCACAGATCTCTCTAATGCACAGCTGGGTTTCTTTCCACAGCAGGTATCAACACCTTCCACCCCGGCACAGTAGGGGGAGCACCACTTGCTGCCCTTAGGCAAGATCCCCTATAAATACTGCTGCTGGGGGAGGAGTTAGTTAAGAGTGTGCAGACGCTAGGAGAGCTGCGAAGACGTCCTGGTAGTCAGCGCTGTGATTAGACCCGAGCCAGTGACCCGGAGTGACCCTTCAGCGTCCTGCCAGCCTAAGTGGGACTGAAGGCAAGGAGTTTAGGACAGAAAAGGGAGCAAAGAACTTGAAGAGTTCGTCCCAGGAGAGACACCGGATATTGGGGATCCGCACCTGTGGGACACTATAGGACCACAGAAAGCCCTGTTGCACCGTGGAGGCCTCGGCTACCCGGTATCCCCTGTGAGTCAAGAGAGGGAGCCGGACACAGCAGTGCAGAGCTGCAGTGATCAGGAGAAGGTATCCCGAAGACCGCACAGGAGGAGAGGAAGACACTACAGTCAGGAAGAGAGAGGAGGCAAGTCAGGCTGCAAGCAGGCTGTGCTTCAGACAAATACCACAGAGCAGAGGAGGCCTTATACCCACTTGCTGTGGGGACCCACTGTGCAACCTGTCCACCCATCAGTGCCTTGGATCATTTTACCTGTTTAACAACAATAAAAGGTAAAAGAGACTTTCCTGCGTGTGTGTATCCTTCTTCTCCACTCCCAGTGTCCTCCATAGACTGTCCCAACTCTCCCTATACGACCCCAGCTCCACTCCAACCTGTCCCTCCTCAATACGCTGCCCCGGAGGTCCAGTCCTACTTGCGGAGGACTTCACCATCTCAGCCGCAATCCCATCTACCTCTGGCGGACTGTGGCGGTGCTGGTGCTACTTCCCAGAAACTGCAGGTGGCATCACGACAACAAACTTGTAAATAATCCCCTGTACATAAAGCCCCTTTTCAAAGATAGGCCCAGGACACGGGACCATTCCCCGTGACACCGTTAACCCCTTCGAGGCCTGGTACCCAAGTTCCCCAAAGCTTGGGCTCGACACTGACGCCCTATGGAAACCTCATCAGTGTGCATGTTGTAAACGGTTGAGAGTGACTGCTGCACCGGTATTATGCACTTGTGTTGCCTTTATTACTGGGCCTACTGTGTCCTGGTGAGTGCAATGGATATTAGACTACTGGTAAGGCTGGCTTCACACCGCAGCAAGATCCGATCCCGGGATGTCAGGGATGAACCTGACAGCCCCGGACCGGATCAGCCCTGGACCGGATCAGCACACAGAACCAGAGGGCTAATATGCCCTCTGGCCCAGTGTGCTGCCGCACACAGCTGATGCTGCTGATGATTCAGGACTGCGGCTTGCTAGGAGCTAGCTGCGGTCCTGAAATTACAGCGGCGTGTGGCCGCAGGTGTCCGGTTCCCGGATCATCCCGGATCGGGGAAATCCGGCCCCATAGGCTCCCATGTTAGGGAGCACCGGATTGCCTCAGATCCGGGAGGATCCGGGAGAATCCGGGAGGATACGGTTTGGGGAGATTTTTCTCCCCGGACACAAAAATCATGCATGCAGCATTTTTGTGTCCGGGTGAAAAATCTGAGTCCTCCCGGATTCACCCGGACACATGGAAACCGGATAGCAGATAGCTGTCATCCGGCTCCATCCGGCTCCATAGGCAAAGTATTGGGCTGAAATGTGATCCGGATCACAAAAAACGTGGTGTGAAGCCGGCCTAAGCTTTTTTGACTTTTTGAAACTTTTTTGATTGATGTTTTAACTAACGCTAGGTGCAGACAACTGTTTTTTTTTCTCATTCGAGAGAATTGGATCAATGATGTTAATCACACTTAATCAGAGTCTGATCCGATTATCTCGGATGTGGAGAAGATAGGAAAAAATATTATTTTCTCCATTCTGTCAGTCGATTAAAATTGGACGCATTGACTTTCAGAGTGCAATCCGCTATATGGAGACAACTTGGACATGCTGCAAATATTTCCTTGGACACACTCGGCCAAGGAAAAAAAAATCGTATGCACAGACCCATAGAATATCATTGCTTCAAGTTTGATCTGTTGTTTTGTGAGATCACACTCGGATCGCGAGTATGGTTGTCTGAACCCAGCTTTAGGGATAGCTATTTTTCAGCAGTGAGGATCACACATTAGGCCAAGTTTGATTGAATCTGTTATCAAGTTATTGCTACCCCATCTGAGGATGCATCCCAGAAAAAAGACAGGTGTATTTACCAACTCCAGGTGTCAGTACTAATGCACTACAGGATGCAGCAGGTGCCCATGATTAAGGAGGAAGCAACACAGGTGAAGATTATTTTTGCCAAAATATTGACCAATACTTATGGTTGGTTTACACGTCCCGATATCGGCGTCCAACTCCGACCAAAAGTCACGTGGTTCGTGCGTTGGACCCGATATCGTTCGTGCGTTGTATGGTGTAAATGACCAATACGATGCTCGAACGATGTCAAACCGATATCGGGGATCTAATTAGCATGCTATTCAACGGGCCGATACTGGATGCCGGTTGGAGCCGGATCGTGCTGTGTAAACACCCAACTCCGATGTGCAGTACAACGTCCCCTATTCACTCCCATGTTAAATGGTCGTTCCTGGGTCGGCCGTACAAGGGGGCGTAGACATCGTAGAGACGTTGTATGCTGATATCGCGCTGTGTGACAGCTCCTATGCGATGTTGGAATTGTGCCCAGAAAAAGCGCGCTCCCGCGGCATTGGATCCAATATCGGACAGACGTTGGAACGTGTAAACCCACCATCAAAGGGAACCTGTCACCCCAAATAACCTTTCTAACCTATTAATACCTGTCCCTGCAGCCTTACAATACATTCTAACACATCCCTGACTCACCTTTTTTACTAATCTACAAGTACAATAATGTAGTTAGGAAACTTACAAAATTCTTGTCACAGGGGCGTTCCTCCAAGGCATTTTGACCGGTAGGCGGTTCCCCTGTGCCGCGCTACCCCTGGCTCATTGCTCTAATACGCCCTAATGGGCGTCATTATACAAATGCAGAGCGCGGGCATGATTTCAACATTGCGCCCGCAACGTCACCGCTGTGACGCGGTCATGTGACGCCGGGACGCGTCACTTCCGGTTGCAGGTTTCACAGGCAGACTTCGCGCATGCACACATTGCATGCTGAAGTCTGCCTGTGTGCAACCGGAAGTGACGCGGCGATCCCGTCACTCGATTCTTACTAAAAACCTCTGTAACAGTTTGTTCATTGAGGATGAGATAAGGAGCCAGACAAAAGTTAGATTCCTGTAGAAAAGTAAAAGTCAGTAATCTTCTCTATGTCCTTGCTATTATTTACAGCACTGGATGCAGCATCCAGGCAAGGGGTCCCCCATCACTTGAGCAGCCCTGTACCCTGAGATAATGCACTTAGAAAACTTACATGCTGCAGCCATAAAGGAGGTGGCTAGGGGCAGGAGCCGAAGGGCAGATTCACACCCCCTGCATGTTTAATCTGCCCACCGCTGCCAATCATTCTCTCCCTCTTCTCCAGCATTAAACAGAGTTTTTTTTTCTCTTCCAGAAATGGCTGTTTAGCCCCCGCCCCCTGAAAATTTTTGGGGACCCCATGTCATTTTTTAAATTATTTATTTATTGCATTAAACCAGGCTAAAAACACCCTTTAGTGCCACATGAAAGGCACTTAAGAGTACAAGAGTAAAATCTTGCCTATTTGTCTGCTCTTATATAAGCTTTCTCTCTTACATACACTCTGACTGAACTGCACTGTGCCGAGCATTGCACCCCAAGGTCTCATATAAGACCTGATTATGTGATGAGTCTGGCCCATCGCAGTTATGCCACTAGCCAACATGGCTATGGCATTGCCGTGATTGGTAGGAAATCTCTGCATGTTTAGTGGCTGAAAAACAGCAGACATGCCCGAGCATCCCGATGGTTGATTGAGTGGCGAGCATGCTGACTCATCACTTGTGCTAACATCTCACTGAGAAATCTGCTGTAAGCTGTGATGGGGGCGTGTTCTATTTTCCTTTCAGTATTGTTGCCTGTTTATGATTGGTCAGCATCATACAGGGAGAAGAAGTACACACCCCCAGTGACCACTATCTGATGACACCCAATTGGGCTTAACAAAAGTTAACCCATTAGGTGCCAAATACTTTGATTCCTAATTCCTCTGCGTCAAAAAGGCGAAAACCCAAAACTTTTTATTCTACTCTTGCAGTCCATTATTACAGTGGGTCCAGTTCAAAAAATCTGTGAAAAAAGTCTTCTTTAAATCCATCCTTAATTTTACATTTTGAAAATATACTAAAATGAAGATGAGCTTATGTCTGAAATGCATAATCAAATCTATGTTTTTCCAAAAATTCATCAGAATGTATGAAATATGCCAGAAATCTATAGGAAACCTACAAAGGGAAGTGAACGCTAAAAAAAATACAACTAGGACATGTAGCAGTATATCTAACGCTATCTTTAATAAATAGCATTCTAGTACAGTGTATGTATCACGATTTTAAGTTATCGAATAAATTTATCTTCTCAGTCGTAAATATAAATTAATATTCTCGCACTATTCTGAGGGACGACAATTAGTTAATCCTTGCATGACACATTTTTCTGCCAATCCGTATCCTTTAAGATGGACTCTTGGCGATTGTTATAAGGGCATACATAAATAGAGTGCACATTGGCTTTCTAAAATGCCGGACAGAGCTCTCACTACAGTGCTGGTTGAATGGCAGGATACTTGGCAAATTCAAATTGCATTTTTGTAATGGTAACTCTTCACCAAGGGATTTAGTGAATCACAATACTGGATCATCCTTAGTCAAAAGCTCTGATCGTCCCGTCTTCATATCAGTCAGTTGGGAGGAAAATGTCCATAGACCTCTTACAGCAGATCGGGGGTACTGGAACCAAGATATGTGCGCAGGTCACTGATGGACGACTGGATGAGTTTGGCTGGTATAGTTTCTTTGTTGAGCCTCTGGTGAGCTGCATAGCGATGACATCCCCCAAAGGAATAGTAATAATTCCCCCCATTACGACCCTTAATCCAAAGAACGTCTATGGGGGGCACCAGGTCCGCGTCCTCCTATTGGGAAACAAAAAAAAAGAAGTTTTATCTTTCAGATCTACAGGGTGGGCCATTTATATGGACGCAACTAAATACAAAGGGAATGGTTGGTATATCAACTTCATGTTTGTGGCACATTAGTATATGGGAGGGGAAAACTTTTCCAGATGTGTGGTGACCATGGGCGGCGCATTTTACTTTATTTTTTCAATGGGAAGGGGTCACGTGACACATCAATCTCATTGAGAATTTCATAAGAAAAACAATGGCATGCTTGGTTTTAACATAACTTTATTCTTTCATGAGTTATTTACAAGTTTATGACCAATTATAAAATGTGTTCAAAGTGCTGCCCATTGTGTTGGATTGTCAATGCAACCTCTTCTCCACACTAGACACACAGAAGCAACACCGCAGAAGAAATGCTGCACAGGCTTCCAGTATCCATTGTTTCAGATGCTGCACATCTGTATCTTCACAGCAATAGACAATTGCCTTCAGGTGAGGGATGAGGCAAACTTTTTTGTGAATGGTGAAGTTAACAAACAAAAGCAGCGCTATTGGTCTGACACTAACCCACAGTGGTAGATCCCTCCAAGACTGCGGAACACAAAAAATGATGGTATGGTGTGTATATGGGGTACAAAGATAGTGGGGCCATTCTTCATCAATAGAAACCTCAATGCCACTGGATATCTGAATCATGTAGAAATTTCAGATATCCAGTGGCATTGAGGTTTCCATTGATGAAGAATGGCCCCACTATTTTGTACCCCATATACCACAGCCATACCATCAATTTTTGTGTTCCAAAGTCTTGGAGGGATCTATTTCCATTCTGGGTTGTTATCCATAATTGATTTGAGGTTTTACCAGGTTAGTACTTAGTATATTGAATTCATGAGTCTACATTGTTTTAGTGCCATTTTTGAATGTAACATGTTCTAGGTGCCATATTGTTTTCATGCATTTTACCTTAGGTTTCTGTAAAGAGAAAAAATCCATAAAGGCATCATTGTTGCTTTTTCACTGGACTAATTTGTTTATTTTTAGTGGTTTTAGTATTTGCACCTTATTCCCATTTAGTTTTGTGCCACATTTTAAGCTATCTTTCACTTTAAAATAAGTACTCCCATCAATGTTTTGATCCTACTAATATATTGTAATCGGCATATTATATGAGGCTTTATAATTACAATTGCTCATTTTGCCTTTCCACCCAGTAAATTCTTCTCTTTTCTATGTAGAAACAAGAAGTCTCGAGTTTCTGCATGATTCCCTTCTTCAACTCTTGACCCCACTCCTCCCCCTGCCAGGGACCTTTGTAGTGATGACATAATACGCATAAAAGAGATCTCCTGTTACTACATAGAACAATTCAGCTAGTCTGTTTTTAATATCATAGTTCTAATGGAAAACAGATACGCTAACTGGGTAGAAGGGCAAAAATCAGTACTTTAAGTACACAGTGCAATATAATATGATGATTGCAATATATTAAGAGGATAAAATCATTGATGGGAGTCTTTATTTACATTTTCCTTGACAACTTTGCTTCTCCAAATGTTTCAGATAAATTAATAAAATGCGATATTTTTAAATGCCTACATTTTTCTGACCAAAAAAACCTAAAAAAAAACAAAATAAAGAGCATTACTAAATACCCTATGCTATTTATATGCACTGACGTTTTTCTTATTAAAATCATGTATGAAGGAAGTTTAAATTGCTCCAAGCATGTACCACAAGTCCCACCTCACTATTATGTAATGGCAACAGGGAGCAAAAGAAGATCTAAGTAATTGGCATGGGGCAAAAGGGTTATACCTAAAGTTAAGAATAATAAAAAAAGGTTACATTTGGAGCGTCTCGGAAGTTCTCAGGGTTAGGAAAACCTCTCAAAGGAACTCTGTCAGCAAAGAATGACTATTCAAACATCTATCTTCACTCTTCTCTGCCTTTATAACACCAAGACAGTCAAGCAAAAAAGAGGATGTGCTCCCCTGTGAGGTACCCGGTGGTCTAGTGGGCACATTGACGTTTAGGGGGTGATTTGTCTCTCACCCTTAGAGGTTGTGTAAATTCACCTGATGAAGGCAGCAGACCATTGCTGAAACGCGTCGTGGTAATCCATTAATAAAAAGGTTTGTTTAACCATCTCCACTCTCTGCCTGTGTGTTTGCAGCCCCCAGCACTCTTTTCTGACCACAACTTTTCTCCCCTCTAAGCAAAAAAGAGGAGGTGGTGGAGATAGAAGGAAAACTAGCAGGTGGGAAAGTGCATTTAAGGCTGGAAACACTCATACGAGTCTCTGATTATTCACCCGGGATGGCCTCCCCCTCTCTGGATGGGAGCAATGGAGCTACATAGAAAAACATACCAATGACAGTATCCCATCCAAAGAGGCAGGGGTCGTGCCGGGTGAATGATCCAAAACTCGTGCGAGTAACTCGCATGTCACTCGGACAGTGTGTTTCCAGCCTTAAATGAACTTTCTCACCTGCTAGTTTTCCCTCTATCTCCACCGCCTTCTCTTTTTTTCTTGACAGCCTTGGTGTCATAAAGGCAGAGAAGAGTGGAGATAGATGGAAAACAAGCGGGTGAGAAGGTGCACTTAAATGATTAGCAACACCATGATGCACCGAGCGCCTGTGCTTGATTTGAACAGTCATTCTGTGCTGACAGAGGCCCTTTAAGGGAAAGTTCACTAGTGATGGGCAGTCCAGCTCTTTTTGATGAGTCGGATCATTTGGCTCCACTCACCAAAAAGAACAGGCTCTTTTCAATCCCAAACAGATCCTTATTTAATGTATTGTAAGGTCAAAGTCCACCAACCTACAACCCTGTCTCCGCCGATGCTACATCGTAGTATAATGCAGGTGAATGGCGTCGCACTGTGACCACTAGGGCTCGACAACCAAGTAAGTCATAAACGGTCGGAGCTAGTTGTATTTTTTGCGACTTATCATTGTACCCTAAGGCTGGGGTCACACCACCGGTTTTTCGGTCAGATCAAGCTAATCACACTCTGATTAAAATCTGATCAGCATATGATCAGAGTGTGATATGATTATCTCGGATGTGGAGAATAAAAATGAATCCTCCGTCTTTCCCATTCTGTCTGAATATCGGACCGCACTCGGATGTCAGAGATGTCAAGAATCGGAGGCAAATTGGGCATGCTGCCAGTTGATCTGGGGATAAATCTGATGTGCACAGCTCCATAGAGTAACATGGGGGCCAGAGCTATCTGTCCAAACGTATAGAACTTGTCCCAATTTCTATTGTCGGGTGCACTATCCCCATGGATTGCAATGTTCACCATTTTCTTGCCCTCGACATAGCAATTTTTGGCGGTGCGATTTGTGTGTAAAGTCCAAGCCTAAAGTTGTACGAGTATATTGATGATCGATATTTGTCAGCGCTCGGCCCCGGTATACACACATACATGTTAGGGATGTCACGGAGCTGTTTTGTTACCTGGATGGTTTCCATCAGACTGTGCACCTTGGCCTCCTCTAGGACAGACGGGATGGGTCTGATCAGCACGCTCATCGGAATATTATGGACTTCAGAGATATTTCGGGAGTGGACGCTTCGATTTTCTAGGATCGTGTCGCTCGCCATCATTCTACGGGTCTGGCCCATATTCTTTACCGGAGATCCACTTTTCCAGCTCACAATCGCCCTGAGCGTCCCTCGATACAGCATGCTAAGCTTCACAGCCTTCCTGGTTATTTAACCTGAAGAATCCATTTACTATAAACACAAGGATTGGAATAAAATAGCTTTCATCCTTCTGTCTTTAGTACAAAAGCACTGACGTGGAGGTTTAGATTAAGAGAACGCTCTTTACAGAGAAGGAAAAGAACAAAAATAAGATTATTTTAGTGTTTGTCTTTTGTTCATGCTCCCCTCTGTCAGTGAGTGGTACAGTCCAGCAGCTGAATCAGTATGAATCAGCACAGTGAGGCTCACAGCACTTGTCATAGTCTGTGGGGTGAGCGCGGGGCAATCGTCATGTTATTGCACAAACAAGGACACTTGTGCTCCATGTAATCATTTCCATAGAACGACATTGCACATATTATTTCCTGCATTGCTTATGAACACGTCAGGCTCCGTCTATCAAAGGAACATGTTATACTTTTTGCTTTTTTTACAAGGATTGTATGATAAATATTTTAAGATGTGTACCTGACAGCTTGTCGCTGCTTCTGCTACGTCACCAAAGACGACACGGAAGAGCATTGAGCAGGAATAATCCAGATATCAAACCGTGATCCGGTTCAGGATAATAGTGTAACAGTAATATGTATTCACCTATATAGCGCCATTAAATCCACAGCGGTTTACATACATTATCATCACTGTCCCCACTGGGCTCACAATCTGTATGTCTTTGGAGTGTGGCGGGAAACAAGTGAACCTGGAAGAAACCCACACAAACACAGGGAGAACATACAAACTGCAGGCAGATGTTGTCCTTGGATGACCCCTTATTAAAAGCCCGACTATACAAAGAGTTCCTGGACTCAAACCTCAGCTCCATGTTCCCCGCCTGTCACTTGGCATGACTTGAAACAATGAATACATGAGCCCTGCTCCCAACATTTGACATAGATGTACAGGTGCATCTCAATGAATTAGAAAATCATCAAAAAGTTAATTAATTTTACTAATTCAATACATAAAGCATCAACATTAACAGAAATAAACGCATGAAATAGATCACTCTGTTTGTAATGACTCTATATATTATATGCGTTTAACTTTATGTACTAAATTACTGAAAAAAATTAACGTTTTGTTAATATTCTAATTCATTGAGATGCACCTGTACATCCAGGGCTGTGGCACAGGAGCCAATGAGGTAAAGTGACCCATTTCCACTTGCAACGTAGATGGAATTGTGCATTAGTATGAGGTATTTGGCTTCAAAGGACCCACAGAGGCTATCTCCTGTCTGCGTTCACCAGTGTGCATGTGACATGTCAGGAAAGAGTTGAAGGCACAACCGATTGAATGTATGTAATCTTCTGACCAACTGAAATTTTGATCCAGTGAATAATAAATTATCTGTATGTAAACATTAAATTGAAATAAACTGCTTGTGTCATATACAAAGCTGATCAGATCCAACACAATTTGCTAAAACTAGAATTTGTTGACATGGCATCTGCAGGCAGTGGCGTAACGTCAGGCCCAGGGGCCCTGATGCGAAAGTTCCAACGGGGCGCCCAATTATTGCAAATCTTTAATAGTATCACTCTTTTTCTGTAGGCCAACGGGACTTTTGGGGCCCTCTAGGCTGCAGGGCCCGGGTGCGATCGCAACCCCTGCACATATTGTAGTTACGTCCCTGTCTGCAGGGGATAAAAATCTGCATTGACAGATCTGTCTGCTGTCCACCAACTTCTTTAGAGCAGAGCAGGTTTATATTAAGCCTATAGGGTACCTTTACACGCCGCTATGACAGGATGGATACAACCCGCTACTTCACGTGCACGGGCACGCTCAAACGGTTACAAACGGTAAACGCAACACCTTTACACGCCGCCACAAGGTGCGCTACGCTACGTTACATCTATAGCTAGCTACATCGCCGGGTGTCTCAAGTAGCCATCTGTAGCTCAGCGTACCTCATTTACACAACGCTACAACAAGCTAATATGGGCGGACCGGGTGCAGCAGGGACAGCACATAGGCGTGCCACAATTGTGGATTACGAGATGTCCGTACGATGATAGGACAAAGCAATAACATCATGATTGGGCAGGCATCGCAGGAGGCTGATTAATACATGATTCTCGAGCAATTGTGTAGTGTGACTGGTCAGCTCCTTAAATATGCCTCCCTATGCAGCGACTGCCAATCATAACGCAGGAGCTTCCTCCAATGATCGCTGAAGGGGCGCGGTATCCCGGAGCCTGTGTCACACCCCAGCTACATACCAGGTACTTAGCCTGGTGTGTAGACATCCCTTCTGCTCCTTCTTTACACGCCGATACAGCTCGCTACAATCGGCTTTGTAGCCATGTGTTTTCGAGCAGTGCTCGGAAACAGATGTATCTGTTGCCGGCTGTCTCGTCCCGTCTTCACACGCCGCTACTACGGGCTATATTGACGCTACAAGCTACATTTGTAGCCTGTAGCGGGTTGTATCCATCCTGTCGTAGCGGCGTGTAAAGGTACCCATAGGGATAGTATAGTAACTGTGTTTGTTGTACTTTGCTGCCACCTACTAGCTGTTCTAAGGGTGGCTTCACACTTGCATTCGCCTGCGCTGCGCATTACGGCGGGCGAACTCAAGCCGAGTGCAAGCACTGTCCATCCCTATGTTTAACATGGGACGCACGGTGTATGCGTTCAGGTGCTGATGTCCGTGCGTACTCATTGCTCCCCATGTGTGATTTGTACACATGCGGATGAGAATGTATGATTGTATGATTTGTACGCAAGCATCTGCATGCGTACAAATCACACATGGGGAGCAATGAGAACGCACAGCCATCCGCACCCGAACGCATACACCGTGCGTCCCCATGTTAAACATAGGGATGGTGCTTGTGCTTGGCTTGGGTTCGCCAGTCGCAATGTGCAGCGCAGGCGAACGCAAGTGTGAAGCCACCCTTATATTATGCCTTTCTATTTACTATGTGATTTTCCCATAAAGTCTTTCTCTCTGTTCCCCCTCCTATCTTTTCCCTTACTTCCTGCTTCTGGTTCAGTGCCATGTTGGCAATGTGTGCATAAGGATTGAAGACAGAATCCATTTCTTACCTCTAGCCTCTACCCTTGACCTGTATCTTTCATCATCCCATCATCTCCCTGACATCTGAACTTCAAATCATCAAGTTACTATGAATAAACACCTTAACATAGAACCATTGAATCATTCTTCCTGGGCAGAATACATGCAACTGATAATAAAATGAAGATAGCGAGTAAAACTATCTATCAATGTTTGTACAAATGTGGCGCCCCTGCGACCAGGTGGCCACAAAGGGAAGTGCAGCCAGGTAAGGCAAGACGGTTGACAAAACACACCCACACCGCAGCACATACCGACCCTACGCCTAGGACTCTAGGTTGGGCAAGGAGTAGCGGGTGTATATACCAAAGTGGGTGGAGTGTAGGTGAGCACTGACAAGTGGGTAAAGAAACACCAGGAGTTGAGCAGTTGGAGAGAGAACACCGAAGGGAGAAGATGGTTGGAGGAACAGTGAGAGTGTCTTTCCAGGAGGGTTTGGTTTTCCTGGAGGCGCAGAATCCTGTGAGGCATAGCCACAAGGGGAGAAAGCCCACTCTATAGCCTGGAAGTGACGGGAAGGAGAAAGAGACTGAAAGAGACCCCACAGCTGAAGGAAGGTAGGAGGACAAGGGTCCAGCAGCCGCACATGTGAAGCCCACTGGGACGGGATACTCAGTACCGGACCGGCGGTAGCACTGGGGAATGATCACGGCAGTCTTGGTCCGGACCGTGTCCTGAGCCCCACAAGCAAAAGGGGTATTTACAGGGGAGTTTGTGATGCCACCCACGGGTTATGGTCAATGTGGGGACCACCGCTGCTGCAGAACCTCCGGGGATGATGTTTGACAGCTGGTGATGTAACGGCTCTCCGCGGGCAGAGCCTGGTTCCCCGGGGCAGTGATGATAACAGTCTATGATGAATGCTGAATAGGGGTAGTGGTGGAGATAATAGCTGCTTGTGAGGGAACGTAGGGTTTGAGCACAAGGATCACACAGACTCACGGTTTTGTAGCTTTCCACGTCTTTACTGCAGTTGTTGGTAACCAGAGTACTGTCCACGGAGTCTGTACCGGGGCCATGTTATTCCCACCCTGACCGGGTCCTTGGCTTCCCACTCCTGCGCCTTGTGTGTGGCCCTGCTGCTGCTTTAGCTGAGCTGCCGGCCCTGTCTCTCCTCACAGGTACCCCCTTGCTAGGCAACTTGAGCCTTGTCCGTGTATTTCTGACCCCGCCGTGTTGCTTTGCTGTGGTACAGTGCAGATCTATAACCTCCACTAGTCCGGTGTTTACTGTGCCGCTTGTTTTAGTCACAGTTTTGGATCCAGTATCCTGTCTTTGCGCTCCTCCGGTGCGAGTTATGAGATAACTCAATCTCCCAGATATGTTCTCCTGTTCTCTAAACTCCTCTCCTCAGACCCTGGCTAGGCCTAGAATTGAGTAGCAGACTGTGGAGAAGCCTAAGGGAGCTCCTTTACACCACAGTCCCTCTTCCTCAGTTCTCCCAGGAACTGAACTAACTATTTCCTCTTGACACCAGAATATATAAGGGAGCTGCTTTAGCTCCCCCTTCTGGCCTGGAGGTGGTAGTGCAGTGTTCAGTGTTGTGTGGGGAGTTAACCATTTGTGTTGTTGTTGTGGCACTTAACCCCTGGAGTGCCACATTCCCCCTTAGTTAAAAACAGTACTCCGGGACTGTAAAAAAAACAAACAGTTAATATAACAATTAATATTTACAGAGTCTTAAAAATAAAAAGTACAAAATCCACTAGAATGCTCAAAAAGAGTCCAAAGTTCAAAATAAGCAGTCTTTCCGGGGGTTTAGTCTATTGCCTTTGAGCTGATGAATATTTACAAGTAGTTTTTACCACAACCAGTTCCGTGGTGAATATGGTCCATAAATAAATAATAAAAGTTCAATAATTTGTAAAGTAGTTCATACAGTATAGTCTCTGTAGGTACTGGGCTTTTTTTTTTACGTTGCAAGCTATTAACATGTACGGGTGTCTCTGGTTACAAGTGCAGTAGGCCTCTAGGCTCTCGGGTCACCGCATAAGAGGCCAAGGTTTTACTCTCCGTGGCTGCCACCTAACACCAAGCTATTCTCACCCTTTCTATACACTTTACACAGTAACGGGTTCAATTTACATTTACAGAAACATATTTACATTGCACATATGGTTTCACACTTTAATCTATGTTCCTTGCTGGTATCTGACCCTGGGTACTTCGCTCTGATCTGCGTAATGCTGGTGTACTGAGTGTACTTAGCCTGATGGTGTGGGTGGATGTGTACCTACTTGGAGTGTCTGGTACTATTGCAATTGGAGACCTGACAGTAGGACTGCCAAGCTCACTGGGACCAGGAATCTGTTCCTCCTCTTCAGGCTCAACTTCCAGTTCGTCATGTCTTGGGACTTCTGGTTGTACGGGTTCTGGTGTTGGTTCAACCATTGGAGGGAAAGCAATCATTGGGACTACAACTGCTCCGTAGTCATTTGGCCATGTTTTGGGGAAATCTCCTAAGACGGTATGGAATACTTCATCTTCTTTGACAGGCTGGACCTGTACGGTTACGGTTATTTCTGGTGTCTTCAGGGTTTCAGGACACGGTTTGAGATGGTCTCTTGACACAACTGCTGACGTTCTTCCTTTGTCTTTACTTATTAGACACATTTTAGCATTGTCTAAGTTGGATGGTAAGACTGTATATGGGGTGGTTTCCCACTAATTTTCCAATTTGTTGGTGCGTCTCTTTCTCTTGAACTTGCTCACCGGGTTGTAATGGAGTTGCTTGAGCACGTTGGTTAAAGGTTCTTTTTTGTCTTGCTCTAGCTTGCTGGAGACTTTTCTCTACGCACTCTTGTACTTGGCGATACTGCTGTTGACGTAGGGTATCCCAATTGGATTCTTCAACTTCCGAATCTGGTTTTAGAATTCCCATATCTAAATCAATTGGCATCTTACCGGGTCTTGCACGCGACATGGTTGAACAGGTCTAACAAATCGGGTATTTTCTCTGGCCATTGATTTCTTTCTGACTGTGGTAATGTTTTCAACAGGTCAATTATAATATGGTTCATCTTTTCGCATAAGCCATTTGTTTGGGGATGGTAGGCTGATCTTCTTACAGCCGTACACGTTACAGAACTCCTGGAAAATCTCTGACTCAAAAGCTGGACCTTGATCTGCAAGGACTTGTTCCGGGTAACCATGAGGTCTACAGAAGTGTGTCTGAAATGCTCTTGCAGCCGTCTTCGCTGTCAGGTCCGTGATAGGTACCACCACTAAGAAGCAGGAGTAATGGTCCAGGATGGTTAAGGCATAGACATAATCTGAGCGGCTTGGTGACAACTTGACGTGGTCTAACGCAAATAACTCAAGTGGTTGCTTGCTTACTATGGACTGGATTGGGGCTCTCTGTTGATCTTTTCTTCTGAGGTTGCACAGGACATATTTTCTACACCATTCCTCGATTGATTTTCTCATGCCAGCCCAGTAGAATCTCTCTATTAAGAGCACTTCCAACTTCTTCCATCCAAAATGACCTGCGCCGTCGTGGTAGGCTTCTAAGACCATTTTGACATCTCTCTTGGGTACGATTATCTGCCAGACTAATTCATGTGTTTTAGGGTTGGTATGCCTTCTGCAGAGCTTCCCTTGATACAGGAACAACTTGCTTCGTTCCTTCCAGAGGTATTGGGTCTCAGCTGGGGTGTTCTGGTTAGGGTACACACCTTGTTGTGTAAGCAATTCTTTCACTAGCTTCACAGCTGGATCACTATCCTGGGTTTCAGCCCATCCATGGTGTGCTAACGGGTTGAGACTTGCCTGCTGTTCTCTTTGGTAGATGCCGGGTTGATACTTTTCTATCTTAGAACAGTGAAAGGCCAGTAGCTCAATTTCTTCCAACTCCTCTGGTTCCTCTTCCACGTCTTTCAGATGTGGCATCCTGGATAAGGCATCTGCGTTCCCGTTCTTGCGGCCGGCCCTATATTTGATGACAAAATTGTAGTTAGACAGCCGGGCTATCCATCGCTGCTCCAACGCACCTAATTTTGCTGAGTCTAGGTGGGTCAACGGGTTATTATCCGTGTAGATGGTAAATTCTGCAGCTGCCAGGTAGTGCTTGAAATGTTCAGTTACAGCCCAAACTAATGCCTGTAGTTCTAACTTGAAGGTGCTGTAATTCTCGGGGTTTCTTTCCGTAGGCCGGAGTTTCCTGCTTGCAAAGGCAATAACTCTCTCTTTGCCTCCTTGCTTCTGTGACAGTACTGCTCCCAGTCCAACGTTGCTGGCATCCGTGTACAGAATGAAGGGTTGATGGTAATCCCGATATGCCAGAATTTCTTCTCCTGTCAGTGCACACTTTAGCTTGTTGAAGGAGCCTTCCCTCTCTTCACTCCACTGGAAAGGAGGATTACGGGTTGAAGACCTTTTTGACTGGCCTACCAGGATGTCTTGCAGGGAAGCTGCTAACTTTGTGAATCCTCTGATAAATCTTCTATAATAGCCTATCAGGCCCAGGAATTGCTTCACTTCTTTCACATTAGTGCGTCTTGGCCAATCCCTTATCACGGTGACTTTATCAGGATCCGGTGCTACTCCCTCTGAACTCACAAAGTGTCCCAGGTACTGTACCTTTGGCTTGAGAAGGTGGCACTTGGATGGCTTGATTGTCATGCCGTATCCGGATAAGGCCTCAAACACTTCTGCCAGGTCTTGTAGATGTTGCTCATACGTCTTGGAGTAGACTATGACGTCATCTTGGTACAGTTTCAAAGTTCTTATGGCATAGGCAGCTCTCCATCAGGCGTTGGAAGGTACCGGGTGCGTTGCAGAGTCCAAATAGCATACAATTGAACTCACAGAGGCCCATCAGCATAGTAAGCGCTGTCTTCTCTTTGTCAGCCTCTGCCACAGGAACTTGCCAGTACCCACTAGTCAGATCAAGGGTAGAAAAGTAGTTAGCAGATTTTAATGCGGCTAATGACTCCTCAATCCTAGGTAACGGGTATGCGTCCTTATGTGTGATGCGGTTGATCTGCCGGTAATCTACGCACATTCTCATGGTCCTGTCCTTCTTTCTAACCAACACTAAAGGTGCTGCCCAGGGGCTACAACTGTCTCTTATCACCCCTGCAGTTTTCATTTCTTTGAGCATGTCTTTGGTGGTTTGGTAGTGAGCGGGTGGTAATGGTCTATACCTCTCTTTTATAGGCTAATGGTTACCTGTGGGTATAGTGTGCTCTACCCCTTTAATTTGCCCAAAGTCTAATGGGGGTTTGCTGAATATCTGTTCATATTCTTTGACTACCCGGTATACTCCATGCTTTTGATGGGAAGGTGTAGAACTGGAACCCACATGTAGCTTTTGGCACCAATCCTCCAGCTTTTTCCCCTGAGCCATTGTCATCCTCCTGACTTGACGGGTTCAAGGGCTCAACGGCTGTGATGGCATTGTTATCAACCGTGAACTATTTAGCCATGGCAGCATACTTTGGTAATGTGACCTCATCTTCCCCACAATTTAGAAGACGTTATGGCACTCTTCCCCGATGTACCTCGACTACCCCTCTGGCTGTCAGTATAGTGGGTCTACTGTCTGAGTACACGGGTTCTACCAGGGTTTGATAGTCTTGCCCTTTAATGCCTATTGCGGCTCTACACCAGACCAACATTTCAGTTTTGGGAGGCATTGCAATGGTTATTGGATCACTTACTCGTACACTGCCGATTTCAACTCCTGATATTTCTACCTGTTGTTTCATCATCAGGGCTTTTATTTCCTTGTGCAGAAGCCTCTGCTGTCCGGTTCTGAAAGTCTCGGCGATCTGCTGCAAGACAGTAATTACCTCGGAAAAACATTAATTCCTAGTAACATTACTGGTTCACGATCTCGCCGGTTAACATCTATAATTATAATACCCTGGTTCTGCAATCCTACCTTCCCAATCTGAATGGTCATTTCTCTGAACCCAACTTGTGGTATTAGTTCACCATTACTAGCCCAGAAATTCACTACAATGTCAGTTGGACCACTAGTAATGTCTGAATCAGCCAAGTACCTTTTGTATAGAACATGTGGAATTGATGTATACTGGGACCCAGTATCCAACAAGGCACTGAAGGGAATGCCATCCAACACGATAGGGATGACCGGGCGTCCTCCCACGAATTTGTCATACCAGGCTGAAGGACCTTGAGAATTTATTCCTGAGAAGAGGCCTGCCTGCCCAGGGAATCCTCTTTTAAAGGACATTCCCGGGCAAAGTGATCTGGTTTCTGACAACGGCGGCAAATGGGCTGTCCATCTGGTTGAAAGCGGTCGCTGGGTCATCCTCTCATCACTTGGTACCTCCTGGGGCTCATCCACGGGACATCCTCTTTGCTGGTCGCCAACTCGATCTTGGGTGCAGACTTGGATCCTCGCAGCTCCTTGATGACTTTAGCCATGGAAATAACAGTATCTGTCAGGGTATCTAGCTTTTGATTGAGGGCCTTATTAGAGATAGGCTCTCTGTGTTCAGCCGCAGTCGCTAACATGGCAGATACTGATACTCCTGGCTGCTGGGGTGCTGCTGTGGGACCTTGGGTGAAGTTCAGATCTCGGGGCTCTTCTATCTGCTGAAGACGGATGGCTCTATCTTTTAAGTCATTTCAGGGTTCTGAATAATCATCATACTCAACTCAACTTCTCTGTGAGAAGAAGATAGGAGGCCCTCTATAAACTGATCAATTAGCATCTTGTCAGCTCCCGGGGCTATGGCAGGTTCTGCTAGCTTAAGTGCTTTGAGCGCTTCTTGCAAGTTTAAGACATAGTCTCTGGCGCTTTCCTTGGGCTTTTGTTGACATCCAAAGAACCTCATTTTAGCCCGGGTATCAGCACTGAATTCAAATGCTGCTTTCAATCCAGCTACAAGATGCTCTACAGTGTCCTTGTCTGTGTCTGGCCAGGGCACTACCTCCCGCCGTGCATTGCCAGTTAATTGTCCAATAATCATGCCGACACGCTGGGCTTTAGTCAGGGGGTACATCACATAGTATGCTTGTATTTTAGTAATAAAGTCATTAACGGTGTTAGGCTCACCGGAGTATTGGGGCAGCCACATTGCTCCCGGAGTATACGGCATCAGGAGCGACATGATGAGCGCTGCTCTTTGCGCCACAGCACTGCCGGGTGCTCCTCTGTAATCCGGTGCTGGAGCTCCGCCGGGTGCTCCGCCGCTGCTCAGTGCCACTGGATCTCCTTGGTGCGACATCCTGTGCCCCCTTAGTTAACGTCGACCCTCCTGTCTTCCGCTTCCGTCTGGATGTCTCTTGAAGGTTCCGCGGTGCACCATGGATTCTCTTCCCCTCCGGATGTCGTCAGCACCAGGGAGGAGGCTGGCTTCGCGCCTCTGCAGGGTACCGCCCACGATGACACGCCCCCTTTCTTCCCGCGCGACGCGTGCTTTGTAATGACGATGGTTCCACAATGACACAGTTCACATAAAACACGGCACACGGTGCTCGGTTCACCGGGCACGGTTGATCATGTTTGTGACGCCAAGCTGTGGAGCCCACTGGGATGGGATACTCGGTACTGGACCAGGGGTAGCACTGGAGAATGATCACGGCGGTCTTGGTCCGGACCGTGTCCCGAGCCCCACAAGTAAAAGGTGTATTTACAGGAGAGTTTGTCGTGACGCCACTCACGGGTTATGGTCAGTGTGGGGACCACTGCTGCTGCAGAACCTCTGGGGATGATGTTTGGCAGCTGGTGATGTAACGGCTCTCCGCGGGCAGAGCCTGGTTCCCTGGGGCAGTGATGATAACAGTCTATGATGGATGCTGAATAGGGGTAGTGGTAGAGATAATAGCTGCTTGTGAGGGAACGTAGGGTTTGAGCACAAGGATCACACAGACTCACGGTTTTGTAGTTTTCCATGTCTTTACTGCAGTTGTTGGTAAGCAGAGTACTGTCCACGGAGTCTGTACCGAGGCCATGTTATTCCCACCCTGACCGGGTCCTTGGCTTCCCACTCCTGCGCCTTGTGTGTGGCCCTGCTGCTGCTTTAGCTGAGCTGCCGGCCCTGTCTCTCCTCACAGGTACCCCCTTGCAAGGCAACTTGAGTCTTGTCTATGTATTTCTGACCCCGCTGTGTTGCTTCGCTGTGGTACAGTGCAGATCTATAACCTCCACTAGTCCTGTTTTTACTGTGCCGCTTGTTTTAGTCACAGTTTCGAATCCGGTATCCGGTCTTTGCGCACCTCCGAGGCGAGTTAT
This sequence comes from Allobates femoralis, assembly GCA_033576535.1. Lineage (NCBI taxonomy): Eukaryota > Metazoa > Chordata > Amphibia > Anura > Aromobatidae > Allobates > Allobates femoralis. The sequence goes on along the minus strand of JARQOC010000006.1, from coordinate 414,775,932 downwards.
GAGGTAACTCAATCTCCCAGATGTGTTCTCCTGTTCTCTAAACTCCTCTCCTCAGACCCTGGCTAGGCCTGGAATTGAGTAGCAGACTGTGGAGAAGCCTAAGGGAGCTCCTTTACACCACAGTCCCTCTTCCTCAGTTTTCCCAGGAACTGAGCTAACTACTTCCTCTTGACACCAGAATATATAAGGGAGCTGCTTTAGCTCCCCCTTCTGGCCTAGAGGTGCTAGTGCAGTGTTCAGTGTTGTGTGGGGAGGTAACCCTTTGTGTTGTTGTTGTGGCACTTAACCCCTGGGGTGCCACACACACATCTTAGCTGACCGGAGGTACCCTGAGCTGAAACAGTGACAGACAGAAGGAGCCTGGTGTGCCCAAATATCTGAACCTGAGACACTGGAGGCTAGGCCACGACCAGAGAACCGGCTCTGAAGAGGTGACCGGGGATAACCCAGACCCTAATCACGAGACACACCGATGTGGGACAGATGCTTTATGACCTGCAGCCTAACTTTCCACCATGGTCTAAGAACACAGTTGTCATACTAGGACTGGTGACTCTGACTATGAGGGAAACATTCACCCGTGAGTCCGTGATGACCAGACTGAACCCGTGGGTGAGGTACTACATTGAGACTGAGAGACCTGAAAGGACTCAGAGGGAGCAACGCGGAGGAGCCACCTGAGCTGCACAGTCTAGTGACCCGTAGCCGCGCTGAAGTATTTATGTGGCACCCCAGAGTAACAGTGCCACAGTGTCACCATTACTAGGTGTCACCAGAGAGCAGTAAAGGGTATTCCACTCAGGCAACACACAAACAACACCAAAACCTCCCAGCCAGAAGGGGGAGACCAAGTCTTCATGGTGAGCTCCCCTATATATTCTGGTCTGAGGAGCAACAAGCTCAGTTCAGTCCCCAGGAGGGCTGTGAAGAGCACAGTTCAGTGTCAGCGAGAACAGTGCAGAGGACCTGAGTGTAAAAGGGCCGTGCCAAGCCTATCTCAGAGTTCCACAACGAACACCAGGCCTAAGCTAGGGTCTGAGGAAAGAGGATAGAGAGAGACAGAAGCCTACCAGGAGGCTGCATCACCTTGCTTCCCCTCCCGCAGAGGAACATCACGAGAACGGACACCGGAGTCCGAGACTGTGCAGGTTTAGACACACCAGCAGTCAACACCGGAAATGTGGGGGACTCCAGATTCTCCAGCTACCCAGTGCCAGGGACACAGCAACGCAAAGAATCCAGAAACACTGACTCCCCAGGTGAGGGCAGGAAAGTGAAGGACTCGAGTTGCCTGTCAGACTGGCCAACGCAGACAGAGACAGGGCCGGCAGCTTAGCTGAAGCAACTGCAGGGCCACTACACCAGTACAGTGAGGAAGCCAATACGACCCGGCCGGGTGAGAATTACCCCGAACTGCTCTCCAGACTCCAGGGACAGCTTGTAACAACTACTTTTACTCCAGTAAACGGACTGAGAACGGCTATCAGGAGTCTGTGTGCCTTATTTGCATCTACTAATCTGTGCCTAACAATTGAATCCCACCTGAGGAGCCACAGCCTGTCAGACCTGCACACTGGCTGGAAGAAGTTGCAGCAGCAAAGTAAGTGAACTGCACTGTGTACAATTCCTCATCAAACCTATTCATCCCAACTACTCCTGCTCTGGGCACCCTCAGCCCTATCCGAGGAGGGCTTACCATCCATGCTGCACCAAGTCACCGTCCCCAGCAGCAATACAGCAGCAGTGGTTCTATTAACCACATACCCCGGGTGGCGTCACGACAAAATCATCCCTATAAATAACCCCTTTTTGGACTGATCCCAGGCAACGGGACCGGGTCACGACTACCGTGATCCCAGACAGCACCGGCCTGGTTCCCGAGTACCCCATAGCCTGGGGGTGCATTATTTAAGTGTGACCAAAAGAACTGTAAACTGTGTGAACTGCTGTTGAAAGACCATTTAAAGTACCCAGTAAGCTCATCCCTGCCTGAGACTGTTTCTTTCCAGCATTGCAGTAAAGTTCCCGCCTGAGGAGCCACAGACTGTCATTCCTGCACACTGGCTAGAGAGCTGCAGCTTTGAAGTGAACTGCACTACAACTAGTACAATCCCTCAACAGGCCCGTCCAACACAACTACTTCTGCCCTGGGGACCCTCAGCCCTACTCGGGAGAGAGCTTACCATCCACGCTGCCCCAAGTCACCGTCCCCAGCAGGAATACGGCAGCGGTGGTTTTATTAACCACATACCCCAGGTGGTGTCACGACAAATCTCCTGTAAATAACCCCTTTTTGGACTGATCCCAGGCCACGGGACCGGGTCACGACTACCATGATAAGGAACAATACAGAAATGGTGGTATTTAGAATATGAGCGCTACACAAGGACACTGCACTGATCAGTATTACCTTTAGATCTTTATTGGATATTAACAAATGTGAGTCCTCGCCACAACATGTTTCGACACTAATGCGTCTTCCTCAAGTGCAGTGCAGTGTCCTTGTGTAGCGCTCATATTCTAAATACCACCATTTCTGTATTGTTCCTTATTTTATCCTCCCTATTGGGAGTGTGGTGGAAGAGAGCAGCTCTGCACACAAGGACCTGGCTGGTAAAACAGACACGTGATTGATCACGGGACCCGGAGAAGCGAGTTGGAGCGGGGCAATTAGTTTGGAACCAGGAACTGGCGAGCAAAGGTCTCGGATCTCTTCCTCACCACTGAGCCTACAATCTGGTTGTGCAGAGATGGCACAACCAGTTAAGGTGAGTGAGGAATCAGTGTAACGGAGAATTTAATCTGCCTTTAGCAAACAGTGTGGCTCAACCGAAAAATTTCTGCTTTATACGACTACCATGATAACCCAGATAGACCGCACCGGCCAGATTCCCGAGTACCCCATAGCCTTGGGGTGCATCAGTTTTTCTGGCTTCACGAACAGGATATCGTGCCCTTAAACGTGGGTACTGTGTGCCAAAAATACTTTATTGAACTTATGTTTGGACTATGTAGAAAGAATCCCCATAATGGTAGCCCAAAAAGACTGACGCCATGTGCTTGCCGCGGGGCATGCCAGTGCCCCTTGTAGTGGGCCGAGCCAGCCAGGAGCGGGAAAAGAAGATCCCGCCCCTGCTATCCTTTGCTCCGGGGGAGCGCAATGCCAATCAACTTGATGTAGCCCCAAATGGGGGCGGATCGACCATTAGTGTGGCAAGAATCGGCGACGCCCTAGGAAAGGAGAAGAGAGTACACAACGTGGTGGGCGGTGGCCATTACTGTATGTAGACCTTCGGACAGAAGCAGAGGAGTACCCGGAGATGGATACTAGGAGGGGGATATTGAGGTTGATCCTGAGGGGCCCAGGGCAGCAAGGAGCAGTGGAGGAACCCGGGCATGGAGTGCAGCAAGAGTCCAGAGAGAGAGAGCGGCACCCGGACGGCTGGTCGCAGCTCAGAATCCCGGCCTGCAGGAGAGTGCACAGGGCCGATGCAAATGAATGATCTATTGGGGGCCTTGGAGGAGAGTTGCGTGGGCCTGCCAGAACCACTGATTCCAGCGCCTCGAAGCAGGAGGTGAGCGGGGAGATCCTAAGATGCTGGTGGCAGAATAGGGGAGTAGACCTTATGGGCTTCCCTGGCGCAGCAGAGGCTTATGAAGGGGGCCAGGTTGAGATCCTAACCAGGGAAGAATTCCTAAAGAGATGTGTGGCCCAGTGGGAGAAGGAAGATGCTGCCTGGAGGGTAGAAATGCAGGCTAAGATTGAAAGAACTATGGCAGCCAAGTCGGTGATGCGCGCCAGCCCAGCTACATCCCGTAACTGGCGGCACGAGGGACAAGTAGTAAAGTTCAAACCTAAAGAAGGATATGGCTTTATGCGCGAGCCCGTCGCTCTCTCAGATACTTTTGTAAACCACCGGGATGTGGAGCGCCATCTGCCGGAGGGTCACCCGGACAGAGACTTGACCATAGGCGAGTGGGTGTCCTTCATTCTGTTTCCTGGGGAGAAGGGCACATATGCCATGCTTGTCAAGAGACTTGCATTGAGAGGCTGCAATGGCTGAAGCCATGCACGAGAACCCGGGTCATTTGCCTCTGCCAGTCCCAGGACCACCTGTGGTAGCACCGAAGCCACCCGGCCGATACCAGCACTACCGGTAGTTGTCCCCACGTCATCCGGAGCACCCCCATGCAGCGACCTGTAAAAACTGCAACTCGGATCCCGGCAATGATGCAGACTTCGAGCCACGGGAACAGATCAACTTGGATGGATGGTTGGAGTATTCTGCCCGGCACTTCACGTGCAAAGGTGCCAAAGAAGGAAGATCAGAAGAAGGACTGAGCGGTACCTGAACACCTTTTGAGTGAGTGAGAATGTGATGTTTTCCTTGATGTCTCCATCCTTTCCTGAATATGTGTGTGTAGATTTCCCCCATTGCTTAATAACGTTTTAAAAGAACTTTGTGGTAATGGACTGTGATTGACCCGGACTTGAAGTGTATATAGTTTGAGTACCCTGAATGCTCTCTATTGGTTTTATAGTAAAGCTTTTATATGAGAATATAATATATTTGAATAATGAATAGCACTTTGTAGTCTTGAAAATAATGCAGAATAGTGAGCATTTGAACTTTAGAATTGGACTCATGAGAATGTTAAGCACTTTTTGAGAACTTTAACTTTTTGAGCTTTTATAATGTGCGGTAGAGCCGTAGACTGGCGCTGTTACGCTACAGGTCACTCTGAGAAAGACAACCCATGTGACTGAGGGGGTGAGGAGAGAGTGGCATAAGTTGCTAGTTACGGAGAGTGAGACCTTGGCCACATTATGCAGTGACCCGAGGGCCAGGAGGCCTACGGCATTTACGGCCAGAGAAGAGGCCCCAGTTAAAATGTATATAGTTAATTTATAATGTAACATTCAAGATCGTGCCTCCCGGAAGGGAAGAAATGTTAAAAATTTTATTGTTTTGCATAAAAATAATTGAGTTTACTGGGGTAACGCTCAGCACGAGGACGCGCTGAAGTTTAGCTCTGGGGGAATGTGGTGTCCCTGCGACCAGGTGACCACAAAGGGAAGTGCACCCAGGTAAGGCAAGAGGGTTGACAAAAGACACCCACACCGCAGCACACACCGACCCTATGCCTAGGACTCTAGGTTGGGCAAGGGGTGGCGGGTGTATATAGCAAAGTGGGGGGAGTGTAGGTGAGCACTGACAAGTGGGGTGGAGAAACACCAGGAGTTGAGTAGTTGGAGAGAGAACACCGAAGGGAGAAGGTGGTTGGAGGAACAGTGAGAGCGTCTTCCCAGGAGGTTTTGGGTTCCCTGGAGGCGCAGAATCCTGTGAGGCAAAGTCACGAGGAGAGAAAGCCCACTCCATAGCCTGGAAGTGACGGGAAGGAGAAAGAGACTAAAGGAGACCCCACAGCTGAGAAGGTGGGAGGACAAGGACCTGGCAGCCGCACACATCTTAGCTGGCCAGAAGCACCCTTAAAGACAGTGACTGACAGAAGGAGCCTGGTGTGCCCAAATATCTGAACTTGGGACACTGGAGGGTTAGGCCAACACCAGAGAACATGATCTGAAGAAGTGACCAGGGATTCCAGACCCTAATCACAAGACACACCGGTGGGGGGCATTGTGTTCAATGTGTTCACATGCATCTCCTGGCCCAAAAAAGCACTGAAACCACAACATGTATTTTCTTGCGGATTTCATGCTTTTTTGGTGCAATTTTGGCATAAAACTGCAGGCATTGTGAGCTCAGATGACCCCATGAGCAGCATCAGACAGTACCCAAAAATCAGCCATAGAGTGAGCACTTTTCCTGCTCACTTACGCTGTGCTTCGTGTGCTGTAATGATGGGGTCATATGAGTTCACACCTTAAGCAGCTCAGGTGTGAACTTAGATAACCTTTCTCACAGCCGGGTGTTCATTCTGTGCCTGCTCGTCTCTATGAACAGACATGTGTCTGCTCACAGAGATGAAGCGAAAGTGAAAATATTCACTGTGGGTTATGTTGGAGGAAGGTTTTTTTTTGTTAATTAAAAATTGGAAACAGGATTGTCTTGTGTTTTATATCTATTAAAAGATTTTTCCTCTGTGTTTTGTTTTTTTTTGTTTAGTAGAAATTCTTGGTTGCTGGGTCTAATATTGGCCAGACACCATGAATTTCATGCTTAGTGTCGGCTTACAATACATAGCTGGCATTAACTCCTTATTACCCAGTTTGCCACCACCAGAGCCGTTGGAAGAGTCAGGTAAACTGCCTGAAAATGGCACTTCAATAAATGCACCATTTTCAAGGTGGCTGCGGGCTGAGATTTTCAGCGTGGGAGGCCCAGAACGCTTGAGCCTTACCATGCTGAGAATCTCAGCTCACAACTGCCTGGGTTTCACCTTGGCTGGCATCAAAATAGGGCAAAGCCTACACATTTTTTTAAATTATTTTTTAAATAATTTTAAAAAATGGGCTTCCCTGTATTTTGATTGCCAGCCAATGTAAGGCCAGGCAGCTGGGGGTGGCAGCCTGTAGCTGTCCACTTTATCTGTGCTGAGAATGCAAAATACAATGGAGTGCTATGCAAAGTGTTTTTAATTATTTATTTTTTTACAGTACTATACTGTCAGTGAATGGGTGAGGGGGCCAACAGGCAATCACAGATGCTGTCACAGACAATGGGCATTTGTGATTGGCTGCTAGAATGTATGGGCTGATTCCACTTTACTCCAACAGCCAATCATAGATGCCCATTCTCTGTGACATCATATGTGATTGGCTGTTGGGTCCCTATGCAGTAAATATCCCGGAAGTTAATGAGCAACCCTGGAAGTAGAAACGGCGAAGTTAAAGCTCCCCACCCCGAACCCGATCTGTAGCATGGGCTTTTCAGGTAAGTCCGTGTTTGGGGTCTGTGCCTGAACACTAGGTGTTCGGTACGGACCCCGAATGTTACTGTTCAGGTTTGCCCATTATTACTTTTGATCCCTTCAAAAACAGGGTGGCACATGTAAAGGAGCTGAAACTCCTAAACCCTTAATCCAATTTTATTGTGGATACCCTCAAATGAAAGCTAAAAGTCTGGACTTTATGTCTGTGTCCATGATATAACTATATTTTTAATATGTTTCAGTAAACAGGTTAGAAAAAAACAAATTTTTTGTCAGTGTCCAAATATATATGGACCTAACTGTATCTTGCATACAGTACATCCATGTGTGTGTTGCATGATTCTAAGGCCGAATTCAGATGTCTGTTTAACATGGTCTGAGCACAGCATAGATTGGCTGTGGTCTCTTGACCCAAGATTGATACCGTAATCTCATCATGGCATGTGACGTTTCAAGTTTGGGTCAGGAAATCTGTGGGTAGTTTATCGTGGCCCTGTATTCGGACTATGAAACCCTGAAGATGTCTGAATTCCGCCTCAGTAATGGTGTGCTGATAAGGTCTCCACCTTGGTTCCTGTAAGGAATTAAAAGTGCAAAAGAATCCAAAACAATTCTAATAAAATCAAAAGAACAGGTACTGCTATAGGTCAGATGTTCAGACCAGCCATAGCTTTCCTGACCCGATCTCATCGGCCTCATGTACTGTATGTCTATGAAGCTGTGAAGTTCAGGGGACAGGTTTTCTCTATGGGAATTGTAAATCAAATGAATGAAAAAAACTTTTGAAATTGTAAAATTCATTGTTTTTTTTACAAGCCAAAGAAAAGCACCAGAAAATTCCCTAACATTCAGGGGAAATTTACTAAGACTGGATGCCCAAAGAGAGGGATGCACCGAATATATCATAAGGCAAAGACCTCTTAGCAAAGTTGCCAAATCTGGGATATGAAAGCACCAAAAACTGAAGTCAACCTCTGAACTCAGCACCTATGTATTTCTGCAAACATTAATGGCAATTTCTATTCAAAATTACAATCAGTAGAGATAAACGGAGCACACATGAAGTTGCTTTCAAAGTGACGTATTTATTTTGTGATGATGGTAGCTAGGTATCGATGTTACAGACATTTCGGTCTTTACTTTAGACCTTCATCAGTTGCATCCCTAGTGCAGGTAACTGCTTGGATTAGGCTGGCTTCACACCACGGCGGCGTCAGGCATTAACCTGACAATACCGGACCGGATCAGCACACAGAACCGGAGGGCCAAATGTGCCCTCCGGTCCTGTGTGCAGCAGGATGCAGCTGCTAATGATTCAGGACCACGGCTCACAGTCCTGAAAGAACAGCGGCGTGTAGCTGCCAGTGTCCGCTTCCCGGATCCTCCCGGTCCAGGGCAATCTGGCCTCATAGGCTCCCATGTCAGGGAGAGCCGGATTGCCCCGGATCCGGGAGGATCCGGGAGAATCCGGCGAATCCGGCAAATTGGGGAGATTTTTCTCCCCAGACACAAAAATGTTGCAAGCAACATTTTTATGTCCAGAGAGAATAATCTGAATTCTCCCGGATTCCACCGCAGACAAGAAACCGGATGGCAGAGAGCTGCCATCCGGCTCCATAGGCTACTATGGGGCCAAAAAACGGTCCAGGGCTGTCTGGTTTACACCGGACAGCCCCGGACCGGACCTTGCCGTGGTGTGAAGCCAGCCTTAGGCTGGCTTCACGCTGCGGTCAGATCAGGTCAGGTCAGGTCAGGTTTTGTGTTTCAAAACCAGGAGAGGAACTTGCAGAGAAAAAGTATAATTGAAAGTTTGAGACCTGTTCTAGGTTTTGGAGTCACTTCTGGTTTTGAAACACAAAACCTGACCTGACCTGATCTGACCGCAGTGTGAAACCAGCCTTAGTTGGCACTTTGATCAACCATCCACAGCATGGCTTATTTTATGCATTTTTGCTCTCCTGAAGATCTAGAAGTCGGATGCACTTCTGGGCTTACTTTCCTTTCTTTTCATCCCTGTGGGGGGAATATTAAAGTATTTTCACTTTAGTGCCTCTCTCAGGGGCGTAACTACCATAGGTGCAGAAGTTGCGATTGCATCTGGGCCCTGGTGCCTAAAGTCCCTTTGACCTATATAAAAAGACAATTCTGTTACAGATTTGCAATAACTGGGGGCCCATTGAAGCTTTTGCACTGGGGCACATGAGCTTAAAGTTACGCCATTGCCTTTCACAGTAGGAGGGAGGATGGGGTCCGGGTTGTTTGTGATTGCAGATTTTTCATATATCTATCTTGTGTTGCTGTTGTTGGAGTGGTCAAAATGTTACGGTGATTACAGAAGAAAAAAATCCCCAGCCACCTCGTGAAGTACATACGCTAATAAACCCTTACCTTTATTAAAACCATTAGTTTACTTTATATCAGACACTTACCATAATGGAGATAAATTGCACGTTTATATAACACAACGTAAGGTATTATTCTGGGTTCTGCTTGTTGGTTGCCTTATTGCTCTTTGTCCTGATTCTGTAAAACACACCAGCAACTCCTCATCTATCCGCCTCCCCCCACCCCTTGCATCGAGTTGGCGTGCATAGATCTGCCCGGGGGCTTATTAAAGCTCCGGCTGTGAGCAGGCATGCAGTAATGCTGCAACATCATTTTGCAAGAGATGCAAAGTCATCATTTTATTTCCTAAATTCAGCTCATGTTCCTAGCGTCTTCGGAGGCCCTAGGAAACAGACTGGAACATTGGGTCCACATCAAAATAAATGCAGCTTAAAATCCGCGATCATCTCTCTTGACAGGTGAAATCTGTCAGATCTTTTCACTGAGCGAAGAATAAAAAGACCTTTAATCTCCTTGGAAGAGGGGGGTGGAATTTTATTTATTTATTTTTTTTAATTCTGACGACTGCGCATATTCCAAAATGAAACTTACATGGCCCCCTTTGTCCTTAAGACCCGTTTCATACTGGGTTTGCTATTGTGCCCCCTGCTCTGCATTTCTCCGCAGAAGGAACGTACAATTTTGTAGGAGCCCGTGAAAGCCGGGCGCCTTGTAATGTAATTCAGTCGCATCACACAAAGGACTGCAGGTGGCACATTCTGTCCTCCGTACGACCAATCAGCGCTCACAAGTCACCGCAGCTGCCTCCTTCTGCATTTATTTTTACTGCTACAAATAGCTCCTGCTTCTGCTGCGCACAAAGGATTTTATTCCCAATCGGATTTTTACAGATAGGCCTTAGATATTTTACCCCAGCGACCCCTGAAGCGTGATACTCCGAGCCGGGGGTGTCGGAGAGGGGGGAGTCACTGCAGCTGAGTCGCGTGGAGGCCAATTAGGCAAAGTGGCAGCTTATTATTACAGAGTGACTTACCCAGAGCACAGGCTCACCCTACTGTAGACAGGCCACCATATGCAGAAGTCTTTGTCATGTAAATTTGGGTCTTAAAGGAGTCTGTGTCTAACTTCATATTCTCAAGCCCCCCAATTAACTAATCAGGAAGGACAGGTGCAAGAGAGTGCATGTTTACCAATCGTGTTCCCGAGTAATGATATCATAGAAGAAGAACAACAAGAACCAAACTCACAACAATGCGGATCTATTGAATCATAAACTCTTTAATTTCCCTGAATTGCATGAGAATTAATACAGTAAAAGGTGACAAGTAGAACCGGCTTTATCAGCATCAGTTACTGGAAAAAAAAAAGGAAACCTTTTTTTCGAGAACCATGCACTTAAAATTATTGCTGTTTCTTTCTATGTACAGTATAAATATGAAAGAAGGGTAGGTGCCCTACATCTACAGGTAAAAATGCCGCATACGGGATCGGGTAAAGAAGGCAGCTGAAAGGCTGTGGCCGTGCCATCAGTTTGCAAATGCACATCTCTAAAATGAAATGACGTCGTAGAATTAGTCAATATTCGGATATGTACTCTAATAACGTACTATGAGAAGTTAACCCATTCCGGTGCCAGCACGCTGGGTCTTGTGAAATGTGCAGGCTGTGATGAACATGGAGGAGCGTTTGTGCTAACAGGTTAAGATTTTGCACCTATGTCTTTGCCTCAGAACTAATGCAACTAACGCAACGCAAGGCAAAGATCTGCCCGGGGAGGTAAATGCATGCAAAGGTATTTGCAATGATGGGACCAGGGGCGTAATTACAATAGGTGCAGGGGTTGCAATTACACCTGGGCCCTGGAGCCTAGGGGGCCCCAAATGTCCCTTTGCCCTATGTAAAAAGACTAATGCTATTCAAGATTTGCAATAAATGAGGGCCCCATTGGAACTTTCACATAGGGGTCCATGAGCTTCAAGTTACGCCACTTAATGGGACTATTGTTCCCAGTGCTGCAAAATAGTTCATGTGCATTGCTGCAAATGATTAAACTAGAATTTATTCTAGTGCTATAGACATAACAATGATCATTAATGGGTATCGTAATGATTGTCATTACATCTACAGTCACAAGCAGCCTGAAAGAAAAGTCTGAAAAAAGGCTATAAATTCAGGTCACTCATCATAGCCTATGGAGGGGGGGCATGGCTCATAGTGGCTCCATACTACTTCTCAGTAGGTATTATGGACCTGCAATCAGCTCCTCATATGAACAGTAATAGACTAAAACATGAAAAAGCCTGAGGTAATGTGCCTTTCCCTTTAACAGAGATAGGGGATAGGTACAGAACAAGTGCCATTTGCTACCATCAGGGGATGGGGGCATTCTGGCATAAACTAACAACAAGAAGAGTCCCATTTTAGTTATAGGGTCCCCTCCACTTTGTACATCTATCAGGATTATACACTGAGATGCAAGGCTTATTGATAGTTGTCAGACTTTATTGCAAGCTCAGAACCCCTGTATCCCCTATTTTTTATTATTATTATTGGATTTTCCCCATCGACGGCACTTATTTTATGTTGAGCTGATTCATGTATTTGTCTGATGCAGAGGATTGCAGAATTGTTGATCGCTCCACACTTCTGTACAGAGCAGAGATTAGATATCTGATGATCAAATCCCTTTGGCTGTCACAAGACATTATACAATGCTGAGCAAGAAGGAAAAAGTCCCTCAAGGATTTCAAGCGATAGTCCTGATTGTGTTGGATAGGATGCAGGGCTTTAGGTGACCAGCTGTAACTGTAGCTTAGCATATAACGGCATTTAAAGGGTTATTTTTCTCAAATAAAAATGAATTCCTCATCCATTGGTCAGAATCCAGAAATTTCCTAGAACAGGGCTGAGCCCCTTCCTGAATAGAGCTGAGGTACACATGGTTGGTCTCCATTCAACTCACTGTCTATAGTACTGATCGAGAAACTTGAAAACAGTACTTCACTATTTCCAGCAGTTCCATAGTCAATGAATGGATTGGCCCTCAAGCATGCACCCCTCTGCTCCATACAGAGCCCTGTTTTTGATATTTCTGGAACTGCCAGTCGTTACACCCCCAGGAACCAGCAAAAGGATTACATTTGGTTTTGGGTATAACACTTCAATTTCTAGATACAAAAATCTTAAACATTGCTTCCAGATGTTTTCTGAGATATTTTAAAATTGGGCAACCATTGTTTGCTCCTTAAATACCCCAATGCTCCCTTGGTCCCCAGCAGTACCTTTAAAGGGGTATTCTCAAGCTGTTACATTGCTTTAATTAGTTAGACAGCATGAAATAAGCAAATATGCCATTGACTTGCCTATTATATGTGCTTTTTTCAATGAGAGCTTTTATTTTTCATAGTGTACAGCTGCTTTCCATGGAGATTGGCCATCAGATCTTGCCCAGACCCTGGTCGAGAGTGCACATTAGGCCAGAGAGACACTGAGTGAGGCGCATGCGAGATACTTGCATGAGTGGCGCATGACTTATCCAGACAGCTGCCACCTCTCTGGATGGAAGTGTGTCAATTGGATAGAAACACAAGCAGTTGTCACACTCCCGTCTAGAGAGGTGGCAGCCGTTCTGGGTGAGTCATGCGACACTCCTGCAAGTATCTCGTATGTGTCTCGCTCAGTGTGTTTATGGCCTTTGCTGTATTTCAGGAAAAGGGTTTACTCCTAACATACCAGTCAGCTTTCTCCAGCAAATTGATTTCAATACAGAGGCATGCTGCTCACCGCCTGCCCCTTTTCTTTCTTAGCTTCTGGCAAGCTGTTATTATAAAAAATGAAAAATTACCAGCACCTACCTTCAGCTTCTCCCAGAGCAGTTCTCCTAATCACATCTCTCACTTTCTGGAGCTGTGTGCTTGTTGAAATGCCCTGTTTTCTCTATGTGTGAATACAGTAATAACAGTGCAGACTAGGAACAAATCACTTATAGCTGAATGTGTTACAGCATAACTGGTGCTGAGCTTTATACTTCTACTAATACTATTGCTCTGCTGCTCACCAAAACTGTCATTCAAGGAGGAGAACCTGCCCTGTGAGATACCAGGAAGTAAGGAGACTGCATAGATCTGAGCTGCTCAAGAGACAACTTGACAATTCCCCTTTAAGTGATGATGTATTTGCAATGTCTCCTCACCATGCAACCAATAACTATCCAACTTGGAGCAAATATTAATAAAAACATATAAAAAACCCATAAGGAAGTCTAAAGGATTCCTTGGAGGACACATACTATGGAAGACTCCTTTTAAGAGGAGATTGCCTTAAAATACCTGGAAATACTGAGCTGTATGGAAGAAACATCCATCCCAATCCATGTCAGCTCCAGTTATCGCTCCTTTCATGGCTCTGTATATATTCCAGTTCTATTATTGTTACATTGCCCTGACTGAATACCTGTTCCTGTAGTGATTATTGGCGGCTGAGAATTCCTATTCCCGAGCCCTGTGTACACTATACATCTAAGGCCATGATTTTCTTTTTTCAGCTATTTGATACATTCTCTCTTGCGATGCAATAACACTGATAATGCAAGTAAGGCTTCTATTATCTAATAACTCAAGGCTCGTTATAGTTCGGCATGCAGGAAAGTGGAAGAGACCCTAAACATCCCAGCGAGCGTTGCCTGAAAATTGCCCTCGCCCCCTGTTTATAGTCTAATATAAGCAGGTTCATTGAAAAGCAAGGCAAGACTAGCAAAATCAGCTCTTAACGTCTGGAACTATGCATTACAATGTGTCACGTGTAGTAATACTGCATTCTAATTAACCTTGGGATGGCCCAGTGACCTCCTACAAGTGCTGTCAATGCATACCATTACTGCAAGGCTCTGTAAACTCCACTCAAGGTCTACTTTTTCTTTTTTTTGCAGTCATAATTAAAAAAAAAATCTTGTTTCGATTTTGAGGTGACTTTTCCCATATCAAGTCACGATCTCTTGATTACCCAGGCTTCCCTAGCAAACCTCAAGCATGCCGTTAAGCCGGCCTGGACCATGGCTCATGAAAATGCAATATACGATCTGTGGCTCAAAGTTGAGTCGGAAAGAATGAGCTTTGACAAAAAGTGTCAGAGCTACCTGTGGCATGATTAATATTGGCTTCCATTGAGTCGTCATGAGGTATAAAGTCAATGAGAAATTGCATAGGCTTTTCCAGAATCATCCAGGACATCCTGGACGTTTGATCGTAAATGTGGGCCTGAAGGATAAGTTCCGTCCGCCTGTCGCAGGGCTCAAGAGGAAGACAGTCCAATGCGATGAAACATGCCTGTTGGGTCCGCCGCTTTGTAACGCTCGCCTGTAAACATTGACCGCTCCTCCGTCTCTTCATTATCAACACCACATTCTATCCAGTCATTTGCAACCACAAAATCAAAAGTCATTAATTAATAAAAAGTAAATTGGCAAATAAATAGTATAAATAACACCTTGTATAAATTACATGACTTAAATAAGCAGTTCATCGTAACAATCGCTTCAGACATTCGCCTTCACCCAAAGGTGGAGGTGGCATCATGATGCAGAGCCTAAAAAGTTATAATAGTCACAATGCTGAGTGAAATGACCCCTTATTAATGCAGGGTGCTTAATAAATACGTGTATCAGTCATCCAAATATAGTGCATATTCTCATTGCTTTAGAAAAAACTAGAGGTAACACTGTTTTGCGGGAATCTGCGGCAAGTTAATTGTAGTTGGGTGCCATTCCCTTTGCTATATAAATATTGGCACAACGTTGCCTAATTTTTTTTTTTTTTACTGTACATATGTGCTTCCAAATATTAAATCAAGACACTGGAGGAAATCTTTCTGCCTTTATGTACAGCCAGTCAGGCTTTGGTGCCATTGGGAAGAGCTTATGTGGGACATTCATGCGTTTGCTGCTTAAGCTTGCAAGAAACTATTTGTGCATTCATGACTAGGATCCTTTATGCTTTGTACATGGAGATTGGAAGAAGCGTGGCACAAAGTTCTTGGATAAAAAAGAAAATAATAATACCGATCTGTTGGCAGCAATGCCAAATAATGGCACTATCCCTTAAAAAGTAAAAACAGAAAATGGCACCTGAGCCTGAGCCTAAGCGTTGGAGCCTCTCCTTGAGTCCCGTTCCGACACGTTCACATTTCATGTGGTTTCTCTTAAGAAAGCTTGGCTTTGCACGTAAAAATGATTTTAAGAGCTTCAGCGGAGAGGAAGTAGAATTTCAAAAGATGAAGGAAAAGTGTGAAGTATATATATTGCACGGCTTGAAATAAATAAGTAAATAAATTAATTAATAAATTAAAACCAATGTGAGATATGGTCCAGAAAGCAAGGTAAGATACGGTGCTCTCGTAGACGGTGGTGAAGTGCAATCTAACGTAACACTGTTATATGCCAAGTACCCTGATTTTTATTTTTTTATTTCAGTTTCTGGTGCCTTGTGCCATTGAAAAGGGCGGAGGGGCACAGTGGTTTGTGCCATGTTTAGTTGAGTACAGTTTTATGGTGTGCACTTGGCTTTAGCTTTGGACAGTGCACTCATGCTCCGAGCCCTTGAAGCAAGCCGACTCGTAATGCTTGTTGAGATAGGACTTGAGAGCAAAGGTTTTTTCGCACCGCTTGCACTTGTAGTGCTTAAAGGCCGAGTGCGTCTGCATGTGTGCACGAAGGTTAGATCGGTCGGCAAAGGCTTTACCGCAGTGGGCACAACCAAAAGGCTTCTCACCAGTATGAGAACGCATATGGCCTTGAAGTAACCAGGGCCGGCTGAAAGCCTTCCCGCATACATCGCACTTGTGTTTTAGGTTGTGTGTCAGGAGATGCATGGCCAAGGCTGGCATAGATACATACGTCTTGCCACAAGTCGGGCATTTTCTTGCCATTTTACTGTCCAGGCTTCTGTGAGTTTGCTTGTGCCGGCTGAGGTTGGAGGAGGTGGCATAGGTTTTACCACATTCAGTACACGTGTGGCGCTGGTTTCCACGACTTTCACCGCTACGTCTTGATCGGCCATCAGTGATGAAGAAAGCATCTATTGAGTAGCTGTCTGTGACTGCTGCTTCCCCGCTGAAATACCCGGCTGAGAGACTGGACTGTGGGCTGTCAGGCTCGCTGTAATCATCGTGAGTTGGGGTGTAGTCAGTTTCAGATGATGAAAATTTGCTTCCACTTTTTTTCCCGACTTCGTAGTCAGACGATGTGATGCAGTGCTCAGAGTAACCTATAAGATGGACAAAACACAAACACTGCATTACCTTAACACAAGTCTCAGAAACATCATTAATTCTCCTCACTGCTTCTCTCCGTTCATTGGATTACATGCGGGCCATTCCTCTATCATTTGTAGTATCCCATACAAAGAAATATATACACCATCTATAATGATACACTGGCAGTCAGGATCCCAGGGTAATGACACAAAAGCAGTTAGGTTCAAGGACAAGGATTTGACCTTAAACAATGGATCACAGCAATGAGTATAACAGGAGCAGGACAATGATACTGATACCAAGGGTAGAGGACAGTGAAACCCTGGTAATTGGGGTACAGGACAATGATACACTGACACTTGGGGTACATGACAATGACACTGACCCTTGGGGACAGGATAATGAAATTGAAACTTGGGGTTGAGGACAATGACACTGACACTTGGGGTACATGACAATGACACTGACACTTGGGGTAAAGGACAATGACACTGACACTTGGGGTACAGGACAATGACACATTGACACTAGGGGTACAGGATACTGACACTTGGGGTACAGGGCAATGACACTGCTACTTGAGGAACAGGAAAATGCCACTCGGGATACAGTACAATGACACTCATATTTGTGGTACAGGATAATGGCACTGACACTTGGGGTACACGATAATGACACTTGGGGTACAGCATAATGACACCTGGGGTACAGGATAGTGACACTGACACTGAGGGTACAGAACAACGACATTGACACTTGGGGTACAGAACAGTGACACTCGCATTTATTGTACAGGATCATGACACTGACACTTGGGGCACAGGATAAGGACACTTGGGGTACAGGATAATGACACTCGGGGTAGGGATAGTGACACTGACAGTGGGGGTACAGGACAATGACATTGACACTTGGAGTACAGAACAGTGACACTCACATTTGTTGTACAGGATAATGACACTGACACTTGGGGTATGGGATAATAACACTTGGGGTACAGCATACTGACACTTGGAGTACAGGATAGTGACACTGACAGTGGGGGTACAGGACAATGACACTGACACTTGAGGTACAGAACAGTGACACTCACATTTGTTGTACAGGATAATGACACTTAACACTTGGGGTACAGGATAATGACACTGTCACTTGGAGTATGGGATAATGTCACTAGGGGTACAGCAAAATGACACTTGGAGTACAGGATAGTGACACTGACAGTGGGGGTACAGGACAATGACACTGACACTTGGGGTACAGAACAGTGACACTCACATTTGTTGTACAGGATAGTGACATTGACACTTGGGGTACAGAACAGTGACACTCACATTTGTTGTACAGGATAATGACACTGACACTTAGAGTACAGGATAATGACACTTGGGGTACAGGACAATGACACACTGACTTTAGAGTATGGTAATGTGTCTGTGTAACCTATTAATACACAAGATGTTTCATTATGCCTATAATCAGATTTGCTCTGTTCCATGCTGTTGAGTTTATGCATCTGACGTTATCTAGTGGGTTCAGGACAGGTCAGCATACAGTATATGAATAATTCATAGCACAGAGAGGCAGTCGATTTGTAAGCAGAATAGTAGGTGCACAGTGCGCACCCCGCAGTGGTTTCCATAAAAAATCCCCATTTAATTTTACACTGACATCATCATGTTTACTGTTACATAATGAGGCCTCGTATTACCTCTATTACTTTACTGAACTGTCAGGAGAATTGGGACAAGAGGAACGATTTGGTTTCATACAGTATGAGGCTCTGCAGGCTTTTTATTTATCCTCGGCAAACAACTAGGAAATCTCTGATTCTGATTTAAATCAATAGGATCAAAATGCTCATATTTTTCATATCAATTCAAGCGATTTCTTAAAGACCAAATCTCCCTTCGGCCCCTATGAAATACATTTATTTGCTCTTTTATTTTGACCTAGATTTGCTTTCACTGCATTGAACATTGCTTAATGATTATTATTACTTTCCACACACTAAAATCTAACAATTAGCTATTGGGCATTCACTCTGAAAACATATTTTAGATTCATAATATATTTTTAATGGGGATGGAGCTCTGTTTTTGGATGCAATAGTCCAAATTACCCCACAGACAAATACATTATATAATAACATACTGCCAACCTGCAACCATCAGGGAGAGCAGGAGCTTTCTACACACTGTTTGTACATTGAAGTTAATAATAACACAGTATACATGAAGCACATGAGCTCCCTCTGGTGGTGGGTGCAGGAAGCCAAAATGTATGTTAGTTTATGGTACTGTCCTGGCTCTAGTGCAGGGCCTTGCACCCTTTTTCTTATGGCTGCCTCCCTTGGCAATAGTCTTCACAAGGTTTTTCGTATAACCCTCTGAACACCTCAGATACCATCATGCTAATCATTTTAATGTCGGCTCAGGCAGAGGCCATGTTCTTGAGGAATAAGTTGCTTTGCTCACTGTTGAATCAAGGTTGTCAGGAGTTTAGTACTACTTTCCTTGGCTCAGCTTAAGGCGGCCGTCACACGCTTCAATCTTGTGAGCAATATTGTTAGCGATCACATGCACGAGCGATCGCTAACAATATCATTCACATAGTTGGTGAGCTGTCACACAGGCAGACTCACCAGCGATGTGGAGCAGCGAGATCGCTGGTAACTATGGTACACATCGGGTTACTAGGCGCCACGCGGCGCTTACTAACCCGACGTTTACCATAGATACCATCTCCCAGCATAGGCTCTGCCGCTGGGAGATCGTTCATCGTGGTGTCACACACCACAATGAGGCAGATTGATCAAGCGATTATCGCTTGATATGAGCTCCGGCTATCAAATCTGCGATCTAACAATCAAGCGATTTTACATTGTAAATACATTTTACATTGATTACACGCAGCGATGCACAAACGATATCGCTTAGCGATCAAAAAGCAGATCGCTTAAGCGATATCGTGCAAGAAATTGAAGCGTGTGACGGCCGCCTATGCCAGATGTCTTATCATTTTCTATGATATTGCTAACTTTCATGGTGGGTTTACACGTCGCGATATCGGCGTCCAACTCCGACCAAAAGTCACGTGGTTCGGGAGTTGGACCCGATATCGTTCACGTGTTGTACGGTTTGAACGTACAATGCGATGCTGGAACGATGCCAAAACGATATTGGGGTTGAATAAGCGTGCTATTCAACCGCCCGATATCGGATGGCCGTTGTAGCCGCATCGTCCCGTGTGACAGCCCAACTACGATGTGTACGCCCACGTCACCCATTCACTCCCATGTTAACTGGTCGTTCCTGGGTTGGGGGGCGTACACATCGTCGGGACGTTGTATCCCGATATCGGGCTGTCTAAACCGGCGATGCGATGCAGGGAAAAGCACGCTCCCGCGTCGTTGGCTCTGATATCGGGCCGATATCGGGACGTGTAAACCCACCATTATGCTTAAAGGCCAGTTTACACAAACCAACTTATCTGTCCGACTTCTGAACAACTTACTGGTTGTAGTGAAATCATGGACACATTGTTTCATTGTACACAGTGACAAAATGGAGCAATGTGTCCATGATTTCACTGCAACCAGCAAGTTGGTCAGAAGTTGGACAGATAAGTTGGTGTGTGTAAACCCACGTCCAGCTTACTAATTGTTGTTCACACAAAACCCTCAACACACAAGTTACCAACTTCTCACAACTGTTCACACCTGGCCTCTGCAATCAAGGTAACACATCTCCAGCTTGCTTATGCTACACTGCTATACCACAGTTAACTATTTGTTCACTACAAGTCCAAGCTCACATAAATAACTGCTATTAACCATTTCCCTGATGGAAGATACCAGACTGCATTTACTTCTCTGTTATACCTGTGATTAACCACTGTCCTGCTGGAAGATGCCAGACTGCATTACTTCTCTGTTATACTTTGTGATTAACCACTGACCTGCTGGAAGATGTCAGACTGCATTTACTTCTCTGTTATACCTGTGATTAACCACTGTCCTGCTGGAAGATGCCAGACTTCATTCATTGATTCACTGCAACCCTACGGTACGATATCACTTTACTATAGAACTACTATTCATTGATTAACTGCATGCCTGCTGGAAGATAGCACTTAACTATAAAGCTACTATTCCTGTGTATAGCCATACACATAGGTTTGCTTCATTTGTGGCACCTGTCCTTCTTTGTCTTCAGTCCTGCACAGCCTACAGTCCTGGTCCTCAATGATCCAAGTGTCGGCAGCCAAAAAACAGCTCGGCTTTTTACCTCTCTCTCAGTCCATGCTGCTCACCCTGACCTATAAGTTAGACGAATCCCCCCATCAGGGAAGGTTTTCAAATATTACATCTATGCGGAAGATTTGAGCTTTGAGAAAGAGAATTCAAATTGCTATAAAGACAGCAGTCACTTTTCTTAATTTACCAATAACTACAAACCAAAAGAGAACCCAAAACATTATTTAACATTTAAATGGCCTTGAAATTTCAACTATATATGAAGCTCTATCTATCTATTTAATGATTATTGACTTTTATTAGATAATTGACAACAGTTTGTATCTGTGATAGAAAGAACTCAAACTTTGTGTGTACAGCTTTGCCCAATATATTGGGAGTTCATAGATAAAGGAAGGCACAATTTTGAGATTACAAGTGTGAGATCTCTGCAGAATTATAGTTTTGAATCAGTTCTCGAACACTCAATTTAGGATATTGACTAAGAGATAGCCTAACCTTCCATTGGATCCTTGAGATGTCATCTAGCTCGAAGCATTAGATGACAAGATCTGCAATCGATGGGACTATAGAATTGT
The DNA here is from genome assembly GCA_033576535.1 of Allobates femoralis. NCBI lineage: Eukaryota > Metazoa > Chordata > Amphibia > Anura > Aromobatidae > Allobates > Allobates femoralis. The sequence continues at coordinate 414,754,608 of JARQOC010000006.1, read as the reverse complement.
GACAAAGTCAAATTACTTTTTTTTTTATTTTCAGTGGATCCAGAAAAACACCAGGATGGATGGATAGATGTTTGATAAATGGATGGATGCATGGATGTTAGATGAATGGGTGGATAGATAGATGGCTGGATAGATGTTGAATGATTGGGTGGATACATGCAGTAGCATAACTTGAAGCACATGGGCCCCAAGACAGAAGCTCCATCGGGGGCCCCAAAATATTGCAAATTTTTTTTAAAAGGTCAAAGGGACATTTGGAGCTCCTTGGGCCACAGGGCCTGGGTGTGATTGCAACTCCTGCACCTATTGTAATTATGCCCCTGGTTGCATAGATGGATTGATGCAAAGAGGGCTGGATGGATTGATGGATAGATGGATGGATTAGTGGATATATGTTGGATGAATGAATGGATGCATGGATGTATGTATGGATGGATAAATGGAGGAATGGTTAGATGGATACATGGATGTTAGATGAATGGCTGAATTGATAGATAGATGAATACATGTTGAATGGATGGATGGATGGATGGATGGATGGGTGGATGAATGGATGGATAAATGGATGGATAGATATTGGATGAATGGACAGATGGATGGATGAATGGAGGGATGGATAGATGGATGTATAAGTGGATAGATGTTGGATGAATGAATGGATGGATGGAAGGATGGATGGATAAATGGAGGAATGATTAGATGGATGGATGGATGGATGTTAGATGAATGGCTGGATTGAAAGATGGATCAATACATGTTGATTGAATGGATGGATAAATGGATAGATTGATGTTGGTTGAATGGACACATGAATGGATGAAAGGAGGGATGGATAGATGGATGGACAGATGTTGGATGATAGTTATTTTCCCCTTCTTGTTTTCTTTTGGAGTACTTAGGATGACTTAATAACCCCCATATGCATAAATTAGAAAACTGCAGCAGCCTGCACGTGTCAGCTATTCCTATGAATGAAGATTCCTGCATTTGTAAAATAATGCTCTTTCTCAGCCACAAGTTTATGACACCTGTTCCCTCTGTCATCCCAGCTGTGACATTATTTACTGGACTCTTCTGTCGATAACTGTGATCTATTGATCTGCAAGATGAGCCCTTCTCGAGCTCAGCACGGAAGGATGATCTCTGCTGAGATACACATTATCCCACTGCTGTCACTGCATCTATATTCCTATAAACAGACGCTGCCGATGCTCTGAGCGCCCTGCGTTCACTTCCTATTTTTGCTTTTGATGGCTGTCAGAGAAGCGATGCGGCAGGAACCTACTTTTCTGTCTCTGCATCGGAATACATCAGCACTCGGCATCATGACCCTTTAAACTTCTTGGATCTCTTAAACCATTAGCATGCAGTCAATATTCTATTTAATGCAAGCATTAGCTGGGGTCAGGAATCTCAAATACGCTGTCCACTTATTTTTCGCCTCTTAGCTTCAGCTCCTCCACACACTCCCATATAATGTGTTCTCTACGTTAAATGTGCTTGTCCTAAATACGCATCACTTGCTAAGCTTAAGGGATAAACCTGTTCTGTAGACCAGATGCCTGCACTGCACAAACCAGGGATTGCTCTTTGACTGTAATTCTGGGTGTGTGTGCAAAAAGGACGGCCAGTGATGTGCCTGTACGTATACATGTGCCATCGACACGGCTCCTGCCCCTCCTCTGCAGATTTAATGCATGTGCCTTGTATCAAGGTGACACTGCAGAGCACGTGGAAAAACAAATCTCTACTTCTTGGCCTGCAGCGCCGTGGCTTGTAGAGGATGACATCTTCTCCAGATCTGCTGCTCCAGCCATAATAGATAAAGATTGCAGATAAGTGGAGCCCACATACAAATCTTGGCTCCTGCACATTTCATGCATTAATAGTGAAGGTAAATGCAGCAGCTCATTGTCTGCCGGCCTCAAATTGGTCCTGGTTATAGGAACATTGCAGCTTTATCAGCCTGTTTGTTTTCTCCAGCTTTACCACCCAACAGATGCTTGTAACTGGGGAAGATGTAATTAGTTTTGTCATTACAGGATTTATTGACTTTATGTGGAAATCTGCAGGCATCTGTAGTTATCCAGGCTGCTGTATGTTCACCAACGGAAGAGGCCTCACCAGCATGTTTTTGCTTAGAGAAGCTCTTCCAGTTTATAATGGGTTTTGGGGGTAGTCGGTTGAAGTTACAGCAATCACTCTTCTACGATGAGGACATTATGCTTCTATGGCAACCATCTCTGTGCCTTCTAACATTGCCAATATTGTTGGCCCATCCCTTGAGCCTATAATGTTATGGTTATGGTTATGGCTATGTTGACCATGTTATACATGGTCCCACTACTCAGCCAAATCACAAATTACTTAACGATCAATGAGGGATTGTTTCTGCTTAGCCTTAATTCTTACATAACCAATACCTATTACCTAAGAATGAAGACACCGCAACTGCTATTTGGAACAAATGGCTACAGTATTATTAACCAATTAAATATATACAGTATAATGCCCCGCAGCTACAACAATGCCGCCCCAGTGTAATAACATAATCGATTTATATATACAACCATAAACCATAACCAAACAACCGATAGGTCCATTTCAGAAGCACCAACTATTCCTATCCCTGGCCAGGCCCTCCAGCCGCAACCAAAATAGCCCAAGGAAAGGGGTGTTAACATCACCTTGTTACTATCCCCCATCTTCCCGGACCTATGCCCTCAAGTACCCATTTCCTTTTCCCAAAGCCACTACCCCATCGATGGAGACATTATGTTTCTATGGTTCTGCTAACATTGCCCGATATTGTGTGGTCCCACACCTTGAGCATAATGTTATTGGTTCTGGTTATGGGTATGTTGTCCATGTTATACATGGTCCCACATCTCAACCAAATCCCACCTTACATTCCTTCAAAACCCCAATAATCAGATAATCTTATTTTGGATATATAATGAAAAAACCAATACATAATTATGAAGGATAGATGAAGGAGACCAATAGTACAAGACGAATGGAAACAATCATAGAAAAACATTAAACAGATTGAAGACCAACCGGAAGACAAGATATCCTGGAGGCAAAATATGGTCATCAACTGTACACAGGTGTAATAAATGCAGCCGGCGTGCTCAGTGATACCAGATAATCTTCCACATCGTGTATCAGACACAAGAAATGCAAGTTCTATCTTCTTAAGGCTACAGCACCGTCAAGGTGTAGAAGATTGACAAGTCCATTACCACAATCACCGCTGCCTGACTATCCATCTCGCTTCACAGATTGTTATTCTTCGTCATCTCTCTGCCTCCTTATTTGCAGATTGTGCAGTCACATGCTTCAGGTACAAAACAGCTTTCCTCAGCAATATTTCACACCTCTCCAAGCACACAGCAAGGTTATTTTCAAGAGCGTGACTTTGAGGCAGGCGCTTCCTTCCAGATACCTTTCCCTTGTGAATGTATCATTAATACCTTATTGAGAGGGGACTCGGTGACACCTGTTTCATCTCAGATGACATTTTGTCAGGTGCCTGTGTACCTAGTGTTGTGACATGTGTAGAACCATGCAATGTAACACTATGACATCCTCTGTACTGGGGATGTATTGTGTGACGCTGTCACCTTGCAGTACTGGGGTCATGGCTTTGTGTCCACACAGATGTCATGAGATGTCCATCTAGTTACATAGATGACGTCCACTAAGGTAGAGGACATAATCAACCAAAAAAGTAGAAAAATTGAGAAAGTTTCATAAAAATGGTGTATGATGATCTATCATTCGTTATGATGACTGTCATATTTGTCATCAACTCTACAGGTTTTCGCCTGGACTCTATGAGGGCATTTTCCTAAATCAGCAATTTTAACCCAAAATCTAGATCTTTGCCCTTGATCTTAATCCTTATGCCTATGATGTGTATTTGACATGATTATGATTGATGACAAATGATACGGACATACATGTTTTGGTCCTCAAGACAATTAGTTATTGGGAGCCTTCAAGACTGCCAAGCCCTGATGGTTGCTGGGATTTGTAGTTCTCCAGCAAGGGGGTAGTTACAGAGGGACATTTTATCTGGTGCAAGGTTTGATGTATGGTGTCCAGACTTAGAAGCTTCTTCTCTAGTGGCGTTACTGTGAAGGTGTCTTGTCCTGTATGAAGCCTACAAGGAATCGTGTTCTAGATTGCAGTCTTGGAGTAAGATGTGCTTAGCTTGCAGATGTCCTACCCTGGGACCACAAGTTGCATCCCAGTAGCAGAAGTACAGTACAAGGTTATACTGAAAAGTCTATCTATTGTGCTCCATATAACACATGAAAGCCCTACCTGAGCCCCCTCCCCCAACACAATATACATGGAATAAATACATTACAAACTAATAGTACATTTGATTAAATAAACTGTCTTGTCATTTTTTTTTAACTGCAGAAATCCCAAACAGATCCCATTCCCCCAGGATGGAGCCGCTTAAAGGGCTTTAGAGAGAGTCTTTTGGCTGCCTCCTGAACAATGAGGTCCCCGGAGAAAGCTTACATCCCCTCCCCCCATCCTTTCTGTCCTCCCCTCTGTAAGGCTCTGGCATTCACTCCTCTAAAAGACATCAAGGGCTTGATAGTACAGGAATTAATACCCCGTCCTCAAAGAAGCGAAGAGCCCTTGCTACAAATACATCCAAGGAAACTATTGTTAATTGAGCTCTTATTCTACAGGTGATAGCAGGAAAACGTGGCTCCGCATCCGGGCCTGCATTGCTCCACACGTCTAGTAGAGCTGGTGCGTTGGGTTGACATTGGCCGACTTGTGAACTTTCTCGCGGATTTTGCTTTTCTATAAATTTTTGGTAAAGCATTGCACATTATTGATATAGTCTTGTATTGGGAAGATGATGTTGGATAAGTAGGACACAGAAAGAGGAGGGCCCCTGTGCAAGAACAATGTATGGAAACTTTACATTGCAGGAGCTCATCAATATGCACAAGTGGAAATGGGCCCTCTGACCTCTTGGGCCCCTGTGCAAGAACAGCATATGGGCCCTTTACAGTCTAAGAGCTCATCAATATGCACAAGTGGAAATGGGCCTCTGACTCTTGGGCCCTGTACAAGAACAAATATGGGCCCTTTACAGTATAGAGCTCATCTTATGCCAAGTGGAAATGGGCCCTGACCTCTGGGCCCTGTGCAAGAACAATATATGGGCCCTTTACAGTATAAGAGCTCATCATTATGCACAAGTGGAAATGGGCCCTCTGACCTCTTGGGCCCCTGTGCAAGAACAATATATGGGCCCTTTACAGTCTAAGAGCTCATCAATATGCACAAGTGGAAATGGGCCCCCTGAGCTCTTGGGCCCCTGTACAAGAACAATATATGGGCCCTTTACAGTCCAAGAGCTCATCAAGATGCACAATTCTATTTACTTTAGAAGTGAGATGGGCCCCTGACCTCTTGGGCCCCTGTACAAGAACAATATATGGGCCCTTTACAGTCCAAGAGCTCATCAAGATGCACAATTCTATTTACTTTAGAGTGGAAATGGGCCCCCTGACCTCTTGGGCCCCTGTACAAGAACAATATATGGGCCCTTTACAGTCCAAGAGCTCATCAAGATGCACAATTCTATTTACTTTAGAAGTGGAGATGGGCCCCCTGACCTCTTGGGCCCCTATGCAGCAAGACATATGTCTGTCCCTGGGACAAACCCATGCAATAAGGATTAGGGGCATCCAAGGCCTGCTAGCTACATGTGTCCATAGTCAACAGGGGCAGGGGGTCTAATGAAGACCAGTGGCATGGCAGCCAACTCTTGGACAATGTGATAAATGACAAATCATTCTACATACATTATATTTATGGACACTTATTAGGAGCAAAATGCATCAGGTTACTCCAAAGAATTGATTGTAAAATGGGGTCCCACCAACTTATGCATCTATAATGCTCAGGTTAGTGACTGGCGGACAAATAAGTGTCCGAAAATTGATCATAAGATCAATTTATGCATATATAATGCTCATCCAAACTTTTGTCATCCTGTCCATATAGTAACGAGTCAAGGACAAAAACCAGAAAATAATACTGAAATCAAATCTCCGTGTTTAGTCTGGTAGGACCATTCCCCAATGTGCCATGTAATGCCATGCTACCACAGGAGGTGCTGACTTACCGTTCTCAGCATCAGGGACCCCCAAGCTTCCCACAGAGCTGGTGAGAGCCTGCCCCAGGACACAGGGCTCATCAAAGTGGTGGTAATTTGATGCAGAAATCCCACTGGAGGAAAAGTCATCTAGTTTTATCTTCTTGACGAGGAAGGATCGTGGCATGGTGAGTTGGACAGGGTGAGTTGGTCAGGGTGAGCTGGCAGGGTCAGCTGGACAGGGGGCTGCTATTGTTCAGCGCTGGAGACGGCTCACATTCAGCACTGGACAGCTCCGACTTTCTGCAGTGAGAGAGGGAGAGTGAGAGAGAGAAAGGAGATGAAGGGAGCAGGAAAAGGAGGGAGGGGGGAAAGCTGGCAGCAATAGCTGAGCTCAGCACTCATGCTGTCTTTATATGGGACGCAGGCCTGAGATCAGGTGGTGCTTTGCAATGGAGCTGTTTAGCTCTCTAATCCATCAAATGTCCCCCAGGACAATCATCACATTACCAATGAACCGGCTGTGCCGACATAGAGAAAGAGACAACCTCCTGCCTACTTACTTCTTATAGACAATGCAGTGGAAACAAGTGTGGCTGCAGAACAAGGAGGCGAGATGATCCCACTACCCTCCATGCTGCAACTTGTGCAATTCCCACAATGAATGGAGGAGCAAACTTTGACCTCAAGATGCCACAGAAGGAATAAGACGTGTTGTTTAGCTTTTTTTTAATTTCTTCCATTCCTGATGAAGAGGAGCAGAAGAGGACATGTGATGAAGAAGACTGTGCATTGTGTACATGAACTCTGATTCCTTTGTCTTGGATGCAACCAGTGTTTTAACAGCCTGTGAATCATAAAGGGAAAGTCCATATGGTGGTAGGAGGGGGAGGGGAGGGGGAGCATCTTAATATCCCACATCCACCAAGGTGGGCAATAAACAGTGACCCTTGCAATTCTGCAACAAAAGGAAAGAGCCTCTCCATCTCTATATTACATAAAGGGGGAAGAGGATAACTGGCAGCCGGGTCTGGTGTCGTCTATCATACTGGAGACAGCACTGCACCTCCCACACATGGGAATATAAATACACTCATCTCTGCTATATACATTGCTATATACAGATTGGATGGCAGCACATAGAAATGTATCCCCTTATACAAGCAAGTTCTTCAGCATGTGAGATGTCATCTTATCTTATCAGTTGGGTGTTATTGCAGGGCACAGACATTTATTGAGTAGTGGGATATCCTGATTTTTCTTTGCATCATATTCATCAATGCATATAGGAGGATTAATATTTCTGAGCACCTACTGAGATGCAACAGGTATCCCTATACATTGATAGGGGCAGTGATGTCACTTCAGGCCCAGGGGCCCGATGCAAGAGACTCCAACGGGGCCCCCAATTATTGCAAATCTATAATAGCATTAGTCTTTTTCTATAGGCCAAAGGGACTTTTGGGGCCCCCTAGGCAACAGGGTCCAGGTGCGATCACAACCCCTGCACCTATTGTAGTTACACCCCTGATAGGGGGTAGATACTCCTCATCGTATACATACCTGCACATACATGTGACCAGTTGCTCTGGAGAAACAAAAGGATTGGATTCTGTAATGTAACATGCATTGACGTAACTTCAGGCCCAGGGGCCCCGATGCGAAAGCTCCAACGGGGCCCCCAATTATTGCAAATCTTTAATAACATTAGTCTTTTTCTATGGGCCAAAGGGACTTTTGGGGCCCCCCAGGCTGCAGGGCCCGGGTGCGATCGCAACCCCTGCAGCTCTTGTAGTTACACCCCCGGTAACATGCCTGATTCTTCTGTCCTGGAAAATCACCATCAGGGAAGAGCAGGGGCGTACATAGCGATCATGGGACCCATAGCAGAATGTTTAATTGCAAGAACCTGCCCAAGAAGAAAAATACTTGGTTGGGTCACAATTTTGCAACCTTTCAAAGTAATGTTCCTCCCTTTCATTACAGCCATAAAGTATAAGGTCAACAAAAGTGTCCCATAAACACTGTATCATACCCAACAGTAAACTCCTGCACAGTACCCTCCACACACAAAGTATGTTGATCATACTGCACCCCTCTCAACTACCCTAACAATGTATGGTGACCCAACACAGTATGATCCCCAACTGTCACCCCCACACAGCCCTCCATGCAGTATAATGGCCCCTTTTATCCCGTCAAATAGTATAATGGTCCCCACACAGCCCTCAGTAGAGTATGATGGACCCCACACAAACCTTCACACTGTATATCTGCTTGCGTTTAGTAAATGGTTCTCAAATAGCCCTTCATAAAGTATAAAAGCTCCCTCATATCCCTTCAAATATTATAATGGCAACCACATAGCCTTCAATGTAGTATAATAGGTACCACATAGACCTCCATATGCTCTAATGCACAATCTATAGCCCTCCATATCGTATAATGGACCCCCTATAGTCCTCCATAGTATTATAATGCACAGTCCATAGTCTTTCATATATTATAATCCACCCTCATAGTCCTCCATATGGTATAATGCACCCCATAATCCTCCATATAGTATAATGCACCCCCATAGACCCCAATATACTATAATGCACCCCCTAGTCCTCAATATATTATAATGCACCCTCATAGTCCTCCACATAATATAATGCTCCCGACGGTCCTCTATATAGTATAATGCACCCCCTATACTATTGTGCACCCCTTAGTCCTCCATTTATTCTAATGCATCCCCATAGCCCTCCATGAATGTAATGCAATCCCCATAGCCCTTCATATATTATAATGCACCCCATTATAGTCCACCATATATTATAATGCACACCATAGTCCTCCATTCAGTATAAAGCACCCCATAGTAATCCATACAGTATAATGCACCCAATAGTCCTACATATAGTATAGTGCACCCCCATAGTCTTCCATATACTATAGTGCACCCCCTTACTCCCCCATTTATTATAATGCACCTCATATACTATAGTGCACCCCCCTTAGTCCTCCACTAATTATAATGCACCCACATAGTCCTCCATATACTATAGTGCACCCCCCTTAGTCCTCGATTTATTATAATGTATCCCCATAGTCGTCCATATATTATAATGGAGCCCCCATAGCCCTTCATATATTATAATGCATTCCACAGTCCACCATTCAGTATAATGCACCCCATAGTCCTCCGTATAGTATAATGCATCCCCATAATCCTCCATACACTATAGTGCACCCCCTTAGTCCTCCATTTATTGTAATGCACCTACATATACTATAATGCAACCCCCTTAGTCCTGTATTTATTATACTGCACCCCTATAGTCCTCCATGTATAAGGTAGCCCCCAATGTCCTGTAATTATGATAACGCACCTCCATATTCCTCCATATATTATAATGCATCTCCATAGTCCTCAATGTATAAGGTAGCTACCATAGTCCTTCAATTATTATAATGCACCCCCATGTTCCTCCATATGATGTAATGCACCCCCATAGTCCACCAATTATGATAATGCACCCCTATAGTCCTCCATATATTATAATGCAGACCCATACTCCTCCATATATGATGCAGCCCCATTTGTCATTCATGAATTATAATGCATCCCCATAGTCCTCCCTGTATAAGGTAGTCCCACAGTCCTTCAATTATCATAGTGCACTGAGCACTGCCATATTCCTCCATATGATGTAATGCAGCCTCCAGATTCCTCTATGTATTATAATGCACCCCCATAGTCCGCCATATATTTTAAAGCAGCCCCCATAGTCCTCTATGTATTATAATTCATCCCCATAGTCTTACAATATTATAATATACCTCCATATTTCTCTATATATTACAATGCACCCCATAGTCCTCTATGCATAAGATAGCCACCATAGTCCTCCAATTGTTATAATGCACATCCATGTTCCTCCAGGTGAAATAATAAAGCCCCTATAGTCCTTTATGTATTATAATGGGCCCCCATAGTCCTCCAATCATTATAATGCACCCTCCATGTTCCTTCATATGATATATTGAATCCCCATAGTCCTCCATGTATTATAATGCACCCTCATACTCCTCCAGTTACAGGATGCACCTCCATATTGCTGCGTATTGTATAATATGCCCTCATAGTCCTCTTGTAAATGCACCTTATAGTCCTCCATGCATAAGGTACCCCCCATAGTCCTCCAATTTATATAATGCACACCCATGTTCCTCCATATGATATAACGCAGCAGCAATAGTCCTTCATGAATTATATCACACCCCCATAGTCCTACATGCGTAAGGTAGTCCCCATAGTCCTCCAAATATTATAATGCACCTCCATATTCATCCATGTATTATTTTGCACCTCCATATTCCTCCAATTATTATAATTATTATTATTTATCGGCCTTCACTCCATGGTGACTTGATGAATAAATGCTCTGTAGGAAGATCAATCATGTGCAACTCTAGATAGGTTCACCAGTGTCTTCTCTGCTGTTAGCTTGATAATATGAAAGCATTGGGTTGCTGGTGTTCATCTTATAAGGAATGTCCTTCTCCAGTGATTTCTTTCTTCGTATGATGTGTCCAAAGCAGGCAAGTCATAGCTTGGTGATCCTTGCTTCAAGTGACATGTCTGCTTGATTTGTTCCAAATAGGTTGTTTGTTCTTCTTGCTATCCATGGTATTAATGTACCCCAAGATTCCTCTATATATTTGATTGCAGCCCCATAGTCTTTCATTTATTATAATGCACTCCCATAGTCCTCTATGCGTAAGGTAGCCACCATAGTCCTCCAATTATTACAATGTACCCCCATATTCCTCCATATATTTTAGTGTAGCACCCATAGTCTTCCATGTTGTTTCACACGCAGGAGGCGAGCATCAGAGAGTAGAGTCACTGGGTCGTAACACCTTAGCCGACTGGAGGAGCTAACCTAGGTGAACTACTGAGACTTCTGATACTATCACAGGAGGGGGCAGTAGTCTTAGCTGTTAGGTGGTCGCCAAGTGCAACCCCAGCCGGGTCTAGATGTCACAACTCCTGACACCAGGCATCGGCAGCCTGCATAATCCTTCAATTATTATAATGCACCCCCATAGTCCTCTATTCATAAGGTAGCCTCCATAGTCTTCCAATTATTATATAGCTCCCTCATATTCCCTTATATATTATAATGCAGCCCCCATGGTCCTCTGAATATCATAATGGACCAACATATTCATCCATATATTTTAATGCAGCCCCTATAGTCCTCCATGTCGTTATACACGCAGAAGGCGAGCATCCAGGAGTGGACCCACTGGGTTATGACATGTTTGCCGATTGGAGGAGCTAACCTGGGTAAACCCCTGAGACTTCTACTACTACCACAGGAGGTGGCAGTAGTCTTAGCTGTTAGGTGGTCACCAAGTGAAAACCCAGCCAGGTCTAGATGCCACGACAGCTGACACCAGGGATCAGTTCTTATGGACTAGACAGTGTCTGGGTGGACACAGCCGGAGTGACTAATGAAGGTAGGAGATGACCCTTGGCAGGAGCGGAAGCTGCAGACCGGGATCAGGAGCTGGCTGTAGCAGGGTCTAGGATGAGACACATGTTAGCAAGGCTACAGGAACACGGAGGCCAGGTTCAAAGTGCAAGGCAAGAGACAAGAACACAGGTACAGGATTCAGGGTTGGTGACCTGAGAACTAGCAGAGTCTCTAGGGTATGAGCACATGGTTCAGGCACCTCCCAATGGGGGAAGATGCCTTAAATACATTGTGCCTTTCAGCAATAGGCTCAGAAGCATTTCCGGGTTATGGCGCACTGGCCCTTTAAGTGAAGGGGACGTGTCATGCAAGAAGTCTAAGCCTGTACCTGGAATGCCTGCGAGACAGACACTGGGAGAGCGGGTCCTAGACAGGAGATTACATGCCAGCAGACAACGCGGGACCGCTGGATGGGTGAGTAGACCATGACCATCGGACTCCTGGCTGCAAAGTAGATGGTACCACAGGAGGTCTAACACATGTATTGAAATGAACCCTCACAGTGTTCCAATTATTATAATGTACCTACATATTCTGACATATATTATAATGTACTTCCATAGTCCTAAATATATTATAATGCACTCAGTAGTACTCTATGTATTATAATGCACCCCATAGTCCTCCATGCATAAGGTAGGCCCCATAGTCCTCCAATTATTAATGCATGCCCATGTTCCTACATATGATGTAATGCAGCCCCCATCGTCCTCTATGTATTATAATAAACTCCCATAGTCCAACAATTACTATAATGAGCCCCTATAGTCCTCCATATATTTTAATGCAGCCCCATGTTCCTCTATATGATATAATCCAGTCCCAATTGTCCTCCATCAATTATAATGCATCCCCATAGTCCTCCCTGTATAAGGTAGCCCCCATAGTCCTTCAATTATTATAATGCACCCTATGTTCCTCCATATGATGAAATGCAGCCATAATATTCCTCTATGTATTATAATGCACCCAGTTGTACTCTATGTATTATAATGCACCCCCTAGTCCTCCAATTATTATAATACACTCCCATGTTCCTCCAAAAAATATAATGTAGCCTCAATAGTCCTCCATTAATTATAATGCACCCATATTTATCCATGCATAAGGTAGCCATCATAGTCCTCCAATTATTATAATACACCCTAATATATCTCCATGTACTTTAATGCACCCTCATAGTCCTCCAATTATTATAATGCAGCCCTGATGTTCCTCCATGTATTATAATACACCCCTAGTCCTCCAATTATTATAATGCAGCCCCCATAACATTTAATGCACCTCCATAGTCCTTAGGCCACCAGGTACTCACGTATTAAAAAATAAATAAATACTCAATGCTCCTTGGGTCCCCCGCTACTGTGGTCTCTGTGTGAACGTCCCGCACTCTGCACTGAACGACGCAGGAACGATACGGCGACCCGTATAACAACCTCGGTGGTCGTTGGGACCCTGTCACACAGTAGCTAGTCTGACGACTCAGACCTACGTGGCTGAGTTCTGAGTTGCCAACGAGGTCGTTGTTAAGGCGTCAAACACACCGATGCATGCTGCCCAGCGGGAGCCCGACAATCAAAAAATGGTCCAGACCATTTTGACACGATCGGCAATGTCACAGCAGAGGCCCAGTCGCTGCTGCGTGTCAAACATAGCGAGATCGCTGGTGAGGTCGCTGTTATGTCACAAAACCTGTGACAAAACAGCGATCTCGCTATGTGTGACGGGGGCTTTAGAGATGGCAGCAGAGAGGCAAAGGGAGTTGTACACAGATCTGCATTGGAGAAGGGAAAGCATGTACAATTCTAGGGATGCCACAGATCATCCCTACAGATCTACAGATCAGGAGCAAAGTACATGAAATAAATGCAGGATAGGTGTGTTGATGTATGAGCTATCAAAGACAGCAGTACCTTGGATATACACAAACCTAATTTCAACCAGTATTACTGGGAGAGACACAAGATAAGGACAGAGACAGTCATCTGGCCCGGCTCCTGCCTCTCTGAACGGAGTGTTGAGCTCCATAGAAACACAATGTGCTCCACGCTCCCATTCAGAGAAGCTGGTGCTGGGCTGGGTGACTCATGCGAGATGCATGTGAGACACTAGCATACAGCTCGCATAAGTGTGTGTATGCCCTAAATGTGAAACTTGGATCAGGTCACTACTACATGTCAGTGGGTCTGAAAATGCATAAAGAAATGAAGATCACAGACTGAAATTGAATGCAATTTTATTAACTTAAGGTGATCACTAACATATATAAAAACTATTATTATCATGTCAAACATGGCTATAGTAGTGTTGAACGAATAGTAAAATATTCAGGTTCGAGTTGTACTTACCGAATACCATAAATTAATCTGGTATTCTTCACGAATAATGAACTCAATGCAAATCAATGGGGAACTCAAGCATTTTTCTGTATTTCCCATAAAAATGCTTCAATTTGCCATAGACTAGCAGTATGCAGCCATTGATGTCAGGGGATGTCCACTGAATAGAGTGAATGTCATTAGTTCTCCTAATCAGATACTACAGGTGAAGTAAGTATTGAACACGCCACCAATTTTGTAAGTAAATATATTTCTAATGGTGATAATGACATGAATTTCCCACCAGATGTCGGTAACAACCGATCCAATCCACACATGCAAAGAAATCATCCATAGATGCCCATAAATTTAGTGATGTGCAATAATGAAAAATGACACAGGAAAAAAGTATTGAATACGCTTACTGAAATGTAATACTTTGTAAAAAAAAAAACCTTTGTTGGTGATGATAACTTCAAGATGCCTCCTGTATGGAGAAACTAGTGGCATGCATTGCTCAAGTGAGATTTTGACCCATTCTTAAACACAAACACTTTTCACATCCCATGGGCTCCTTCTAAGGCCGGCTTCACACCACGGTTTTCGGCTGTTAGGTTGTGTCCGGTGTTTTGTAGGATACACTGGACACAAGCTGACAGCCCCGGACAAGCAGAACCAAAGGGCAAATCTGCCCTCCAATCCTGCTTATTGCCGGCTTCAGTCCTGCCACTGTCCAGTGCTGATTTTTCAGCACCACAGCTGCAGGGGAGCTGGCCGCGGTGCTGAGATTTCAGCCGGGGAGCTCTCCAGGTGCTGCTTTTAACAGCCTTTGCTCTTTCAGCACCCGGCATCCAGGATCCAGTCCGATTTTATGCCGGATCAGGCGTGATCCAGCGCCCACAGACTCCCATGCTATGGGCGCCGTCCCCGGCGGGATCCGGTTTTGTTTGATTTTTGCCCTGGACATAAAAAATACTGCAAGCTCCAATTTTGTGTCCGCTGCAAAAAACTAAAACAGCTGGATCCTCCCGGGCAGACACAAAACCGGATGGCAAATAACTGCCATCCGGCTCCCATAGGGATACAATAGAGGCAAAATCGATCCGGGGCTGTCCGATTCACACCGGATCTGAAGTCCTACCTTTTGGCCTGCAAAGATGGTGTGAATTATGACATTCAAAGGGCTCAAGTTTGGTCTCATCTGACCAGGGCTATATTCTCCCAGTATTTCACAGGTTCATCTATATGTTGTTGAGCAAACTTGCAATGCGCTTGATCATGCTTTTTGTTCAACATGGAGTCTTTGCGTGGTGAGCATACAGGCCATGGAGGGTGAGTCTATTACTTATTGTATTCTTTGAAACATTTGTACCTGCTGATTCCAGGTAGCTCTCCACAGGTAGTTCTTCGCTTTAGACTACTCTTCTAATAATTCTTTTCTCCCCTCTATCTTAAATCTTGCACAGAGCACCGGGTCGTAGCTGGTTTATGGCAAATTATTTTTTTTCCACTTCTGAATTATGGCCCCAACAGTGCTCACTGGAGCTTCAGTAGTTTAGAAATTCTTCTGGAAACAATGCCATCAGTATCTTCTGCAACATTAAGGTAGTGAAGGTCTTGAAACAGCTCACTGGTTTTATTCATTATGAGATGTTTCTTGTGTGTCACCTTGGTAATGAGACACCTATTTATAGGCCACCAGTTGAACCAACTGATATTATTATACTAAGTGGCAGGATTACATTCTAATTAATGATAGATTTTAGCTGATCTCATAACTTTCCATGGCTTTTTGATCCTCTTTTTCTTCATATGTTCAATAATGTTCCCCTGTGTAACTTCTACTGTATATTGCACGTAATTTAATTTATGGACATCTATATTTTGATTTCTTTGCCTGTGTGACTTGGATGGATTGTTACCGACATCCAGTGAGAAAATCATGTTAATAGCACCTTTAGAAATATATTTACTTATAAAATTGGTGACGTGTTCAATATTTATTTCACCTGCTGTATATATGTGGAGTGCAGTGTGCATAGTGTGGCACCCCAGAGTCTGGTTGCCACAATGGCATTGCCTCCCTCGGGGGATAATGTCATGCTTGGAAGCAAGAAGGGGTATCCACATCAGATAAGCCTAAAGCATGCAACACTTTTCCTGACTCCAGACCGGAAGGGGCAGCTCTGAAACCCGAGTTCAGAGGAGCTCCCCTATATATTCTGGCCTGGAGGGGGTGTTATGCAGTTCCTAAGAGGACTGTGAAGACAACCTGTGGACTGAAGCAGTGCTATTCTCGTTCCAGGTAGAGTTGAGAGCGAGGAACAGCAAGCATTAAGGAACCCGCAGGAGAGGGTCTGAGGAGGTAGAGGAGCAGGCCTGAGGAGTGGATCCAGTTCCTGATTCACCCCAGAGCAGAGCGCCAGAAACGGACTCCGGAGTCTGAGGTTGTGAAGGTACTACAGGCCCAGCAGCCAAAACCGGAGGATGGGATATTCCAAGTCTCCCGGCCACAGTTAAACACCTGGAGGTACAGCAGCATCGGAGACCTCAAGGCAAGTTGTCAGAGGAATGGTGCCTGGGTAGGGCTCAAGCTGCCTGTAATACAGGCGAGGGACTTACAAGCAGGAATAGAGGGTTGCAGCTTAGCTACAGGCAGCCAGGACCAGCAAGGAGTAGCGCAACAGGGAGGCCTCAGAACTCACCAGGCGAGGAGATCCCCAACTTGCTTCCAGGCCACCCGGATTCCCAAAATCTACTGTAGACAGTGCCTTGATCTGAACCTGCTACTATCAGTAAAGGTAAAGGAGACTACAAACTGTGTGTCAGTCGGTTATTCCGCACCCTCAGTCCTGCACCCCACCGGCCTACCACCAGCATAGAGTTTACCGCATGCCCTGGGGAACCGCTCCACCCGTGGGGAGTGATATCACCTTAGCTGCGATCCAATCATCTCCAGAGGTCCCGCACCGCAACATTGGCCACCAATCATGGGTGGCATCACGACAACTATCCCCAAAACACCATTTCTGAACTTTAACCTGATGTCCAGGGTCAAGGAGCCGGGTCTTAACCCCTATGACTCCCACAGAAGAAGCAAAGCCCATTTCCAAGTACCCTACAGCCCTGGGGGTGCATCAATAGCCCTCCTTTATTTTTTCAGTATGATAGCGGACAAGCCCTCTAAGCACTGTTTATTGAAATAGTTATTTTTTGCATGCATA
This sequence comes from Allobates femoralis, assembly GCA_033576535.1. Taxonomy (NCBI): domain Eukaryota; kingdom Metazoa; phylum Chordata; class Amphibia; order Anura; family Aromobatidae; genus Allobates; species Allobates femoralis. The sequence continues at coordinate 414,737,396 of JARQOC010000006.1, read as the reverse complement.
CATTAAAGCTTCCTGTGTCGCTAAAAATGTAAGAACGACTCCACATGGACCATTACTTTTTATTAGTCATAGTACACAATCATACTGTTTCATTGTTACTGATTGTAATTCTGTATAAAGGAATATGGAAGACTGTAGATTCCTAACAAACTGTGCAAGGGATGAAAAGAATTGATTTTGGAAAATCAAAGGCACGGTTGTTATGTATTCATTGTATATATCATGTATGTCGCTGAGACTACAGTTTGTCTCACAACTGGAGGAAGGGATTTACGGAGCTCACCACACATGCTCCTGCTCTGTTCATTGTTCTGCATTGTTTGGGAACCCCGGGCTTGTCATTGGACTACAAGCAATGTTAATTACTTATTAGCCTAGTAATTACACTCTAACGTTGGTCCAAATGCCCCACCAAAATGTGTTTTAGGTAGTGCAGGAGATCTCACTCAGGCAGTGGAAATCTACATTAACTCAAGGAAAGCAAACATGATCCATGCAGATAATTATTGTAATAAGGGCTTTGGGATATTGTATTTAGAAAGATTTTCTGTACATTGTGTGACATTAGTGGGGTTCAGAAAATAGTGATAAAGATGACTGACCCATATGCAGTGCAAACAGACAGAGATAGAGGCATACCAAATGTAGAAACGATTATATCCCATAGTAGAATATAGCCCATGTGTATCCTCAGGTGTATAGCAGATAAAAGTCTTTTTGTTAGAATATCTTATACAGTGGATACAGCCAGGGCCGGTTTTAGGCAAAGTGGGGCCCTAGGCAAAAGGTTAAAGTGGGCCCTAAATGCTCAGGCCACTTTCACATCTAACGCTTTGCTGCATTTTGCTCAATTTGCATTTCCATGCGTTTTTACCGCAAAAACGCATCAAAACGCATGCGTTTTTGTTCCCATTGATTTTAATGGAAACACATGCAAAAACGCATGTAAAAACGCATGTGCGTTTTCAAAAACAGAAAACGCATGCGTTTTTGCCAACGCTGCCCCAAACATCGGGGAAGACGTTTTGTGCTGCGTTCGCAAAAATGCATGCGTTTTGCGTTTTTGAAAACGCACATGTGTTTTGCATGCGTTTTTACATGCGTTCCCATTGAAATCAATGGGGGGAAAAACGCTAGCGTTTTTAATGCGTTTTTAGCGGTAAAAACGGCTAGAAAGGCAAATTTAGCAAAACGCACACCAACCTTAGATGTGGAACAGGCCGTAGTTATATGGTAAGAGTGACTTCATAAGTTGATTATCTAGGTCAGAATAAGAACATACTGAACATCATTTTTATTTCAATCATAAAAAAAAAACAGAAATTTGTAAAAAAAAAAATATTTTTTTTTTATTTTCCGAGACCCATGATGTTTTAATTTTAGAAGATACATAGATATGTGAGGGCTTACTTTATGTGCCCTGAGCTGACATTTTTACTGATACCATTTTGAGTCAGATACAACATTTTGATCGCCTTTTATTGCATTTTATTGTAACAACGTGGTGGCCTAAAAAACATAATTCTGGCGTTTTTATTTTTTTCCCATTACGCCATTTACCAATTGGATTAATTTACTTCATATATTGGTAGCTTAGATTCTTACGAACGCAGCGATACCAAATATGTGTATTTTTACATTTTTTTCACTGTTTTATTGCTATTTTCAGTTCAGCTCCTTTGGGGGCCCCTAAGAGAGTGGGGGCCCTAGGCAACTGCCCAGTCTGCCCCCCCCCTAACGCCGGCCCTGGATACAGCCATGTTTTGCAGGGACATATGCTTCATCCTAGACCAAAGTCTAGGGTTGTGACACAGATGTGAAGTATGTTACTACAAAAGGACTAAGAGATAACAGAGTGGTCAGGCTATCTGAGGTCAGTTCCAGGAAAGATTGCAGTACACCAGGAGAAGACAGAGAAAGGTCATATAGTGTTCCATGATCAGGTATTCAAGGAGAGCAAGACAATGAAACAGGGAATAAACAGAGGTTTAAACAGGTCATGCCCAGGGGTCAAACATCAGGGGGAAAGATAACAGATACAGGAAAAAAGACAAGGTCAGTCCAGGTCATTAACAGTGATCAGGATAAGCACAGGAGTACAAGCCCCACAGCACTTCAGGCAAAGTATACAACTGGTATCAAACTGGGAAAAGCTGCTCAGCTAAGAAGCAGAGTAATCCCTGGAAGTAGAAACACCCCAGTGATCCAAACTTTCCTAGAACTAGCATGGAGAATAACTCTGAACATAACCAGACTGATAACTCAGCCACGCCCAGGTACCAGAAACAGTAAAATATAAAAAAAGGGCATGACGTGCTGCATGAAGGATCGTGACACCAGGTATATTTATTATAAAATTTCAATGTTCAGTGATTTAACTAGGACCTCAACTGTAGATCAGATCCCTTCCCATCCTTGGATCCTGAAAATGTTAAAGCCCCTCACTGGGATTTATATTCCAGTTCACTGCCAAAGTGTTATCACTAATGTCTGTTCCCCTGCCCCTAGTCATATACTTATCAGCCGCCGTCTTCTGCTCTTTGTGGTGTTGCTCCAGCTCCACTCTGCCATGTTTAGACCGCAACTTCTGACTGACTGTAAGTCAAAGGAAATGCTCAGAGGCTCTGAATGTATGTCTCAGTGTAGAGCGCAGAGAGAGCATACATTAGTGCTACAACTCCAGACAAGGAAATAGAAAAAAGCAGCAGTGGTGCGTTAAAGGAGTTTTTCAAAATGTAATACAATTTTGGAAAATGGAGAAAGATAAACAAATAATATTTACCTACATATTAAATTCCCCAAGCCACTTTGGGGGTCCCCAGCCATCAATCATTTACATGACTACTGTGGTCAATTACTGGCCTTGGAGCTGATATTTTTATGTACGGCATGTGACCAGCAATCCAAGTGATTGGATGCAGTGATCAAATGAATGATGGATGGGACATCTGCAGAATCTGCAGGACCACCAGAGCTGTAGGTAGAGCTGGCAAAACATACAAGAGGGTTGTTGGCAGATCTCTCCAATCTCCCTCATACGCATGAGTACTCGGATTGACTGAGAGTTCATGTGTTTTAAGTAGGAATAGAGGAGAAAACTGTATCCTCCTTGAAAACCAATTGGGCATTAAAATTCCAACTGCTCCACCCTTCTCTCCCTGTCGGTCAGGAGGCCCATTACACATCAGATGGTCAACCGGTCCCAACAAAGTCAGCGGTTTTGGCCAATTTTCATTACATTTGTAAGGGATCCTTAATTTATAGATATTTCTATATTTTGTATATTTTTTAATGTTCTTTACAGACTGTTGGAATATCACCGTACTTGATTACAGAAGACCTCTACATCTCAGCATGTACGCGCCCTGCATCACTCCTGTGTTGCACATGCACGTCTATTAAATAAAGTTGGAAGTTTTAAGGATCAGAGTGCTGCTGGATATCTTCCTGCTCTGGATATTACTAAAGTCTCTATCATTATGTCTTTGGGGTGTGAGAGGAAACCAGAGAACCTGGAGGAAACCCACGGAAACACGGGGAGAACATACAAACTCCTTGCAGATGTTATTCTTGGTGGGATGTTGTCTAGCGCTGCAAAGCAACAGTGCTAACCACTGGTGTGCCCATCCCCTTCCCCAACATCATCTGTTGATATTAGCGAGTTTGGCCTGCTGTTAAGTTAACCTGTTTGGGATCCATTAGCCTTAGTTAGCCATATAAATCAGTGATGTAACCCATAGCAAGGAAACAGCACCAGTGAGGGCACAGTGTCAAACCTTGCATCGTGCAGCCGCCGGTATCTGGTTCCCGGATTCGCCCGGACCGGGGCAATCCGGCCCCATAGGCTCCCATGTTAGGGAGAACCGGATTGCCCTGGATCCGGGAGAATCCGGGACAATCCGAGCAAATCCGGGATCCTGCTTTTTGGGGTGATTTTTTTCCCCGGACAAAAAAATGTTGCAAGCAACATTTTTGTGTCCGGTGAGAATAATCCGAATACTCCCGGATTCATCCGGAGAGATGGAAACCGGATGGCAGAGAGCTGCCATCCGGCTCCATCCAGCCCCATAGGATACTATGGGGCCAAAAACCGGTCCGGAGCTGTCTGGTTTACACCGGACTGCGCCGTGGTGTGAACCCAGCCTTACAATCTACTATGATTAAGGGTCTGGAAATGTCATAAACATGTCAGTGGGATTATCATGTGAGACACAAATGTATTATTTTTTACAATTTTTTACAAAGGTTATTGAATAAAGAAGACTCCTCTTTCCCTATGTTGTACATCTTGGCAGTGGCGCAACTACAATAGGTACAGGGGTTGCAATCGCACCCGGGCCATGGAGCCTAGGGGGCCCAAAAAGTTCCTTTGTACTACAGAAACACTATGGCTATTAAATATGTGCAATAATTGGGAGTCCCATTGGAGCTTTTGCAGTGGGTCCCAAGAGCTTCAAGTTACACCACTGCATCTTGTGTTGCAGGCCTACAACAGGATGCACACGCTTTCTTTTCTTAGACCGATGTCATTCCTAAAGGATTCCTTCGGAAAGGTTGGAGACATGATAAATTCTATTGTTTTTTTTGTATATGTTAGACATAGTCGAAGAGAAGCAAAAATCAGAAACACAATGGTAAATGTAGTAGTCAGAATAGGCCATGAGTCGTGACCACAGATGCAGAAGTAACAATATTCTAGGTTATATTCTCCATAATAGACATCTATATAATGTGTCCATACAGGTAGGAGGCATCAGTGGGAGACTGCTACTTAGATTCACCCTATGTCTTCAGATTTTAGCGGATCGGTAATATTTTTCCGTCATGGCTCTATCTGATTGCGTCACTTTACCACCCGCTGAGAAACTGTGATAATATTTATGGGTACAGACATACATTTTGTAATATCTTTATTATGTTTTTGGTTCCATTTCTTTATCTGCTATTCCATTTAGAAGAACAGTTTGCATTATACCAGAGAGATCAATAAGTAGAAGTATAGCGCATGTTTCCCTTTTACACAATTCCTGATAATTACTGACACATCATCTTGGTGACTTCTTATCAGGTCGTCTTATTTTCTCCCCATGAGCGCTGCCATATGCAGTTTTCATTTGAAGCAATCACAACATCCTTGAGCTTCGATATATGTCATTATGCTGCACCCAGAGGCGTCGCTCGATGCCCAGGGCTCCTCATCTAAGAGTCACATGCCACTGCATGGGATAACTTCACTTTCTGCACTATTTTCAGTACAGAAAAATTAAATATTAATTTAGGGAGAATTTCAGATCTGTGCAGGTATGTTGAGACCGCACATCTCTATGTTAAATTACTCCACGAAAGGTCTGTCCAAAACCTTTGCGTTATGTGGTGAAATGGAAGAACATTTGCAATACCTGTTTGATTTTACTTTGGATGTCCTAAATGCAAAGCTATAAGCCTGCTTTTGTCGAGCCCAGGTTTTGAGGTACTCGGGTATCAGGCGGCAAAGGGTTAACTGTTGTGTCACGGGGAATGGCGGCCGCGCCTGATCCCGTGCCCTGGGCCTATCTTTAAAAGGGGAATTATATACAGGGGATTATGTACAAGTTTATAGTTGTCGTGACGCCACCTGCAGTACCTGGTGAGATGTCACCAGCACAACCACAGTCCTCCGGAGGTCGATGGTATTGCAGCTGAGATGTTATAGTCCTCGGCAGGCAGGACTGGGACCTCCGGGGCAGGAAATCTGTGAAAGGAATGATTTTGTGGAAAGAGGATGCAGCAGAGTCAAAGTCACTTCACTCGGGTACTTTACTGGAACTTTAGCAGCGTTATTACAGTCCTCAGTGCAGTAAGATGTTAAATGACAAGTGGCTACGGGTGGCTGCAAGCGGATCTCTGGTAGTTGGACGGAACCCCCAGTGTGTGCCTGTCCTGTTCCAACTCTTCTTTGCTTCCCAGTAGCTGTGTGAAGTCTGACCTCATAGAGTAGATCTGACCTCCTGCTGTCTCTCTCTCCTTCCTTCTCTTGCTCCCGTCGGATAACCTTCTGTTGAACACTGGGGCCTTGCCTGGCTGTGTCTGGTCACCTCTATTGGTCGCTCGAGAGTCAGGGCCGTATATAGATATACCCCCATGCTTTGGATTTTCTGCGGGCCTTAAAGGTTCCCACAGGAGCGGGCTTCGGTACCCGGCTTTCTCTCCTGGGGCGGACTCTCTCCAGTTCCTCTATTCCCCACTCGCTCTTCGTATCTGGGATCTGTCCTTGTTGTTTCCGAGTCCCTCAGCCGAGAGACCCTCCTTGCTCCCTCAGGCTCCCTGCCTGGGACTAACTCACTCTCCGACCCATAAGTTCCCCCTAGAGGTGATTAAATACCCTCCCGGGTTCCCTCCCACTGCGTGATCTAGTATGGGGTGTGGGTTTAGGGTTCCACCACTTGCAGCTGGGATGACTAAACCTCTTTTATGGGTGCAATACCCCTCTGTGGCACCTACATAGTGGGGCGCCACACTTTTACACTGTGTTTTGAACCCCATTCAGTGGTCGCTACAGAGCACTTTACTAGACATTCCCGAAAGCCAAGAAATCCAGCTCATACACTTGAAGTTCTTTTTCTTTCTTTATTGCTTATCCAAGGTGCATAACAGAATCAAATTGACATGGTAATGTGATCCCAGTCAACGCGTTTCGGATGCCTGTTGCATCCTTACTCATAAGTAATCACCAATCAGATAAAAGTGTTTGTGGCCACACATTTCCCAATAGCCACACTGATTCTACCATATTGGCAGGCGCTACATGACGGCTAATACAAATGTATTCGCTATATAGTGATCCTCCTTAATGCTCTCATTTCACATGGAGAATTGGTCCAACAGATTAATAATAAATCAGTTCCATTGCATTCTTCTGTATGGAGGTATTTCCCCATGAAATATATGGTACATGGACAAGGCATCACTTTGAGATTAAAGGCTATGGACACTTTGATATGGAAAAAATTATTTTTACATGTTTCTGGTTACCTGAAGTTAATAAAATTGTATTTAGTCTATAATTTTCTTTCCCCCTAATTTGCAGTTTGCAACATGATCTAGGCTTTATATTTATGTCTTCTGGTAGTGTACTTCTCATTAATACAGTTTGAATGTGATATCTATGTGTATCCAGAGTTTTGCTGTCCTCACTGCTTTAATACATCAGCACAGCTCCGGTACTGTACTTTTTAGAGATAAATGACTTAATTTGCAAAACCTTCATCCAGTGACCAGGTCAGTCTTCCGGGGCCCCTGGATGGGAGCAATGTGAACAACCACCTACCTGCCGGCATCCTTGGCTCTTCTTTTGATTAGCCAGCCTGGTGATATGTTATTGTGGCGCCCCTGCGACCAGGAGGCTACAAAGGGAACTGCAGCCAGGAAGGTAGGAAAGACAGTTGAACACCAACACCCTCATAGCCCACACAACCCACGTAGCAGTAGAAAGCAGCACCCAACCCGGAGCCTGGGAACTCTAGGTAGGCAAGGGGTGGTGGGTTTAGAGACAGTGGGTGGGCCAGCAAGTAAGTCAGGTGACAGAGGGTAGATATAGAGTAGGGGGAGGAGAACGGAGTCAGTAAGCCGGTGTAGGCTGAGATGCAAAGATAGAAGCACATGTCCTGGACAGGGCTGTGGAGTCGGAGTCGTGGAGTCGGAGTCGGAGTCACTGCCCATTTTGGTGGAGTCGGAGTTGGAGTCGGTAGAAAATGTTCGGACTCCCAAAATGTATAATAGTAGTTCAATGCAGAATGTGCTGAATATTATTATTATGATTTATTATTATGTTCTATCTAAATATCTTGATTATTATGTCATTATAATGATTAAAGCCTAATGTTACCATTGACCTACAATAATTTTATCACTTAAAAACGAGCCATGACTGAAGCAGTCGGAGTCTGAGTCGGAGTTGGAGCCGGAGTCGGAGCCAGGGAAATTCAGGAGTCGGAGTCGGAGTTGGAGTCGGTGGTTTGATTTACCGACTCCACAGCCCGGGTCCTGGAAGAGTGGGGTGGAAGGAGCGCAGAATCTGGAGAGCCAGTGCGAGCCACAGAGAAAAAGCACGTCTGGAGCCAGCACCCCAGGAGTGTGAGGGACGAGAGGGACAGTGACACTGGGCCCTAGAACCACGGCCGAGACGGCATACTGCAGGCGGAGTAGCCCTCCTATTAAAACTGAAGATACGGTTAGAGAGAGCCTGGTAGAGCCTCACCCCTGAGGACTATTGGAGGCTAGGCTAGCAGCAGAGTGTCGGCTCTGAAGGGGACCGACGCTTCACCCGGTATCCCCAGACACCCGATGGGGGACTCTAGCTACACGTTAGGGTTCCTACCCCAAAGGACAGGCAGCTCAGTGACAACCAGGAGGACCCACAGGGGCCCGAGTCACCACCATACTGTCCGGAGACACGCACAAGAAGCGAGGACCAGAGCCTGAGAGGACAGAGACAGATTGAGGGGTCATAGAAGGAACAACCTGGCTGCAGGGAGTAAAGGAAACCGGAAGGGAGAGTGTGCCCTTGTAAAGAGTGTAAACTGTGAACTGTACTGGAACTGTAACTGAGAGAGAATTTTGAGAAGAAAACACGGTGAACCCTGAATCTGACTCCCTTGCATGTGTCTGCCTGCATATGACTCCCTCCACACAGGTCTGCAGAAGATCACCGCCTGGAGAGCCACAGCTTGTCAGCTCCAACGCTGAAGGAGGATTTCTGCAGCTTCAGGACAGCAAGTGCATTGCATCCAGCACAGGCCTGCGCCATACCCTACAGCCTACACAATAGACTGAACCATCACTGCCCGGGGTAACCCAGTTCTGCCCACGGAGAACTACTCCATCCTAGCTGCCATTACATCATCCCCGGAGGTTCTGCGGCAGCGGTGGCCCCACTACTAGCCACACACTGTGGTTGGCGTCACGACTGACATTATCCCCTGTAAATATTCCCCTTATTGTTGCCAGGGCCCGGGACACGGTCCGGACCCGGACCATCCGTGACATCCCCTGTAGCAGACTCGGTCCAGTACTGAGTACCCCCATCCCAGTGGGCTCGACATTATCTTGCGACGTGACACACACACACAATATTGCACTAGGCCGGCTAATCAAAAGAGGCACCAGGGATGCTGGCAGGTAGGTGGCCGTTCACTGGGCTTCCATCCAGCAGCCATGCAATACTGACCTGGCTACTGGACAACGGTGGTGCTAATTTTTATTACTCATCTCTAGGACTTTCCTCTTCGGGAAACAAGTAAGCTACTTACTTCCCTGTCCATTCTCGTCTGTAAGTATGTGTATGACCCACTCCCTCCTGGAATCACTAACACTGAGAGAAGGGAGATGGGAGACCAAAGACAAGTCCAACAAGAGTTTTGGGATCAATAGGTGTGCTACAGTCCGCGCTGCCCAATCATCCAAGGAGTCACACGGCAAACAGTGTTCCAAGTAAAAGTTTCTTTATTCTTCAAAACCGACGCGTTTCGGCGCCCAATCCTGGCACCGTCCTCAGGGTATCTGGGTATACCCTGAGGACGGTGCCAGGATTGGGCGCCGAAACGCGTCGGTTTTGAAGAATAAAGAAACCTTTACTTGGAACACTGTTTCCCGTGTGACTCCTTGGATGATCGGGCAGCGCGGACTGTAGCACACCTATTGATCCCAAAACTCTTGAAGTACTCATCATCTTGTGGAGGTGGAAGTCCAGCGGCAGCCTACAAATACTAAAACCAACGCCTTTATTCCAGTTGTGGGAGTCACAACTGGATCAGGTTAGTGCAACCTGTTTACACCTATAAGACCCTATTCTTACTGAGTGATAGGGCACTATTGCGCCTCTGTTGTCTCCCCTTATATTTTATATAGTTTGAAAGACAAGTCCAAGGCAGTACTGATCGAATTGGAACATTTTTTGCAGATTGCTTCACTAGATTACAGACTTACGGACACAACAACTTTTCAGAAAGTTTCTTAAAGGGGTTTCTGTTGAAAACAAGTAATTACCTATCCATGAGTTAAGTGATAACTTATTGATCAGTCAGGTTCCAATTACCAGGACCTGCACTGATCAGTAGAATGGGGAACCTTTATCCCCATTAAAGTGGGGCAGCAGTATGAATGTTCTATTGCTGCTCTTCCCATTCCCAATGGAGATACTTTGCTGTGCTCAGCTTTTCCACAATAGAGAATGAAAGGAGCAGCGGCTGGATATGTGTGGCTCCCCTGCAGGTCAGTCGCCACAGTGGTACTGCACCTTCCCCACAGGTGTAGTGCAATGCCTGCAGGAAAGAAGGCTGAATCTTTACTGAGACACACCACCACACACCCATCCAAACTCTAGGCCAGGGAGATGCAGGGTGGAAGAGGCTCGCTGAGAGAGCAGACCCCATCTGCTGGCTGGAAGGAGGAGCAGGTCACCTCCTCTTGTCAGATAAGAAGAGTATCGTGGCTCACTGAGAACCCGGTGCTCATAGGTAAAAAAAGTTCAATATATATATAGATAACCTTGGCACACGGTATATGAAAAAATGGAAACTTCTTTCATTCAAAAACAGTGATTTTTATTGAATCATCAGTCAAAAAAAAATAGACGTTTCGGCTGGCTTGCCTTTCTCAATTAGACTGACTAGTGACTGATGGTCCTATCCAGACCCAATCTTTCTTCGTGCTTACAGTGCCTTGATAGGGGGTTGCCCGATGGTATGGTATGAGCTATATCAGTGAATTACAGATTTTGATCTCTACACATGGGGTAAATAATGTAGTATATACCTATTGCCTCGTAGAAGGTTCATGTAGTATGGCAACTTATAATAGGGTGATTCAAAACCCTATTGCTGATATACAGAATTACTTGTGTACCAGTATGTCTTGGTTCTAGCCTTTCCCCTGTTACATCATGCTGGCCTGTGCACTTTCTTGTGAAGTATGCTTTAGTGAAGTAGGAACATGCCCGGGGGTGCGATTTGTGTCTGACCAGCATGATGCAAACTATAAACTCTATAAAGATTTTTTTCACCTTGTAAATAAATCCCCCCTTTTCACGTTTGGTCGGTGCCACTACCTCTGGGATTGCCACTGAGACATCCATCAGAATGACCCTGGATGGTCTAGTACCCTCACCTTTGTGGCTGATGCATATGTACTCTGCTACTCTATTCTAGTGGAGATCATAGTGTCCTGTTCTGCTAATCGTTGAAGGTTCCAACAGTTGGAGGAGCACCAATTAATAACTTATCACCTATCCTATGCATAAGTAGCCTTTAATGCTTTATGGAAAGCAATGAGAAAACATATATCCAAGAAATCATCAAATGAAATACCCCAATCCTATTTGATTTGTCATTTCGTTGGTAGAAGTACAGTATATAAATGTGTCTCCCTGCTTAGGTTGGCATTTCACAGCTCTCTGGCTACAAGAACACGATGACCTACAACATCCGTGTGACGCTGCCCCACGAGGGCTTAGAGCAACAGGCTCTGTCCAGATGCAGCAGGGATGGGGTTTTGCATTTTTATTCAGCTAAGAAGATGTTTCTTTGTTTCATGAATGATCTGCCCTACATGTTTTTTTCAGCCCAGGTCATCAGTATTTCCCAGCATCTGACTGGGACAAGGGAGCTGGAATATATCATGGTGGTTACATGATGGTGACACAGCTTACAGTTCTTGGTGATTTCAGCCGCTCTGGATGTAGGTCATGGATAGAAATGATGAACCCGTCACTAATACACACGTTCAGAGCTCAGTAGTCGACTGCACTCTCAGGCATTTTATTGCAGCTTTGTCACTTCTGATCCCCACTGACTACAAAACCATTCCATGTTTTTTATGTGCAGTTTTTATGCAACAGGTGTCAATTTTTACAGGTCTTTGTGATTCTTAAACTTTTGCTTTTGAAAAGGGGCGTCGTTGTAAGGGTATGGGCCCATATTGTGGAAATTTCGCTTATTATTCCTAAAATTAAATACATTTAATAGGGGTGCCAAACAAAATACATAATTTGAGCCCACCTTTTGGTTACTCAGCGACATGTGTTTAACACGACCCTAAAATACACAGCAGCACATTGCAACATTGCATGTAATGATTTCCTATGGCGTCTTATTGCGACTGGCAACATAATACAGTACAGATTCCAACATCAGTGCAATGCTAAGGAAGTCCTGAAAACATGACCTGTTGGTGGCCCCCCGAGACCTGGAGTTCCTAAAACAAAGTTCATTCTAAAGTTGATTTTATATAATAGATCTTGGAATAATAATAATCTCTTACAAATACTGAGGTAGAAAACTAAATTGACTAGCAACTACCGTATAATGCTGTCATTACATCTTCAATAAATGCCCAAGTTTACATTGATATTTTGGACACTTTTCTTATCCCATCAATTGAAAGGATGTTTGGGGATGATGAAATCATTAATCAAGATGATAATGCATCCTGCCAAAGAGCAAAAACTGTGAAAACATTCCTTGAAAGAAGACACATAAGGTCAATATCATGGCCTGCAAATAGTCTGGATCTCAATCCAATTGAAAATCTTTGGTGGAAGTTGAAGAAAATGGTCCATGACAAGGCTCCAACCTGCAAAGCTGATCTGGCAACAGCAATCAGAGAAAGTTGGAGCCAGATTGATGATGAGTACTGTTTGTCACCCATTGAGTCCATGCCTCAGAGACTGCAAGCTGTTATAAAAGCCAGAGGTGGTGCAACAAAATACTAGTAATTTATTTGAGTGTTGTTTTCTTTGTTTGTTTGTCATGATTCCATACTTTTTTCCTCAGAATTGAGTGATTCCATATTTTTTTCCCTCTGCTTGGTCAAAAAAAAAGGTACTCTTACTGGCTAGCACATTTTTTATCTTGATTTCTTTTTGTGTTTCTTAAAGCCATAAAGTTGCCATTTGAAATGACTTTAGTTTTGTGCCATGTCTGTGATCTGCTTTTTTTCTACAACATTAAACAACTGAATGAACATTGACATGCCCGGTGATTCCATAATTTTTGCCAGGGGTTGTATTTGGTGAGTATTTTTACCTCAGGATTTGTAGCCAAACCCAGGAGTGGAGCAATCAGAGGAAAAGTATAATAGAAACACGTCACCACTTCTGTATTTATCACCCACTCCTGGTTTTGGCTTACAAATCCTGAGGTAAAATACTCACCAAATACTGAACACAGCCTTACTCTGTTAACGAAATGTGGCTTTTGACAGGATTTTTGGCGCACAATCACTGGCATTTGTGGATACGGAGGCTGATCTTGCGGAAGCATTAACGGAGTGTTTCGTATTGTGGCATGTTCACTAATTGGGAACTTGTTTCTCATGAGGGGACATCCATTTTTTTTTATTTCCAAAATGCTTTGAGGGCATTGTTTACGTAGCATCAAAATGGTTCTCTGTGACATTACAGCCCCTTTATCTGTAAGATGGCCAATTCCTTCCCTTACATGACACACTGAAGGATTACTGGCAAGGCCCTCACCCCCTGTCAGTATGTGCGTGTGCCTGGGAATATTTCTTTTCTTGCAGGCATTAGCAAGATAGGATATTACTCACGCCCTAGTTGTGAAGGATTTGCCAGCCCATCGTCCTGTGCATGCTTTCTCTCCCTCTGTCTGTCTCCCAACAAGCTGGCATGTTGTAATAAGTGAGGTAATTAAGTGCTTGGGTCTCAGAATTAAAAAAAAAAAAGGATGGGAAAAAAATCAGAGAAGACTGGAGACCCTTTTAGAGACATGTGGGTGAGATAATGCATGATAATAACCCGCAATCATCCACACTAAGCTGCACTAATAATGTTGACTGAGTATTTCGCACCCACCAATAACAAAAAAAAAAATCACCATAGAAGAGACCAGAGCTGGCCCACTTTACACAGAGCCGGGGTGATCTTTAATGTGTCTCTGGGCAGCTGTATGGAAATACATGTGTACTTGTTCTCTTTCATCAGGTGCTATCAGGGCTAAAACCTTCATCATGAACAGAGATAGAGCTCACAATGTAAGATCATAAGATTGATGTGATCCGTCCCTGTATGAGGAGATGAGGGGTTATGCTTATTAAAATGTTCTATGGTCTGATATTATTGATAACCCATACCTAGGATAGATCATCAATATCTGATACTTGTTGATACCACACCCGGCACCCCACCAATCAGCTGTTATTAGCTCTGGCGGTATCCGGATGATAAAAGTGAACAAAGCTCTGTTCATTGTGTAGCGCCCGCTGCCGGATACTGCAAAGCAACTCCTATTTTCTGCTTGAATTCTCTCTCTTAAGCGGCCGTCACACGCTTCCATATCGCTAGCGATATTGTAAGCGATCACGTGCACGCGCGATAGCTTACAATATCACTCACATCGCTGGTGAGATGTCACACAGACAGACTCACCAGCGATGTGGAGCAGCGAGATCGCTGGTAACTATGGTACACATCGGGTTACTAGGCGCCGCGCATCGCTTAGTAACCCGACGTGTACCATAGTTACCATCTCCCAGCATAGGCTCTGCCGCTGGGAGATCGTTCATCGTGGTGTTATACACCACGATGAAGCTGTTTGTAAAATCGTTCATCGCAAGATCTGAGGTCCGGAGCTCAGATCTCGATCTTGCGATTTAATCAGTTCTCGTTCGTCGTATCCTGCCGTCACATGCACAGACATCGTTCAAGTGATGTTTAATCAGCCGCGTTCAAGCGATATCTTTCAAGATATCGTAGCGTGTGACGGCCGCTTTACATACACCCTGCTCTCATATAATGCAGGATGCTTTTAGATTTTCAGATAACTGTACTATGGTCTAAATCTAGGTGTGGGATGGCATGGAATAATGATCGTTGGATGCCAATGGTTCAAATGCATCAAAACTTCCAGACAGGCATTACTCTGTAACACTCTGTCCTTGGTTGCAGTATGTACAGCCATACTTAGAAACCAATATTGGACAACGAAACTCATTGTACAAATACAAAATGTTATATTGAGCTCAAATGGAGTACTAAAACGTCTCATATAAACCTATGACTCCCTGATCAAGTCTTAGGCGAAATTTTGGTGGGTATTTTGGATGCTGCATTAATGTACTGTACTAGGATCTAGGTATTTGTCTGGCATTCATATTTAACTTGTCAGATTCTTGTTCAGGAGTTCTTTCTGCGATACCACCATATCAAATGAACTGGGGAAAACCTCATTCTACCATGAATTATTTAAAGGCTCTCTTTTTTGAATTTTATAATGATCCTCTGCATTTGTTGGCACTTTAACCCACTTATTTTACAATTTAAAAATTCACCATGTATTACTATGTTGCCATTCTGGGACATATCATTGACCACATTACCTTTTTTTTTGTTTTAATTGAGTGTTTTTAATATATTTTTAAGTTTTTGTGTGAATAATGAATGATAATGATAATGAATGATAATGAATAAAATGTGTATATTTTCGAACTATTATTATTTATTTATATAGCGCCATAATATTCGATGGCTCTTTACATGTTAAGAGGGCAGACTAGGACAAGTTACATAGTAACAATACAAGTAATGGTGGGGTTACACGTCCCGATATTGCGGCGATATCGGAGGCAACGGCGCGGGAGCGCGCATTTTTTCAGCCCTTTTCCCGATATCGCATCGGCGGTTTACACGCTGCGATATCGGGAAACAACGTCCCTCCGATGTGTATGCCCACCAACCCAGTAACGACCATTTAACATGGGAGTTAATGGGTGAGTTGCGAGTACAGATCGGAGTTGGGCTGTCACACGCTGCGATGCTGCTACAACGGCCATGCGATATCGGGGAGTTGAATAGCTCTGCTATTCAACTCCGATATCGTTTTGGCATCGTTCCAGCATCGCGTTGTACGCTCAAACCGTACAACGCGCACACGATATCGGGTCCAACTCGCAACCCACGTGACTTTTTGTCGGAGTTGGACGCCGATATCGCGGCGTGTAAACCCACCATAACAATGGCTGTGGACAATTTTAACGTACAGATACAACAGGGAGAAGATCCTGTCCACGAGGGCTCACAATCTACAAGGGGCAGGTGGGGATACAGTAGGAGGGGGAGGTGCCGGTCGTGAGGCGGTGCGGTGGACTGGGTCTCATAGGAGGTTGTAGGCTTGGCGGAAGAAGTGGGTCTTTAGGCTTCTTTTGAAGGTTCCCAGGGTAGGAGAATGTCTGATGTGTTGGGGCAGCGAATTCCAGAGCATGATGGTGATGCACGAGAGAAGTCCTGTATGTGGTTGTGCGAAGAGGAGATGAAGGGGGAGTAGAGGAGGAGCTCTTGGGAGGATCGCAGGTTGCGTGAGGGTAGGTATCGGGAGATCATGTCGGAGATGTATGGAGGGGACAGGTTGTGGATAGCTTTGTATGTCATGGTTAGTATTTTAAACCGGGATCTCTGGGAAGCAGGGAGCCAGTGAAGGGCTTGGCAGAGGGGAGAGACAGGGGAGTAGTGGTGATACAGATTGATTAGGCGGGCAGCGAAGTTCAGGATAGATTGGAGAGGTGAAAGGGAGGTAGCGAGGAGGCTGGTGAGCAGGAGATTGCAGTAGTCGAGGCGGGAGACGATGAGAGCGCGAATAAGGGTGCCGTCACACCTGCCGATGCCGCACGTTTTTGGCGCCCCGCCAGCATCGCCATCCCCCATTTACATGGGGCGACACCTCCGGCATCAAAACCCTAGCGGCGATGCAGGACAGTGGGTCCCATCACCTGTCAGGTCACCGTCGGCCGGTTACATGGGGTGATGTGTGGACATCGCCCCAGATCGGCCGCCTGGTTTCACATCACTGATGTGAAACCAGGCGACCTCTCGGAGGCGCCGACATCGCCCCTTTACATTAGGCGACGTAGGGGTGATATCGACGAAAATAGGCCACGCCCCTACGTCACCTATGTAATCAGCGGCGATGTCACCACATGTGACGTGGCCTTAAGGGTTTTAGTGGTGTCATGGTCAAGGAAAGTGCGGATCCGAGAGATATTTATGAGCTGGAGTCGGCAGGAGGTGGCGAGGGCTTGGATGTGGGGCTTGAAGGAGAGGAAAGAATCAAGGATAACTCCGAGGCACTTGGCGTGGGGTACAGGGGCGAGAGAGCAGTCGTTGACAACGAAGGATAGGCCTGGTAGTGAGGGGGAGCGGCTTGGGGGGAAGACGATGAATTCGGTTTTGTCCATGTTCAGCTTAAGGAAGCAAGCAGAGAAGAAGGAAGAGATGGCAGACAGGCTTTGCGGAATTTTGGATAGTAGGGAGGTGATGTCAGGTCCAGACAGGTAGTCGTCAGCGTAGAGGTGGTACAGGAGGCCATGTGACTCAATGAGTTGCCCTAGGCTGCGAGTGTACATTGAGAAGAGTAACGGTCCTAGCACTGAGCCCTGGGGGACCCCGACAGATGGGGGGTAGGCCGAGGAGGATGTAAGGGAGTGGGTGACGCTGAAGGTCCGATCCGTTAAGTATGAGGAGATCCAAGAGAGAGCAAGGTCCGTGATGCCAACAGATTCCAGGATCTGAAGTAGAAGGGAGTGGTCAACAGTGTCAAAGGTGGCGGACAGGTCGAGGAGGAGGACAGAGTAGTGGCGCTTGCTTTTGCCAGTCAGTAGGTCATTGGTGACTTTGGTCAGTGCTGTTTCAGTGGAGTGGAGGGGTCGGAAGCCAGATTGCAGGCGGTAGAAGAGGGAACAGGAGGAGAGGTGAGAAGACATGCTGTTCAAGTAGTTTAGAGGCGAAAGGGAGGAGAGATATAGGGCCATTGGGTCCTAATTTCTTTAGTACCAGTGAAGGTTAATGTTGTTAACTATGTTAGGCTAGGGTCACATTTGCGTTAGCAAATGCAGATCCTGATCCGGTTTTGAGCTGTCAAAAAGCTCAAAACCGGATCAGGATCCGCAGCCCATAGGAGAGCATTATAAAACAGGATTGCACTACATGCAATCCGGTACCGGCATCCAGTTTCGTTGCCTACGGTAAAAATCATGCAGGCAACGGTTTTCGCACAGTTTTCTCATCCATATACCAGCTTTGAAATGTAAACTGCAAATATGAGTGGAGCCGGGTTACGGCACCTGGATCGTAAACCACAGCACACAACACGGACAAAATCGGATTGTCCCTGATTGTGTTGGATCTGGCGCAATCCTGCACACAATAACATAGGAGTCAATGAGCGCCGGTTTGAGCCGGATCCAGGTGAATCCGGGAGAATCCGATTTTTGCTGAATTCATTCCCTACCTCAAAACCCATGCAGGAAAGCCGGGGAAGATCTGCATCCGCCCACCAGAATCAACATTAAGGTGCAATCCGGATACCGCATGCAGATTTAGGAACATATTTTGTAGGCAAAATGTGCCTGAAGGCACTTGCGATTACCATATCCGGATCTGGATGCGGTAACCGCAATTAGCCTTCCAAGTGTGACCATAGCCTTAGTGCTAGGAAGGCTTGCTGCAGTGTATTTCCACTCCGACATCTCCTTAAGTAGTAATGCGATCTTTCAGCTGTTGTCTGTGACAGCTCATTCTTACCTTTACCAGCTTGGAGTCTGGAGGTGTTTGAGGCACTGCTCTAAGAAGATGAGCCGACCTGGTGCCGTTGCCCTGCTGCTTTCGGGAGCAAAGAAACAGATTCAAAGTAGTTCATCTTTTGGGCTTTTCCTATTGATTTGGGTGGGGAAAAAGGGTTTTATTCCAGGGTTAATCAGTAAACAGAGTTACGCTGGCAGCTCAGACCTCCCCACATTTAAGGGATGGCACAGGATCTCAGTAGTTAAGGGACAGATCAGGTGTCTCTTCTCCTGGAATTGGTATTTAACCCGGTGATTACCCGTTACACCGTGACATTATCACTGACTGTATTATCACTGACTGCATTCGCAGCCTTGGTCCAGACCCTTTCGGATGAGGTCTCAGGTCTGTGATCTCAGTTAGGGCATCAGCCGCAGTAAAGTTTGGGGGGTTTTACACCAGTTCAGGCATTTGTGCAACTGTCTCAAAAATCTCTCCCTGACTGGTTTGCCTGAACGTTTTTCTCTGCGGTTAGGATTACCGCAGTCCAGCCAGCTTTGTGTGTGGCCAGTAACTATGGTATATATCGGGTAACTAAGGGCTGCGTTCGCCCGAAGTACCTGACGTTACCGCTGGCAGTTACCTCAGGCTGAGCTCTGCTGTACCGCAATGCGACTGCCGCAGGGCTAGCACTGAGTGTAACCCTAGCCTTAGTGTGTTTTTGAAAACTCCAGGATGTCCTTATCTGTTGTGGAAATCGTCCATTTTGCTGCATTTTTTCACATTCATTTAAGTGGGGACACTGGAAAACCTGGATTCAGCAGGATCTGGACTCCATCAGATCCAGGTTACATAGATCCCCATTATAAATCAACATGCCTTTCCACAGATCCCAGTGTGTACAGTTTTTGCCACGGAGACCAAATTCGCAACAAAATGCAGTTTTGGTCTCAGAGCAAAAAACTTGCACACCGGGATCAGTGGCAAAAGTAAAGAACTGGATGCACCCGCAAGTATCTCCGGCCCCATTGAAAGACAATGGGGCCGAAAATGGATGCGAGTGCATCCAGTTTCAGCCGGACTCACACTGATGCAAAAAACGTCAGTGTGAAACTAGCCTTAGTGAAGAAAATAAGTGCAAATTTTTGCTACAAAAACAATGTGATTAGATTAGATTAGACATCCATACCAAGTAAGTAACATATGAACCAAGCCATAAGAAGCATATGGGTGAAATCCCAAAATAATCATTTTTGTGACTATGCCATATGGCATTTTGGTTTGTATCATGTGGGATCATAAGCTTTTCCTCCAAAGTCACCGATGAAGAAACTAATCTCTACTTAGCATTTCTGAAAAAGACTGATCTTACTTTTAAATTAAAGCAGTAACTAAAAAAGTGATTGGATATCAACTGGATAGGTGATAAGTGTTAGAACATTAGGGCCACCACTAACTGTTCGATCAAAAAAGCTTCCAAAAGATTACCAAAAATCTGATATCCATTGTGACACGCTGCTCCAGGGCCGGGGAAGCTCGGGAACCGGGCAGTTAGTCGTTGTTCTACTTCACCTTTCTTCGGTTCTTTTCACGGGGAAAGACGGGGGTCGAGACCCGATCCCGTGACCCTGGCGGTGTCATTTAAATAAACAGGGGTGATGTTAGGGAAAGTCTGAGGGGATTAAAGGGGTATTTGTGATGCCACCTTCGGTATGTGTATATATCAATAAATGACGGCATCACCTGGACATGAAAAGGTGCTGGCAAAAAAATATACATGAATAAAGAGATTAATTGCCGCGACACTGATCATGGTGTAAATGAACAAGCATATGGCTATGTTTAAGGCTATGTACAGCTAAGGTGGTATATATGACAATGAAACACAGTAAATGCTGCTATAGAATATAAGGAAAAAAAGAGAGTCTTAGCTTCAACAATAGCTATTGGGGAAGAGCCCAGTAACTGCGACAAAGTGCTCTCTACCTACCGGGTCCTAACGCACTAGTGCTTCATGCGGTATGTAGTTGCTAGTTTGAGATTTTTATGTCTGTGAGTTGCAATTAAAACCTGCTGGTATAGTGTGTCTGTGGACTGGGGCTACAGCAAGATGGAGTCAGGTCACAGCCACTGGGCTGGGGGAGGGGAAAGGGAGCTCGTCAAAAAAATTATACTATATATATATCAATAAATGACGGCATCACCTGGACATGAAAAGGTGCTGGCAAAAAAATATACATGAATAAAGAGATTAATTGCCGCGACACTGATCATGGTGTAAATGAACAAGCATATGGCTATGTTTAAGGCTATGTACAGCTAAGGTGGTATATATGACAATGAAACACAGTAAATGCTGCTATAGAATATAAGGAAAAAAAGAGAGATCTTAGCTTCAACAATAGCTATTGGGGAAGAGCCCGGTAACTGCGACAAAGTGCTCTCTACCTACCGGGTCCTAACGCACTAGTGCTTCATGCGGTATGTAGTTGCTAGTTTGAGATTTTTATGTCTGTGAGTTGCAATTAAAACCTGCTGGTATAGTGTGTCTGTGGACTGGGGCTACAGCAAGATGGAGTCAGGTCACAGCCACTGGGCTGGGGGAGGGGAAAGGGAGCTCGTCAAAAAAATTATACTATATATATCAATAAATGACGGCATCACCTGGACATGAAAAGGTGCTGGCAAAAAAATATACATGAATAAAGAGATTAATTGCCGCGACACTGATCATGGTGTAAATGAACAAGCATATGGCTATGTTTAAGGCTATGTACAGCTAAGGTGGTATATATGACAATGAAACACAGTAAATGCTGCTATAGAATATAAGGAAAAAAAGAGAGTCTTAGCTTCAACAATAGCTATTGGGGAAGAGCCCGGTAACTGCGACAAAGTGCTCTCTACCTACCGGGTCCTAACGCACTAGTGCTTCATGCGGTATGTAGTTGCTAGTTTGTGGACAGGGCAGCAGCCGCTGCTGCAGAACCTCTGGGGATGATGACCGGCAGCTTAGATAGTCTAACTGCCCGCAGGTGGAGCGCATTCCCCAGGGCAGTGGAGTAGTTTCCCCGACCTGTACCTTGGCAGTTAGTGACTCTGTTCACAGTACTCTCTGTGTTTCGGGCAGTCTCTGCGGCCGATGGTCGCTGCAAATAAAAGTCTCTCACATCTCAGTCTCTGGTGGGTCTCTCTCAGTGCTATAAGGGGTAGTTCTCCTCTGAGGCGAGCATATCGTCACTCTGCTCCCCAGGCTCTCAATGCTCTCTGACGCACAGAGCTCAAGTACCGGTGGCCACGGGTGCTTGTAGGTCCCGGGCGCCATTAGGTCACTCTCCCGGGAGCTGCTCCCTAGTTTGGCCACTTTTCCCAAGATGTGTCGGGTGTTCGGCCACAGTTCCCTTTAGAAATCTGGGGCCTCCGGGTTTACGGCTCGGGCATGCAGCTTCCGCACAGTCTGCAGCGCCGGGTCCCTGTCTCATCCACCAACCTCTCTGTTTTGTCAGATTCAGGCATACGGGTGTTTGCTGACTTCTCCGCACCCCAAGGGTTCTTCTCCGTCTCTACCGGTCAGTTCCCTCCCTCCCGCGGGCAAGCATGGTGGTGTAGTTTCAACCAGAACTCAGCACCACACCGCCTCTACCGACTACCACATCAGTCGATGTTACTCCTCCGGTCTCCTACTACTGACTCTACCGTCTAACACTGTCCTCTCCCCCTTTTGTGGCCTGGGCCCTCCCTCATGGTCCACTCATTGTCCCAGGGGCCTGTCATTGCGTGTGTGTGTTTTGGGCTCGACTGCACCATCCCAGCACCTGGAGAACAGGGGCACTACACTCCCTAACTGTCGTAGTGTAGTACCTCTGGTGGCGGCTCACCCACAATTGCACTCAGCAGGACACAGTAGAACCAGTGATAAAGGCAACGTAAGTGCATAATACCGGCAGCAATCACTCTCAACTGGCCACAACATGGGGGAGGTGATTGGTGGTATTTTACATGCACACTGATGAGGTTTCCATGGGGCGTCAGTCACACATGAAGGTATGATGTAGAGTGTATGCAGTCTATTGGTCATGCCCATACTATTAGATCAGATGGGCTACCCAGCACTATATACATGCATCACACCGGACAGATGCCCCCAGGGACCCCACTGTATCCTGCATAAGATAAAAAAGTGCAAAAGGATGAAAACAAACACCATTAACTGCCAGAATGGGAAAGTCATGTCCCCTGTTCTATCCTCATTCTCCCTAACATGGACTGAGGGCTCAATAAATTGTCAAATCACACATGCACTCTGCCTTTGTTTTCAAGAGTATGACATTAAAGATAGCTTTGAACTCTCAGGACACTTGTGGGATCTGCTGCTCCATTTAACAAATCCTCCTTTGTAGTGAATCATGGAAGAATGGAGGACACAAGTCCTCTATTCGTGCAAATGGTTGGGGATGTCAGCAATGGGACCCATACAGATCCAACAGCACCAATCCAGTGGTTAAATAATTACTTGGCCATGCTGGAATACTGTTATAATTACCTCTGCCAATTAACATCAGTGATAAAACTGGAGAATAACACTGTTGGGAAAGGCAACAAATGTGTTCCTGGGTTCTATAGAGAATGTTGGATGCCATCTGAGGCGTCACCAATAGTGGCACCGTTATTCTGCTGTCTATGTAACACATGACTTCCATAGAGAAGGACCAGAAGCAGCTATTTGCCTTTAGTAAAATAACGCAGCATCATCATTAGAGATATGCCCCCTCCTGCCAGTGTCTCTTAAACATCTGTTACAGATTATTGACCCAGTTCTACAAACTAGGATGTATGTAATATGTTTTAAGGCGAGTCCCTAAGGATCTGTACCTGCCAAAGTGTGCAGATCCTTGTGTAATTAGCAGTACAAAGCTAAAACTCTCAGTGTATGCTTAATATATTCCTAACACTCTCAGCATACCCTGCAACGCCAGGGCGAATTTCATTTCTTGGGTATGCGCCATTTTAACATTAACAGTAATTTTGTTATCTGTAAACGAATTCATAAAGATGGCGTACTACTTACACAAAAGTGTAAAACCTTTCCCCATCTCTCAGGACCAGAAGGCCCCCGTGAGGGTTGAGGAATTGTGCAATCAAAATAATCGCAAATAAGATAGCTTGGGTTAAAGGTTACTATCCAACATTTATTGGAATCTGATTAAAACATGCTAATTGGCTAAATATCTGTTTTACTGTATCAACATGTTTTAATTAGAATCCAATAAATGCTGTATTTCAACCTTTAATCCAAGCTGGAAGCTGGGCTATTTGTGATTATTGTGAATTTCGAAAACTGTGGCAAGGTTCTATGCTTCCAATTTCATTTACTCTTTTTAGGGATCTATGGCCTTCCGTAGGTGAAGCTCAGGGACAGCCAACCTCACCGCCGGCTTTCCCGTTCGCACAGCATCAGCTCTTGATTTCAATTAGCGGGCGGGAAAGCTCACCTCACAGCCAGTGACTCACCGTAGCCGGGTAGTTCACGTCGCAGGCGTCTGCTTCTCTTGTCACGGAACCGCGCCTGCGGCTGTGAGGCCCGATGGTCCAGATCAATAGGGGAAATGGCGGAACAGTAGGGGTAGTTTGTCTTCGTGACGCCACCTGCGGGAGTTCTGGTAACTTTACCAGCGCTGCTAGGTCTCCGGGGGATGGTAGGCAGCAAGTTGGGACGCTCCCCACAGGATGAGCGGGAGTCCCCGGAGCCGGGAGCTGCGCAAGATGTTGTGAGGCAGCTGCGGTAATGCTGCTGTTAGGCCCAGGAGTCAAACACAGACAGGCCAAAGTCTCTTTAGTACCTTTACTGGTGGTTTTCAGGTACGCCAGACCGGGTTCGTGAAGTTTAGCAATCCTGGAGATTCACAGCAAGCAGTTCGTGTAGGCTTCCTTCTCTCTATACTTCTGGTACTAAGGTCGGGTGGATGTGGAATCCATCCGGACCGGGCAGTGTGTTCAATAGAACAGATTTCACCTGGTTGTCAGCACTGAGGGCACTGTAAAAGGGTGATGATAATTCTACCTTCTTCCCTGGGCTCTCGTTGGTAGGTGCGACAGGTGGAACAGGGGGCTAGACTCCCTGTGAAGTATGCTGGTTCTCTGCAGTGGCTATGTAGCTTCCACAGCTTCGGTTCCAGTAACCGGTTGGTAAGGGAAGAGTTAGAATACTCTGTGTTCCTTGAGAGGTGCTTCTTCTTTCCTATTATCCCAATTGCAGGGATTTCCTCACTAGTAGCTAGGCTGACTGGGCCTGGTGTGTGTCTCATAAGCTTGAGACCATGCACAACCTGCAGCTCTTGTAGCGTCTGCACACTCTGGTGTTTCTCCCTCCAAGACTCTATTTATAGGGGGAACTGGCCCAAAGTGACCAGTGGAGCTCCCCCTAGAGGCTCGAGATGAAACCAGGTGTTCTAAGGTGTTGTTGTGTTGTTTGGTGTTTTGTGAGTTTGCTTTGCTGTTACTTATTCCAGTCATGCCCTAAGGATTTCTGTGGTGCCCAACAGGTGCCAGGGTGCCACACCAGCTTTCCTGTTCACACACCATCAGCTGTTGATTTCAATTAGCGGGCAGGAAAGCCGACCTCACCGCCGGCTTTCCCGTTCACACACAATCAGCTGTTCATTTGAATTAGCGAGCAGGAAAGCCGACCTCACAGGCGGCTTTCCCGTTCGCACAGCATCAGCTGATTATTTGAATTAGCAATGAATTTGTATGGGTATGCGCAGCATACACTGCAGTGCCGAACGCAAATGTGAAGTTTGCGTAACTATATTAGTATGTTAGCCCAAGAGGACACTAAATCCCTTGCTGCAGTGTATAGATGTAGCAGAGGCGATTGAACATCGTTGGACCATCGGTTAGGACTGAGTTGGAAGGAGTGGGAGTAATAAAGATGGAGTCTGAATTTGTATGTGTTTTTTTTCTAATAAAATGATTTTTCTCTGTGTGGTGTATTTTTGGGAATAAGGATTTAAGAGAATAGCGTATATAAAAGAACACGTAATTTGACATGACTCCAAAAGTTTATGAATTAAATTTCCCGCCTGTGGATGCAAGTTCGGGAATAGCGTCATCACGCCACGCCGCACTAGTGTCACTTTGAGAACGTCACGCCACGTCATGCCGCACTAGCGTCACTTTGAGAACGCAACAGCGATCCCCTTTGGCCGGTGCCGGTGTTAGAAGAACTGTCTGAGTTAGAGAACTGTCTGAGGACTTGAGAAACCAAATTGTGAGGAATTTAGAGTTATGTATAGAAATGAAAACCGGGCACTGACCTGTTAGTGGCGTTACTCCTATACTCCTGTAGCGGTGACGTGCTGCGGAATCTCCTGTTGCTCAGCCAGAGTTCAAGACAACAAATCCAAAAAGAAAGATGGCGGCACTCAGCATTCCAATTTTGCAGCTGATTAATTTAATGCAAAAATTACAGCAGCAGGTGCATGATACAGGGAGGGAGGTGTTAGGACCGACGGTGACTGCTTCGTGGGATGTCCGCACACTGGACCTGTAGAAGCGGGATATCCCGCGAAGTGGTCACCATCAGTCCTAGCACCTCCCTCCCTGTATCATGCACCTGCTGCTGTAATTTTTGCATTAAATTAACCAGCTGCAATATTGGAATGCTGAGTGCCGCCATCTTTCTTTTTGGACAAATTGTGAGGAAGCATGAGCAATTTCAAGGCTACAAGTCCATCTCCAAAGACCTGAATGTTCCTGTATCTACTGTGCGCAGTGTCATCAAGAAGTTTAAAGCCCATGGCACTGTGGCTAACCTCCCTAGATGTGGACAGAAAAGAAAAATTGATGAGAGATTTCAACGCAAGATTGTACGGATGGTGGATAAAGAACCTCGACTAACATCCAAACAAGTTCAAGCTGCCCTGCAGTCCGAGGGTACAACAGTGTCAACCCGTACTATTAGTTGGCGTCTGAATGAAAAGGGACTGTATGGTAGGATACCCAGGGAGACCCCACTTCTTACCCCGAGACATAAAAAAGCCAGGCTGAAGTTTTCCAAAACTTCTCTGAGAAAGCCTACAACGTTTTTGAAGAATGCTCTCTGGTCAGATGAGACAAAAGTAGAGCTTTTTGGGCAAAGGCATCAACATAGAGTTTACAGGAGAAAAAAAGAGGCATTCAAAGAAAAGAACACGGTCCCTACAGTCAAACATGGCGGAGGTTCCCTGATGTTTTGGGGTTGCTTTGCTGCCTCTGGCACTGGACTGCTTGATGGCATTATGAAGTCTGAAGACTACCAACAAATTTTGCAGCAGAAAAATGGTTTGAGAGAAAGCACTGGAGACTTCTAAAGTGGCCAGCAATGAGTCCAGACCTGAATCCCATAGAACACCTGTGGAGAGAACTAAAAATGGCAGTTTGGAGAAGGCACCCTTCAAATATCACGGACCTGGAGCAGTTTGCCAAAGAAGAATGGTCTAAAATTCCAGCAGAGCATTGTAAGAAACTCATTGATGGTTACCGGAAGCGGTTGATCGCAGTTATTTTGGCTAAAGGTTGTGCAACCAAGTATTAGGCTGAGGGTGCCATTACTTTTGTCTGGCCCATTTTTGGAGTTTTGTGTGAAATGACCAATGTTTTGCTTTTTGCTTCATTCTCTTTTGTGTTTTTTCATTGAAGACAAATTAAATGAAGATAATAATACCAAAGAATTTGTGATTGCAATCATTTTCAGGAAGAAACTGAGTGTTATCTGACAGAATTGCAGTGGTGTCAATACTTTTGGCCACAACTGTATAAACATAGAAGGCAACCCTTCCCTCCCTCTCAAGAGCAATGATAGCAAATAATTTGTTGGTGTCCTAAAAATAAAGTAAAAATGAAAACGCATTTAAGACCCCAAACGATACCTACCGTGCAGACAAACAAGTCTTTGAAGAATCGCTGAAAAATAGCTAAATCAAAGTGGAGTCACAGGTGGAGAACGCTACTGCGATCCGCAATCCAAGACGCAGTCAGGAACAGGAGTCACAGCCGGAGAACGCAACTGCGATTCGCAATCCAAGACACAGGCAGTCAGAAAAAGGAGTCACAGCTGGAGAAAGCAACTGCAATCCGCAATCCAAGACACAGGCAGTCAGGAAAAGGAGTCACAGCCGGAGAAAGCAACTGCAATCCGCACAGGCAGTCAGGAAAAGGAGTCACAGCCGGAGAAAGCAACTGTGATGCGATCCGCAAACCAAGGCGCAGTCAGGAACAAAGGAGAGATGAATAGATGCGATGCAAAAACAGCTCGGAGAACACGGAGAGCTCTTCTGCGATCTTCGAACCAACATGTGGTCAGGAACAAAGGACGGAATCGCTACTTCGTTGCCTTCTTTTAAAACAAGGCCGTCCAATTAGAACGCAGTAGTGACCACCAATTGAAGCTGAGGGGCACGGAAAAGGCACGCCTACGTGTCTCATTCAGAGTCGCTAACGAGGTTGTTGGTAAGGTGTCAAACACAGCGATGCAGCGCTGGAGCGCAACGACAAAGAAATGACTCAGAGCAGTATGTAACGATCAATGATCTCACAGCAGGGGCCAGATCGTTGGTACGTGTCACACATAACGAGATCATTAGCGGAATCGTTGTTATGTCACCAAATCTGTGATGTTACAACAATCTCGTTAACGATCTCGTTATGTGAGACAGGGCCTTCAGTTTTCCCTTGTCTATCTTTATCTGTGGGTTTCATTACTCCCCTGTCCCGGAAGGACGGAGAGGGGGAATTAGATCAGGACTGGTCAGGACTTGTGATGACCATCCGCCGTGAGGCTGAGCTGCTGGTAAGGCAGCACCCTAAGAAACCTCGAGGCCATTTACCCCTATACAGGGATCTGGAATACAGCGGATCCCAGGGGGTAGCTGCCTATTATGAGCAGCGAAGCAGGAAGGTCACCAGGAAAGGAAAAATCAGGACACAAAAAACGTAGTCAGGAGTCCAAGTCAAACCGGGAGGGCAGCTAAGGTACAAAACGTCAGGCTGTAGTAGAGTCGAAAATTCAGGCAAAGGTCAAAGTCAAAACCGAGAGGGTAGCTAAGGTACAAAATCGTCAGGCTCTAGCAGAATCGAAAATCCAGGCAAAGGTCAGAGTCAAAACCAAACACACACTATATCACTGGGGAACCAAGACTATATCTGGCAGCCTGCAAGACAGGCCCCAAGGTATTTGAAGGGCGCAGTTACCTCCCATAGGCTGGAGCTCACAGCCTGATGATATCATCTGGACCGCCTCTATAACCAGGCCAGACGGTGATGCACGACTGGTACCAACCACCCCACTTCTGACAGAAGAAGAAGGCTGCGCCTATCAGACACCTCTGCAGGACTCGCTCTTCTGCAACCAACATCACCCACAGGAGAAATACAGCGGTGTTCAGCGACAGAGGCAGACGTTGAAGGAGCAGGTCCATATGAGGACATGGCCTCCTATCACCGGCACCATCAGCGAAGAAATCCAATGCCTCCCAGCGGCCGAGGCCGGAACACCAGCCACCGAGTCCAATGGCGATATGACAGGACAAGGTTGAGGTTGGAGACTCAGGCCTCCCCACCATTAGGGGTACCCCTGAGATAGGGAATAGCATAGGTCCCTTTTAGATTGAGGGACAGATTAGATGCCCTGGTTCCCAGGGATCCCATAGTCACTAAGACATTATAGCTGGACTGACTTTATATTCCTAGATGGACCCAGCTGTGGTACTATCAAGGCAGTTGCAGGCCTTTTCTCTCCAGATGGCTGAATTAAATGGGGCGGTACAGCAACAATTATAGTGTGCCACATCTGCACAATCTATTCTGGTAGCTAGATCCTCAGAATCCAAACCGCCCCCGGAAAGAATTAGGGGGAACACAGACAGTTTGTTACCTTTAAGGAAGAATGTAAATTATACTTTTATCTACGCCCCGACTCCTCTGGTATTGAGGCACAGCAGGTGGGTATTGTGATCTCACTCCTGCTGTCACATGAGGTAAGGGAAGTACATCCCATACAATGACAGGGAAGGGTATCCCTGAATTTAGGGCAAGGGAAGGAGGTGACCCCTAGCCAAACCTTCCTCTGGCCTCTGGCTCCCCTGACCATCCTAGATAGGTTTAATCTATTCGCCGAGCAGGATTACTAGCCCTGGCTGGCCTTGATCTGGGTCCTAGGTAGGGAAAGGTTGGAATGAGCTGTTTCACAACCCCACTACCAACTAAAGACAGTGAATGAATAACTGTGGGATAGAAAAACCATGACAGGTAAGCTGAAGGGAAACTGGTAGCCTAGAAGATTGTGTCATACACAACCAGTATACAAGGCTCCAAACAGCTGCTGCAGTATCCATAGACCAAAGCAATAGTGGAAAATATAGCGGAACTATGTGGAATCCAACTGCACTGCTGTACAATCAATCATATACCAAAGAAATCAGTGAATACAAGTGGCTTTATTCAAAGCGTTTCAAGGTGTATTCCTCACCCATTCAACAGAAGAACCACCAAATTGGTGTAGAAAGGGGTAGACTTAACAAGGACAGCAGAGCTAGAATTATGCAGGCAATTAGTTTTACAAAACTTTCCCCAACTGACAACTTCTCTGGACTGCCAATCAATCATAAGATTGTGTTTTTTCAACCAGGGAAGGCCTAAAACGATGAGAGTAGACGTAGCATGACAGGAACTCTTTGTGAAGTGTCCCAATGCACAAGATCACATTATGTACAACTTGGGTCAGACTCCTCTGGCTGAGAGGAGCATTAATAGCCAGAATTGGAATGGATCTCGCTAACGCACTACAGGCCAGACCATGAGTCCAAGTAAAACAAAAATCAACTAAATTGACACTATCCACAAAAAACTCGGATTGTTTCAGTTTTTTCACCAATAATAATCTCAGTTGAAATGGTAAACTGAGATGTATAAATGAAGAAAATATACACATGCTGGTCGCCTCCCTACACATGACTTTACCTTACATAATATAAAAGACATCCGAAATCTTTACCTCCCACTACATCTTACTTAACATTCCCCACTTTGCTCTGTCTGTTAATCTATAGCCTATTGTGAGACAGTGACCGGGGTCATATATGAAGGTCGTTATGTGTCCCTGAGAATGTGCTTGGAAGCCCTGTAATCTCCTTCCACTCCGGGTTTTCTACCATTCACATGTCCAGGAATAGGTTTTTAACCTGGACTGCAGTACAGGGCAAGGTTCTCATGGGAGCCAGGTGGACAGAGCAGGAGAAGCTCTGTGTGCTGGCTGTGTGACATTTAACACAGCCTTGCAACGTAAACCTGGCCCTTCCAAGGAGACCCGGCCAAGACAAACCCTAGCAGCAGTGCAGAGACTTTGCAGGACTGTGTGAACAGGGTGGAACCGGCTGCATCCCGGATCTCAAAAGGTCTGCTTGGACTTGTAAATAAACTGTGTGCTGTGTGAACAAGTACCTGGGTCACTGCCTCATGTCTTGCCTAACCAACAGCGCTACCTCACACTATCTAATTAATATACTTCACTACACATTGTTAATACATTTAGATCACATTATATTGCAGGGGCATCGCTACCCTCCTATAACCCTCCTATATATGCACCCTAAATGTGTAATGATGCAATATGTTAGTGTTTGGGGCCCACTTTGTCTACATCACCCAGTGAGTTCGGGCAACCAATGGTCACCAGTCTTGAGGCCCCTATTCACCTCGGGCTCTCAAATGACTCAGTATATGGATATGATCCTTGGGGTCAGGTTCACCTAAGTACATGACTCTATAAACCACCCAGCAACCACCACGAAGCTTCCACCCAGTGGATATTAGTGTATCTGCTTCTGCACCAAGTAGGTCAATCCAAACATACTGACACCAACAGATATTACATACCGTATATACTCGTGCATAAGCCGAGTTTTTCAGCCCAAAAATTGAGCTGAAAAGTCACCCCCTCGGCTTATACACGAGTCAATACAGTAATCCTATGGTGTCCGGATGCTGGGGAGGCTGGAGGAGGCGGGGGGAGTCTGCTGACAGAGCGGCCCGTCACATGGGGCCGCTCATTAGATATGCACGGCTCCCCCCGCCCATCACAGCGGCAGGGGGAGCCGTGCAATACTGTGCAGCCCTCAGATGTATACAGGCCCCAGCGGAGTATATAGCAGGCCCCCAGCGGGGTATATAGCAGGCCCCCAGCGGGGTATATAGCAGGCCCCCAGCGGGGTATATAGCAGGCCCCCAGCGGGGTATATAGCAGGCCCCCAGCAGGGTATATAGCAGGCCTCCAGTGCAGAGCCCCCCCCTCCCGCTGCATTATCTTACCATCCATCATCTTCATCACCGCCGGTCCTCCCGTCCATCCTCTCGCGCTGTGTTCGGGTCTCATGTGACCCGGCGCGATGACGTCATCCGACTGCGACCGCCGGGTCACATGAGACCGGGAACGCAGCACGCGAGGATGGACGAGAGGACTGGCGGTGATGAAGACGCTGGATGGTAAGATAATGCAGCGGGAGGGGGGGGCTCTGCACTGGGAGCCTGCTATATACCCCACTGGGGGCCTGCTATATACCCCGCTGGGGGCCTGCTATATACCCCGCTGGGGGCCTGCTATATACCCCGCTGGGGGCCTGCTATATACCCCGCTGGGGGCCTGCTATATACCCCACTGGGGGCCTGCTATATACCCCACTGGAGGCCTGCTATATACCCCACTGGGGGCCTGCTATATACCCCACTGGGGGCCTGCTATATACCCCGCTGGGGGCCTGCTATATACCCCACTGGGGGCCTGCTATATACCCCGCTGGGGGCCTGCTATATACCCCGCTGGGGGCCTGCTATATACCCCACTGGGGGCCTGCTATATACCCCGCCGGGGGCCTGTATATATCTGGGGGCTGCACAGTGTGGGGGGGGCTCTGCACTGGGGGCCTGCTATATACCCCACTGGGGGCCTGTATACATCTGGGGGCTGCACAGTGTGGGGGGCCTGTATACCTCTGGGGGCCTCCTGTATACCTCTGGGGGCCTCCTGTATACCTCTGGGGGCCGCCTGTATACCTCTGTATACCTGCTGTATACCATACTGCTGGGGCCTGTATACCACTGGGGGGGCCTGTATACTTCACTCCTGGGGGCTGTATACCACTGGGGGACCTGTATACCTTACTGCTGGTGGCTGTATACCTGTCCTGGTGGCTGTATACCATACTCCTGGTGGCTGTATACCTCACTGCTGGGGGTTGTATACCTGTGCTGGGGTCCACCCTCGGCTTATACGCGAGTCAATAAGTTTTCCCAGTTTTTGGGGGCAAAAGTAGGGGGGTCGGCTTATACACGGGTCGGCTTATACATGAGTATATACGGTACCCAAAAAACATAGGTACAGTAGATAAAATGAAAATAATTGACAAAACTATAACTGTTGAGTCAGTTTGTAGAGCCTGTATTGTACGTAGGAGTTGCAATCATGATTCTGTTAGGTGCCACTACCGTAGAAGCATTTAACACTCTTATCATCCTATACACTACAATTTAGCTATGCTCCTGTATTGCAGGGAAAAAGGAAGTTGACTTTGTCTAGTAGTGTAAACGAGCAGGGTATACTAGAGATTTGCACTCTGAAACATGCAGATTTACAATGTCTAGAGAGCCACAGGTTGAAGGCCATTACCAAATGGAGTGATCAGAAAAATAATACTTAACCTTTTCATCTGCATATTTATGTTTAATGAATAAAATATCCGGTCAGGACTCAGGTCGGGTTCACTTTGCGTTGCTGCCACTTGTCAGTGGCTCTGTTAGAATTCCTGAAAAACGACATTCATGTTCAACCCCCTAATGGGGTCCCTGACTTTGATGGGGCTGATGGAGTTACTTCGTGGCCACCATTTAGTTTGTGTCTGCCTTCTTAAGCAGGCATGAAAACGTAGTTGATTCAGTGTGGTTGACTGTGCTTTTATGTCCACCTCAAAAAGGAATAACAGTACTGTAAAAGATGTCAAAATGAGCACCAATTGAGTCCGTATGCCTTATTAAAGGGAATTTGTCAGCAGGTTTTTGCTATGTCATATGAAAGCATCAGAAGGTAAGTTCAAAAAGCCTGTAACTTACTTGATCAGTGTACTGTTTAAAAAAAAAAAAAGTGTTTTATCAGCAGTAGATTATCACTACAAGACTAGGTGTCTCGTACCTGTTGGACAACTGCTATATGTAACCCTATCTCAAGCTTTCTGCCTACGTACAGCGTACAAAAAGAGCTGCCAATCAGTGATGTTGGCCGGGGTTATAAAGAGCTCAGCAGTTAGAACGCTGCCAGATCTGCAGCAGAGAAAACAGCGATTGTATCAAAATGACAGCATGTAGACCAGCGAGTGACATGAGGCGGTTGACAGGGTAGAGGGTACTTGGATACCGGGACAGATGGCTACTTGGATGGTCGGTTCCCGGTTCTGTGCCCTGGACCCTCAATGGCGGGGATGATGGGGGTGATGATAATGATGGTGGGAGAAGGGAATGTTGTCGTGATGCCACCTGTGGTACCTGGTAATTTGGATACCAGCACTGCAGGCCTGCCGCTGAGGTGATGTGATGCAGCTTGGGTGTTACAGCTCCCCACAGGTGGAGCTTTACCTCAGGGCAGCGGGGATAGATGAGAGGAGTAGTTGTTCTTACCCCTCTGATGATGCTGAGGCCTTCTGGGCGTCGGCGGGAAAGGAGGACAGACATCGATTCAACTCGGGAGGTCTTTACTGGTACCGGGCAGATGTTACAGTACACAGTCGGTTCTCAGGCACAGTTTGGTTGAACGGGGGCGTAGCCACAAGTTCCTGAGGTTATCCCGTAGAGTCTGCTGATGATTCCTCCTAATGGCTTTCGGGGTCTGTGTTCCTTCCTCACCCTCGTAACCACTCTGCAGAGCTCCCATGCCAGTCCCGTGGTCTGTTACTAGTAGATACAGGTTTTTCCTTACCGGTACGGACAGGAGCGACAACAGGCAGATCCTCCCGCCAGCAGAATTTGGCCTGTTACATAGAGTGTCTTGGACCTGCTATCGGACTGTGGTCGAGGTACAGTCTGTGGTGCTATGGCTCCCTTCTGTCGGTCCCACAGCGTGTCGGTTTGCAACCCGGGATGAACCACGGATTGCCAGTATGCCGGTGTCGACCCCAGACTTCCCCAGCTGGCTCCAACCAGGCCTGGTTCGTCCCCTTCTGTTCCTGGGTCACCCTCTTGAAGAGAGGTGCCCACCTGTCAGCAGCCCTGTCAGGCACGTCCTTCTTCGCCCCCTTCCCAGCACTGTCTCTCTGTAAAGTTAGCTCAACTGTCATTCTAGTCTCCCGCTCTACTCTAAGCTCCACCCCCTGGACCTTCTGGATATACAATCCCTATGCTAAGGTGGGCTAATGTATGGGTGCTTAGGGCAGACTCTACCAGGAAACCCCAAACCCATGACTACAGAGGCACTACACCTTCTGTTTGAGGTGCAGTGCCTCCCTGTGGTGCCTAGCCATAGGGACGCCACAGACACATCATTGGAATCAGGGTCTTTGCCCCTACATTATGATACTCTCAGTCTATATAGAAAAAAGATTCTGACAAATTCCCCTTAAAATCAAGGATCCCACAGGGAATTAGCTTGAATAACCTTTTTCAGGGCTTCTGACAGAACCCTCTACTGACATGTGGCTTAACTGCAATATGAATAGACACATGCATGCAGAACACGGCAAAATATGTATCATGCAAAATCTAAAATAATCAATATAACAATACAGCTTTCCATGTCATTTTATTGATTCAGAAAATCGGTGATCCTTTCATACGCTATAATGATCATCGGTTGTTAGTGGCTGCTTCCTGCATTTATGCCTACGGGTAACTCAGAGAAGAATATTGGGACAGATCAGGTCTTTTTGGGGGAGAAAATGCTGCATAAGCCACTGCTTTAAATTCTGAATTTCTGGCTAACGTAATGCAGGTCACCGCGAGAGTAACAATGAGCGCTCTGGATTTGGAACGTTCCTATATCTGATTGTGGATGCTGAATATGCAGGTGTACATTTCTCTGCAGTCATCGTCTAAGATAAATGACCTATAAAAGGTATGCAGGCTTAGAAAAAACATGAGCAGATATCTGCACACGGAAGACACGAGGAGCCATGGATCCCTGATATTTATAAACAAAGATTGTTCTGAATATTGGATTTATATGCACATAAAATACAAATGACTTATGTGGGTTTCTGGATACAATTGTACATTGCCTTTCTATACAGAAAGAGAACAGCAGCTCCCCAAGGGCTTTGCTTACACTCCTCTCTGCAGACTGGAGAGCATTATACTTTTATCTCATTTACTTTTTAATTAAGATATCGTCATCTTGACAAATCAAAAGGAAAAGCAGGCACAAGAGGTCATTATATAGTGGGAGGGAGGCGGAGGAGGACAACAAGGACATCAACATATAGGTAAAAAGATCCATATTATTAGGTCGGAAGGAAAGTTGCACCAATGATGTCATATCAATGAACTCTGATAAGATATTAGCCTGGATGTGTAGTGATGTCACCATTCTCAGTGATATCATTTCTCTCTGGTGAATTGACAGCTGTAGTCTGTGATATCACTGCTCTTTAGTGAATGTGGGGCACCGCAGCTTTATCTAGCTGCTGCCCTATGACTGCGGTGCCCTCCCCCTAGTTTTAGAGAGATCCTCTCTGGCAGCAATGCGGCACATCCCTCGCCTTACTGCCTACTGCCCGTGTGGCGCCCTGCTCACGCAGGTAGCCACTGCCTTCCCTACTGCACAGCTGGGTTTCCACAGCAGGTACCTACTACATGCAACACCTTCCACCATGGCACAGTAAGGGGAGCTTAACTCACTGACTTTAGGTGAGATCCCCTATAAATACTGCTGCTGGGGGAGGAGTTAGAGTGTGCAGACGCTAGGAGAGCTGGGAAGACGTCCTGGTGATCGGTGCCGCGGTTAGGTCCGAACCAGCGACCCGGAGTGGCCCTTCTGCCGTTGAGCCAAGCCTAGGAGTGGGGACAGAAGGCATGGAGCTTAGCCAAGGGAGTAGAGAAACTAGTGGAAGTTTACCCAAGACGTACTGGACTACGGGGATCCGAACCTGCAGGAATACTTTAGGACTGCAGAAAACCCCGGCACTCCGTGGACCCCGGCACCCCCTGTGTACCCAGCAAGAGGGAGCCAGACACCGTAGTGTGGAATCACACAGCAGTGATCAGAGAGGGTAACCCGTGGACTGCGTAGGAGGAGAGAGAGGACCAGAGAAAGTGAGGAGGCCAGTCGTGTTGCATACAGACAGGGCTTCAGCGACAGCAGGGAACCTGAGGAGGCCTTATACCCACTTGCTGTGGAGACTCACTGTGCACCTGGTCACCCAACAGTGCTCTGGACATCTTTACCTGTGAATACCATCAGTAAAAGGTAAAATAGACTTTCTTCAGAGTGTGTGTGTTATTCCTCTCCGTCCACAGCCTCCCTATAGACTGCCTTACTGCTTCTTACCCTGGCCTCAAGTCCCACTCCAAGCTGCCCCTTTTCTCTACACTGCCCCGGAGGTCCAGCTCCACCTGTAGGGAGCTTTGCCATTCCTGCTGCAATACCATCACCTTCCGGAAGACTGTGGCGGCGCTGGTGACCCATCACCAGGTACTACAGGTGGCGTCACGTGACAATAACACTTTTCCTTGTACATAACCCTTCTATTGAAGTCTCACCCAGGCCACGGGATCAGGCACCGCCACCTGTGCCATCCCCGCGAGCCCCTCCGAGCCTGATTCCCGAGTACCCCAGGGCCTGGGGCTCGACATATATATCTGGCATCATGAACAGGAAGTCGTGCCCGGTATTACCGGGTACTGTGTGCCGTGATTTCAACTGTATTGATTGACTGTTAAAAGTACGCTGCCATTACTGCGCCAAAGATAGGGGGCATGTCGGCCTGTAGAGCGTGAAACTGAAGCCCCTCGTTCAGCTGAGCATTCCCGAGCGCTGCGACCTAGTCCGGAAATTTCCCAACTGATTAACTATTTGAATACTAGCTGTAATTCATTAGGGGGGCCTCCAGCACGTCGGCCTCCTCCAGCGATGACGACAGTACGTTCGCTGACCCTAGGAATTACCCCCAAGCAACCATGGCTGCCTCTAATAGTACTAGCAGCGCCACCAGCGCACCGGGCTCAGTCGCCCCGATCATGCCAATCTCACTCCCATACATTCCGGGGGCTAAGTGGTTGCCCAAGCATGATGGTCGTCCTGATATGTTGGATTTTTTAGGAGAAAAATCACTAGTGTCCTGAACATGTATGCGATGACCAGTCAGCAGCGTGCTGCTGTGTTACTTGGATAGTTAACTGGCGCAGCAGAGAAAGAGAGTGAGTCCTGGTCTGCTGCTGAACGGAGATCAGCGGCCACTATATTTGACAAATTGAGAGCTACCTTTGAGGAGTGCAATGAGGCTGATATACGCATGCGCTTCCATCACTGCTACCAGAGGCCAAGAGATGATATCAGAGCTTACGCCTGGTGCCAAGAGGAAGCATTGCGAGCCCTTAAGCAGGTCAGCCCTGCCAGTGTACCTGATGAAAATAAGCTCTTGATTGAACAACTCACCTGGGGGCTGCTATCCCCCGAGGACAATAAGACTGTGCGTTGGTGGTCACTGAGCAACCCAGAAGCTGATAAAGGACATGGCCATAAAAGGGTTGCGGCCAGTAGAGACCCATGAAGCTGCCATCAATCGGTGGTGCAGTGGTGAGACGCAGGCCACCCCGAAACCAGTACCCGTGTCTGCAGCCACGCACAATGTACAATCTGCTCAGCCTGACAAGTATGACTCTCTGCATGCTGAGATGCGTGCTGAAATGCGCCAAATGAGCAAAAACATAACCAAGGTAATGGAAGCTCTACAGCTGCAGCAGAGCCACCAGCCAGCGCCAAGACCCCAGCCCTGACCTCAACCTCTGATTCAACTTGCTGACAGTCCGGAGGATGTACCCTGGATGAGAACAAAGCAAGCCACAGCGTACTGAGGGAGAACCACCGACAGCTACAGATCCACTGGGGAGCCCATCTGCCACCACTATAATCGAACCGGCCACATCGCCAGGAGCTGTCCTTTAAACGGGCAGACCCTGGAGGCCGGGGCCAAACCTCAGGAGTAACTCAACAGGGCCCAGCCACCTGGTACAAGACCTTCATCGGACAGAAGCCATTCCTGTCAATTGTACTAGATGGCATCCCGACACCTGCTCTGCTGGACACCGGGTCACAGGTGACCACCATCCCCTATATCCTTTAAAAAAAAAGTACTGAGCTGATGCAGAACTGAAACAGCCTGCCATAGACTTCACCGTCAACGCATCTAATGGTGAACCGATTACTGTAATGGGAGTTAGAGAAGTACCAATAAAGGTGGGGAGGGTGGAATTGCAAAGCCAAGGGGTTCTAGTAGTAGCAGAAGCAAGTAATGCAAGTGACCCGTATATAATACTTGGTACAAATGTTGTTAGCAATTGCATGGGAGAAGTTTTGTCTTTGCTTCAACAGATTGCAGATACTGCCAAACCTGGTCAGAGGAAGGTCCTTCAGCGTGAAATAAGAGCCCTCCTGCACCATCAACAGGTAACAATTAAAGGTGGTGAAATTGGTACTGCACGGGTGACAGACCCGTTTCCTATTGTGATTCCCCCAATGAGGGAAATGATGATTTGGTGTCGAGCAGCTATAGGTCTGAGATGGCAGGACTACCAGCCATTAGTGGAGCCCATCAGCACAGAGCACAGACCTACACTGTTGACAGCCAGGGGGGTGGTTGATGTACACAATGGGAGAGTACCAGTTTGCATCTTAAACTGTGGCAGTGAAGAGGTTAAGTTACCCAGGTATGCAACCGTTGCTAAATTGTACACAGTAACCAATAATGAGATCCAAGCAGTGGGACCCTTACCCCATACCAAATGGGCAAAACCTGATAATACAACGGGGCCACTGGGAGACTGGTGTCAGCAGCTCCATGTCGGAACTGACACCACT
This sequence comes from Allobates femoralis, assembly GCA_033576535.1. Lineage (NCBI taxonomy): Eukaryota > Metazoa > Chordata > Amphibia > Anura > Aromobatidae > Allobates > Allobates femoralis. Next base: position 414,697,764 of record JARQOC010000006.1, on the reverse strand, counting down.
CCTGTGTACGAAAAGCAAGGTGTTTACTAGGTAGTCAAAGAGTTTGAACAAGTCTTTAGTAAGCATTCACTTGACTTTGGTAGGATAAAAGGGGTGCAACATCATATCCCCATAGGTAAACATCCACCAATCAAAGAGCGGTACAGGCCTATTCCACCTGCACATTATCAGAAAGCCAAGGAAATGTTACAGGACCTGAAGGGCGCAGGGGTTATACGAGATAGCTGTAGTCCCTGGGCAGCCCCACTAGTCCTAGTCAGGAAGAAGGATGGCAGTATGAGAATGTGTGTAGACTATAGGCAAATAAACCGCATAATACACAAGGATGCTTACAGAGGAATCCTTAACTGCCAGCCCAAGAAGGGCAAGTCTAAAGACTCTCTGTGGGAGTGGGACAAGGAACAAGAGGAATCGTTCCAGATGATGGAGGCCCTGACAGGAGAAGAAATCCTTGCTTACCCGGACTACAACCTGCCATTTCTACTACACACGGATCCCAGCAATGTGGGACTAGGAGCCGTCCTTGCTCAGAGGCAAAAGGGCAAAGAAAGAGTGATCTCCTATGCCAGTAGGAAGCTGCGCCCCAAAGAGAGGAACCCAGAGAACTACAGTTCTTTCAAGCTGGAATTCCTGGCCTTGGTCTGGGCCGTCACCGAGAGATTTAAGCAGTATCTGGCATCCAGCAAGTTCACAGCCTACACGTATAACAATCTGCTGACCCACCTGGAGACTGCAAAGTTGAGAGCCATGGAGCAGAGATGGATGGCCAGACTGTCCAACTACCAGTTCACCATCAAGTACCGGGCTGGGCACCAGAATGGAAACGTGGATGCCTTGTCCAGAATGCCTCACCTGTCAGATGTGGGCGTGGATGAAGATGAGCTAGAAGAAGTGGAGTTACCTGCATTCCATCAAATAAGAGTAACTCAGTGTCAGCAGAGCCGTAAAGACCCTCCTGTGAGAATGGTGAACCCGTTGCCACACTTTGGTTGGAAGGAAGTGCAAGACAATGACCCGGCTGTCGGCTTGATAAAGAGGCTGATAACCCAGGAGTCAGCGAAACTGCCAGAAAATCCTCAAGCAGAAGCCAAACATTTGTGGAACAAGAGGAGCAAGCTGTTCATTTACCAGGAGAAGCTCTGCAGAAGACACATCAACCCGAGGACCCATGAGATGGTCTGACAAATCATTGTGCCAAAGTCAGAAGTGCAGATGGTGTTGAACGCCTACCACAACCAGACTGGTCATTTTGGGTGGAAGAAGTTGGAGATGCTACTGAAAGATAGGTTCTTTAGAGTCGGCATGCATGGATCCATTGAGAGGTGGTGTAAGAATTGTGGACCCTGCAGCCTTATAAGAAAAGTCTTACAGAGCCAGAAAGCACCGCTCCAGCCCATAGTGACGAAGCAGCCCCTGGAAATTGTAGCTCTGGACCACGTAAAACTGACTTCAAGTAGATCTGGCTACACATACGCGTTGACCATCGTAGACCATCGTAGACTCAAGGTTCCTGATGGTTGCCCCTGTGAAAGACGACAGCTGCCACCGCTGCCAGAACATTCCAAAATGTTTTCTGTAGACCATTAGGTTATCCAGAACAGATCCTAACTGACCAAGGTTCAGCTTTTGAAGCAGTGATCTTCCAAGAGTTCTGCCACATGTATGTTTGTGAGAAGATAAGGACAACCCCCTATCATCCCCAAACCAATGGATTATGTGAGAAAATGAACAATATCATCATTGACATGTTGAAGATCCTACCCTTGGAAGAAAGGAACCAATGGCTGGAGAAACTACCAGACTTGGTTGATATGTACAACCACATTCCAGTAGGTTCTACAAACTGTACACCAGCTTACCTGATGAGAACCCATACAGGAAAGTTACCTGTAGACTTGGAACTCAGAGTAGTTGATCCTAAAGCAGATGACTCAACACCCAACTGGAACGAAAACAGCCTCGAGCAATACAAAGTGGTTCAAGCCTGTGTTGAAGACAACTTGGAGAAAGCCCGTGAAAAACAAGAAAGGGACTTTAACAAACATGCTCCAGCAAAACCTATTGTACCAGGAAGTATTGTTTTAAAGAGGAAGAGAACAACACAAATTGGGTGACCAGTGGGAACAAGAACCCTATGTCCTGCTAGATTCTGGATTTGACAATGACAAAGTGTGTCTCATCAGTAAAAATGGAGGAAAAACCACTAAGACTGTGTCAAGAAACCATATCAAGAAGTGTCCAACTGAATGTGAAAACCAGAATCCCCCAACATCGCAAAAAGAGCAAGCAGAACCTGAAAAAGAATCCAGTCCATGTGAAGGCTCAAAGGAGAGAGTAATCTCAACCATCCTAGGAGATTTCCCAGAAGATTGGCCTCAGCAAGATGGAGCCATCTTAGTGCCTTTACTGAATTTCTACCAGCCCCAAGAAGTGGTACAAAGGAATCAGGAAGAAATACCGGTTGCTAGAGAATCTGCGGATGCTGCAATTGGTACACCTGCTAGCCCTGTAGTGAGACTAAGGCCACGCAGACGCTTACCTGACATACCTGCACCTTACCCTTCACTAGAAACCTCACCTGAGACAGAGATACCTGTAGTGCGCAAGTCACAGAGGAGCACACAAGGTCAACCCCCATCTAGTTATGGAGAGTTGGCACAGTAAAAAGGTCAGAGGTAGAATAAACGGCGGCAGTAACATGTAAATGGCAGTGTACATAGTAGTGTACAGAAGGGTGGAGGAACTGGGCCTCGTCCCACGCACATTAAGTTAGGCACAGAAAGTGCCTGGAGTGGGGAGGTACCAGGTCTCCTAAGCCGAGACACCCATAGGGAAATGTGTTTATTGAAAATGTGGACTTTTGAAGGACTTTTCCCTTTTCCTACCCGGAGCGTACAGAGACTTTACTGTATAGACTCTTGTGAACTGAACCTTTCCCTTTGAACTTTTCCCCGGATTACATTTGTCTGTGGAGAGAGAGCGCATCGGCAAAGAGGTAAACGACTGACGGGCAGTACTATTAGCTAACAGCAGCTCCCTCTCTGACGAGACCCGAGCGCAGGTTTCTGATGGGCGGCAACCTCAAGAGCCACCCGCCCACTGGAGCACTTGAGCCCGCCACTGATTTCAAACCGGAGCATGCACAGAGTAGCTACGTGCGATCCAAAGCAAGCCCCACCCACCTGCCATCTTTAAGCAGCAGCAGTGACCAGAGAGTGGCCTGTGAGATCTGTCATAGTGGCGCCGCTTCAACAAACCAGTACATCGGCGGGTATGCTATTTGTGGCAGGTGTGGGAACATCACCAAACAGCTAAGGGTCCCCCTTTCAGTCAGGAGGCACTACAGGGGGATATGGAGAGTGCACATAACTCATCTCCATCCTCTCAAGAGGGCACAGTACAAGACACGGAGAGCGGTCAGGCTAACGAGAGGGGTAGTGAAATGGACCCTCCCCTTTCATTTTTGCCCCTGGGTTAGCTATTAGCTTGGGTTTGCCCACACAGACCCAAATGTCAGGTCCTCAGGCACCCGCTGCTCCTAGCGTGCAGCCCCTTAACCTCCACATGGTTTCACAAACCGGGATTATCGGTGGTACATCCCTATTCCCTAGATTTCCTGCTATTTTTAATCCATCACTGTCCCCTAATGCTATAAAGCTGTCCTTTATTGCTCAGCAGCAGCTGTTGGCTGTGGAACAGCTACTGATCACAGCTACCCCACCAACTCAGGGTCAGGCCTCAGTTAATTGGTGCAGATGCAGGAACCTCAGCCCGGTTGAGCTTTAACAGGTCAGTTAAACACTCTGCCAATTCTTTGTCATCATCCTTCTTGGAGGGTGAACAGCGGCGATCCAAGTTGTGGATGGTTTATGCACCCTGATTGGCTGCTGGCCCAGGACATCCACTCAGTAAGGCTGGCTTCAGACTTGCGGACCCTCCGCAGCATCCTGCGGAGGGGATCCGCAAGCTGACCGCCAGCCCCTATCTTTATAATGAGAACGCACGGTGTTGCGCAGGTCTGCTCATGACCGTGCGCTCCCATTCACTGCAAAATGTGATTTGTACGCAGGCGGATGCCCGCGCACAAATCACACACTTTCGTCCGCACCCTGAAAGCGACATGATCATGTTCCTGGTGCGGACGAGAGTGTGTGATTTGTGCGCGGGCATCCGCCTGTGTACAAATCACATTTTGCAGTGAATGGGAGCGCACGGTCATGAGCAAACCTGCGCAGCACCGTGCGTTCTCATTATAAACACAGGGGCTGGCAGTCAGCTTGCGGATCCCCTCCGCAGGACACTGCGGAGGGTCCTCAAGTCTGAAGCCAGCCTTACTGAGTGGATGTCCTGGGCCAGCAGCCAATCAGGGTGCATAAACCATCCACAACTTGGATGGTCTTTTGTCATTGGCTGGCCTGTTTCATTGGCTGCCTAGGTCAAATGTCCCTCAGGATATAAGAAATAGACATTTGCTGTCACTGTCATTTTCAGAGTGTTTCTGCTTGGAGATAGGGCTGGTGCCGCTGCTCCATGTTGCTCTATCCCTCCTACACAGAAAGACAGCTAGCTACTTGATTTCTTTATAGATAGAATAGGGTGTGAGAGGGTCCATCTAGACATAGGCATTTTTTGCTTAGAAGTGATTACCAAATCACTGTGTACGTTGCCAAAGACGCTTTTTTTTTGCATAGAAAAAGCGATTGACAAATCTTTGTCTATCCCCTAGGCTTTTTAAGGCCTCACACAGGTCATTGCCAAATGTTTTGTTTCCCATAAAAGGCTTTTTTTTTGCCTCAAACAAGTAATTGCCAATCTTTGTTGTTCCCCTAAAAGGCTTTTGGGGCCTTAAACAAGTGATTGTCAAATCTTTTTTTTTCAACCCAAAAGGCTTTTATTGGCCTCAAACAAGTCATTGCCAAATCTGCGTGCATTAAACATGAATGGGAAATCCTGAGGTCATGGTGGAAAGTAGCACCCCTACCGCTCCTCACCCACAGCCGACCAGTAGCAGTCCCTACCCCATTGAGACTCAGATAGTGTAATACATATTCCATAGCAGAGTACAATGTATCCATTTTAGCATTGGGCTTCACCCTCCTCCTCCTCCTTCTCCTCCACCTCCATGACATTTGCAGCCCTAAATTCAAATGTTCAGAGGGTCTGCAGTAGGCAGGAAACCTGAGTTTGCTGAAGGTCCAGAGGGTGCCCCGCAACATCCGTTTTGGAGGGACGGCTCTTACACATTTGAGCGGTCCCTCCCTCATTGACACTCAGATAGTGGAATACATATTCCATAGCAGTTTACAATGTGCCCTTTGTAGCACTGGGGAAAACCCTCCTCCTCCACCTCCACCACCATGTGATTCAGCGGCCCTACATTCAAATTGGACCAGTAACACATGTTTGGAGGTGCCCTTCTCTTAAAATTTTGGAGGTCCATCTTGTGTACATTTGAGAGTGCTCTCACTTATAAATATTGCAGGGCCCTCACTCTATTATTTAACTCATTACAGGCCAGAGACCACATGGGAAAAGGGCAAGTGATATGGAGTAATAGAAGGTAGCAGTCAGTGCGGCCTGCAAGCCTCAGGTTTGGCCGAACTCTGTGAACCGGAAAAATAAAGCTGCACTAGTCAACTGGATGACGAGCTCAAATATATCCCTAGTGCAAGTCAGTGGACAAAGGATATATGATGCCCCCCTACCAAGATGGGTTGGTGAAGCTTCTCCAAATGGCTCAGAGATTGTGATTGACGATATTCCCGAGATTATACAGGAAGAGAAGACTTCTTGACACTGTACCACTTGGTCTTGGTGGTGTGAACACTGTCCTAAAGACTTGTTCACTGTGTGCTTGGCTCACTATTTTTTTTCTATTTGGTCCACTGCAGATTGTGTATCGTATTGCCAAAAATGGCTCCTGCGGGCTGTGTCATAGGTGCAGGAAGATATCATGACAAGGGCCTCCCTTGACAAACATTATCTACTATGGACTACTGTAGTAGCTGTGGTTCTCAATTCAAGTTTTCAGAGGGCCATCAGTCGGTCATCAACAGTCAATGTAAATTTTTATTGAATCCCCTATCTCAGTCACAATGTGACACAAGCCAGGCATGTTTTTCTGCCAGATAGGGTGACTGACAGTAGATTTTGATTGAATATGTATTACCTATCTCAGTCACAATGTGGCAAAACCCAGCAATGTTTTTCTGTCAGATAGGGTGACGGACAGTAGATTTCGATTGTGACTGTTATAGGGGATACATATTCAATTTGGCACAAGCCAGGCATGTTTTTCTGCCAAATAGGGTGAGTGACAGTAGATTTCGATTGAATATGCATCCCCTATCTCAGTCACAATGTGGCACAAGTTGTGACAAGGGCCTCCAATGACAAATATTAGTTTGGTAGGACCACTCTATATTCCAGATTTGTCCACTGCAGAATGTGCATAGGGTTTGTAAAAATTAACCCTATGGGCTGAGTGAAGGTTGATGCAGGAATACACCATCACAAGGGCCTCCAATCACAAATACTAGATAGACAGGAGTAGGGATAGTGACCTAGTTTGTTCACTACACTATGTGCATAGGGTTTGAAAAAATTAGCCCTATGGGCTGAGTGAAAGTTGACACAGGAAGACACAATCACAAGGTCCTCCAATTGCAAATACTAGTTAGGCCAGAGTACGAATAGTGTTCAGTTTGTCCACTGCACTATGCGCATTGGGTTTATAAAACTTAGCCCTATGGGCAGAGTGAAAGTTGACGCAGGAATCCACGATCCGAAGGGCCTCCAATCACAAATACTAGTTAGGCTGGAGTAGGAATAATGTCCTTAGCTTGTTCACTGCACTGTGTGCATAGAGCTTCTAAAAATTAGCCCTATGGGGCTGAGTCATGGTTGACAAAGGAAGGAAACGGGTTTTTATGGGAAGGGGTTGATGTTAACATCAGTAGCATGAAGAATCAGCATTTTTTGTGAATTTAGGTTGGCTTGCTGTCAGGGCCGGCATCAGTGCTGGGGCCATGAAGTGCCTAGGGGGCCCCATGCTGTCTGTCGCAGGACAGCATTCTCTGGCCCTGCGCTTGCACTGCATCCTCTGGTGGCTGTGGGCCCCTGGATGCTGTATATTTGCCCCTTGAAATGAGCTCCCTGTGTACTCCGAACCCCCCTTCTCCCTCCTAACCTGTGTGGCAGACGCATATCACAATGCCCGTCTACACTAAGCCAGCAGCAGAACTCTATGATCTCCTGCAGGAAGTGCAAGAGATCATAGATTTCTGCTGCCGACTCAGTGCAGACAGGCATTGTGATATGCATCTGCCACACAGGTTAGAAGGGAGAGGGGGGTCAGAGCACACAGGGGGGCCCCTGTCAGCGGCAAATATACAGCATCCAGGGTTTCACAGCCATCAGAGTGTGTCCAGTGCTCTGCAGTGTGTCCAGTGCTCTGCAGTGTGTCCAGTGATCTGCAGCGTGTCCAGTGCTCTGCAGTGTGTCCAGTGCTCTGCAGCGTGTCCAGTGCTTTGCAGAGTATTCCAATGCTCTGCCGTGTGTCTAGTGCTCTGCAGAGTATGTCCAGTGCTTTGCTGTGTGTCCAGTGTTCTGCTGTGTGTCCAGTGGTCTGCAGAGTGTGTCCAGTACTCTGCTGTATGTCCAGTGCTCTGCTGTGTGTCCAATGCTCTGCAGAGTGTCCAGTGTTCTGCAGTATGTCGAGTGCGCTGCAGTATTTCCAGTGCTCTACAGAATGTGTCCAGTGCTCTGCAAGTGTGTCCAGTGCCCTGCAGAATGTGTCCAGTGCTCTGCAGAGTGTGTCCAGTGCTCTGCAGAGTGTGTCCAGTGCTCTGCAGAGTGTGTCCAGTGCTCTGCAGAGTGTGTCCAGTGCTCTTGATCCGCCCGCTGGGACAGTGGGGTACTCGGAACCGGGCGCTCTCGACATCGTATGGGCTGGCTGGGTGGTCACGGTGATGCGACCCGGCTCTGTGATCCTGGGCAGTCAATAAAAAGGGGAGAAAAATAAAAATTAAATAGTTTTTGGTAAAAGAATAAATCGTGACGCCACACATAGTGTGTGGCTATATGGGGTCACCGCTGCAATCGGGACTGCTGGGGTGATGGTGGTATATATATATCTCCAGTATGTGTTAAATGGGCCCACTGAGACTCTTTTGCCGGTGGCCCACAAAAACCTGGAGACGGCCCTGCTTGATGTCATTTGGAGGGATTAGAAACTGTGGAGATAACCAGTCCTTGTTGAATTTAATCAGAGTAAATCTGTCTGCATTTTCTGTTGCAAGGCATAAGCGCCTATCAGTGAGAATTGATCCAGCGGAACAGAAAACATGCTCTGACATCACACTAGCAGCTGAAACGGCCAGCACCTCCAAGGTGTATAAGGAAAGGTTGGGCCAAGTATTCAGCTTTGACATTCAATAATTAAAGGGAACTGAAGCGTCAGAAAGGACACACGTATGGTCACTTAAGTACCCCTTGACCATGTTCTGCAACTTCTCCCTCCTTGGCATTGTTACAGGCACTGATAGCCCTTGGTTCTGGCTTTTTGAAAATTGCCCAATTTCTGCACATTTTTCCTACACCTCTGTTGGCTGGAGTTCCTATCTCTTCCCATTATCCCTTGGTGTTGAATAGAGCCGGTACCTCTGCCACCAGCATTGTCTGAGGGTGATGTTTTCAGCAACTGATCTACAACAGCCCTCTTGAAGGATTCCATTGTACAACTGTTGAGATCCTACTTGTACCGTGGATTGAGAAAGGTGGCCAACCAGTATAGGTTGTTGAATAAAATGTGTATCACGCGAGGGTCTTGCCACAGACAGTTACACATGCACTGTGCCATGTGTGTCAAGCTGGCAAAAGGCAAATCTTCGATGTCCCAACAATAGGACCAGTACCCATTCTCTCCTCACGTTGACTCTCCTCCTCCACCTCCTCCTCTCCAGCCCATCCAGCCTGGACAGACATGAAGCTTGGTTTGGGTGTCCCAACTGTAGCATTAGGAATTCCCTTGTAGCACAGTAAAACAAGTCCCCTTCCTCCTCATCCTTCTCTTCTTCCTCCACATACCCCAATATTGACTCAGAATATTGGCTGGGGTGTGTAGTATCACCCATTCGGAAATCTGGCTCCATACCAACATACTGGCAACTCAAAGCTTCATCTTTGAGATTATGCAGTTATTATTTCAGGAGACACAGCAGCAAGATGGTTACACTGATAATAGCCTGATCACTGCTCACGAGGTTGGTGCAGTACACAAAGTTCTCAAGAACCTCACAAATGTCTGCTAATCCACACCCACTTGACAGTTGTTATGTGTGGTGGCTGACTCTCAATCTGACGGGCATGTTGAAGCAGGTATTCAGCTACTGCCCTCTGCTGCTTATTAAGCCTCACCAACATATGATAAGTAGAGTTCAACCATGTGTGCAGGTCGCAAATGAGTCAGTGATTTGGCAAATTCAAGCATTTTTGCAGCGCTGTAAGAGCAGCAAAAGCGGTAGAGGAATGGCGGAAATGGGTGCAAATACAGCACACCTTCCCAAGGAGGTGCAGCAAGTCACAGTAAGTTTTAAGACATTTCTGAACAACTAGGTTCAGCATGTGAGCCATGCATAGCATGTGTACCAGCTTGCCGACCATTAAATCCATCACCAGGTTACGCCCATTATCGCAGATGACCGGACAGGGTTGGAAGTGCAGTGGGGAGAGCCACTGATCGGTCTGTTGTTTTAAAGATTGCAGCAGCTCTGCTGCAGTGTGTGATTTCTGATCTAAACAGATCAGCTTCAGCAGAGCATGTTGCCGCTTTGCCGATGTGTGGCGCCCCGCAACGAGTGCGTCACAGGAAGGTATTGCATCCCTGACAGAAGATGTAATATCTTCCGTCTCGGTGATGACATGGTTAAACACAGAGCTCCATACACCACATGCACTACTTAGAATAGAGGGCCAATCAGGTCCTGGTGGGAGGAGTGTAGGTGTAGTGTGTGGGGGTAAAGTAGGAGAAGAGGAGTAGTCGTCAGGAGGAAAGGAACGTAGGAGAAGCAGGGCACTGCACAGTGCCGTGCAGCCCTGAAGACCACTTACCGGCTGGCACCATTAAGCGGTGACCCAGACCGGAACCCGGGCAACCACCGAACGGGCTCAAACATACCCGTGCCCAAACCACCGGATTACTGGTTCCGAAGCGAGCAGACATTCACCGCCGCTCAGCAAACCAGGGTGAAGGATCCGCTTCCTAAGAGGCACCTCACCACAGCCGCAGCTTAGTTGTCTTGCCAGCAGGATTCGCCACTGGGACACAGGACTTGGCCTAATTCAGCTAGGTACCACTCAGAAGTCTCCCAAGTACCCTGACCTGGTACGCTAAGGCAACACCGGCAACCAACACAGACAAGTTAGAGAAAGGAGGAACACCGCGGAGCTCTGAACTAATACCAGTGATCGCTGGGACCACCTGGTCCATTACCTAAGACTATATACCTTGTACCATACTAACGGTTACAGTAAAGACCCGTTACAGAGGAACCTGGTGTCCGTGCTTTTCTTCAGAAATGTTATTAACTCTATCCAGTAACAACTGAGCTGCCATATTCCAGTTAAGGGCAGCCTCTGGCCCCGGGGACTGCTGCTCATCCTGTGGTGAGCATCCCATCAAGCTGCCGCACATCCCCCGGAGGCCCAAGGAGCGCCGGTGCATTCACCGGAATCCCACAGGTGGTGTCACGACAACAAGAAATACCCCCATCCGTTCATCCCCTTTTGATCTGACCACCGTGCCCCACAGCCTCGGGCGCGGAACCGTGACAAGTGCTGCATCGCCTGAGACGAGAGCATCCGGCAACGGTGAGTCAGAATTTGACGATCACGAACAGGATACGAACAGGCCCGTTTCTGAACGGGTATTGTGTGCCTACAGAACTTTATTCGGCCAAAAATAACTTTTTCCCGCCTGTTTTCCACTGGGCTAAAATGGCGACCAAAATGGCGGCTCCTGCCATGTGAATCACGATGTGCTGGCCCAGGGGTGTGCCTCCACCCCTCTTCGTGGGAGGGCCATGGTAGAGGTGCCAAAATCCTTGTCCGCCCCGATTGCTGGAAACAACCAAGGGGGCGGGCTAAAGACTTCAGCCCACCCATGGACTACAAAAATCACAGAGAAACAGGTGTGGCATGGCTTTTCCAACAGCTCCGCATCAGGAACAGTTACCCGTTCTAACGGGTGCGGTTCCTGGAAGAAGCGAGATGGCAAACCTGAGGCTCCGCGAGCTAATGAGAGAGGTCGAGGAGGAAGCTCGTGCCGCCATCGGCAACCCTGGCCCGGGTCCCGTCCTCACCATCGACGGGGACCCCGAGTTTTGGGAGACCGTGCTTCAAGATCTACGGGTGCGGTTGATGGAGGCCACGAAGGGGACCATCAGGAGTTGGAGTGCGAGCCTGGCCAGCCGACTACACCGGGCTGTCCAACAGAGGCTTACAACCTGTCCCTTCCAGAACCGTAGACCACGACCTGTCCTGTTCCAGAACCGGAGACTACTACCTGTCCCACTCCAGAACCGGAGACCGGCCCCGAACCCATTGAGGCCTACCTGGTCACCGGAGGAGACGCACCACCACTACCGGGAGCAGTGGAGGATGAAGCAGAAGAAGCGGGCAGCCCAGAAGCCCCGCAGGACGAGACGGAAGAGAGCCCCACCGTTCCAGACCCCAACCAGCAGGAGGATCCCGATCCAGAATCCCAGCCAGCCGAGGAGCCTGATGTGGTCGTCGAGGCCGTAGAGCAGAAAGACGATGAGAGCCCCAGTGAGCCTGAGGACTCCATCCACGCCGGTTCCGAGGAGGAGGAGGAAGCGGAGACTCCCGCCGAGCAGCTGCAAGCGGCTCGGGTCCAGTGGTCTGGCACCGCCGCGGCATCTACTCCCAATCGCCGTGTTCGTGTGCCGGTGCAGAGTTACGATCAGCTCTTTACCCGTTACAGCACAACCAGTCGCTGGGATTACGTCCGCGCTGCCCGGCCATCTGGCGATGCTATACGTCGCCGCCGCCGAGCTGAATATGGGCCCAGGAACAAGCCAACCTGTGGGCCCGTGCTGAGGCTCGCCGCCAAACCCCGTTACTGGAGGAATTCCGAAAGACAGGTACTGTCACATCTTTTAATCTGGACAACGGGTGGGGTTTTGCCTGGGAGGAGGGGGTGTACGAGGAGATATTCGTAGGCCGGCCGGGACGTAGAGTCTCACCTCCCGACATCCCAACCGCGATTTGTACCAGGGAGAGACCATCACTTACGAGCGTCATGCTTGCTATCAAGGGTGATACGCTCTCCGGGTTCGCAGGTGTGTCTTACACCAGTAAAGAAAGATTAACCCTGTTAAAATAACTTTATTTCAAAAGTTTTTGGAAATGACTTTGTCATGAACACTTTTCCCGTTATTTGAGTGCCAGTGCAGCGGCCCGGCGGTAAAAATCTGGACATTGCAAATGAACAGTAACCCTACCCGCCGGGTCCGCAATGGTTAACCGGTTTAGTTTAAACGCAACTGTTTGAAACGTTCTAAGTAAAAGTGCCTTCCCTAGGGGAAGAAAATTAAGCAAGCTTGATAGTTGTAAATAAAAGTGTTTTATTTTGTTTTATGTTTGAAAAATATAAAAACTTTCCCTATACTGTTCGGGTTTCGTGACACTTGGGGACAAGTGTAATTTCCCAAGGGGGAGTGTTCTCTACAAATAAGAAGGAAAAGAAGCGCACATAGAGTAATACCTTCGGGTTTGATGGTCACACGGACTGCCACAATACAGACTCACCTGGTCTGGTTGTGAATGGTCACAACTCCCTTGGACAAGCATGTATGGTCGCAGCAGGCTCCCGGCAAAATGTCCTGATGAAGTGGCCTGTTTGCCACGAAACGCGTAGACAGAATAAACAGAGTGTGTGTGTTACTCTGTTACTCTTATTGTGGTCAGCGCGGCTTCTATCCATCCGGTTCTATTTTCTCCAAGTGGATCCAAGGGGGAGTGTGGCACCCCGCAACGAGTGCGTCACAGGAAGGTATTGCACCCCTGACAGAATATGTAATATCTTCCGTCTACCTAAGACTGTATACCCTCTACCATACTAACGGTTACAGTAAAGACCCGTTACAGAGGAATCTGGTGTCCGTGCTTTTCTTCAGAAATGTTATTAACTCTATCCAGTAACAACTGAGCTGCCATATTCCAGTTAAGGGCAGCCTCTGGCCCCGGGGACCCCTGCTCATCCTGTGGTGAGCATCCCATCAAGCTGCCGCACATCCCCCGGAGGCCCAAGCAGCGCCGGTGCATTCACCGGAATCCCACAGGTGGCGTCACGACAACAAGAATTACTCCCATCCGTTCATCCCCTTTTGATCTGACCACCGGGCCCCACAGCCTCAGGCACGGAACCGTGACAAGTGCTGCATCTCCTGAGACGTGAGCATCCGGCAACGGTGAGTCAGATGCGCTGCTGCACAGGTCCCAGCTTGGCATTGATGGGGAGGGTAATTCTGCAGAGGATGAGGAGCAGGAGGAGGGGAGAGAAGAACTGGAATATGAAGAGGCAGAAACCCTGACAGAAGTTGGGCCCGCTATTCTTGGTGTGGGTAGGATGTGTGATGTTCCACTTTGCACCTTTGTCCCACCAGGTGCACCCAGTGTGCCGTGACAGAAATGTATCATCCCTATCCACAACAACTTGTCCAGGTGTCTGTTGTAAGGTGTACCTTCCCAGTTACACCGTTGGTGAAAGCACAGTTCTGATTATTTAACATGTGGTTGTGTAACGCAGGGACTGCACACCGGGTAAAATAGTGGCGACTGGGAACACCGAATCGTGGGGCAGCCTTAGCCAAGAGATTGTGGCACCCCATGGGTTAATGTGCCACAATAACATCACATGGGTTCTCTCCCCCACTACACACTGACAAACACTACCACCTCTGGGCCAAGAGAGGGGAGCACCACTTGCTTCCTTATATACTCTTGCCCATGAGGGAGAGCTCAGTTCAGCTCGGAGCAGGGCTGTGAAGAGCACACAGAGAGCAGAGTTAGCTCAGTGCAGACCTAGTAAGGGTCAGAGGAACAGGAGAACGAAAGACAGAGGAACACATCTGGGAGCTGGAGTGATACCTTCACTTGCCCCAGAAGAACGCACAGAACGGACACCGGATCCGGTACTGTGTCTGGCACACACAGCACAGTGAATCCAGGAACAATGGGATCTCTAGATGCCCCTAGTACCAGAGCGAAGCAACACGGAGGGGTCAGCACAGCATAGAGGACTCAAGTTGCCTAGCCAAGTGGTACCAGCAGAATACAGAGAGACGTGAGGAATCCCAGCAGCTCAGCTAATAGCAGCAGCCAGGACACACACACAGAGTGCAGCATAAGGACGCTGACGACCCCGGACAGGGTTGGGAGAGAGCTCAGCCCCATTACAGACTCCGTGGACTATAATCTGCAGTAACATCAGCAGTAAAGCTTTGGAAAACAGCAAAACTGTGAGTCTGTGTATTGATTGCGACCTTTGCTCCAGATTCAGCACAGAGAGCTTCCCCCCTGCTACAAGCCTGTCAGCTCTGCAGCACCAGGAGAAGAAGAGAATTGCATCAGTGTCTACCAAACGTGAGTGTGTGTCCTTTAACCCTTTTCCACCATCTATAACCCCAATAGACTTTAACTCCTTACTGCCCCGGGGGATACAGTTCTCCCCACTGGAACTATACCATCTCCGCTGCCATTCCATCACCCCCAGAGGTTCTGCAGCAGCGGCGGCCCCATCACTGGCCGCACCAAGTGGGTGGCGTCACCCGTGACATTTCCCTTGTAAATAACCCCCTTTTATTGCCGAGCCAGGGACACGGTCCGGACCAAGCCACCTGTGACATCCCCACTACCGTCCGGTCCGGCACCGAGTACCCCAGTCCCGTGAGGCCCGACAAGATCACGGAAAGACTGTGTTCCTACAAGCCTAAACGGCAATATCTTCACAGCTAGCAATTTGGCAATGTGGGAGTTTTGTATTTGTGCCTGTGGGTGTGTGGCTGTGTATTTATACTTTCTTTCTAAGGTCTCAGGCACAGACAATTAGATATTTTACTGGGACAGGGAAGGGGATGTATTTGATGTTTCTTGTGACTGAGCAACTACAGCTTGTGGGCAGGAGGTATGAGCATCAGCTTCCTGAACTGCAGATTCTGAAGGATGTAGCCCAGGTGACATGGCAGTGGTTTGACCCCCAGACGCAGATTTGGTACCCTCGTGTTCCGCTCACCTACTGGGGTTCTTGGCTGCCATGTGGTTTTGTATACTGGTGGTGCTGAGGTTGCTTTTGCCCTGGCCTCTGCTCAACTTGGTATGGCAGATGCTAAGACTACAATGAGGTGGTCTTGGGAACAGTTGACCCAGTTTTCACTCTGGGCAAATCACGACAACCCCTTGGTGCCTGTGTGGGTGCTACATATCCATCTTCCTCTGTGTTGCTGTCATGGATATGCGTACCAACGGTCCAGGTCGGATCAGTGGCATCATCATCGACTGCCTCGTCTTCCATCTCATCCTCCTTCCCAGTTCACATTGTAGGCTGACCTGATGGCAACTGTGTCTCATCATCATCAGCCTCCGCCTCTGGAAAAAGTAAATGACGTTCCTCCAAGTGGCTTTCTTCTGGCCATAGGTCCTCAAATACTTGATGATCAACGTGCGCCACCTCCTCACATCCCTCTTCGATGCTGAACGGTGATAGGCCAGAGCCAACCAAACGATACGTATCAAACATTCTCTGAGTGGTCATGCTTGGCGTCATATGTCTCCTGTGACTGATATTAGTGGGAGGAAGGAGAACCAGCTTCAGAATTGGATGGGCCAGCTGTCATGCTGGGTGTGGGGAGACAGGGGAAAAAGGAGACCCTGATGCTAAGGGCAAAAGGGGAGATGGTGACCCCTAGATAAATGTGCGCTGGCACCTGGCTCCCTTAACATCCCTATATAGTTTCCGCAACTGTCGCTGCCAGGATACCTATTTCATGACTGACCCTGAACTACAACTAAATAAGGCTCAGAGCGGGTGAACACTAGTCAGCCCAGCTACCAACTAAAGATACACACAAGTAAAACAAGCAAAGAGGGAAGGGAAGAAACACTTAGCTTGAGAAGATCCACATAGCAATTCAACAGAAACTCCAAGAAACACTGCAGAGCTGAGAAGCTTCCTCACAAACTGACAAGCTATCACCAGCAGTGTATCCTGGGAGTCAAGGGAAATATATAGACAGCTCAAGGTAAGAGATCAGCTGGGTCCTAGTGAGCTCCAGCTTTCACTAAAAGGAAAATGCCCCTTGAAGCGATAGAGACTTTTCTTATGGACTGTTTGGCCAAATGCTGGGAGCTTCTGCGAGTGGCCTCTACAGTCTCATCCGTGCCTCCTGACACACCCGTGACACCAGCCTTCTGTGTATTCATAGTAGACTTTGTGGTAGTGTAAGATTTGTTGCTGCTTGACAAATGCATAGAGGCCGTGCCTGCTATTCAAGACAGAATCTGCTCTTGGTCTTCTGGCTTCCACACACATTTATATTCCAGACCAGGAAATTTTTCCAGCAACAGAGTGGATGCATGCTTCTTCTTCTGACCTGACACAGACTCAGTGCCTTCCCACACAAGACTGACACCACCACGTTCACGTCCACGTCCTTGTTCCTTAACAACAGGATTTTTGGGCATTTTGGGTTTTGTTGACAGATTATGATGTGGATGACACAAGCCAACCTAGCTGTCACAGCCAAAAATAGCCTGGTGCAAGGGTTGTATCAGGCAGTAGGAGGTTTTGGAATACTGCTGCTTTACACTGACCCTGCTGGACACTAACCCTGCTGGAGTAACTTGCCTTCCTTGTAGTCTAACTCTGTACTGTGTCTCTAGCTCTCAAAAGAGCTGTTGTTTTGGTGGTATTATGCAGTTGCTGAACGGATGCTTTCAATTGTCCCTGCTCCAATATCTCTTCCTTGCTAATCTACACTGAGGTATACTAGAGGTAGCCCTGAAAAGGGCTTTTGTGTTATGAAGAGGCCATACACTCTCCCTAGCAGCTCAGCGGTCTCTCCCTATGCTTCTCCAACGCTGGCTCTGGATGCAATACAGGCAAAATGCCAGCGGCAGGGCTTAAATAGACCCTATGATGCTGGGCGGCCAGCCAATCACAATAATGCCACAACCAAGATGTCTACGGCATTACTGTGATTGGTTAAGAAGCCCATCATGATTAGTGGCTGCAAATGAGGTGCCAAAACTGCAGGGTGGGACATCCGAATATAGCGAGGTGAGTACACAAAAACTAGTAATGCAAATGCCATACTATTCATGCGAATAGTGACAAATACACTCGCTCATCACTAATGTTCACACATTTATTCCATGGGCATCAGAGGTCTGCTCAAAAGATTCACAGACTCAAGAGAATGAAAGCATCCGCATCTGCACCGATGTCCAAAATCTTTTTGAGTTGGATCCGAGGACAGACAAAGTAGGGTCCCAGCAGAATCCAGACTCTCGTCATCAGATGCTAAAACCCCAGGGTTGGAGGTGATGATGATAAGACTCAGATACCTGAAGAGCACCCGCATTGTACTGTGTGTTTAGGGCAGGAAGAGGAGGAGGGTGACTCTCAGGGCGAGGAGTGGGACAACAAAAAGGATGTTGCTGACGTTCGAGAACCTACTTGGTATCAGCCCAAATTCAACCCAGAGTCACGCAGCTTAGAAGCTCAGCAGAGGAGGTGAAGGAGGAGGAAGAAAGAAGGTTAGGTTATAACTTTCCACAGAGAAACTGGGTGCTGCAGCCATGACAAGCACTGCATCCTCAGCCACAACTTTAGCTCTTGACAGCAGCAGTGGTGGGCCTACAGTTTTCAGGGGTGGCAAGGGTTCCCTAGTCTAATCTTTTTTGAGACTGCAAAGGATGACCCAAGTCACGTTATTAGCCAACTTTAAAAAAATAGAGTAGAGGCAAAACAATAATTTGACTACTACACGCATGAACTGGCCCATGGCCCACCAACATGAATTACTCTGGCAAATTTACAGCAGTAAAATGTGGCCTAATGGGCCTCACCGAACACTGTCCACCACATCAACCTCATTTGCTGCTTCTTCCTACTCTCTCACTGTAGCAAGTGTTTCCTGAATTTAGCAGGGCTCTCTTAGCACGATACCTACACCTGTCCCTCATCCCCTTGTTCCTCATAAATATTTATCCTTTTAATGCTTGGCCAGGCCCTGTTCCATGCATGCAGGCTGTGCCATTATACAAGTTTTACTCTGGGTCAATTGATGCCATTTTTGTGGTGTCCAGCCCTAATTTTTTGAAATATGGAGACTCTTCTTGGTGTGTCTTTGTTGTGTGTTTTGTGAATTTATCAGGGCTCTCTAAGCATGGTGCCTAAACGTGTCTCTCATCCCCCTATTCCTGATCAATGATGAAGCTTGCAATGCTGTTCCAGACCTTTTCCCAGGCACCTATAGTGCACCATGTTAAGAATGTTAACTCTGAGGAATAGATGCCCCTTTTTCTGGTGTCTGCCCCTAATTTGAGCTGTTTTTCAGCTTTTGGGCCCCCCTGATATCACTTCATCATTGGCCTACTCATTACGTTGTGCTGCTTAGGTTCAGGTCTACATGGGGAAACTCCTGTTTGCAGCACTCCTAGTCCTTCTGAAATCTCCTGATGTCTCCAACTGGCTACAGGGAGAGAAGGCCAGATCCTGCAGGAATTTAACCCTGCTGTGTCATGCAGGGCTTACCTTGCTTAGCCTATCCCCAAGTAGCAGGGGATTTATCAAGCAGCAACTCCCACCATTCTTTGCCTGATCCTGGTTCCTAGCTCAGTTCAGTCTGTCTATTTTCCTTTTCCTTTTCTTTTTCTTGTATAGTCTCTCTTGTTTTCTGACCTGGCTTCTCTGCTCATTTACCCCAACCTCTCCGCTCTTACCCTCGGCTACATTTTTAAACCTGTCCTGCCTGCCCTGACCTGGGATTGCCTGACTACATGCCTGCTTGTGACTTCTGTACTTCTCATAACTACTTTGACCCGTTGGTCAGCTACTGCAGGTCTGAGTACCCTGCGATTATCACTCCCTGTGACCCAGCCTATACTCACCATCAGAGCGTCTACCAGGTAGCAGCTTATTCACGTCCCTCTAGGCTAAACCAGGCCAGTGGTGCAGTGTGTGCCATCAAAATGAACAGACTGTACTCGATGTGATATCATTTTTCTTTCATAAATGGATAGACTGCACTCTCAGTGATGTCACTTCTATTTAATGAATAAATAGGCCGCACTCTCAGTGATGTCTGATCCCTGGTGTATGGACAGGCTGCATTCTCGTGTGACACTGATCCCTGGGAAATGGATAGGCTGCGTTTTAAGCAATGTCTTTGCTTTTTAGTGCATGGATAAGCTGCATTTTCATTGATTTTAGTAAAGGGGAAAGGCTGCATTCTCAGTGATGTCACTGCTCTCTAATGAATGGTAGGTTGCATTCTCAGTCATGTCCTCACTTTCTAATGAACGTTCAGTTTGCACTACTCCGAATGATCCATCATATTTTTACTATTATGTGACTAGCTTGCTTCTATTTAAGTCAACCTAAAATGGGATGTCTGACTCTCTACTTGGCAGGGCTGAGTAGTTGCCTTGGAAAGATTTGGTTCAGCATTTTCAGACACTTATGTGTCTGAACGCACACATTCAAGTGCTACTTAAGTCATTGCCAACATCCTCTTGGCTTGTGCTGCTTGGATGTTCTCCACATTCATCTTCAAATGCTGACTGCAAAAATGCATCTGTTATGCCCCCTATAGGCCATGTTTTCAAGACTTTTTATTTAGAAATCATAATAATGTCATAAGAAGACTTTAGTAGACCAAGAATGGTTTCCTCGAAGATTCCTAGGAATGGAAGACTCAGTCTTTGTAGGGCACATACAAAACATTGGTCAGTAAGTTACTGTTCATGGAGAAATAGTTTCAAGCCTTTGTGCCCTGAGAAGACAAGAATAAGATAAATGTACAGGACCTAGGCTCTACTGACTTCCTAGTTGAACCTGGTAACAAGGCAAACCTGCCATGATTTCTCTCCTCTCATCTCATTGTAAGTGGTTTCCTGCGGGCAATGCAATGCAAGTCTCTGATTGATTCCAAGGAGAAGACAAGATCAAGCGTCAAAAGCTGTTTTGGAAACACAGCAGCTGCAGGCGAACAAAGAGGAAGGCAGATACTGGATGTACTCCGCCGTACATTTATATATAGAGCCATGTTTTCATACTCGCACAATACATGCATGGGGATTCTCTTAACTAGATGTCTTAACAATACAAGAAGTATGTGTAGTCCCAGGGATGTGTCAGGCTGCCGCAAAGCATCACTCACAAGGGATCCTATTAACTATTTGCACACACAGCTCATTGTGTTCAGTGCAATCCTTGAGGTAGACAGCAGCTTAAATAATGATATTCTTTTACTGTCAACTTGAAGAGAGATCATAGTTTACGAAGAATCTAGGACACAGTTTGCATTTGTCAAATCCTGACAAGACAGAATGATAATGCTCCGACCTCAAGATCCTCTGCACATTAAAGTTAAGTGAACCTGCTGATTTATTCGGTACTGGATGACCATCCAAAGTGTAAGGGGGGTCTTATGGCCTTCACCAGCAGATGATGTTTGAAGAGAGAAGGATCAAAAATGTTTGTACCGTCTTAGGCTGGGGTCACAGTTGACATGCGTTTTTTAGTGCCTTTTAAAAACTCATGCGTTTTAACATGCGTTTTGTCATGTCAGCATGAGTTTTTTAAGGTGTGTGATGGCTCCTTGCGTTTTTGGCTGCGTTTTTAAATCTGCACCAAAAAATAGTGCATGTACTATTTTTTGGTGCGTTTTGAAAAACGCATGCGTTTTTGTAGAAAACGCATGCGTTTTTATAACATGGGCCCCTATGGAAGACGCATGCAAAAACGCATGTACAATTAGTACCATTTAGTGCCATTCAAAAACGCATGCGTTTTCCATAGGAGCCCATGTTAAAAAAACGCATGCGTTTTCTAAAACGCTTGCGTTTTTTTAACATGGCCTCCTATGGAAAACGCATGCGTTTTTGAATGGCACTAATTGTACATGCGTTTTTGCATGCGTTTCCCATAAGGCCCCATATTAAAAAAACGCATGCGTTTTTGGAAATGCACCAAAAACGCATGGTACTGTCACACATGCTTTTTTGCTATTAGGGCATGCGTTTTTTAACATGGGGGCCTATGGGTGCGTTTTTTACATGCGTTTTTGAAAACGCAGGTCTCCAAAAACGCTTGTGAAAAATGCAACTGTGACCCCAGCCTTAGCCAGAGGATGGAAAAATATTAGAATCTGAGAGTCCTCAGTGGTTGATACCTTTTAATGGCTAACTGTAAAGATGGTAACTAACAGCAAGCTTTCCAGACTCGGTGGCGTCTTCATCAGGCTAATAATGACACAATTACAATCCCTTATTTCACCAGGTGATAAACTGAATCCAGGTGTCTGGTAATGGATTAAAGGGATCCAACCACCAGGATTTAACCACCTGTAAATCAGTGCAGCAGGTGATTGATGTGTGCAGCGTGACATCACTATTTGGGTTATTTTGTTTTTTTTCAATTCTTCCCCTGTGGGCTTGTCTTCCTGCTTTAAGCCAAACCCACCCACCCCCACCCGCCTGGATGAGTCTAGTGCAGAAAGATTAGCCCTAGGGGGGAGGAATAAAAAAAAAATCCATATGATGTCATGCTGCACACATCAATCAACTGCTGCACTGAGTTACAGGTGGTTAAAGCCTGGTGGTCAGTTCCCTTAAAGCTACCATACTCAGTAAGCTGGCCACGCACATTAGATAGCTGATGGACAAATGCTCATTCAAGAGACAGCTGTCTATCCCTACTCCCCCATACACATGAGCGCTCGGCTAATCTGATGATTTGTCCTGAGGAAGAAGCTTATGGTGGCTTTGAAACGCGTTGACTTAATAAATCATCTATGATCTATATGGACTGATCTGATATTGTTCCTTGGTTGAACAGCACTGAGGGTTTATACCTAATTCATCACCCTATATTGACATCTCTCCACGTGGGTCCACCGTAGCTGTTATAAACATATATAGTGTTGTGACTCTCACAACCACCAGAGGTGAGCCTTTCCTGCACTAATATGGCATTGTGTATAAAGGATAAGACCCTATTTGCGCTTAATTTTTTATCTCCAGATTCCGGCAAATCTGAGCACTCATGATTTAAGGGGGAGAAAGATGTTTACAGACACTGGTCGGGAAATGAAATTCTAAAAGCCCAACCATTACACTGGTCAACAGTATTTTTGGTGCCAAAGATATTTCATTGAATTTAGGGTAACTTTGGGGTGCTGATTCTGAATATGTCATCAGTTTTGCCAGATTGGCTCAAGTTTTTGAGATTTTTCGTAAAATGTGTAAAAAAAAAAGACGTAATTTGCTACACGCGCATTAACTTTATTGATATTGTCATGAATACAATAAATTTAACAAAGTAAATGTTGATTTTAGTTTATTTTAACTAGTTTTAGAAAGTAATCTTCAAAAATGAACAAGACATGAAAGATAGACATTTAATCGCTGGAAAAGCGCTTTTTATATGATTTTCTTCTATGTGAGCTATTGGGGCAGTCACGCTGTAGATTCCAGCAGTAATCAGCCATCATATGTCTGTCCCATCTGCCTTGGTACCTTTCCTCCATCACCATAATATCCTGATGAAATCTCTCCCCTTGTTCTTCGCTAAAATCTCCAAGGTTTTCTGGAAATCTGTCCAAGTGACTGTGAAGATAATGCAATTTAATGCTCATGTGTACACCCAGATTTCTAAATCTCAATAGCATGTTTTGTACCAGTTCTTCATAATTGTCTGCCTTTTGATTTCCCAAGAAGTTCTTCACTACCAACACAAAACTACACCATGCAGCAGCTTCAATGTCATTCATTTCCTTAGGAAAATTTGAATCTTTAATGAGTTTCCGAATTTGAGGACCATCAAAGATTCCTGCCTTCAGTTTTTCGCTACTAAGACCAGGGAAAGATCTGCAGATGTACATGAAGCAATTACCATCTTTGTCTAATGCCTTGACGAACTGCTTCATTAATCCTAACTTTATGTGAAGTGGTGGTAGAATGATTTTTTCCCTGTCCACCAAAGGTTCGTTCACTATGTTTGATGCTCCTACTGTCAAGGTGTCCCTTGGAGGCCAATTCAGTTTCTCCCAGTGCTGATGTTTTGCTCTACTATCCCACATGCAGATGAAGCAAGGATACTTTGTGTATCCACTTTGCTGTCCAAGTAAAAAGTTGACCATTTTTAAATCAACACATATCAGCCACGAATGTTCATGGTAGCACAGTTTCTCCAAGACCATTTTGACATTTTGGTATTGTTCTGCAAGTTTAGTTGAGTGAGCTACTGGAAGAGATGCACACTGATTGCCATTGTTCAACAAAACACATTTCAAACTCCTTTTAGAACTATCTATGAAAAGCCTCCAGTCTACAGGACGATATACTTGTAAACCCATTTGCAGCATCAGGCCAGGAATATCCTTACAATATACAAGTAGGTCATCTTCACAGAAAAATGGAAGAAGTGCTTCTTCTCTGGTCCTGTAAGATGTAATTTTAGTTCCAGGCGTCAGACAATTTTTTTCACTTAGCCTTGAAGCAAAAAGTTCGGATGCACTTTTTGAGAGGTTGAGGTCTCTTATTAGATCGTTGAGCTCTCCTTGGGTAAATTGCGTAGGTGTTCTGAAACTTCCTTCATATTCTAGTTCACTTCCAGAACTAATGCTTAGCTCCATACCCTGCATTTCATCATCATCATCAGGTGGGGGAAGGTCAGGTAACATGGTAAACACAGGTACAGGCACATCTTCACAATGAGGGACAGGCCTTCTTGCAGATTCCATGTTAGGATACTCCCATTTTCGTTTCTTATGCTTATTGAATCCTTGTACTTGCACTGCACAGAAATAACAGTCATCATGATGATTTTTTTGCTCTCTCCACACCATTGGAACACCAAATTTGAAGCTTGTTCTTTGTCCTTTGCTCCATTTTCGTAATAATTCGATACATGCTTTGCACACTATGTGTGGTGCCCAAAACTTGTCTTGGTCCCCAAGCATAACCCCAAAATAGGCAAAATACACTTTTTTAACGAAGTCTGTTATGTTTCTTCTATGTTTTGGCAGTGTATATTCACCACAAATGTAACAGAATGAGTCTGGATCGTTAAGACAACTTCTTGATGAGTTCATGCTTTTCACTGGAAAACAGACAACAACATAAAGTTAGTGCAAAAATCAAGCTATGAACAAACTTTTAGAACACTAATTAACACAAAACTATATTGAGAACTGCTCAGTTCAAGTACTAATCCAAAGAAATTAATGAGATGATGCGTCGCATTTACCAACAAGTGCTATAAATAAGATACCAAAAATCTCAAAAACTTGAGCCAATCTGGCAAAACTGATAGCATATTCAGAATCAGCACCCCAAAAATACCCCAAATTCATTAAAATATTTTGGACACCAGAAAAAAAATGTTTTTTTGTTGACCTGTGTTATCTTTCCAGAGATTATGTGGCATCCGTGATAAGGCATCTGCGTTCCTGTCCTTATGGCCTGCCCTATATTTGATGACAAAGTTGTAATTAGACAGCCGGGCTATCCATCGCTGCTGCAAAGCACCTAATTTTGCTGTATTCAGGTGAGTCAACGGGTTGTTATCCATGTAGATGGTGAATTCTGCAGCTGCCAAGTAGTGCTTGAAACGTTCCGTTACAGCAAAAACTACTGCCAGTAGTTCTAACTTGAAGGAACTGTAGTTCTCGAGATTTCTTTATGTAGGCCGGAGCTTCCTGCTTGCAAAGGCAATAACTCTCTCTCTGCCTCCTTGCTTCTAGTGACAACACTGCTCCTAGTCCCACATTGCTGGCATCCGTGTATAGAATGAATGGTTGATGGTAATCAGGGTATGCCAGGATCTCTTCTCCCGTCAGTGCACTTTTCAGCTTATTAAAGGAGTCTTCCTTCTCTTCACTCCACTGGAAAGGAGGATTACGGGTTGCAGACTTTCATGACTGTCCTACCAGGATGTCTTGCAGGGGAGCTGCGAGCTTTGTGAACCCCCTGATAAATCTTGTATAATAGCCTACTAGGCCCAGGAATTGCCTCACTTCTTTCACGTTCGTAGGACTGTGGCGGCGCTGGTGATCCCTCACCAGGTACTACAGGTGGCGTCACGAGACAACAAACTCTCATCCCTTGTACATAACCCCTCTTTGAAGTGTCACCCAGGCCACGGGCTCAGGCACCGCCACCCGTGACGTCCCCGTGAACCCCTCTGAGCCTGATACCAGAGTACCCCACGGGCCTGGGGCTCGACACTTGCAGCCCATCAGCGTCCAGTTTTTTGCCAGGCATGAAGTCCTGACAGCCTGAGGTCCTGGTACCTCTTCCACAGCTCATGTCCTGCACAGCCTGAAGGCTGTTAGTAGGCCATACTCATCCACCGTCGGACTCTGTCTCCCAAGTGTTTCTCCTAATGCCACTCCTCCCTACACCTCATTACAGCTAGGCCCTCCGTCCAACCAGTGTCTGTCACTGCTATAAACAGGCTTTTTGAGCCCAGCCCACTGATCAGAGTTTGGGAAGTGTGTGCATGCATAGGACGTCCATCATGGAATACCTCAATTCTCCTCAGACATGGTATTAGTACCAATGGAGTTAACTACCACTGAGGCAAACAGACCCCAGGGGCGCCACATTCATTCATGGGGTTGACAGTGTCTTAGACACAGTATGTTTTCCCCTGGAAGAGACATTAGTGTTCTCTGAGAAGGCAGTCTTCGTGTCCAAGCACACAGTGAGTGCAATGGATTTTCGCAGTACTCTCCCACTCAGCATACTCGCGTTTCCACAAGCATAAATCGACATGCTGCAGCTTGGAAACCGCACTACAGGTCAGTTTTTTATTATTATTTACCAGCCTTCAGCTTGATCTCGAGCCATGGCAACTTGATAGATAAACGCTCTGTAGGAAGGTCGATCTTGTGCAAGCCTAGATAGGTTTACCATGGTCTTCAATGCCGTTATCTTGATGGCAGGGCCGGGACTACGACTAGGCGACCCTAGGCGATCGCCTAGGGCGCCATCTAGTGCAGGGCGCATTTTTGCCCGCCCCCTGGGAGGCCCCGTGCTGGCCGCCGGCGGCCGTGGCGCGTCGGCCAGAGAGGGAGGAGGGCGGGAGTCCGACTTCCTGTCCCGCGGCTCTGCCCGCCCCTCCTCTCCTCACAGCCAGCGCCCAGCAGACGCACGGTGACGGCATCTTCGGTGACCGGAGGCGGTGAGTGTGTAAAGGCGCGCCCCTCCCCCCCAGTCCCTGTATTCACCACCACTGGGCTCTGCTTTATACACCACCTCCACCACTGGGCCCTGTATACACCACCACCACTGAGCCCTGTATACACTAGCACTGGGCCCTGTATACACCACCACTGTGGCCTGTATACACCACCACTGGGGCTGCTGTATATAGTGCTGGGGCCTGTATATACCACTGGGGCTGCTGTATATAGTGCTGGGGCCTGTATATAGTGCTGGGGCCTGTATATAGTGCTGGGGCCTGTATATACCACTGAGGCTGCTGTATATATTGCTGGGGCCTGTATATACCACTGGGGCTGCTGTATATAGTGCTGGGGCCTGTATATACCACTGAGGCTGCTGTATATATTGCTGGGGCCTGTATATACCACTGGGGCTGCTGTATATAGTGCTGGGGCCTGTATATACCACTGAGGCTGCTGTATATATTGCTGGGGCCTGTATATACGACTGGGGCTGCTGTATATAGTGCTGGGGCCTGTATATAGTGCTGGGGCCTGTATATACCACTGAGGCTGCTGTATATAGTGCTGGGGCCTGTATATACCACTGAGGCTGCTGTATAACCCCTGGGGCTGCTGTATTACCCCTGGGGCTGCTTTATAACCCCTGGGGCTGCTGTATTACCCCTGGGGCTGCTGTATTACCCCTGGGGCTGCTGTATAACCCCTGGGGCTGCTGTATTACCCCTGGGGCTGCTGTATTACCCCTGGGGCTGCTGTATAACCCCTGGGGCTGCTGTATTACCCCTGGGGCTGCTGTATAACCCCTGGGGCTGCTGTATAACCCCTGGGGCTGCTGTATTACCCCTGGGGCTGCTGTATTACCCCTGGGGCTGCTGTATTACCCCTGGGGCTGCTGTATAACCCCTGGGGCTGCTGTATTACCCTTGGGCTGCTGTATTACCCCTGGGGCTGCTGTATTACCCCTGGGGCTGCTGTATAACCCCTGGGGCTGCTGTATAACCCCTGGGGCTGCTGTATTACCCCTGGGGCTGCTGTATTACCCCTGGGGCTGCTGTATTACACCTGGGGTCTGTATATACCACTGGGAAGGCTGCTGTATACCACACTGCTGGGGGCTGTATACCTGTGTTGGGGTCCACCCTCGGCTTATACACGAGTCAATAGGTTTTCCCAGGTTTTGGGGGCAAAAGTAGGGGGGTCGGCTTATACACAGGTCGGCTTATACACGAGTATATACGGGTAGTAATCCTACAATGTCTGCTGGACATGGTATGAGGGGGTTTATGGCTCAGTTAGTACACTCCATACTTCATGGTAAGGGGAGGGTTTATGGCTCAGTACACACTCCATACTTCTTGTTATTAACCAGTTAATGCTCTCTTGTCCACCGCACTGCAGTTTCAAAAGAGGACAACAGCGAGACAAGCAGCAACATGGCATCAGAGAGTCCCTGACCTCGAAATAGAAGATCCTCAGATCCTGGTATTGTGACATAATATTAAGAATAATACTTTTTTCATTTATATTACACTATGAACTCCACAGCACTTTACATACATCATGAACACTGTCCCCATTGGGGCTCACAATGTAAACAACCTGTCAGTATGTCTCTGTAGTGTGGTTGGACGAATCTTTTATAGGTCCCCGTTAAATTAAATTTACTTTCAAAGTATGCTGACATTTTTATTCCCAGACATATTTCGGGGGGGGGGGGGGGGGCGCCGTTTGCCTTACCTGCCTAGGGCCCCAAAATGCCTTGTCCCGGCACTGCTTGACGGTATCAAGCCATTGAGTTGCTGGTCTTCTTCGCCTTGTACCTGCTATAATTCCAATCATAAGGGTCCTTCTATAGTTATTTTTCTCTTCGAATGATGTGTCAAAAGTGGGCAAGTCGTAGCTTGGTGATCCTTGCTTCAAGTGACATGTCTGGGGTGATTTGTTCCAAAATGGATTTGTTTCTTGCCATCCATGATATTGATAACATTCTTCTCCAGCACACCATTTTGAAGGCGTTGATTCTTCTTCGGTCTTGCTTCTTTATCATCCATGTGCACTTCCATATGTTACTACAGAATAGTCTAGACTATGTACGAGCCTTGTCTTCATCACCAGTGAAATATTCCTTGATTTGAAGAACTTGTCCTATGACTTCATTGTTGATTTGCCCATAGCCATTCTCCTATTGACATCCGGTATCATCGTTGCATCTTGAGTGATCATTGATTCGAGTAGGTTGAAGTCCTTTACCACTTCTAGTTCGTCGAAGTCCATCTCAAATGTGTCCTTGTCATCAGTTTACAGAGCATAAAAGAAAGAAGCACAGTGGGCACGGGATTTCTATAAATCCCATCCACTGAGCTCATACTGTACAACACAGCATTTTAGATGCTGCAAAAACACTCTAGATCCAAAACTCTGCTATTCTTGGTCATTGGCACTCACCCTAGTAAGTGTAAGTGGTAGACAAAGTGCATCAGTGATTCCTGTCCTTTACCATATGGTAGCAGTGCTGTAACACACATACCCACCGAGCCTAAGTAGTCGTTATGTGATATTAATGAGGGCGCAGTGCATTCGCCTACCCACCGCACTCATCCGCAGTGTCATTCACTCCTTGCAGTATTAATCACTTCCTGGCTTTGCTACCTTTCAACAGCAGCAATTTGTTGGCGGTACCTGGGGAACTTTTGGAATCTGCATTTATATTGGCAACTTATGCTTTACTGTGTTGAGGGGGCAGCAGCGGCTGTTGATGCTGGAGCGATGCCACCTGCTGTCACCTGTTTCTCAATATTCATAGCCCAAAACCCACTGTGACTGGCCAGGAGATATGAGGTGTGCGGCTCTCCCAGACATTCCTGCACATGGCAGGGACACCACTCCCTGCTTCTAATGAAACATTAACCTGTCTAAGCAGATCCTAATAGGTGCAATAACCTTCCTCCCAGGCCCAGTGATGATGGGCTCATAGATAAATAACTCTGACACAATAGCAATGTGTTACCCACTGATAAGTGACTATGTAATCCTTGTGAAAGGAGAGGGAGCTCATTATACAAGGAGCCCAAGATTGCAATCAGTGCAGGCCTCAGTATGTAATCACAGCCAGCTCAGTACTGGGGACAGACCTGTAGATGTTCACAGGCAAATCCTCCTCCTCCTCATGGGAGCAGAGGGGCATTTATAGACACAGACCCACATATGGAAATGAAGCCGCCAGCCTCCGTGTAGAACACAAATTAGATCAATATGCAGCTGGCATTAGTTTGCCATTAGAAAATAATCTCCAGGCACAGTGTCTGCTGTATCTAAACCTATCCTGTGTGATACCGAGAGCCATACAACACGACAACCCTCATTATGTACTGTCCTTGAGTGTAATGAGAATCATAGGGGCCGCTAAAATATTTATGTCTGATTACAAAATTATGTAAGATACTACACCTAATTGACAGTTTTACATATGACAGTATTATAGCAGTAATTTGGGCAGTATTATAGTAGTTATATTCTTGTATATGGGACAGTATTATAGTAGTTATATTCTTGTACATAGGGGCAGTATTATAGTAGTTATATTCTTGTACATAGGAGCAGTATTATAGTAGTTATATTCTTGTACATAGGTGCAGTATTATAGTAGTTATATTCTTGTACATACGGGGCAGTATTATAGTAATTATATTCTTGTACATAGGGCAGTATTATAGTAGTTATATTCTTGTATATGGGACAGTAATATAGTAGTTATATTCTTGTACATAGAGGCAGTATTATAGTAGTTATATTCTTGTACATAGGGGCAGTATTATAGTAGTTATATTCTTGTATATGGGACAGTATTATAGCAGTTATATTCTTGTACATAGGGGCAGTATTATAGCAGTTATATTCTTGTACATAGGGGCAGTATTATAGTAGTTATATTCTTGTATATGGGACAGTATTATAGCAGTTATATTCTTGTACATAGGGGCAGTATTATAGTAGTTATATTCTTGTATATAGGGGCAGTATTATAGTAGTTATATTCTTGTACATAGAGGCAGTATTATAGTAGTTATATTCTTGTATATAGGGGCAGTATTATAGTAGTTATATTCTTGTACATAGGGGCAGTATTATAGTAGTTATATTCTTGTACATAGGGACAGTATTATAGTAGTTATATTCTTGTATATGGGACAGTATTATAGCAGTTATATTCTTGTACATAGAAGCAGTATTATAGTAGATATATTCTTGTACATAGGGGCAGTGTTATTGAGTAGTTATATTCTTGTACATAGGGGGCAGTATTATAGCAGTTATATTCTTGTACATAGAGGCAGTATTATAGTAGTTATATTCTTGTACATAGGGGCAGTATTATAGCAGTTATATTCTTGTACATAGGGGGCAGTATTATAGTAGTTATATTCTTGTATATGGGACAGTATTATAGTATTTATATTCTTGTACATAGAGGCAGTATTATAGTAGTTATATTTTTGTATATGGGACAGTATTATAGTATTTATATTCTTGTACATAGAGGGCAGTATTATAGTAGTTTATATTC
The DNA here is from genome assembly GCA_033576535.1 of Allobates femoralis. Classification (NCBI taxonomy): domain Eukaryota; kingdom Metazoa; phylum Chordata; class Amphibia; order Anura; family Aromobatidae; genus Allobates; species Allobates femoralis. Next base: position 414,666,702 of record JARQOC010000006.1, on the reverse strand, counting down.
TTGTACACAGGAGCAGTATTATAGTAGTTATATTCTTTTACATAGGGGCAGTATTATAATAGTTAAATTCTTGTACATAGGGGCAGTATTATAGTAGTTATATTCTTGTACATAGAGGCAGTATTATAGTAGTTATATACTTGTATATGGGACAGTATTATAGCAGTTATATTCTTGTACATAGAGGCAGTATTATAGTAGTTATATTCTTGTATATGGGACAGTATTATAGTATTTATATTCTTGTACATAGAGGCAGTATTATAGTAGTTATATTTTTGTATATGGGACAGTATTATAGTATTTATATTCTTGTACATAGAGGGCAGTATTATAGTAGTTATATTCTTGTACACAGGATCAGTATTATAGTAGTTATATTCTTGTACATAGGGGGCAGTATTATAATAGTTAAATTCTTGTACATAGGGGCAGTATTATAGTAGTTATATCCTTGTACATAGGGGGCAGTATTATAGTAGTTATATTCTTGTACATAGGGGCAGTATTATAGTAGTTATATTCTTGTACATAGGGGCAGTATTATAGTAGTTATATTCTTGTACATAGGGGGCAGTATTATAGTAGTTATATTCTTGTACATAGGGGCAGTATTATAGTAGTTATATTCTTGTACATAGGGGCAGTATTATACTAGTTATATTCTTGTACATAGGGGCAGTATTATAGTAATTATATTCTTGTACATACAGAGCAGTATTATAGTAGGTATATTCTTGGGGGGCAGTATTATAGTACTTATAGGGGGCAGTATTATAATAGGTATATTCCTGTACATAGGGGGCAGAATTATAATGTATTCTTATACATAGAGGGTAGTGTTGTAGTAGTTATATTCTTGTACAAGAGGCAGTATTATAGTAGTTGTATTCTTATACAGGAGGCAGTATTATAGTAATTATATTATTGGACATAGGGGCAGTATTATAGTAGTTATATTCTTGTACATAGGGGCAGTATTATAGTAGTTATATTCTTGGACATAGGGGGCAGAATTATAATAGTTATATTCTTATTCATAGAGGGCAGTGTTGTAGTAGTTATGTTCTTGGATATAAGGGCAGTATTATAGAAGTTATATTCTTGTACATAGAAGCAGTATTATAATAGTTACACTTATATTCTTGTACATAGGGGGCAGTATTATAGTAGTTATATTCTTGTACATAGGGGCAGTATTATAGTAGTTATATTCCTGTACATAGGGGGCAGTATTATAGTAGTTATATTCTTGTACATAGGGGCAGTATTATAGTAGGTATATTCTTGTACATAGGGGGCAGTATTATAGTAGTTATATTCTTGTACATAGGGGGCAGTATTATAGTAGTTATATTCTTGTACATAGGGGCAGTATTATAGTAGTTATATTCTTGTACATAGGGCCAGTATTATAGTAATCGCATAGATTCAAGCTCATCTAAGCTGTCTCCTAACAATCCTCACAGAGCACAGAACCAGGTCCTGCCTTGGGCCAAAGAAAGCCAATGAATGAAAAGAAATACTTCCAACTCTTCCATGTGAAGGACTGTTTTATGTATAGTTTTTAGTGCAAAACATAGAAAACGAGCATTATTTGCGTGACAACATCAACGCTTTTAGGATGGAAAACATCCTTATTCATGACCACCTGAGATGCGTTGAAACACGTTGACATTGTCACGCAAATCATGCTGGAAGTCTATCTATTCATGCAGTGTTATCCAGTATCTTTTTATCGAGTATTACAGTAGTTATATTCTTGTACATAGGGGCAGTATTATAGTAGTTATATTCTTGTACACAGGGGACAGTATTATAGTAGTTATATTCTTGTACATAGGGGCAGTATTATAGTAGTTATATTCTTGTACATAGGGGCAGTATTATAGTAGTTATATTCTTGTACATAGGGGCAGTATTATAGTAGTTTTATTCTTGTACATAGGGGCAATATTATAGTAGTTATATTCTTGTTCATCGAGGCAGTATTATAGTAATTATATTATTGTACACTAGCTGGGTGCCCGATGCACATGCATCGGGATTCTAGCAGAGCGAGTCTCTGACTCGCAATGGCCGCTGCACGGCCAATGCTTCGGGCGTATCCACATGACGACATTGACTCGCAGCGTGAGCGGACTCAAAAGGGGCAAAAATCCCATTCATGATTATATAATAGATAGGGGGTAGTATTATAGTAGTTATATTCTTGTACATAGGGGACACTATTATAGTATATTCTTGTACATAGGGTCAGTATTATAGTAGTTATATTCTTGTACATAGTGGTCAGCAGTAGTTATATAATTGTACATAGTGGGCAGTATAATATAGTAGTTATTTCTGTACGTAGGGGCAGTATTATAATAGTTATTTTTGCACATAGGGGGCGGTATTATAGTAGTTATATTCTTGTACATAGGAGCAGTATTATAGTGATTATATTCTTGTACATAGGAGCAGTATTATAGTAGTTATATTCTTGTACGTAGGGGCAGTATTATGGTAGTTATATTCTTGTACATAGGGGCAGTATTATAGTAGTTATATTCTTGTACATAGGGGCAGTGTTATAGTAGTTATATTCTTGTACATAGGGGCAGTATTATAGTAGTTATATTCTTGTACATAGGGGCAGTGTTATAGTAGTTATATTCTTGTACATAGGATCAGTATTATAGTAGTTATTTTTGCACATAGGGGGCAGTATTATAGAAGCTATATACTTGTACATAGTGGGCAGTAATATAGTAGTTATTTTTGTACATAGGGGCCATATTATAGTGGTTATTTTTGCACATATGGGCAGTATTATAGCAAAAGCAAATCTAAAAAGATTCATTCCACACGCCTTGTATGTTGTTGGTTGCTCCTGGGTGTATGTATTTGACTTTACTACTTGTGACCTCAGTGAAGGTTTTTTTAAGTGCTGCATAGCATACATAGATCAGGAAATCCAGGAGAAGTCGTGTGTTATCTAAGCGCAATGCACTGTTGTCACCGAAATTGTCAAACAAGATTCTCTCCTATAATGTGTTTGTTTTAGAGGGTCTGAGTTAAACTGTAGATTTTCCCATTTTGTGGAGGGTCACACCATATTGATTGCACACTCTTCACGCCCTATCTCTTGGGTGCCAGTGACAAATGGCTTCATTATAGACATTGCTTTATTCTACTTACAAGCATGAAATGAAATACAGAAAGGCCAGGCGTGCACAGCGCCAGTTAACATTGCACCTGTTTTGAAGCCACTCACCCAGGACCTACATGCAACAACAAACCAATAAGTAACCTTCTCCAAATCTGGGAGACCTTTGTTATGTAAGGAACAAGAAATACATGTGATGACGATGCTGATGTGTTGTAGGTAGTCAGAGCCTTTGCTGGATAAAATTTGTCATTTTTACATGGAATCTAAAGGTTGGCTTTGGAGGGGACTATGATGTCACAGTACATGGTGACCTCACACTATATAGGAAATCCTGTCTATTGTAAGATTCATACAGATGAATTACATCATAGTCCAGGTTTTTTTTTTATATCACCATTAGTTCGTGTTTTGCAAATGTGGCGCCCCTGCAGCCAGGATGCCACAGATGGTACTACATGTATTCCTATGTGTGACACCATGCCTGGAGGTAAGTGGAACAATAAGAAAAAAAGAGAGCGCATGCATGAGAGGTACCTGGTGGTCTAGTGGGGACCTTAGCCGAGGTGTGGGCGGATAACCCGCTCACCTTGTGTGGTTGTGCAAACCCTGCACAACCTCGGTGTGTTGCCAGAGAGGAGCGCAGCTCCGAGACTGCCCGACGGCTTCTTCCTGGTCCAGGTCACATGATTCGCGCGTCACTCTGACATCACGGCAGGTCTTTCATTCACAGGGGGATGTCAAACTCGCCGGCAGCTCCAGCCACAAAACCCACAAAGGGGATTTTTAGCAATGAGAGAAGGTAATTGTGGTCAGTTTGAGGAGCGCTAAGGCTTGTTGTGACAAAAGAGAATTTTAACTAAAAAGTGGTAAAACAAGCCTCCTTTATTTGTTTAGCACACCAATACGCGTTTCTACAGCGGTCCACGGTCTTCCTCAGGAAATCCAACTGAGGTGATAGTGAAGGCCATCCAGGAGGAGCCACCCAGCCAGCCGGGCTCCATGGAGGTGGGCCTCAAGGAGGATCCGGACAAGAGCGGCGAAGTAGCCGGGGTGACCAGGCCCCGCACGTCGTGGTGGAGCAACTTCAAGTACCAGCTGGGAACGGTAAACGGCCAAGCCGCCCACACAGAAGGTCGGAGGCGGACCCCAGCCCCATTTTCACGCCGCCAGCCTATGGATGCCAACAAAACTCGGCCAACCAGGTGGAGCGGCAGCGCCGTCGGGAGGAATGGTGGACCAGAGATGGAGAAGCGGCAGGTCCAAGCCCAGGCCCACCTCCAGCCACCGGTACCCCCGACACACCGGCTTACAGGTACTGTGACATCTTTTAAACTGGATAGCGGGTGGGGGTTCATCTGGGAACCAGACCTCTATGAGGAGGTGTTTGTGGGAAGGCGAGACGTTGAATCCCACCTCCAGAAAGGCCACTCGGACTGGGACTTATACCGTGGCGACTGGGTTAATTACGAGAGACATGCAGGGCCGCGCGGATGGTACGCCCTCTGTGTATCCAAAGAGTAAGGCACTGCAGAACCCGGCCGCGTGCACTTATGTATATATATGTGTAACTATTTTCTTTTTACTCATGGACAATAATGAGGACTACACTGTTATGTTTGAGCCAAAGACTCTTGCATTTTAGTGTGTGTTAAAAGCAGCCCAGCGGTGAAAAAAAGAGGACACTGTGTAAGGTGCAAGGACAATTACCGCTGGGTCTGCAAGTGTGCGTATCGTCCCAGTTAGGCCGATGTTAAGTTATATTTGCAACGATTTAAGAAGGTGCCTCCCATAAAGGGAAGAAACATGATGTGTGACTCTGTTATAAAGCCTGTTACTGTTGTGTTAAAAATAAAAACAGCTCTTTAACGGATAGGGGTGAGAACACTTGCAGACAAGTGTATTTCACCAAGGGGGAACGTGGCGCCCCACTGGTCTGTGCGCCACAGTAGGGGTACTGCACCCAAAGCCAGTGAGTGTGGTGCCCCAGTTATTGGAGCAAGTGATGTTAAACTGAGGCTCTCATCCCAGCATCCCTACACCTAGAACGAGGGGACCAATTGGCCAACCCATTACCAGGGTAACCGGTCCCGGTGGGAGGAGTTTTAGGGTAGTGGAAAAAGCGAGAAGAAGGAGAAGAGAGCGCGAGTCCTAGAGGGAAGTCACAGTGAGGGTGCCTGAAAAGGAACGGCGGCCCAGAAAGAAGGGGAGAGCCCGAGGGTGTCGGTGAACACCCAGCGCCAGATCGTACTATTATCCAGTCTGGGGAGATCCTAGTCCTGAACCGGGGAACCGACTCAGAAAGCGGTACAGGCGAGGCCAACCCTGAGCCACCAACACCAGTGGGTCGCAGGTCTGTCAAACAGCCCCCGACCTTGTCCACAAATCACAGCCCCACCAGGAGCTCCAAACCAGGTTGAGCAGGTTGAGAGAAGGGTATCCTCATTACACCCGACGGGCCTGGTAGGAAGAGCGTTCGTGCAGAGCAGCGCACAGAAAAAAAGAATAGCGCAAGGAAAGACACAGAGGGAGTGAAAGTAAAGTGGAAGGAACATCCAAGAGAGCCTTAGGGAGACATTGCATCCTTCAGTGACTACCCGGCCAGCTATCCGAATCTGTGTGATTGTATACCTGAGAACTACCTTGATAAGTTACCAGTAAACACCCATACAGAGCCAGCAAGTCTCCAGTGTTTCATTTCTATTAAGGTGTAGAACAGCAGGTGTTAGCAGACTCTGCTCTGGGGACACCGCTCCACCTGTGGGGAGGGACAACATCTGCCTGCCTACCCATTGTCCCCAGAGGTCTGCCGGCAGCGCTGGTGTCATTACCGGGTACCACAGGTACTCTTCTTTTTATTCCCCATCTTTTTTAGCGACCACCAGGGCCACAGCCCCGGGCAGGCCACCAGTGACATCCCCTTACAGTAACTGCCCGGGTACCAAGTCCCCACGGCCTTGGGGTGGGTCACATGTAGGCTGGGGTTCTTCCACTGGGATCAACACACTTAGATGCAGTTTTCTTCTTCAACAGTCTTTTACCTAACATCTGGCACCATACCACAAGCACTTTGATACTGTGCACATGTTTAAACAGCACTTTTACAGTATTTTTAACTCTATGGCACAACATAACATTGGGCTTCTCAATCATTCCTGATATGTTAAATGGCATCTGTCTTTACTCCTCCACTCTACCTGGCACCATAGTCCTGCATGTTAAAGTCATTAAGTCCTCCCTGATTAGGGTCTTGCTCATCCCACCCACAGGGACCCGTTCTTAGCAACGATGTGAATCGTGTGGATTTTCACTTTCCCTAGCCATGTATGTTCATTGCTTCGGAGTAATCCTTGACCCCACACTCTCTTTCAAACCACATATCCAAGCCAACTCCGACTCAAAAATATTTCCAAGATCTGTACATTCCTTGACCAAGAAACTGCAAAAACATTTGTGCATGCCCTTATCATTTCCCGCCTTGACTACTGCCACCTCCTACTCTCTGGCCTCGCCTCTAGCTCCCTTGCACTCCTCCAATCTATCCACAACTCTGTTCCGATTATCCCCCTGTTTCCCCGCTATTCCCTACCTCTCCTCTCTGCATTTCAGTATTCCCGTATTCCCCTACCTCATCCTCCCAGACTTCACAACTCCCCATTGCCCAGAGAATCAGTTCAAAACCTTTACCATGACATATAAAGCCATCCACAACCTGTCCACTCCATACATCTGTAACATGGTCTCCGGGTACTTACCTACATTTAACCTCTGATCCTCTCAAGATCTCCTTCTCTACTTCCTTCTCAACTCTTCTTCCCTGTTACTGGGTGGAAAACAGATAGGAGTCAGGAGGCCCGGACTTGAGGTCCCTCACTAGCCCAGTTCCGAAGGTACCTCTGAAGGTAAAGAGGTTCGGGTCACCACCTAGCCTTAGCTCCTGATCACCCTAGACTAAGAGCCCCTACCTCCATCCACAGACGGCAAAACCCAGCAGCTTCAATGAAAGTCAATAGCAGCAAATGACCGAATGACCGAGGTGCATGGCATCTGAACTGTATCTACAGTGACATGTGAAACCTTAATAAAAGAATTCGAGTCCGCAATAGCATAATGGAGACAGGAATAGCTACGGGATTGAGTTGGTCACAAAGTTCAGGATGGCTAGATGTCAAGCGACTCAAACTAGGTGTGCATACTCCTCAGACGTGTTATATCACCACACATATCTCACATTGATCAGGTTGGCTGAAATTATTTCATTATATGCAGTCACAGGTAGTTGGGAGCAAAAGCCATCTCCCGACCCCAGGCCTCCTTGGTCCATAGATGACCGACGCCTTTTCGTCCTCTTCCGATGACTCTGACCTGCATAAACGGGTAGTGACTTATCTCTTCTCGTAGTCCTAACTACTCTATGCGGAAGCGAATCATGGCAGAGATCGTCAGCATCCCTCATAGAATTAGCAGGAAGCCCAACTATGAGTAGGAATTATGCAGATGTGACAGTTAACTCTGAGAGTTCCTATGCCAGGTTCACAATATGCACTGCGAACTCGCTGAAGGATGAGTAATGCAGAGATGGAGGTTCGCTAGGCTACAAGCGCCATGGGCTTGACAAAGCAGATCTAAAGATTGATCAGAGGCCGTCCTTTACATCACAACTTTGCAGCGTTACAAGACTACAGAAAGAATTAGACCTCCGATTTCTCGAATACCGAGGTCAGGCATCGACTGTGTATTCTTCAGAGCGTGTGGACAAACCTTAATAAAAGGATCAGTTGTCCGCAATAGTTATCACATGAGAACAGGAATAGCTCAGGGACAAATTGTCTCGTCTCTTCCTCGAATCTGTCCACCTTGATGGCTAGGTCTAGCGCTCCAATGACTCAGGGTGGCATATTAACCAAGGTGTTTTGTAGTCGAGCTGCCAGCCCAAAGCAGAACTTACTCCTGAGGGCAGGGTCATTCCACTGGGTGTCAGTCGCCCATCTCCGAAACTCTGAACAGTACTCCTCCACTGGTAATGCCCCCTGATGGAGTTTATGGACATTCGACTCAGCAAGAGTCAACCTATCACATTCACCATATACCTAAGCCAAGACAGCAAAAAAACATTCACCCACCACAGAGATCGAAAATTGGTCAGGATTAAGAAGGCCCAGGTCTGGGGATCCCCCTTAAGAAGGGAGATTATAATCCCCATGCACTGTTCCTCACTTCCAGGTGAACAGGGTCAGAGTCTGAAATAAAGCTTGCAGGCTTCTCGAAAAACCTAAAACATATCCTTTCCCCAGAAAATCTATCAGGAAGTGATATCTTGAGCTCTGGCATGGCCTGGGCATGAGCTGAGGCCAGATACCCCACAACTTGCTGCAACTGTTGCACCACTTGAGTTCTTAGACCACTGACCTCAGCAGAAATGGCCTGCATTAGTTGTGCTACGGCATCAGCAGAGGAATCCTGAGACATAATGAAAAGCAGTATGGGTCGCAGGTAACGTCACAGGGAGGAATAACCAATAGGGAATCAGGAGGCAACATGGTAAGATGGGCAAGGGCGTTTAGGGGAGCTACTCTGGCCCTGGACTTTGGTTCCCGGGACTAGCCCTGTTCCTGAAGGTGTCTCTGAAGGTGAGAAGGTTTGTGCAACCCTAGCCCTTCATCCCTGATCAGCCCTACACTGAGAGCCCCTACCTCCACACACAGACCAGGAAAACCCATCAGCTTCAATGAAAATAAATAGCAGGAATAACACAGCTCAGCACAGCACAACTTCCCTGCACAGGTTCCAAGCAGAAATGAGCTTTAACTGCGACACCTAGTGGACGGAAGTGGAGCTATTTCAAGGCTGGGAAAATGGAGATCGGAATATGCACCCGCTGTTTCACATGTGAAGTTGAATGTGGTGAATGAAAAGATTTATTAAATAAGAACTGTTTGTTTCCACTGCGGATGTGACCTGATTCACCCAAGACATCATTGATATGCTGTTGCTCAGGAGGTATAACCTGCTCCGCACAAACCCGTGCACCCAACCAGATCTACCACCACACAGCTAACAATATCTCCCACTCTGCTGGGATGGACGAAGCGTCCGAGGACTGTGCCTCGACCATGACCACCACTCTGGGACAGCCTCACATAAGAACATTATGTGTCACTATGAGCGACGTACTCTATCGGTTCCCGAGGAAGCCACTGGATGCTAATCACTAAAAAGCGCAGTAAAGGCAGTGCTCTTCAATGAGATTCCAAAAATACAAAAAGTTCTTTATTACAAGTCGAAACATCACTTTTGATTTGTGCGGAACAATGGAAAAAGTTAATATTTTTGAATCTCCTTGAAAAGCGCTGTCTATACTGCACTTCCTAGCCTTAGTTCTCCGGCCAATATAAAAAGGTTTTTGATTTCTATCAACACAACAAAACTTATTCTGTAATATTTTGCACCACCAGGTGACATTACTATGAAGATCACAGGTCAAGCATTACCTGGGTGTCTGACATATCGGTATAATTTGCTTTGGATCAGTCCAATATTTTTTATTATGTGGTGGAAATTGTAAGACTGTTATACAACCATTGATTGTCTATTAACAATTCAGTTATTTCATGAAATAACCCTGTGATCCCTTTATGTGAGGGCAAGAGGAGCATAAAACTCATGGACGCGTTTCACACTAGGTGTACCAAAAATTCTCATCCATGTGGTCCTTTCTTGCTTCTTCTGCCATTGTCACCGTTTTGTATCTGAGGGACATGAAAAGTCTCCCCCTGGTTGGCATCTCGTTGTCTCTCTTTATTCTGCCTATTTGATCTTTAAAGTCACCAGATGAAGCAACGCAAACCCTATCTCTAACCGGGATCAAAAGGAATGGTTAGGCTGGTGTCGAGGGAGCCTGGAATATTTATCTCTCGAGCACAACCAGCTGTATACCACGTAATGATCTCACCGCTCCAGTGCTTCACCGGGAATTGCTGCTTCATTTTTTTTTCTTGCTGAGTTAATTTTATGTACATTCTATTTCAGGCCATATAGAGCTTTGTGTCAGTGGCATTGTCTGAACTGGCCCTTTAAAACTGTTCAACAAGCAAAATGAAACATTTCTCACAATTATGGGGAACAAAAATGAACTTAGATTAATTTATTAAATCCTTTTTTCATTATTTCATGAATAGTCGTAATAAGGTAAAATCAGATGGTCCCTCGCACCACTGACAAATATATGGGGGATCAATGGGGGATCACTGAGACAACACTCTTGCTCGACACATAAGAGCTATAGCACCATAAGAAAGTAGAAAATGGGTACTAAATGCTGGGTAATGTATTCCTAATTGAATAAATATAGATCTTGTCCTGTATACAGAGCAGTGGTAGTCAGAAGTGATTAGGTAGAAGGACAGGTATAGCATGAGCCTGGGAGCTTCAGTCTTTGCAGTGTTATATATAGTCTATGGTGCTCAAGTCATATTATCCAACTTAGGCCTGATATGACTCAATGTAAATGCCAGATTGCAATAATAGGTGAATTTTATGATGCCGTAATGCCAGTCAAAGATGAATTGAATGCCATGATCTTTTAATTCATTTTGATGAATACGTAAAAGTCAAAATACTGGGGTCCAACAAAGGAGAATTTGCAGGTCCCATCGAATAGTGAGACGCCATGTGTGTACGGTCACTTTACAATAAAATAGATGAGACTTAATGAAACCTCCACATGCTCTTCCTTTCATTGATGCGCATTTTAGCAGCTGGGATCCTTTTAATATTGTCCTTAATATGTTTGAATGATCCTGACTACTGGACCCCCAACAATTAATTGTCATATTATAGGAGACTGTTGTCAGTAAAACCCTCAGGCCCTGATTCATTAAAAATTGCATTTTGTACATATGTACATGATAATGAGGGGAATGCATGAATAAGACGCACCTAATTCATTAAGATGAGCGTGCCTCCTAATGATGTCAGTGCATCTTATCAGTGCTGTGCGTCTGTACACTTCCCCTAAAATGTTACTCCAGTCTAGGACTGGAATTACATCTCTGGCTCTTTTAATGAATTTTTTGAGCAGGTGTTGCCACACCCTGTCAAGGCTCCTCCCCAACTCTACCCATTTTGGCCAAGCTGCAAACTTTCCACAGCATTTGATGGTGTTTTATGCCAGAATTATAGTTTATAATGAATCAGGGCCAGTTCAGTATTTCCAAGATACTGATGCTGTGTTGCTTGATGGATCAATATCATGGAAGTCTATAAAGGGGAATTGGGAGAACTTAAAGCTCCCATACACATTAAACATAAGTTGGCCGAATCCACCTATATCGGTGGGTTTGGTTGATAGCATGTTTATAGGGCTACCAATCTCTTTTAAAACAGAGGATGTCATGGGAGAAAAGGATCTTGCAGGTTTTGACTTTAGTTTACACTCTGACAGAAAAGTCTGGCAGAGGCTTTTTCATAGTGAACACATGAGCGCTCTGCCTTAAGAAGCCTTTGTAAATAGGGGTAAGGAGTTACTATGGACCCAATCTGGATTTAGCTTTTTGGAATTATTGAGTGGCGCCATTTTGTTAATATGACAATCTTACCTCAAGAAAGTCCATGGTGAGCTGCATGTGAATAGCACACCTTGCCACTGGTATCATTGAGAGCCAAATAGAAAAGATATCCTACAATCCAAGTAAATCCATTATGAGAATATCAATTATATTATTTTATCGCAGTGACCTAAGAATAGAAGCATTTAGAATGACATGTGCTCAGGATGATGACTACCACCAAGGACGTCTCATCTCAGGATGAGTTGTCTGCGTGCCAAGTATTGCAGGTTACGATAAATAGGATAATAGAGCTGTAGATTAATGGAATTTGTCTACAGCTCATCAATACTACATGCCGCGTGTCTGGGCAAGTCATACAGGGAACATGCCTGTTAGCCATATTAATGTCATCAAAACCTCCGGCCTATTCTATATATTAGGCTCATTGCATCCCAGTGCCTGCATGCCGCACACATTGCACAGTTTACGTTCCATTTTCCATTGCTATGTTGCCATAAAATGTAATCATGTTACAGAGGCCGAGCACAGAGCGTAACCCTCTCAATTATACTGATGAGGAGAAGGCTCATTGTTTGCCCCTTCAACAAACAACGAGTCAAGGATCAAATTAACTTTTGCACACTTCATTATGGGATCCCCCTCAACTCCCTCTTCCCCCTCCTCACCCTTAGGGCAAAGCTGTCTGTGCAGACTGAATCAAGATTTCTGGTTATTGGGCAATTAATCTCAACACTTTACAAGCCAACTGGCCTTTGTGTGCCTGTGAATGGGGAAATCATTTGGTGGAAGAGCAGGCAGCTCCGACTCTGGGTCTGTAAAACCTGATAAGGAGAACGACGTGAAAACCCATTCAGTGCCCAAGCACAGACCTGCTTTTGTGATGATATCACAGTGACTAGGCCATTCGTTCTAACTCTCATTTTTTTTGTCTCACACTAGAACGCCTCACCCCATGTGTCGCCCGTATCCATCTGTTTGCACAGACAACCCCCAGAGATGCAGAAAAGAAGGGGGTCGCAGGTCTTCTCCTTCCCTATTGTTTAACATGTGATGTCTCTTCCGTCTTTACGTTGCAGCCTTAGTATTAATCTGTGGCAATATTTACATTATTGGAATAATTACTGATATTTGATATTAAGGGCACTACATGCAGCCTAAGAGAGCACTATCTGGAAACCCTTACGCCTTTACCTCGTCACTATATGAAAACTATATGCACACGCAATGCAAAAATGACTGATTGAAAGATGTTTTGACCTAAAATTAATGTCAGATTTCCACATTAAGGCCACCATGCACATGTTGAGTATTTAGTGAGTTTATAACCACAGTATCTGTAAACCAAAATCAGAAGTGAGGAAAAAAGCAGAAGTGGTGATGTGTTTCTGTTATATCTTACCTCTGATTGTTCCACTCCTGGTCATGTCTTACAAATACGAGGTAAAAACTACCAAATAGTCAATGTGTGCACATGGTCTTAGAGAACAGGAAATTACCACATAAACATGTTGAGTATTTGGTGAGTTTTTTACCTCAGGATTTGTAAGACAAATCCAGGAGTGGAACAATCAGAGGAAAAGTATAATTGAAACGCATAAACACGTTGAGTATTTGGAGAGTTTTTTACCTACAGGATTTGTAGCCAAAACCAGGAGTGGGTGATAAATACAGAAGCGTGATGTGTTTCTATTAGACTTTTTCATTCCTGGTTTTGGCCACAAATCCTGAAGTAAAAACTCAACAAATACTCAATGTGTGAACATGGCCTGAAGGGTAAAACAAGAAGGTAATTTGCAAACGGCTAATTGTATGGGTTTACCCACATGAATTACTATTATCACCTGGAGTCACATGGAGAACCACCTTTTAAAAGTTGTAAAAATGTGAAATGGCGTTGGCTAAAAGACTGAGATCAAAATGATTAAACCACATTGCTGTTATCTCCAATCTTTATAAGAGTACGTGGAATATAACCCATCGAGGGGGCTCATTTGGTTCTATTAATTTTGTGGAAGAGGTAAAGATGACCCTAAGGGTCACTTATTTTTGGATAGCAATAGTCCAACCTGCATAATATCTCTATTGTTGACAGATTTTGACAATGCATTAGGGTCCTTCAGATGCTATAGATATCAGATGGTTGGTATATTCGATGTTAGACCTACAAGAGTGAAATCCACCAAAAATATAATACAATTAAGAGAAGATAGTAACATATAGTATCTATAAAACACTGAATTGGATTAAAAAATACCATTTCTAATGGGCTTCAAAATGTGGTTTCTTTTCCCATGTCTATATTGCCTTCGATTTAACTATTAATAAGGTTCAAGGTCTACTTCGCAAGTGAGAGGACGAATTTAGTACATTACCCTTTATTATACAGTGTTAATATAATAATGAACATTAGTAGACACAGGACATGTCAAGAGGTAGGAGACACATGTTAAAAAATTAGACGATATAGGGAACATTTATTTTTTTCTAGCTTAAGGTTTTGTTTAATAAAAATTGTATATAAAAATAATAATTTTTTTTTTTTTTTTTTTAGAAAATACTTACGGTAATTGATTGCCGTGGTGCATCTTCCATTTTGGTTCACTTTGTGTAAATTAAATACAAAATATCCATTTTCATTTTGTACCCGACCAAAGAGCCTCCGGGGATGATGCGAGGCCTCTGTATGGGGGACAAAGAGTAGAATAGTTTAAGATGCTATTGATTTTCTTGCAAACTGGGAACATTCGGCTTAGAAGTGCTCGCCAAAAACTCAATAATCAATGGATTAACAAGTATCACAATCTGACTCTGGGGAAGAGAAATCAGACACTTTCCCAAGGAGAATGAAATTAAAAAAATATATACTGGCTGAAGTAGAAAATAGTAATAAAACATAAGCCACGTTGTTCACACCTGGGACTTGTAGCATTTTGTTTGCTTTTAAGTCATTTTTTTTCTTATGTCCTGTGCAACAATTTGTCCACATTTTGCGGTTTGTTGGTTGTTTTTTCCTTATTTTTTGTTCATTTAGGGTGATTGTTGCTCATGCCTGCAGCACAACTGAGGCCCACCCACTTGTCACATGTAACAGCGACTTTCAAATGGATTATTAGAAATGAGAGTAGATTAAAAAATGCTTAAGGCTCTATGGGACCATATCAATGGGTGAGACCAGACAGTGAGGCCAAATGAGTGTCATGTGCCATGGTGAATAGCTACTTGATTTACCAGCAGTTTTCTGTGCCCATTCTCCTCTGCATGTTGGCGTGATTTGCATGCTTTTGTTTAGCTGCACAGTCTCACATTTTGGTTTGGGTCCCAGGTAAATTCCTGGCCGTGATTTTGTTGGCAAATGTACAATAAGCTTTTCCACCATTATCACATGCTTGTGTTTAAACCATTAAATTACTGTACACCATATATCTTTGCAATAGGCAATCAATTGAGTTTAGTGTTTGCCGTGGAGCAAAGATCCACATAACGATCTTGTAACGAAGCGGGGAGTTTGCCCTGCGAAGGTCTTACATAGTATGGGGCATATCAACCATTTTGAATAAAAGGACTATTGATGACCTATCATAATACTAGTCCATGAATATTAGATCAGTAGGGGTCCAACCCTTGACACCGCCAACGATAGATAGTTTGAAAGTGCTGGAGCCTTGTGAATTCTTACATTACACTGTCTAACATCACATCCTACTCGAAGTATCTCTAATGGAATTTTTTGCAGGGCTGTCCTATTCAGTTCAATGGGACAATGCTGCAGTTTTCTGCACAGCTACTACTTGGGAATGGTGTGAAGACAGACAGCACAATGTGAGCATTGACAATGCTGCAACATTCGCACAAGCACCCTGTCCCCTTCAAATAGCAAATCAGCAGGGGTGTCAAGGTTAGGACCCCAACCAATCTGATATTGATTGTCAATCTTAACACCAATAATCTGCTTCTGGGAAACACCTTTAAAGAACTAGATGAATACTAGGTTAACATATGCAACAGATCAGGACTTAATATAAATGAAGGGAAGACTTTACACTAGCCTAACAGCAGATGGCGATAGTGTGTGAAGCTCTATGTTTGCTATGTTGTTCTCTATTGTGGTTGTGATTCTTACTTTCGCTTTGAATGTGTTAATAGCAGGAACACAGACTGTGTGCTGCTGAGCTTTATATCTCATGTTTACCGCAGTAAAGACTATTTACTCAAGATAACCTGCTGAGTGAAGTTCTCTTATATACCACACTCTGCCAACAGGTTATGGGCCCAGGCAAACGATCCCAGATACTGATAAGCCCAGGCAACATCCCAGGCAAAGACCCCAGATACTGATAAAATCAGTCACCCAGCTCATCCCAGGATCGGAGGGGTTAAAGCACTAATCCCAGTCACACAGTAGGGATCAAGGCACAGATGCCAGCACCAGAGGGAGAAGGTATTTATGATCCCAGAACTCTGGAAATCTCAGCAGGACACTGAGAAAAGAGAAGCAGATAAACTTTGTAAACAGTAGGAGATAACACCTAGTGAACTCAGGCTGTACAGAGGGACAAAGGAATGTATAATCCCAGTAACTGAAAGCCACACACTGGAGATAATTACAGAGAATCATCACACACAGGACATACAGGAACTCTCAAAGCAAGAAAGAAGACAGAAGAAAGAAGAAAAGCAGAAGAATTCTTAATTACAAATCTCTACAAACAAGTAAGACTATATAAAAATGATGTGCAGCTCTGAACTAAAACTTACAGTAACTAAGCTAAATGATGAGTACTATCAGTTATGAAAGTTCAAAGTAGACACGTTATTATCTAAAGACGATTTATGGGAAGTAATCGTTACAGATAGACCAGATCAAGATAATCAGACATGGGATAAGAAGAATAGACAAGCGAGAGCCACCATTAGCTTATTAGTGGATGATGCTCAATTAATACACATAAAATATGAAGAAATGGCGAAAGGGTTGTGGGAAGCATTAAGGAAACTACATGAAAGACCAAGCTTGAATCACAAGTTATTTCTATTAAGAAATCTTTACAGTATGAGATTGAGTGCAAATGACAACATGCAGAAGCACATATTCTCAATGATGGAAGTGATATCACAGCTAACATCTATTGGTGAAGATATCAAAGAAAGTCATGTTGCAGCTATATTATTGTGCAGTTTACCAGATTTGTATGCAGCCTTGATAAATGCCCTTGAGACAAGACCAGAAACAGACATTACATTAGATTTTGTGAAAACAAGACTAATAGATGAATATCAGAGAAGAAAAGCACAAACAAATGATTCTTCTACTAAAAAAACAGTGGAAACGCTCTTAAAGCTACAGAATTTAAAAAACCCTATAATACAGAGATAAGAGAATGTTTCAGATGTAAGAAAAAAGGTAATTTAAAGAAAGACTGTACCATATGGAAAGCAAAACAACAAAAGTTACAACATAAAGAGTATACACAGAAGGTGAAAAACACAATTTCCTGCTCCAGCCTTCATATATATATTTGTAGCCTCTACTAGGATTGTTTCACACTTGCTTTCAGCGGCGCGCCATCATCCCACAGCCTTCGCTATAATTCCTGTCACTCTTGGATAAGAGATAAGGATCTTCCTATTTCAAGAGCGACAGAAATTTAAGAGGATATCTCGTTCTACAGATCAGGATCCGGCCCGTGGGGACCTGCAATAAATGAATTCAGCCTCCGTATTAGACAATTGCGCTGCTCTGTGACAACACGATGCGCGGTTTTCATGTTTACCACTGTTAGTATTTTCAGTCATTGGATAATTCCAGCCTCATAAAAGAAGCGAGGAGTCATTAACACCATGTGCTGTGTCAGCAGGCTCCATCCTCTCCCAGAAGCTGACTCAATACTCAGGATTCAGGTATCGCATATGAAGGAGAGCTGTGGGGATTATCTGCCCACTGTCTCATTTTTTTCGCTCCATTCTGCAAATTCCTTAATAAACCTATGTTTATTTATTATTTATAAGCACGTTCTTGTAAACCGGTGATTTGGCTGTATAGAGAATGTATGTACCAGGACCTGCAGCCATGATGAGCGTCAGAGGGGCTTCTCTCACCTCTGTACAGACCCTTATTTTGATGTAATGAACCAGTAGGAGGTCTGTGTATGTGACTCTGGAGAGTAACTAATAGTCAGCCCTTCACAGGAGAGTAGGAACACATGATTGGACTCTAGATCTGGGTTGCCAACCGTCCAGAAATTTCAGGACAGTCCGTAAAAATAGGGCACAACCTGTCCTTAAAAAAAAGTGAAGGTGTTCCTGATTTTTTTGAAGCTGAATCGACTTATACAAATTATTGTGACTGTAATTATCATTTTACATCATACCATAAATGTGTTCTGGTCAGAATTATAAGATGTTAAAATGTATCACTG
This sequence comes from Allobates femoralis, assembly GCA_033576535.1. Taxonomy (NCBI): domain Eukaryota; kingdom Metazoa; phylum Chordata; class Amphibia; order Anura; family Aromobatidae; genus Allobates; species Allobates femoralis. The sequence continues at coordinate 414,648,565 of JARQOC010000006.1, read as the reverse complement.
ACAATCATGATTGTTTAAGGTTTTCCATTGTGTCTATAAAATATTTTGTCTATCCATGATTTTTTTTCATAAGCTGTCCAGAGAAAATAAAAAGTCAAGTTGGCAGCATTGCTTTAGATCCTCGGTGGGTGTTGCACCCAGGGTTGCATGGGGTACTCGGTACAGAGCCTGTACTTTGGGGGATGCTGTCTTGGTGGCTGGTGCCCTGGCCCGTAACCCTGGGAAATTCGTTAAAAAAGGCAGGTAAAAATAATAAAGAATTCTCGTAACACCACCTGTGGTTTCTGGTGAATGCACCAGCGCTGCTGTGGGCCTCCGGGGATGATGGACGGGCAGCTGGATGGTATAGCTCCCCACAGGCGGAGCAGAGTCCCCGGGGCTGTGGTGAGGTGACAGGGATGGATGCAGGGAGTTGGCAATGCTGTGGACAGGGTCAGGGACTGAGGAACCGACACACACCTTAAGTTGTTTCTGTACCTTTACTGGTGGAATTGCATATAATGTCCAAGGTACTGTCCGGTGGTCATGAAACTCTTCTGGATCTCTACAGTGAGTGATGGATAAGACCTCCTCATCTCTTTTCCTTTTGTGAAGCCCCTGACCTGTGTGTAACTTGGCCTGGCTTGCTCTGCTCTTCTGTCACCTGTGTGTTGTAGTGGGAAACCTTCGTGTTGACTACCACTGTATCCTCTCCTACAGTGCCTGGCTCCCTTATTGGTTTCTACACAGATGCCCAGGTAACTGGAGTCTCCTCGGTGAACCGGTATTTCTGCTGGGCTAAATGCTCTCCTCATTCCAGACTCAGACTCCGGTGTCCGGGTGGCTTTCTGGGGTGAATGGTATGGCTCCTCTGCCCCCAGTCTGCTGTTCCTCTGTTACTTTACACCTTGCCTTAAACCTCACTCTTAGGCCCCTGCACTGGCTAGGCTGATAACTGTTCAGTTGTTAACTGGCTCGGGCCTAGCGCGGTTCCGACACACCAAGGACGTCTTCACAGTGCTCCTAGCGACTGCACACTCTATCTAACTCCGCCCCCAGCACCAGTATTTATAGGGGATATTGCTTAAAGGCAGCAAGTGGGGCTCCCCCTACAGGTCTGGGGTGGAAGGTATTGTATGTGTATGGGGTACCCACTGTGGAAATCCATTCATGTTTTAGGTGGTCCTGTGGCTACCTATACTGGCAGGGCGCCACATGGGCAAATGCAGTCCGTTGATCATGACAGCCGATGGACTGAAAACAGTGGACCGTGGGCCACACCATGCCCTCACCCACTGCCTGTCCCTAGCTGCCGTCAGCTTCCCGATATTGTCGCTATCTGAATCCTCAGGATGCAGATAGTGATAAAAATATTGGTGGAGGACAGTGCCATTGGCTCTATATTCCACCAATCAGCGTGAGGCACCGCAGATATGATGACGTCACATTATTGCATGTGCTGTGCTGTGTAGTGCACTGGAAAATTGAGCAGAGCACCAGGGGAACAGGAGCAAGGAGAGTATATGTCTTTTTTCTTTCATATATGTATGGGATGTTTGTATGTATTTAGGAGACTATGTGGGGTCTCATACTGTATATAGGGGGCCATGTGTGGGATTATACTGTACATAGGGGCATGTGGGGCTCATAATGTATATAGGGAGGCTATGTGGGGGCTCATAATGCATATAGGAGTCTATGTAGGGCTCATAATGTATATAGGAAGCTATGTAGAACTCATAATGTATATAGAAGGATATGGAGAGCTTATAAAGTTTATAGGAGGCTAGGTGGGGCTCATGCTATGTTTAGGAGGCTGTGGGGATCATACTGTATGTAGGGGACTATGTGGGGGCTTATACTGTATATGGGGGCTATGTAGAGGCTTAAACAGTGTATATAGAAAGACTATGTGTGGCCTCATACTGTATTTAGGAGTCATGTGCGGGCTCACACTATATAGCGATTCTATGTGGGGGCTCACATTGTATATAGAGGGGCTATGTAGGGCTCATAATATATATGGGAGTCATGTGGGGGCTCATACTATATGAATGGTGCTGTGTCAATGCTCATCTGTATATAGGGGGTTGTCTGTGGGCTAATATGGTATATAGAGGGCTATGTGAGGGTCATCCTGTATGAGGGAGGTTATTTGAGGGATCATCCTGTATACAGGGAGCTATGTGAGGGCTCATGCTTATATAGGTGGGCTGTGTCTGAGTATACTTAATAATGTTCAATATTAACTGATATTAAGTGATAGAATTGATATTAATATAAAATAATTATCGCTAATATGTTAATATTGATCAGAATTGATTTCAGCCTACTGATTCGGCTCTCCGTACCAGTCACGGTTAATATGTTGCCCCTAATGGTATAATTAATTGCCCACATTGCTTTAGATTATTCTTCGACTCTATTGACTTGAAGCTATTTAGGATGAGGTATCATGGCTCCATCTGAGAGAATTAGGCCACGTGCACACGCTGAGTATTTGATGAGTTTTTTTTACCTCAGGATTTGTAGATAAAACCAGGAGTGGGTGATAAATACAGAAGTGGTGCAGACTTTTCTATTAGACTTTTCCTCTGATTGTTCCACTCCTGGTTTTGTCTACAAATCCTGAGGTAAAAAAACTCATCAAATACTGAACGTGTGCACGTGGCCTTATTCTGATGGCCTATTCTAACTTTATATAAATGCATATGCTCCCTGTTAGGCCACGTGCACATGTTTAGTATATGGTGAGGTTTTGACATCAGCATTTGTAAGACAAAACCAGGAGTGGGTGATAAATACAGAAGTGGTGATGCGTTTCTCTTAGGCCGGCTTCACACTGCAATTTTTCGGGTCCGGGGCTGTCCGGTGTGAATTTGCACCCCATGTATCCCTATGGCGCAGAATTGGCCTTATTTGGCCTCCGGTTTATAGGTTTTCCGGGAGGATCCGGTTTTGTCTGATTTTTACATCGGACACAAAACCGGAGCCTGCAGCATTTTTTGTGTCCGATGCAAAAATCGGACAAGATTGGATCCTCCCGGATCCGACACCCATAGCATAGGAGTCTATGGGCGCCGGATCAAGCCAGATTCGGCAGAAAATCGTGCCAGTTCCCGGACGCCTGGTGCTGAAAGAGTGGCAGCTGTTAAAAGCAGCGGTCGCTGAATTTCAGCACCTGGAGAGCTCCACGGCTGAAATTTCAGCACCCCAGCCAGCTCCCCTGCAGCCGCGGTGATGAAATTTCAGCACTGGACAGCGCCAGCAATGAAGCTGGCAAAAGCAGGATCGGAGTGCAGATTTGCCCTCCGGTTCTGCTTCTCCATGGCTGTCAGGTTCTGTCCGGCGCATCCTGCAACACAACAGACAGAACCTGACAGTCAAAACAACGTGGTGTGAAGCCAGCCTTATACTTTTCCTCTGATTCTTCCACTCCGGGTTTCTTTTTACAAATACTGAGGTGAAAACTCAGCAACCACAGCCCAATTAGGAATAATACACTATTTGCTAATAATAAAGGCCTCATTCAGATGTCTGTAATTTTTTTAGTACCTAAAAACACATAGCGTTGTTCTTCAGTGTTTGGATCCCATTTTCATCAGTGTTTAGTGTCAGTTTTTACCATCAATGCACAAACTGCAAAGCTTCTCCTATCCATTACAATGTTACTCATGGACTAAATTATAATATTTACTAGATGGTAGCCCGACTCTAACGCATCAGGTATTCTAGAATATGTATGTAGTTTCCGTCACACTAGGAGACGCTACAGCGATCCCGACAAACGATACGACCTGGTAGGGATCGCTGGATCGTCACTATGTGATCGCTGGTGAGATGTCAAACAGTCAGATCTCACCAGCGATGCAGCAACAATATGGTGGTTGTTGGGACCCTGCCACTCTAGGACGTAGTATTGAGGTTGTTGGTCGTTGTCCCTGTCAAACAAAGCGATGCATGCTGTCCAGTGGGATCCCAACGATCAAAAAATGGTCCAAGCCATGGGATTGTAGGCCCCACTCCTAATATTATAAGATAAACAGACGATATAATAATAACACCAGGCATTGGTTGGCATGAAATGGCCGAGAGGCTTTTAATAGGGTTACCTTTAATAAATAATCCATATATATTAATTAAAACTTTTTCCATAATGTTTTTTCAACTCATTAAACTCCAATTTGTAAAGTCCATTAAACCATTATAAAGACCAACTTGAAAGTAGAACTTTCCCCTCACTAAAAGCCTGACGACAGGGAAATTGGGGAACAGAAATAAAAAGGGGATGGGTGGGCAGGTGCGTTATTCTTCATCTCCTCAGAGACACTGACTGAAAATTCCTGTGGGCAGGGCATAACTACTCCACTCTCCCGCTCTTTTCAAACCAATCAGGTGCAAACTTATCAGACATGCAGGACAGCCAATCACAGCGATCACCTGCTTCTGTTACCTCACCACAGGGACTCTTAACCCTTTACCATCCATCATGAGGATGCTTCATGAATATTAAGACACCTATAATGACAACACATGTTAGGAAGAAACAGATACCTCAATATGTTAGACAACTCAATTGGGGTCCACAAGCCCATGCAGCCCCCACTCTATGCGATTAGGGGGTTCAACATTCTGACACGATCAGCGATCTCACAGCGGGGGCCTGGTCGCTGCTGCGTGTCACACTGAGCAAGATCGCTAGCGCCGGTCGGGGTACTTCCACTGCGCCAGTCATCTCCCGGCTGCGTCGCTGCTGACCTCCGTGCGGCAGGAGATGATCCGCGGCTAGCGCCGTGGATCTCCCACCGGTAGAAGTGGTGTCCGTAATTCAAATCCCGCGCCAATTTGCAGCCGGACTGCGCCGGTAGCTGATCAGCGACGCGGGATTTCCGTTACAGACAGAATTAGATGATTATATAGTAGATAATAATAATAATAATAATATTTATTATGTATAGTATTATGGACATTATTAATGTTTGAATTTGTTATAATGCATAAAGCTTAAACCATTTATGAATATCTAAAATGGCGCTTGATGCACATAAGGACTATTAGACTACACACCCTGCCATTTATTTCAGTGTGTCAAAGGACTGATCAATGAACTCCTTGATTGGAAGTGTTCAATAATGTTGAAGTTGTATTGACTTGTGTAATAAGTCTGTTCCAGAGCACCATATTACCAGCGAATATGTGGACACCATAACATTTGGTTGGCCTCCTCTATTCCCTCCATTGATGACATTCACTGGTCTGTGTACTTAGTATATTGCAATAACCCTCCCAATGCATTTATGTAACATATCTGCAGTATATAAAAGTCTTACAATGTCTTTAGATGCTGTTCCTGACATAATATGCCCAGACAATCCTGAACAAGATGAATGAATGTAATTGCCTCCCACACATTGGCCTAATGTCAGCCAAATGTGTCAAGGATGAAGGATTTGGACAACCATCTCGGGTATATGGGGAATCTCCCACCTCTCCCCAACATATGATTTCGGGAGAAACAAAATTGACTGGCTTCAAACTGCCAATCTTTTTGTCCTTATCACATCCACAAAGTCTGCTCCTGCAACGTCTGCATCTGCCACCAGGCGCCGCTGTGTTCACTTCAAAGTTTGGGTTTTTGATGTAGTAATCTTGAGTCAGTCGACAGGGTAGGGGGTACTCGGATACTGGGACAGGTGATTACTTCGGTGGGGGATCACGGCTGGTCGGTTCCCGGTTCCTTGCCCTGGACCCTCAATGGCAGGGTGGGGTGATGATGATGGGAGAATGGTAATGTGACGCCACCTGTGGTACCTGGTAATAGATTTACCAGCGCTGCAGCCGGACCTGAGGTGATGTGAATGCAGCTCTCGTAGTACAGCTCCCCACAGGTGGAGCTTTACCTCAGGGCAGCAGGGAGCATGAGGGGAGTAGTAGTCCTCACCTCCTGTGATGTTGTAGAATCCCTCTGGGCAACGAATGAATGGAGGACAGACACCACTTCAGCTCAAACGATTCTTTACTTGCACCAGATGAAAACAGGTACATGGTACATTCTGGGTTAATGGGTATTGTAACCGCAGATCGTGAAGGCTTCTCCAGAGTCTGACAGTGATGCCCTCAATATGGCGCTCTTGGCCCTGGTACTCTCTCTCTGTCTGTATTTACCCCTCTTGAGCCAAGTCTCTAGTCCTCGGGATTTGTTACCTAAAGTCTCTGGCTTGTCGGTGTCATGGACCCGGCTGCAGGACTGATGTTGGGCTTCTTTAGGGGTGCTTCGGCTCCCTGTATGTGTTGAGCCCTCAGCTGTAGTTAGGGTTGAACCTTGCGTCTATATGCCTCAGCACCGGTATGCCGGTGGTGACCTGGGCCTCCAGCTGGCTCCAACCAGTCCTGGAGTAACCCCCTCGTTACTCTGGGTTGCCCCTCTCCTAAGAGGCGCTCTCCACTATAGCCGCAGGGTCCCCTGCGTCCTTCCTTCTCGCTCTCCCACACCAACTGTCTGACTCTGCTGTCACTCCCCGTCTCCCGCTCTCTAGAGTCCACCCCTTGGACCTACTAAACATACAGTCCCCCTGTCTTAAAGTGGCCTGTGCATGGGTGTTGGGGTGCAGACTCTGAAGATTTCCCCACGTCCACGGTTACGGAGGTACCACACTTTTGATTGGGGTGCAGTACCTCCCTGTGGCACCTTGCCACAGGGGCGCCACAATCTGACTTGGGGATGTGTTGTATAACTGCCCAGCTGTAGTCATTAACTCTGACTTCAGTCAATTAGGAAGTACTGTGGTCTTTTTGAATCCTCTGTGTCCTCCTGCTGGTTGCCAAATATATTCCCTGGTTCACTTGGTATTCCTGCTTTGTATTATTGATTTTCCAGATTGATCTCTGCCTGATTTTGTACTATTCTCCAGCCTTACAATTTTGTACTTTTCTGACCTCTCAGCTTTGACCCTACTTGGCGACTTTTCCACTGTATTCCTGGACTGCAACCCAGTAAAGCCAGATACCTGTACAGAGGTTAAAGGATATCTGGGTATCTCAGGGATCTGCCTTATGGTGCAGTTTGCATTTAGTCTGTCTGGTATTTTCCTTTTTACCTGTAACTCGGACGGACGTTACAGTCCTCTACAAGATCAAATGCTGTCACAGATGTATGTCAATAGCTCTCTCATGGAAACACACCAAATCGAGTGGCCTTCTGTATGGGAGAGTGAAGTCAAGATAGCTGCCGGCCTAACCATCGTCCAAACCATCATTCATCTCAAGTGTATGATGGGCTTGTCGCAAAGGTCAGTCACACAATTATAGGGGATGTAACTGTTGCCATCAGGGCCAGTTCTAAGACTTGAAAAGGCCCAGGACCCTCTGGATAGGATAAGCTTTTATATCATGGGATGCAAGAGCTTTAAAGGTACCCTGTCAGGTCAGTATGATACTAACATTGCCCTTGAATAGGGCCTGGGCAAAACTTTTAAAAACATGTAAAATCATTATTTTACTGTTTGTAGTTTCCATGTTATCAACATTGTCAGAGCCTGCAGTGAGCTCCTGGATTAGTCCTCTCCATTATAACCAAGCAGGAAGAGTCCAAGTGCTGTATAAACTGTCATGTAATTATGCACTCCAGCAGCTCTCTCCTTCCTACTCCCTTTTCTAACAGTGCAGTGTCGGGTTTCACTTGCGGGAGGTCTGATCAGTTGATATCACCATGGAGGGAGAGAGCTATTACAGGTTTGCCTTAACTAGACTCCATTTGTTTCTGTAAGCAGATATCCTGCTGTGCTGTGAAAGTTTCTGTGTTTTACCTCTTGTGATGCTGCAAACACAGAGGGCAGAGAGGAGAATACAGCCCCCCCCCCCCCCAGTGATCTCCTATGCAGTGATGTGGTGTGAGTGCATATTCATGCATATTCATGTATGGGGAGGGGACAGCAGAGAACTAAGTGGATCACTAACTGTGAGGGACAGATGGAATGAATCTCTTTATTTGAAGTTTACAGAAGATGGGTGGGTAAAATAAATAAACGAAATACAAAAATAGAGTTTAGAGGGAAGAATTAGAAAATGATAGCAGTTACATATGGATTTTTGACCTGACAGTTTTCCTTTAAGCTACATCTGTAAACAAAGAAGCCTACAAATCGAGACCTTCAATAATCAACCATTACATTGATTACCTCCAATGGCCACAATACCTAAAAAATCATTTGTAATCTTGATCTGTGAGGTTGGAAATTTTCAGCCATCATCAAAATTGAGATGCATACCGTAATTGGACATTAGGAAAATTAATGACCCTGGGTCTGTACAGCGGATTATGTACAACAGATGTGTCTTCTCTGTCTATGGGATCAGTCAAGTACTGGTGTAGTGGGAATACAGATCATTAATTCCTGGTAGCACCAGCTAATAAATGATAGACCGGACTCTCCCCACGAATTGTGTTGTGGCCATCACTGTGATCCTGCGCACAGAACTGGCCATGCACTTCCACCATGAGGTCAGGGGAACCATTGAGGTTATGGCTTTTTGATGTTGCAGAGACTCTTTTGTCATTATGCTTCCAGGTTAAGATTTGGGGGCCAAAGGGCAGAAGTCTGTGAGCAGATGGGAGAGGATTGCTGTGTCCACCCCTCCAGGCTGATGCAGGAGCTCGTGAGAACATTCGTTGACCAGGTGGTGGCGGTCCCCTGACCAGCTGCAACTCAGGATCCATCTGACAGGCTGAGGGAAGGAAGCATTGTCACACAGCACTTTGCATCTCAATGCAGCCTGCTGCAGTGCTACAAAGGAGCAAAATGAGCATTTTATTGTCTTTGAGTTCATTATCCGAGGCCGTCATAATAGAGAGAAGAAATGGAAACTCCCATGTGACTGGTGGAGAGGACGCCCGGTGGTAAATGGCTATTTATATTCACATTACCCAGTGTCTCTGCTCCCATTGCCCATGACAAAACTCCAGGTCTTTTCTCTTCATCCACAAGTCAGAATAACCTAAAACACTTTATTGAGGGTTATGTGAGGCAGCATGCAAATCACCATATGGAAAGTGGACGTGAAAAATACCCCAACAGGTAAAGAAAAGGGTTACTTTGTCAGGTAGGGAAATCTAAATGACATGCACCGTTACTAAGGAGGCCATGTGCACGCTGAGTATTTGGTGACTTTTTTACCTCAGGATTTGTAGCCAAAAAGTATAATAGAAACACGTCACCGCTTCTGTATTTATCACCCACTGCTGGTTTTGGTTATAAATATTGAGGTAAAAAACTCACCAAATACTCAACATGTGCACATGGCCTGAGGCAAGTGGCAGTAAATGCCTTATGCCTCAGTGACATTACTGTTGGCTTTTTTGTTTTATGTTATTTTTTGGCAATATATAACTGGATCTCTCAAATTAACCAAGAACTATGTGTCTGTGGGCATTACAAACTGTGGGAGCGTGTCAGGATATCTCTGATTCCTGGTGACACATGAGTTTATTCCCATGTTAACTGGAGTTATCAATTTAAAGCTATGTTCACATATTGGTTTTTTGCTGCTTTTTTTTCCGCAGAGAAAACCTTCTCTCTTGACAGTAAAGAAGCTGCTTATAAAAAGCCAGTGGCGTAACTACCAGCATAGCAGACGTAGCGGTCGCTTTGGGGCCCGGCGCTTGTGGGGGGCCCGGACCAAGCACCGCTACGCTGCTATCAGGTCAGCTACCTTGTGTGGCCGTCAGGTGGGGGGCTGAGAGGTCACCTGGAGGGGCCCCCGAGCTCCCCGGGGGGCCCTGCTGCCTGTGTCTCCAGCCGCCCCCGCCGCGACCACGATAGCGCCAAGGCTGAGGGAGGACTGCTGGAAGTGGCACTGTGACTTCCTGCAGCCACGCAGCACTGCATCGCTCCACCGCCAGGAGGCAGAGCAGGTAATCGTAATAGGTGCCCCTGAGTGAATCTTGCACCGAGGCCCGCAAGACAGTAGTCACGCCACTGTAAAAAGCGTTTTTCCTTTGCTGATTATAAGTGTCATTTGTCTACAGTGCATGTTTAAAGGGATCCTGTCACCCCCAAATCACCTCTAAACCTATTAAAACCTGTCCCTAGAGCATATTAACACTGTCCCTACACTCCTTTTAGCTCCTAAATGGCATTAGTCAAAGTGAATATAAACGTTTTATAAGTACCTGATTAGTCATGATAATGAGTGACTATGCTATTCATAGTCACTCATCAAGGCAGCCCCTCTTCTTCATATCACGCCTATTCAGGCATGCTCGTCAGTCTATGTTCAAAATCGCGCCTCCCTGCGCGCCTCCCCTCTCTCTCATAGCGTCCGGGCTTCACTGTAAGCTGTATGACGCGATTCGCGTCATTCCCGGCGCCGGATGACGTATTTGCAGCCGCGCCGCGCTGTCAGCTTCAAAATACGCACTGCGCATGCCCATGCGCATGCGCAGTGCGGGACTTGAAGCTGACAGCGCGGCGCGGCTGCAAATACGTCATCTGGCGCCGGGAATGACGCGAATCGCGTCATACAGCTTACAGTGAAGCCCGGACGCTATGAGAGAGAGGGGAGGCGCGCAGGGAGGCGCGATTTTGAACATAGACTGACGAGCACGCCTGAATAGGCGTGATATGAAGAAGAGGGGCTGCCTTGATGAGTGACTATGAATAGCATAGTCACTCATTATCATGACTAATCAGGTACTTATAAAACGTTTATATTCACTTTGACTAATGCCATTTAGGAGCTAAAAGGAGTGTAGGGACAGTGTTAATATGCTCTAGGGACAGGTTTTAATAGGTTTAGAGGTGATTTGGGGGTGACAGGATCCCTTTAAGGCTACATTCACATGTTCAGTTTTTGTTCAGTTTTTCACATCAGTTTTTGTAAGGCTACCTTCACATTCTGATTTTGTGCTGTCCGTGGGGATCCTTGTTTTTTCAGGATCCCCTGACAGCCACGGATCCACACTGATCCCTGCATTCGGATGACAAATAGCCATCCATTTCCGAATCTATGCAGGAAATAAGTCGGTTGACAGGGTAGGGAATACTCGGATACTGGGACCGGTGATTACTTCAGTGGGGGATCACGGCTGGTCGGTTCCCGGTTCCGTGCCCTGGACCCTTAGTGGCGGGGGTGGGGTGATGATGATGGGGGAATTGGTATCGTGACGCCACCTGTGGTACCTGGTAATAGGGTTACCAGCGCTGTGGCGGGCCGCTGAGGTGATGGGAATGCAGCTTTGGTAGTACAGCTCCCCACAGGTAGAGCTTTACCTCAGGGCAGCGGGGTGTATGAGGGGGGTAGTAGTCCTCACCTCCTGTGATGTTGTAGAAGCCCTCCGGGCAACGAATAAAAGGAGGACAGACGCCACTTCAGCTCAAACGGGTCTTTACTTGCACAAGATGGAAATAGGTACACAGTACATTCTGGGTTAACGGGTATTATAACCGCAGATCGTGAAGGTTTCCTCAGAGTCTGACAGTGATGCCCTCAATATGGCGCTCATGGTCCCATTACTCTCTTGCTCTGTCTGTATTTGCCCCTCTTGAGCCAAGTCTCTAGTCCTCGGAGTCTGTTACCTAAAGTCTCTTACTTGTCGGTGTCGTGAACCCAGCTGCGGGACTGATGTTGGGCTTTTTTAGGGGTGCTTCGGCTCCCTGTATGTGTCGGGCCCTCAGCTTGCCGGTCTGCAGTTAGGGTTGAACCTTTCGTCTAACTACCTCGGCTCCGGTATGCCGGTGTCGACCTGGGTCCCCAGCTGGCTCCGACTAGTCCTGGGTTAACCCGCTTCCAGTCTGGGTCACTTCTCTCCTAAGAAGTGCCCTCCACTGTAGCCGTAGGGTCCCCTGCATCTTCCTTCCTTGCTCTCCTCACACCAACTATTTGACTCTGCTGTCACTCCCCGTCTCCCGCTCTCTAGGCTCCACCCCCTGGGACCTATTAAATATACGGTCCCCTGTCTTAAAGTGGCCTATGTATGGGTGTTGGGGTGCAGACTCTGAAGATTTCCCTACGTCCACAGCTACGGAGGCACCACACCTTTAATTGGGGTGCAGTACCTCCCTGTGGCGCCTTGCCATAGGGGCGCCACAGATCTGTGTGGATCCTGTGGTCCCTCTGTCTTTCCCTGTTCTACCTGCTTCTTCCTGCTTATCCTTCCTCCATCTCCTCTCCCCCCCCGCTTGTTTATCTTGTCCCCCCTCTCCTCTCCCCTTTCTTCTCCCCTGTCCCCTTCCCCTCCTCTTATCTCCAGTAATTAAAAAATAATAAATCTCCGCTGGGAGGATACTTCACCTGTCCAGTGCCTCCGGGGATGCGACTGTCTCCATCTGGGTGCAGGACCTGTTATTAAGTCACCAAGCCGATCAGCTGAAGTGTCAGCTGATCGGCTCGGTGACGCCACAAGAGGTCCTGCACCCAGATGGAGACGGTCGCATCCCTGGAGGCACCGGACAAGTGAAGTATCCTCCGGGTGGAGATTTATTATTTTATAAATACTGGAGGAAAGAGGACAGGGGAGAAGACTTGGGGGACAGGATAGACGACCAGGGGGAGTGAAGATGGAGGAAGGATGAACAGGGAGAACAGGGAGAGACAGAGGGTTATGTACTGAGCACTGCTTCTGGACATGCTCAGAACATAACAACGGAGCTGACATCGGATCTGATGTGAACACGGATCCGATGTTCATAGGCTCCCATGGTATCTGAACACTGACCGCCATGGATCCGTGGTGTCCAATTTTAGTCACGGACACCAAAATCGCAGTAGGCTGCAATTTTGGCTCAGTGACTAAATCGGACAGCAACAGATGGTGCTAAAATCGGATGCGAATAGGGACACATCCGAGCCCATCTGTTGTCCATAGGGATACATGGGAGGCATAATCGGATCCGTGTGCATCCGTTTTGAAATGGATACACACGGATGCACAAAAATCGTGATGGAAAGCCAGCCTAAGCCAAAACAGGGAGTGAATGAATAATACAGAAGTGGTGACGTCTTTCTATTAGGCCACCTTCACACAGTTAGTATTTTGTTAGTTATTACCTCAGAATTTGTAAGACAAAACCAGGAGTATGATAAATACAGAAGTGGTGACATCTTTCTATTATACTTTTCCTCTGATTGTTCCATCCCTGGTTTTGGCTACAAATACTGAGGTGTAAACTCACCAAATACTCAAAATGTGCATATGGCCTAATAGAAAGATGTCACCACTTCTGTATTTGTGGAGCCCACTGGGACGGGGTACTCAGTACCAGACCGGGTTATCACAGGGGGTATCATGGCAGTCCTTGGTCCATGTCCCGAGCCCACAAGTAAAAGGGATATTTACAGGGGAGTTTGTTGTGACGCCACCCACGGGTTGTGGTCAGGGTGACCACCGCTGCTGCGTACTTCTGCCAGGAGGATGGATGGATGACGCTGTAGCAAGATGGATGAGCCCGCCGTGGGTCGGGGCTGCTCCTGACAGGGTGAAATAGATGTAATAAAGTTCTGTATGCAGGGAATCACACACGGGAGACTTAAGCAGGGTTCACCGGGTTATACTGGCAGTTCTTTCTCAGTATAAAACAGTTCACAATGCAATTCTTTCTCACAGTTAACTCTGGACAGTCACTGAACCCTCTGCAGCCAGGTTTCCTCTCTGAGACCCTTCACTTTCTCTATTCCTTTCAGGCTTTCCTTTCCTCAGTTCTTCCCTGTGTGCATGGGGGCAGCTCAGTCCCTTGTCCCCTATGTGTGTGGGTGGCAATCCTGGGTCCTATGTGTTGCTGATCCTCCAGCCCGTGTGTTGGGTGAACAGACCTGGAATCTATGCCTCCCCGTCGGTGTGTCCGTGTACCGGTGTGTAGCTTCGGTCACCCAGAGCCGACTCTCTGGTCCCAGCCTAGCCTTAGATGTCCCTATCTTGCATGGGATCACAGGGCCCTTTCCTACCCGTGTGACTTCTGCACTGGGAAGGGATTCTCCTCACCGTCATTCTCTAACACAGCTGCCGTGTTCCTCGTACCCAGATGTCCTGGTCCGGTCTCTGTCTTTCCCTTCCCTTGGGCTGCAGGCTCTGGAGCAAGCTTTTGTGGCGGCCCTGCGTCCAGGAGGCCACAAAGGGAACTGCAGCGAGGCAGGTAGGACGACAGTTGAAACACCAACACCCTCACTGCCCACACAACCCACGTACAGTAGATGGCAGCATCCAGCCCGGAGCCTAGGAACTCTATGCAGGCGAGGGGTGGTGGATTTAGAGAAGTTGGTTGGGCACACACGTAGTTAGGTGACTGACAGTAGAAATAGTGAAGGGGGAGGAGGAAGGAGTCAGTAGGCCCAGGGTGCCAGCAGCAAAGACACAGACCAGCCACAGGCTGAGGAGCACGGCACATGCCGAGAGACAGTGTCGGGCCCCACGGGACAGGGGTACTCGGTACCGGACCGGACTGTACTGGGGAAGTCACAGGTGGCTTGGTCCGGACCGTTTCCCTGGCTCGGCAATAAAGGGGAATTATTTACAGGGGAAATGTCACGGGTGACGCCACCCACTTGGTGCGGCCAGTGATGGGGCCGCCGCTGCTGCAGAACCTCCGGGGGTGATGGAATGGCAGCGGAGATGGTATAGTTCCAGTGGGGAGAACTGTATCCCCCGGGGCAGTAAGGGTTAAGTCTCTGGTGCAGGTTGTAGCACACTTACTTTGCAGGCTGCAGGGATCTCTCCTCCTGGCTGGTGCTGACAGGCTGGATCTGTATGAGGGAGAATGGTATGCAGATAGAGGCAGACAAGAGAGGCAATTCAGGGTTTTCCAAAGCTTTACTCTTAGTTGTTCTCTCTCAGCAGGTTACAAGTCATTTGCAGTTCTTACAGCACAGTTACTGTTCTCAACACATGGTTGCATTCTCCCTTTCCGAGTTCCCTTCTCTTCTGCAGCCAGGCCTCTCTCTCCCTGTGACCCCTCACACAGTCTTTAGTGTCCCTTTCCAGGCTTTTACGGTCTCCGTCTGTACGGGTAGTGCGTGCTACGCTGAACAGTATGGCGGTGACTCGGGCTTCTGTGAGTCCTAGTACGTCACTTAGCTGCCTGTCCTTTGGGTTAGGGATCTCAATCTGGAACTCAGACCCCTCGTCGTGTTGTCTGGGGATGCCGGGTGAACTACGGTCCCCTCTAGAGCCGACACTCTACTTTAGCCCAGCCTCCAGTAGTCCTCAGCACGAGGCTCTACCAGGCTCCTTCTCTCTGTTCCTTCTGGTATTCTAGGAGGGCTTATCCACCTGCAGTCAGTGGCTTCAGCGGCTGTCTAGGGCCCGGGTTACACCGTCCCTCTCTGTTCTGTCACACTCCTGGTGGCATCGGCATCGGATGGGCTTTCTCTCCCCTCTGGCTCACGCTGGCTCAGTACGGATTCTGCGCTCCTAGCCTTGCACTCACAGAGAGCGTGATGTCCTTCAGTCTTTACATCTCAGCCTACCACGGCCTACTACTTTCCTTCACTCCTCCCCCTCACTATATACTGTCAGTCACCTGACCTCTGGTGTGCCCAACCCACTCCTCTGATCCACCACCCCTCCGATCTCATATAGTCTCTAATCTCAGGGCTGGATGTAACCTTCTCTGACACGTGGGTTGTGTGGGCTGTGAGGGTGTTAGTGTTTAACAATGTCCTACCTGCCTGGCTGCAGTTCCCTTTGTGGCCTCCTGGACGCAGGGGCGCCACAACAGCAGTAGGCTGAGTTAAGCTGAGAAGGAAAGAAGGAATCACACGTCCTGGCAAAGTGGGGTGTAAGGAGTGCAGAATCTGTACCGAACCAGTGCGAGCCGGAGGAGTGAGAAAGCCTATCCGGAGCCAGTACCCCAGGAGTGTGAAGGGAAGAGAGGGACAGTGATACCTGGGCCCTAGAATTACAGCTGAGACGACAGACTGCAGGCGGAGTAGCCCTCCTATGACACTGGAAGACACAGTAGAGAGAGCCTGGTAGAGCCTCACACAGGAGGACTGCTGGAGGCTAGGCTGAAGTAGAGTGTCGGCTCTAGAGGGGAACGAAGTTTCACCCGGCATCCCCAGACAACCGACGGGGGACCACAGCTACACGTTAGGGTCCCTACCCCAAAGGATAGGCAGCTCAGTGACAACCAGGAGGACCCACAGGGGCCCGAGTCACCGCCATACTGTCCGGAGACGCACACCAATCAAACCCAGAGAGATATAACAGCCTGGAAAGGACACAGAGACAGAGTGAGGGGTCACAGAGAAAGAGACCTGGCTGCAGAGAGTAAAGGGAACCCGGAAGGGAAAGTGTGCCCATGTATTGAGACTTGTAACCGACTGTAAGAACTGTGTTGAACTGGAACTGGAACTTGAGAACGTAAGAAGTAAACACGGTGAACCCTGAATCCAACTCTCTGGTGTGTCTCTGCCTGCGAACTATTCCCTCTATACAGGATTATAACAGCCCTCCACCTGCAGAGCCACAGCTTGCCAGCTCCAGCACCGAGGAAGGATTCCTGCAGCATCTGGCTAGTAAGTGAATTGCACTCAGCACCAAGCCTGCACACTACTCAATAGACTCTAATCATCACTGCCCCGGGGAACACAGTTCTGCCCACGGGAACTATACCATCTACGCTGCCATTACATCATCCCCGGAGGTTTTGCATCAGCGGCGGCCCCACTACTGGCCGCACACAGTGGGTGGCGTCACGACTGACAATTCCCTGTAAATATCCCCCTTTTATTTGCCAGCCCGGGACACGGTCCGGACCAGGACCACCCGTGACTTCCCCAGTAGCAGACCCAGTCCGGTACCGAGTAGCCCGTCCCAGTGGGCTCGACACTTTCTCTCCAGGGAACAGTGTCTGCGCCTCCAGGGAACCCTGACCCTCTGGAAAGTGTTACTTTCTGCTCTTTACTCTGCTGTTCTTGTCTTTGCTGTTTAGCCTACTCCAGCCTACTTGTCTTGGCTGCTCGGCACCCACTGGCCTACTAACTAACCCCTCCTAGTTTTCCCTTTATATCCCCATGCTGTCACCTGACCTACGTTCCCAACCACTTCCCTCTAAACCCTGTCACCCCTCGCCCCCTAAAGTCCCGGGCTCTGAGTTGGGTGCTGTGCTCTGTGGGTGTGTGTTTTGAAGGTGTTCATGAAGAACTGTCTACTTTCTGCCTGGCTTCAGTTCCTACCTGTGGCCACCCTGGTAGCAGTGGCGCCACATATTTATCACCCACTCCTGGTTTTGGTTACAAATACTGAGGTAAAAAACTCACCAAATACTCAGTGTGTGAACGTGGCCTAGAAGACAGATGTCACCACCTCTATATTTTTCATCCACTCCTGGTTTAGGGTTAAGGCCCGTCACACATGTCAACGTCCGAGCGATCCGATCAACGTCTGAGCGATCCTTTCAACGATCTGACTTGACCTACATTGCTTGAGCAACATTCAATGATCGTTAGTGAAATGTCACACGTACAGATATCGTTAACGATGCAGCAACGATTCCGCGACAAGCAAACGATACTTGCAGTCGCTATATTGTCTACGTCCTTCAGTTCATAATAGACGAGGTCGTTATCGAGGTGTCACACACACCCATGCTGCAGGTTAGATGAACGATCATCGTCTGGTTTGTGGTCCGGTTCACCAACTTCCAATGAACGATCTGCCCGATTATCGTTGATCGGATGACATGTCAACTGAACGTCGTTACGACTCGTTTGAACGACTGAAAACCCGTGGCATTTCAACGATATCGATAACGATATCGTAGTGTGTGACGGGGCCTTCCAACATCTGATGTGAAAAACTGACCAAAAACTGAAAATGTGAATGTAGCCTATTAAAGTTTATTTTATTCACCAAAAACACTGAAAGTATGGACATGCAGCAGGAACAAGCAGCGCAGAAATTTCATTCACAAAAGTTCTTGAGGTTTCTGAACGCTCATAGCTGTTGCTGGAACGATAAAAGCAGCTTTTAATTTGCATAAAAAACACTGCAGACACGTAAAGTGTGAAGATAGCCCAAGAGAACGCTCCTGATGCAATATGTTAGGACAAGTACAGGACCTTATTCACATACATTTATTTTTGTTTTCCACAGAAAGCACACTGACAAACATATGGGTGATATTCACAAATTTGTCTGTTTTTATTTCCTGGACCAAGCTTCATCCTGAAAAAACAACCCTCAAATAATAGAGAACGGATCAGCGCCTCACACGTTGGCGTTGGTGCATCCACATCTGCAATGTGATGCCAAATGTGAAGGCACACACGGTAATACTTCATCCGGTAATGGATGCGGTTACCGGATTGTGCCTTCCAAATGTGACCCCAGCCTAATGCTATTAAAGATTTACAATATATTGTGGCCCCATTGGTGTTTCGTATCGGGGCCCATGATCTTCAAGTTACACCATTGCCTTTCACTTAAGGTTTTCCTTTAAAGATATACTGATAGGATGTTTAGATTGTGAGCCCCAATGGGGACAGTGTTGCAAATGTATGTAAAGCGCTATGGAATAATAGTGCTATATAAATGAATAAATATTATCATAAAGGGATTGTTCATTAAGCATATGCTGTCATGTAACATTGTTTATTTTATATGACCACCAGGGAACACAGCACTGACATTGGAGGAGTGGTGTTAAATTTTTTATGGAAATCTAAGTTTATGGAACAGCTCTGTATCTAGAGCATACTGCATAAAAAAACTCAACAGACTGTAGACAAGTTACAAAAAGAGCAAAAAACCCCTCAATTCATTAGTTAAAACGGCTTAAAGGAGAACTCTGGGGAGATAAAAAAAAATAGTACTGTCCCTTCCCCTACATGATGAAGCAGAGCTGGGCACTACAGTTCTAGAACCTACATATCGCCTATAATTCAATAAAATCATATCTGCTCCCCAGCACTCACCCCTCTCTTTGGGGACAAAGAAATTTAGCCTTGTGTTGCTGCACAGAGCGGGAAGGGGGAAGGGGGGGTGAACGCTGGGGGTTCTAGGATCATCTTACAGGGAGTTTGACAGGGGGTGTGGCCACCGGCCCCATAGTCAGACTATAATCTGGTCCCTGATATACATGCTATGTAATGTAAATAACAATCATATCACCAAGTAGATATGAATATATGCTGTGATCTTCTGTTATACAACTAAGGGTACCTTTACACGTCGCAACATTGCATGCAATTTCACTTGCAACTCACTGGTTGCAGTGAAATCACGGACACATTGTTCCATTTTGTTGCCATGTACAAATTTAACAATGTGTCCATGATTTCACTGCAACCAGTAAGTTGCAAGTGAAATTGCATGCAATGTTGTGACGTGTAAAGGTACCCTAAGATAATATGTTAGTATGATATTACTATAGCATGATGGCATATGAGAATATGATTGTGCATAATGTGTGCTGCCATATATCAGGCCAGGAGCAGGGGAAAAGCACTCCATTGATTGATTCAGCACTGCCATGGTCTCCCGTCTCCCATATCAACTTGGTAGGTTCCTGTCCCTGAAACTTTAGCACTGTGCATGATTGAATTTCTCTGTCCCTGAAGGGAGGGGTGAGAGCTGCGGAGCAGGTATGATTTTATTGACTTATAAATTATTTTAAAATCCTAGAACTGTAGTGTCCAGCTCTGCTTCATCATGTAGGTGGGCAGGGACAGTGCAAAATGTTTTATCTCCCCAAAGTTCCCCTTTAAAATGTTACACAAATTTTGCAACTTTTGACATATTTTATGCCAGTTCCCCCTCCCCCTCCCCCTTTCGTCCCCCCTTTCCCCCTTAACTGTGGTAACTTTTTTAAAAGTGGTGGGACCTCAGCCAGGAGAGGATATGACTGAGCACAGGCTCACAAATTGTTCATAATTTCAACCACAAATTTAGCATAAATTACAACAGAAACTTGCTCCTGTCCCTTACTGGCACATTTCTTACAAAAGTACATGACAGCCTAAATATGAATCCCTGTAAATGAATTTGGCACATCTTACTCCAGTGTTCTCTTCATCAATCCTGGTATAAAAAACGTTATTGTTGATATATCATGGTCATTGTATTTAGACAATTCAGTATATTTTTTTTTTATTGCAACAGGCTTCAAGCTAAATTAAAACAAAAAAAGAACACCAACGAAAATGCGACAAAACAAGTGGATTCATTACAGTTTTATATCAGCGCCCCCTAGTGGCCACAGAGGGTCCTGCATTTTTTGCACTTTTTTTGTCCCTAGTACAATAAAATGATAGACTGAAACAAATCTGTCCTCTATCAATTTTTCACGGACAATGTTCTTTATTCTGCCTTCAACTGCAAGATGGACTCAGGAACCCTGAAAGACATTTAATTATAAAGCTAATAATTGTCATGGAAGGCTGCATATCACTTCGCTGCAGCTTGTAATTGATAAACAGGGGCCTGCAGCTGACGCTCTCATATATTCTGATTAGGGACAAGGTGCAGACACAGATCCCCTATTGTCTCCCCTTTGATCCCATTTCTGAGGAAGGCCACCTCGTGTAGGGGGGACTCAGCTGCACCTTGCATTTTAACGGCCAGACCCTTGTCACTCTTTGGAGAATTGCAAATGATTCCTGCCAGGTCTGTGAGGGTTAACGTCTGTTCTCCAGCTACTTAATGAGAAAACTACACACACACACAGCAGATGAGACACAAAGACAAGTTTATTTATCACTATTTGGAGAAATTCACAAAGGTGAGGACTGACATGCTGCAGTGTCCCTGGGGGGTGTACTCTTTTCAAGGAAATGTTCCTTGCCATGGGTAACCCCTAAGAGAGCTTCATTCCAACTCTAAAGATTTTCTATTCCAAATTTCATATTCCTTGATTTTGGGGTACATTGTATGAGCTAGGAGCAAACAGCAGCTCATTATTGTATCAAAGGATTCTAGGAAGTTGAGATATGGGGAGCTATTTGCATTAGAGTCAAGATATTTAAGATAAAGCATTTCTGCCATATCACAATCACCTATAGAATTACAATTTTACTGCTTGTACTAAGCCTGACATAAGTGACCCGCCCCACGGCTGTGGGGTACCCGGTTCCGGGCGTTGTAGTTCACGAGGGATGTCACAAGGCCTGTTGCCCAGTCCTGTGGCCCTGGTGGTCGCTGAAAAGGGGAAAAGAGTCAATAAAAATAAAATAAAGGATGATTCGTGACGCCGGTAATGTTACCGATGCTGCGGGACAGACTTCTGAGGTGATGGTGGAGCAGCAAGATGATTACACTCCCAGTAGGTGGAGCTGGATCCCTGGCGCAGTAGTGGAAGTTGGGAGCTGTAGAACAGTCTTGTATTTACACAGCGGACACAGCTACGCCAGGCCTTGTCAAATTGTCCTCCTCGTATTGCGGTCGGCGGCCCCTGAGGTGGAGATAGTAAAGGACGCCACACAGTCTTTTTAATCTGTACAAGTTTACAGGCAGATCATCAATTACACAGTCCTTTTGGGTCTGCCAGGCCTGGGTAGTCACCGGGACTTAGGAGGCTTTACTCAGGACCCTCAGTGGTATGCCTGCCATTCCTGTCCGGTCCTTTCCTGTGCCTTCCCCTGTCTCCCTCAGCGCTCCCACGTGCAGAGCCTGAAGCCAGCTCCCATGGATCCCTCAGCGGAGGACTCTTCTCCGGGTCCCCCTAGACCCCATACGGTGCCTTTTTATGGATGCGTCGGGTGTTGGGCCCGACTTCCTAGAGAGGCTCAGGCCTCTGGTTTGGTGGCTTGGGGGTGTACACCCGCACCGCGCTCGGAGACGGTCCTCCGTTCTGGGACTGAATCCCTCCGGCCGGATTCGGACACACCCAACACTTGGTGCCCCTAGGGTCCCTTTCTGTCCTGGTGGCTTCCCCGCCGCCTTCAACTCCTTAATCCCCAACAGAGCTCTCTCACTGTTCTAACTCTCCTCCCACCCACACACTTTTCTACCCTGTCACTCCGCCCATGGGACTGGGTCCTCCCTACAGCGGGTCCACCCATGGTCCCCTATCTAGGGTGTGTGTGGATGTGTTGTGTGAGGGTCCTTTGTGCAGCATCCCAATTCCTCAGTCACAGAAATACTACACACTCTGTTATGGGTGCAGTACCCCTCCGTGGCATCCCGACCATTGGGGCGCCACATAAGCCGTTCATACTAAATTTATGGGTTATTCCCCAAATCACAACATGGCTTTCTAACACTGGACATGTAACATTTGTGCTAATATTACTCATGTGTAAAATGGGACAGTTTTACACATATCATCCAACTAAGGAAGCCCTTCCAGGCTATATTTACCCTCATTGGATCTGTCCTGCTGTAATTCCAATGTCTCTAGCCGAGAATGTGTGCAATCTCTCAGCTGGCTGGCTGGCTCAGAGGGCTCTGCGTATGCTACTGATATAAGGTGCATAGAACATCGCTGTGGAGTCATTAAGCCAAACATCCGACTCTTCAATTGAATCGAACTCGACGCCGACTCCACAACTATGGCTATGAAGTCAGTAAAACACACATCCGACTCATCAATTTCCCTGAATCTGACTCCGACTCCACCCAAAATGGACACCAACTCCATGACTCTAACTCCGACTCCACAGCCCTGGCATAAGGGCCTGTCTCACGTACCGATGCTCCAACGATCCCAGCAACGATCCTGAGTTGCTGGGATCGTTGGAGCATGTGTAATCTGGTCGCTGGGAGCTGTCACACAGACAGACTTCACCAGCGACCAGGGACCATGGAGCTCCCCCCACATCGGTGACAGCCAGCACAGAGCTGGCTGTCATCCTGCACCCTGCACCCCTCCCTCCCGCACTTCAGCACCGTGCACCTCTCCCTCCCGCACCCCAGCACCTTTCCTCAGTGCCGCGGGATACACAGTGTGTATCCGGCGGGCACTAGGACCGCACGCCGCGCGGCTGCATTCATGCAGCCACGTGACGCGGAAGCAAGCGCTGGCAGAAGCGTCGGCAGAGGAGCGTGGAGGCAGCGGTAAGCTGGCTCCACAAGCCCCCCAGTGGCCCCAGTAGTCCCCCCCAGTGGCCCCCCCAGTGGCCCCAGTAGTCCCCCCAGTGGGCCCCCGCTGGTAACCATGGTTACACCAAGTATCTAAGCAGCGCGCGCTGCATTGTTACTGGTGTAACCATGGTTACCGGCCTGTGAGCTCGCTGATCGTTCTTCCCGCTGGTCACACACGCCGATGTGGGCTGACCAGCGGGATGTCCAGCGACCCAAAAATGGTCCTGGACACTTTGTAACGATCAGCGACCTCTCAGCAGGGGCCTGATCGTTGGGAGCAGTCACACATAACGAGATCGGTAAAGAAATCGTTCCTACGTCACAAATAGGACGATATCGTTACCGATATCGTTATGTGAGACCTAAGCTTTAGAATACACTTTATTCTTCTGTGCACTCTTTTTTCCTGTACACAACACTGCCTGAATGATTTACCTTCTGCCACCTACATCAGCATTCTGCCTGGGTATTGTACCATTGATGTGTTAGTTTGTTTCCAGTAGAGAACAATTGTTTTGCACTCTGATCTACTCAGCCTACATCACTGGGGAGGGGACTGCATATTTGACACTAACAGGGTTACACCGTTTTATGGCTGATGCTGACAGAACAGTGATGTAAAACTGCAAATGCTGCTCTGTTGATGCATGTGGCTGAAGATAATCTTCTGCCACAGGCAACAGCAGATCAGCATATGCAGTTTTGCAGTTTTGATCTGTCAGCAGCAGGCATCAAACATTGGTAAGCCCCTCTAGTGTTACCTACTTTGTGTCTAGATATTAGAAGTTCCATTAATGTGCAAGCGGAGCAGAGTACAGGACAGATAAGCTCTGCAGGGACACAGCTAATGGATCAATGAAGTAAAAATAAACTTGTTGCTATGTAGCTGTAGATGGAAGGACATAAAATTATTTAGCAGGCAAAGTTGTGTACAAGTCCACACAATACACAAAATAATCAAGTCCTAACGACTAAGAGGTATACCCTCGAAACACGTCTAATGGATCCCCTGCGTGGGGTCTTATCTCGATGTTTTTAAAGAGATGTCTGCGTGAATAAAGGGCTTATTGGAACTGAGAAGTGGAACCGGAATTCCTTCTTTACACCTTATCTGGGTGGATGCCAACGACCACACCGGTTGTCTGGGAGTCCATGAGTAATTGTGGTGAAGCTGCAGTTCCTCCTTTCATTTCCCAAGATATACTGCACAGCAGAACTGTGCTGGATGCCTGTGCTATTTTATATATTCATAGGTCAGCCAGCAGCACAGCTCATCAGTTCAGCAAGATGGCGCTGATAAAGAAGAGCACAAAGGAAAGATGGAGAGAGGTCTGCAGAACTAAAGAGAAGCAAGGTGTGACTGAAAAATGTAGTTTAGAAGGTCAGAACAGATATATAAAGCTGGATGCACACAGGGTAGATAGAGATAAAAAAAAGACAGAAAGGTACTAGAAAATCTTTGTTTTATGCTTAGTTTATATATTCATCCTTAGGTGGTACGTCACCTTTCAGGAAGCCTGCAGATCCTTGGCAATACATGAGCCTTCTACGCCTCACTTGTACTGGAGTTCTCGTTTGTGACCATGCTCCTGGCCAATAATATGCTTTCTTTGGTATAACTTTTTTTTCTCACATCACATATCCACTCACTGGACTATACTGTTTATTTCACTTAATTGCTTTTTTTTTCCTTTTGGTATTTTTCAGCAGAAGTATTGGCTCATATTTTGTGGCGTAACTTGTAGTTCATGGGCCCGAATGCATAAGCTCCAACAGGTGCCCCCAATTATTGCAACTGTTTAATAGGATTAGTCTTTTGCTATAAGCCAAAAGGACTTTTAGGGCCCCCCTGTGCCCAGGGCCTGGGTTCGATCGCAACACCTGCACCTAATGTGGTTCTGTGCCGCTCTTGTTATATTCCTTATTATGGGTATTAATTTAGTAATGTGTATGTGGGTTGTTCTTGGACATAGAAATTGATTATTAATGTGCATATTTTATTCTTAATATATTCAATACCTGTATTTACAATTGACCGTATTTTTGGGACAAATTTGGTTTTATCTTGGAAGGTTTGACATGGAAGTGTATCGTATCAAGGATTTTCCTTTCTTTTTTTATGGTTTTAATTGTTTGGTATTCTTTTTGACATTTGGTATAACTTATTTAGGTGATTTTTAGCTCAAATCTGCTCCAACCGTTTCTTGCTCGTTGCTATACTGTCTACATATTTACAACAACTTTGCAACTACTGTGCTATGTGAAAACTATTTGATTGTGGGAATAATCATCTGATTTCAGATTAAGGACCCGCTCTCATTGGCGTATAGCCAATGTTTTATGATACAGCATTCGGACCAGCGTTACTGATGATCAGCGCTTTTTTTTTTTTCTCATGCTGATTCAGCATCCCACATTAGTATCCCATTGCGCGCCCCCATACAAGTCTATGGGTAGAGTGATACAATGGACTGCACTCTGATGTCATCCAAGATAGAGATAGACAATGGAGAAGATGGAGAAATTAATCTCTCCATTCCTCATCTGTTCTCCGATTCTAACATGTGAGAGAGCACAGTTGCCTGTACTCGTTCATTAGTGTATCACATCGATGCTCTCACATCAGATACCATACGCTACTGTGAACACACCCTAATCTGTGTAGATGGGGATATGCATTGGAAGGAAAAGCTATCAGACTGTAGTCCAAAGCTACATTGGTGAAATCACTGTGTAATA
The DNA here is from genome assembly GCA_033576535.1 of Allobates femoralis. Taxonomy (NCBI): domain Eukaryota; kingdom Metazoa; phylum Chordata; class Amphibia; order Anura; family Aromobatidae; genus Allobates; species Allobates femoralis. The sequence continues at coordinate 414,622,836 of JARQOC010000006.1, read as the reverse complement.
TTAGATTTATTATACTTATGTCCCATGAATGGAAATAATTCATTGTGTGTTTTGTGCTATGCATTGCATTTTCTCTGTTGCTAGTATCGAGCCCGAGGCTTATGGGGTACTCGGGTATCAGGCTCCAAGGGGTTAATGCTCCTGTGTCAGGGGAGTGTGGCCATGCCTGATCCCGTGTCATGGGGGACTTCTTTGAAAAGGGTATATTTACAGGGGATTTTATTTACAAGTTGTTGTGACGCCACCTGTAGTTTCTGGTGAGGTGTCACCAGCGCTGCCACAGTCCTGCCGGAGGTAGATGGTTTGCGGCTAGTTTGGTAAAGTCCTCTACAGGTAGGGCTGGACCTCCAGAGCAGCGTTCCTGTATGGGGAACAAGTGCATGAAAGGAAATACAGACAGAGACAGTCACTTTCCTCCAGGTATTTTACTGTTAACTTGCATCATACAAAGTTCACAGTTCAGCACATTAGATGTTACAAGAACAGGTAGCTTAACGGGTGTCTGCAAGTGGATCCCAGGTGGTATAGTGGAACCCTTGGTGTGCCTTCTTTAACTAACCCATGTCTGTTCTTCCCTGCTTTCCAGTTTGGTGTGAAGCCTGGTGATGTAAAATCCAGCCTGGCCTCCTGGCCTCTCTCACCTTCCTGCCTGTGGGGTAACCCTCTACTGGCTGGCCGCTCGTTTCCTTGGCGGTGCCTGGTACCCTTCTTGTAGATTGCTCTGGTGTCCGGGAGACTTGAAGACTCCGCGGGAATCCAGATTCTCTTACTGGGCTTGAAGCTTCCAGCAGACTTCGGGTTCCGGTACCCGTAAGCTGTCTGGGAGAACCTATCTGGTGGGCTCCTCATTACCAGACCAGCTGCTCTCCTGGAAAGCTCCTTAAACCCTTTCTTCTTCTTTCATCCCTCCTCCCGGTCCCCTCAGCCGAGTGACCTAGCAGCAAAACTTAGGAGCAAAGACGAAAGACCTCCTTGTTCCCCCTAGAGGTGATTTAATTCCCTCCTGGGTAACCTCCCTCCTGCTGTATTAATGTGGGAGTGCTGGGAATGGGTCCCACCCACCATCCTAGGGTCCACCTGCAGCTGGAGCATCTGCACCTCTTTTACGGGTGCAGTACCCTTCTGTGACGCCTGCTTGACGGAACGCCACACTAGGCCAAAGTACTTCCTTTGGTATTTTGTCCCTTCTTTCTTCCTGTAGCTTGTGATGTTGGCCTTGTTCCTCCCTTCTTCCCTATGTAATTGTACTGTAGCCATCTTTGGATCCACATGTTATGCTCCTCTCTCCAGAATCACTCTTACTACCTACTGAATTGTACTAAATAAAGATTTCAGAGATAATCATCTCCATTTCTCCTGCACTCTCATTACAAGTCAGCGTGGTTGAGTTGGAACTATCTGGGGATGCTTGCATGTGAGTACAAAAGTCAATATGAATATCAGAGGAATTGATACTTCAGGCACTAGGTACTTGCACTGCACTGAATATCAGAATACTTATCTTGTCCTTTTCTTGATATACATATTATATTCCAGAACACTTATGGTATGTGTACATGTTGAATATTTGGTTTGCAGAAATTTCTGCACCATTTCTGCATCTCCTGTTATGAAAAATGCAGCAGCAAAACCTTTGTGTTTTTGATGCATTTTTACATGCCTTTTGAAGTCAATGGGTGATAAAACACTACAAAAACGCTGGAAGAATTGACATGCTGCAGATTATTTTCTGCACCAAATGTGCAAGGAGAAAATACTCAACGTGTACACGAGACTTCAGGATTCTCAATCACTTTGCTAGCATCAGGATTTGCTTGCAGTGTTGTGACAAATCTGCACTCAAAAAACGCATCAAAAAAGGCGATAAAAACGCAACGAGTGCACAGGGCCTTACTATCTGCTGGAGTTTAGGCTTTTGGCTGACACCTATCTAATGTGTAAGGCCAGTCTTACCCCAGAGCACAACTCATAATACTGCCTACTTAGGTGTTGAAATCTCCCTGCAGTACTTCCGGGGTCAGAGAGGTCCCTGCATCGGAGGTGCTGTGGCTTCTGTGCATGTGAGGAGGATTTGATCATCTTCCAATGCAGACATCACAGCAGAGGAGGAGGAAAAGACATGACAGTAGGAGACAGAAGACATGAGAGCTCATAGAGCTGAAGATGGGGGATGGGCTGTGCTGTATACTGGGGGGATATTGTGCTGTATATTGGGGGATAGACTGTGCTGCTGTATATTGGGGGATAGGCTGTGCTGCTGTATAGTATGGGGAGGCTGTGCTGCTGTGTACTGGGGGGAGGCTGTGCTGCTGTATAGTATGGGGAGGCTGTGCTGCTGTGTACTGGGGGGAGGCTGTGCTGCTGTATACTGGGGAGGCTGTGCTGCTGTATACTGGGGGAGGCTGTGCTGTTATACTGAGTGAGGCTGGAGCTGTATAACTGGGGAGGCTGTGCTGTATACTGTGGGGAGGCTGGAGCTGCTATTTACTGGGGGAGGCTGGAGCTGCTACTTACTGGGGGCGCTACTCCTGCTATATACTGGGGTGGTCAGGTTGCTGCTGCATACAGGTGGCATGGGAGGCTGCTGCTGTATACTGATGACAGGGGAGGCTGCTTTATGTGTACTGGTGACTTTGGAGGCTGCTGCTGTATATGGGTGACAGGGGAGGCTCCATTCTCCCCTCCTCACAGGATCTTATACAGCGCATCATCATTCCTTCTCTTCTCATCCTCTTTTTGTTAAATTCCCGCCTCCTCCTCATAGTATGACGTGCAACCGGATGTCAGTTCTGTCCGGTTGCATTGTGGGGGCTTATCAGGTGTACAGCCCAGCTTCAATATGTGCACTGCGCATGCGCCGGAGCTGGACCGTGCAGCCCATACACCTGCACCTTGCGTAGGACCAGATATGGCATTCCGGCTGCGCATCATACTATGAGGAGGAGGCGTGATTTTCAAAAAAGAGGACGAGAAGAGAAGGAATGATGACGCCCAATGAGGAGGGGAGAATGGAGCCTCGGAATCCACCCATTCCAGCCTATGCATAGCTGATGTAAATTATTAAATCATTTTTCACAAGCTTTATAGTGCTGTTTTAGGTCCGAGAGGGATGAGCTAGCAAGGTGCAGGGACAGGTAGTGATTGATACTGATACTGACAGCTTGTTTTAGCCCACCTATTCTACGGGGCTAAAACAAGCTGACAGGTTCCTTTTAATGGTGTCAGGAAGCAACCTGAAGTAACAGGATCTTACCTGATACCATTCAAGGTGAATGGGCAAAAAACTGGATCCTGAAAGGATCAGAATTTGGCTAAAAAAAATCAGATTTTGCCTGATTTGAAGAAAAACGTGAAACCAGCGACACTGGATGAGTGCAGAAGCGTGCTCCAAGTGTCATGTGGGGTGCAACACAATGTGGCTTCAGGCTCGCTCTGATGCTCCAAGTGTCAGTGTGGGTGCACACAATGTGGCTGCAGGCTCGCTCTGATGCTCCAAGTGTCAGTGTGGGTGCACACAATGTGGCTGCAGGCTTGCTCTGATGCTCCAAGTGTCAGTGTGGGTGCATACAATGTGGTTGCAGGCTCGCTCTGATGCTCCAAGTGTCAGTGTGGGTGCACACAATGTGGTTGCAGGCTCGCTCTGATGCTCCAAGTGTCAGTGTGGGTGCACACAATGTGGCTGCAGGCTTGCTCTGATGCCTGGGACCTGTCTGCTCTTGGCTTCCCTTTGAAAACCTTCAGTAAATAGGAGGGGTGAATGAGCAGATAGTAGTCTCTATACCACTAAAGGTCCAGTCACACGTAGCGGTCCCAACAACAATACGACCTGGTAGGGATCGCTGGTACATCACTTTGGGGTTGCTGGTGAATGTCAAACAGACCTCACCAGTGACTTCAGCAACAATCCGGAATGATACAGAGGTCATTGGGAATTGTCACTCTAGGGCCTAGTATTGAGATCGTTGGTTGTTGTCCCTTTCAAACACAGTAATGCAGCATTCCAAGCGGGAGCGCAACAACCAAAAAATGATCCAGAGCACTTTGTATCTCACAGCAGGGGCCTGATCGCTGCTAAGTGTCACACATAGTGAGATCGTTAGCGAGATCGCTGTACGTCACAAAACCTGTGACGTTACAATGATCTCGTAAACAATCACGTTATGTGTGACGGGGTAAGCCTCTCCTCACTGAAGCAATGGCTAGGTCACCTATTTTAATCTCTTGATGACTTTGAAAAGCTGAAGGTGTTAAAGAAACGCTCTACAGACTGAACCTGAGCGTAGCGAGTGCAGACGGTGATTCTTTTAATGTTTAATTTATTAGTGGTTTTTAAAGCGTTGTACAGAGTAGATCTGCCTTAAATAGACGTCGGTGCACAGACTCAGTGTGTGACCTCAGTAAGGGGAGTAACCACTAAAGTGCCTAGGGCAGCATAAAGGCCAAATCACGGCCCTGTCTCCCATTGCTCCCTGCTTGTTATTATAGGGAAAAAAAGAAGTAAGCACTAATTGCTCCGTATGTTTGTGAAAGCTTGGCTAAGTTGTTGGAGTGTCTAACAACAAAATATTACTACCGTTTCAAAAAAAAAACCAAGCAGAAATGTGACTTTAATTTTGAAAGATAATACAGGATGTAACTAGGAGGAGTATAAGTTAAGGGGTTTGTTCGACACTGAAATATGTTTAGGTATTGATGGCTTAACAATAAAAAGCGAAGGTCACACTAACTTTCCTGCACAGGCCACTCTGGAGGTCTGAGCGCTCTCAAGAGGCATTATCTCCTCTGTTTGGAATTCACAGGGGTCAGATGCCTAGAAGAGGGTGACATTGGAGGTTTTTCTTCTGGTGCACTCTTCTTGTCACCAAACCACTACAGCCAATAATTAGTGATGAGTGACCACCACCATGCTCGAGCCCTCGGTACTTCTAATGAGCAGTCAGACGCTAAGACGGGCTCAACTCATGCACCGAGAATAATGGAAGTTAATGGGAAACTCCAGCATTTTTCCATAAGATCTTCCAGACAAATGTTGAAGTTTCCCATTGACTTCCATTATTCTTAGTACACAAGTTGAGCCCATCCAAGCCCCTGACTGCTCATTACGAGTACCGAGGGACTCGAGCATGGTAGTGCTCACTCATCACTACCAATCATTTTTATTAATTCTATATGTGCAGTGATTATATGTTATACATATTTTCGGAATGTGAAAGAAACTCGAGTTCTATGTAATAATTATAGAAGAGATAATAGACAATATCTATGTTCAAGCTGATCTGGTTTGTAATAAAACCATTCCTTTGGTGCTATCACTCTGCAATCCTACAGCCATGAGGAAGTTCATAACAACTATTGAAATCACCCCTGTGGCCCATACATGTATGCTCTTCCTATTCCATGTATAGGCATGTATATAATATTCTTCTCTCCTCATCCATTATCTGGGGACTTATTTAGGACAGTTCATATTGCAGAGATCAGCTGATCTGAAGAAACTGTACACATTGACCAAGGGGAACATGACAAGAGCCCCAATCATGGATCCCAGTTGCACCACTGCACCACACCACACGAGGGCACTATGACTTCGGCTGCGGAGAATGACTCCAATCATAACTTTTACATAACTCAGTGTCCCAATAAAGAGGATCCAGGAGATCACCTGAAAAGACAGATTCAAAAGTCATAACAGAGGACTGTACATTATAGAGGGGGGATGGGGGATAGAAGAGGGTACGTTTCCTATTTTTGGCTATGATGTCTGTTCTACAAATGAAGAAATAGAGGTGTAATTATGAGCTGATAGTACAAGCAACTTCTTAGATATAGTAATAGTCATAAATACTAGGGGGATACAGTGTAAACCAGTGGTGTAAACCATGTGGCTCTCCAGCCGTGGCAGAACTACACTTCCATCATTCTGAAGAGTTAGATAGCATTAATGTAAACCATCTATCTCATGTCACCATTTGTTGTGTATCTAAGCTTTCATGTCATACAGGCCTGTCTTTGTAAATTTCCAGGATATATACACATTATATACAAGTAGGTTCATGGTGCAACCAATCGACAGATTGACACCTTAAAAGCTATACTTTATCCCACATATTTATTCATATTTTAATCCATATTGGCCATTATAGTCATTCAACCTCTCCATACATGAGTGTCCATTATAGTCATTCAACCTCTCCATACATGTTTTATAACCACAGGAGAAAGATGAATGATTTTTCAAAGATCATTCTTAGTCGAAAGATCTTCCATGACATGTTCTGCAGTGTATGTGTAGAGGCACAGAGTCGCTAATTGAGTTCATTGCTGTTAATCAAGGTATGAGAATCAGCAGCTCTGCACCTTCTTTGCAGCCAGGCTCACATAGTGTCATCGCTGCCTCCTGTCTACAATTACCGCTCAGTAGTACAAAGTAGTACAGAGGAGTCAGCATTGAGAGCCAGCAATGGCACTATGTGAGCGCGGCCACATCGTCCACTTCGAACCGCTGATTGAGTTCAGGAAATGTAGAAGTAGTGTTTTTTTCTGCACTGCCAAGGTCACCAGTAGATGGAAACAAGGATCATAGCTGGATAAAACCAGGAGTCCACAAGTTATTTAAGTGTGGTTTATTCTCAAAGCGTTTCAAAGTTAACAAACTTTGTGAATTTAGGGGGCACAGCATTGAGCCGGTAGATCTGATGAGAGTTGTATTCATTACCCAGCACCTGTGAATAGCTGAACGCAATTCAGAGTCGCCGGAAATGAATTCGGGGAACGAGGACTACGATGGAACATAATAATAAATTGGTTAATGAGGCAGACTTTATTTATATAAACTTTTTTTCTTGTGTGCGTGTTTTTTATTTTGTATTAATGGGTTAGTATTGGAAACCTCTACATTACTAACCCCTGGGCTTGATGCAGCTGACATTACACAGCTGACATTAACTCAAAAAATATCACCCTGATTGACACTGCTCCAAGGCAACAGGAAAAGCCGAGGCAAAGCACCAGAATTGGCACATCTAATGTGATACGTCAATTCTGGTTTGGCTATGGGCTGGTATTTTTAGACTGGGAAGGGCCAAAAAACCATGAACCTTCCCAGCCTGATAATATCCCCCAGCTGTCTGCTTTGCCTTGGCTGGTTATCAGAAATGGGGGGACCCCACATGATTGGTTACCAGCAGCAAAATGGGAGTCAGAGATGGGTCCAGACATCTTCCCCATGCTGTTCCCATTCTATTTGAGCACTGCTTCCATCCATTTCAACAATTTTCCTGCCCTCCCCCTGCCCTCCTGGTAAGGTCTTCCAGAAAAACGCTTGAGTTTCCCATTGACTTCCATGATACTTGTTACTCAAATTGAGACAGTCCAAGCTCCTCAATTTGAGTACTGTGCACTCAAGCATTTTAGTGCTCTCTCTTCAGTAGCTATGACCCCTTACATACCTGTAGAGTTGGTTTAATTTGTGTTTTGGAGCCATCCTGTGTGGTGACTGAACCAGTGCCAATGCGTCCCCCATAACTGAAACCGGAATGCTGCCGGAGGATTAAAGTTAATCTCCTCCCGGCAATGGGGATTAATGTGGAGGCGCCAGGCAGCTTCAGAATGCTATCAACCTGCAAATTAACCTGCAGATTAACCTCATAACTGCAGGTTAATAACACTTTTGAACGTGACAGGTTCCCTTTAATATTGAATAATCACATGATAGGTTTCCTTTAAACAGTCTACTGCAGTGAAGTCCGAGGAAATACGTCCTAAAATAAACACCATTTAAAGATGAAATATGTTTGCTGGTTATTCTTGCCTCAGGCCCCCTTCACACATCAGTGTTTCCACTACATGTGGTTTTTGACCCGTATATGTTACATTTTTTCACGTATACCACATGTACCCATTATAACCTATGGTGATTTTCACATTGATCATGTGTTTGTATGAACCACTCTGAGTCATTTTTGTTTCCCCAGAAGCTCAGATGACAAGGGAAGGGTCAGTAGACATCTATAAGTACGTAAAAAACATGTACAGCATTCTGTTGGCATCCGTGTACCATCCATGTACTTAATATTGAAAGGATTGGCAAAGCCTTGTAATTTATTTTCTAAATCCATACCAGAAAAACATGGATGACACACATTTTTAAAAACATACACATGGATGGGTGATTAAAAATAAACACGGATGGTCAGAACAGATCATGCCACGCATACATGATTTTATACAGAGGACCTTAAAGGGAACCAACCACCCCAAATGACCCCCCCGGACTATTAATATGGTTCCTACACCCAGCACATACATGTGCTGCAAGCTTTTTAGCTAAAAAACTGTTTTTTATAAGTGAAGATATAGCTTTTGAAAGTTTATAATGAAAGGACGGATGGCGTTACTTAGCTCCTTCTAAAGCCGAGATTCTGCTGCCAGTCATCATCCTGTCCTGGTCACAGCAGTAACGGCCAGCCCTTTTTTCCACCTCCCAGGCTGGTGCACGGGATTGTCATGCCCGTGCACACGTCATCAGCTACAGCCGGGTCGCGAGCGCGCGCTCTGACTTCCTGCGCTCAGCTGTGGAAGCAGTTTAGATCTAGAAAACTTTGATAAGTAGCCTGCGCCATCCATGGGTTGTGTCTGGTATTGAAACTTAGCCCCATTGAACTGAATGGCAGGAGCTGCAATATACACATGTCATGGACAGTGGTGTTGCTGCTATCAAAGAAAGCCATATTTTTAGGTCTGAAACATCCCTTATGGTGCGTGTTATGTCTCATGATATACATTATTCATTGTTTAGTGCTGTGTTGTGAATTACCTGTGTTGCTAGACAAAAGCTTGCCTCTTGATATTTTGACCCTTCTCTCTCCTGGTAGCCTTGTGATGTCAGTTTACACCTCCCTTTTCCTCTGTAATCATTCTGCAGCCATCTAGTTAGACACATCTTTGCTGCTCTGTGAAGAATCACTCTTTTCACTGTGCATTGTACCTCAATACAAGATTTCAGTGAAAATATCTCCACTTCTACTGGATTCTTAATACGAAGTCTGAGTGGTCGAGTTAAACTATCTGTGACACCTTCATATGAACGTGAGTACATCCAGTATAAGGTAGTTCAGGCAGGTCAGGTAATTCTTATATCCTTGAAGCTGAAGCAGAATGTTTCGTTCACATCTGCATACATAAAATCGCCCACATTGTCAGCCAGAAAAGTTGGCGAGTGTCATGCATTTTTTTTCTCACCTAGCATCCGTATGTCATGCAAGTGCTATGCGAGTGTGGTTTATTTTCTAGGGGAGAAAAACAATGCATGACACTCTTCTTCTAACACTTACCAACTTATCTGACTGACAATCTGGGAGCCACCATATTCCATGAGACATCAAAGGGTGAATATGATATTGATTTATTAGTCAGCGTGCTTCAGGATGATATTCTAATTCATTGAGATGCACCTGTATACTGGCTGAATATTACAATTGTTGTGGGGATCGTCTGACTATAATGTTCTAGAGGTCCCTTGACTTTCAACCACACAATCATTTTTTTTCTCAGTGTGTAAAAAGTTATATTTTCACAATAAAATAGACATTTAAACCTCTTAATTTTACTAATCTCATAATAACCTGGCAATTATTATTATTACTATTATTTTTTATTTTTTTTTATGATGTACTTGCATTGGAGATGTGTTCTCTGTATGTTGTATTAGATACTGTTGTCAGCGGATTATTCAGGACACTCTCCAAGCGTGTGACAACAGAGTATCTTTATTCAGCAACAAACAGGAACAAATATGATAAGCTTAATAAATCAGGAATAAAATATATCTTATGTGTCTCAGTCTCTGTGCAGCATGTGCAGCTATTTCTTCTCTCATACACAGACTCAGGAAACTGAATACAGTTACATGCTCTTCCTGTATGTGAGCTTATGGGAATTTTTTTTTAATTTTATCTTCAATGTACAACCTAGAAACTAAACATTCATATACAGGAAAGGAGTTGTTGCATTAAACATATTCCAAAACCCCCACTCAACAACTACTTATCCTTTTAGTCCCATTGCGGTTCTCATGTCCACCAACTTGGCTCTTGATAATGGCTTTGTCATACCATCAGCTATCATCATGTCAGACTCGCAATAAACAAACTTGTGTACACCACATTCCACTAAATTATGTAAGTGGTGATGTTTTACATCAGTGTGCTTAGTCCTTGCACTAATCATCTCACTGTTGGCAAGTTTAATACATCCTTGGTTGTCCTCATAATTAACTGTTGGCTGAGCTAGTGGCTTGCCGAAGTCTTCCAAAAGTTGTTTCAACCAAATTACTTCTTGACTTGCATAAGCAGCAGACATATATTCTGCTTCTGTAGAAGACAATGAGACTGACACTTGTTTTCTGCTGGACCAAGAAATGGAATTTTTCCTAACTTGAACAAGTAACCACTTGTTGATTTCCGATCACTTGAATCTCCAGCCCAATCTGCATCCACATAACCTCTGAGAATTAAATCTCCTGATTCATATATCTTAAGATTTAGCCTTTGAGTTTCTTTAAGATATTGCAGAATTCTCTTAATTGCATTCCAGTCTCTTTGGCGTGGCTTGCTTACACATTGGCAGAGAATTCCGACTGTGGCTGTGATATCTGGACGAGTTGTGGTTGCTACATACAGAAGCGCCCCCACTCATTGTCTGTAACTCTCGTTGCTGGGTAGCAGATCTTCTCCTTCCAATTTTAAGTATGATGGATCCATTGGTGTTGACGCACCTTTGGCTTATGACATCTCTGTTTCTGTGTGGTAGCTCTGTAAGCTCCCATGTCTGGAGTTGGTGAAGGGACTCCATCTCTTCATTAGCGGGATTTATCCACTGTTACTTCTTGTGGACAGGCAGTTTTTGAATCTCTTGCCATGACTGTGGCTTTGGTTCAGGTAGGGTTATGACCATATAAGAAAGGCATCTAGCTAGGATACCTTTGTTTGGTCTTTCTGATCTCTTTACTGGAGGTTCACTTGGTTTTTCTGTGTCTTCTTTTGGTGGCTTCAGAGCTTATACAGATTTCAGTGTTTTCTTTTTCGGTGTCTGGGTTTGGTTATTGAGATTCTTGTTTTTGCATGTGATTCCCACTTGGACCGTTTTTCTTTGGGAACATACAAAAACGTTTTGCTTCCAAATATCCTGGGGTGCTTCAGGTTAGACTTCTCGCAGATCCATAGCTCATATGGAGTTTTATTTGTGGCTTTACCTGGCAGTCTGTTTTGAAGATAGCAAGCTGTCATGATGACTTTTCCCCAATATGTTGTAGGTAGATTGGCATCAAACAACCTAATGTTTCCACTTTCACAGAGAGTGTGGCTCTTTCTCTCTGCAATGCCATTCTGTTCTGGGTTGTATTGAATGGTAGTCTGGAACACGATTACCCCTCTGGCTGTCCCCTCAGTGTCTGTCCCCTCTAGCTGTCTGTCCCCTCAGTGTCTGTCCCCTCAGTATCTCTCCTCTCTGGCTGGCTGTCCCCTTAGTGTCTGTCCCCTCTAGCTGTCTGTCCTCTCAGTGTCCTCATTGTCGGTCCCCTCTGGCTGGCTGTTCCCTCAGTGTCTGTCCCCTCTGGCTGTCCCCTTGGTGTCAGTCCCCTCTGGCTGGCTGTCCCCTCAGTCTCTCTCCCCTCTGGCTGTCTGTCTGTCCTCTAGGTGTCTGTCCCCTCTGGTCTGGCTGTCTGTCAGGCTCCTCAGTGACTGTCCCTCTGGCTGTCTCTCCTCCTCCTCCCCTCTTACCCTGTTCCACTGCACTGGTGCAGTGTGGTGCTGTCACAGTGTGGTGCTGTCACAGTGTGGTGCTGTCACAGTGTGGTGCTGTAGTGATGTCAGAGTCATGTGATCAGTCACGTGACTGTGACATCACCAAAGGTTCTGTAGGCACTGAGGTGCAGAGAGGTGAGTGGGAGACTGCGGGGGCCGAGTGCGGGGGAACGGAGACCAAGAGTAGAAGGGCGGAGACCAAGCGGACTGCTGGGAGCAGGTGAGGGGGAGCGCTGGTGGTGTGTGGTAATTGTGTACGGCTGGCGGTGTTGGGATCCATATTCTTACACCCATATCTTGTGTGTACAAATATGACGCGGGCGGATGTGACATAGGTGGATAACCAGACAGAAGTGGATGATCCACTTCGCAGTTATATAAATCTAATATATAAAGCTGAATGTGTGTGTGTATGTATGTGTGTATGTACATCCGGGATTGGCATCTACACCGTCGCAACTACAGCCACAAAATTTTGCACAGTCACACGTCTGGACCCCGAGAGCGTCATAGGCTATGTTGTGAGGCGAAATTTTAACCCTGCGCGTTCCAGTTCACCAAACAATTTTGCCCCTATCTACATCATGGGGGGAAAAGTGAATGGAAAAGTGTTGGAGGAAAATCGACAGCTGTCAGCTATAGCCACAAAATTTTGCACAGTCACACGTCTGGACCCCAGGAGTGTCATAGGTTATGTTGTGAGGCAAAATTTTAACCCCGCGCATTCCAATTCACCAAACAATTTTGCCCCTATCTACATAATGGGGAAAAAGTGACAGTTACCAGTTGGCAGTTGTGAATGAGAGGGGCTTAATGATAGCGCCAAAGACTAATAGCACATACCAGCATATAGTCACTAAGGTTGGGCCCCAACATGAGATATTCACCACGCACGGGGACATGTATACACACCACACGCACACAAAGAGAAACAGGAAGTGTATAGGTGCTAAGGTGCTAAGGTGCAGCCCCAACATTGGATACTCACCACGCACCCGAGCACACACACGACAAAGGGACACACACAACACAGAGACACACACATATCCACGGGGACACACACACACCCTATAGCGACACATGCACTCACCCCACAGGGACACACACACCATAAAGACACACACAACACAGACACACCACACAGACCCCCCCCCCCACAGGGACACACACATAGCCACCCTATAGGGACACATGCACTAACCCCACAGGGACACATACATACACACACCACAAAGAGACACACACACCACACAGCCCCCCCCCACAGGGACACACACACATACACACCCTATAGGGACACATGCACTCACCCCACAGGGACACGCACACACACACACCACAAAGAGACACACACAACACAGAGACACACATACCCCACACAGACACCCCCCAACAGGGATACACACACATACACACCCTGTAGGGACACATGCAGTCACCCCACAGGGACACACACACCACAAAGAGAAACACAACACAGATACACACACACACCACACAGACCCCCCCACAGGGACACACACACACATACACACCCTATAGGGACACATGCACTCACCCCACAGGGACACACACACACACCACAAAGAGACACACACAACAGAGACACACACCAAACAGACCCCCCCCCACAAGGACACACACACATACACACTCTATAGGGACACACACATACACACTCCCCAGGGACACACACACCACACAGACACAGATGTGCACAAATCACCTCACACAACTCGCCTCATACGTGTGCTATCTTTAATTTCCAAACATAAACATCTGATTAAAAACAGCCAATGTGCAACACATGTGCCTTATAGGGAAGTAAGGCAGATGTCAGTCACATGAGCTGTCTATTATGTGCATGTGTGAGGTAACATATACTGCCCGGCCGAGGGGAGGGTTTACTGTTGGCTGGAGATTTATTAGGCTGCCTATAGCAACCAATCACAGCTCAGCTTCTATTTTCCTACAGGTCATTAATATGACATATTCAAATTCTATTTTGTTATAGCTAACATCAGTTATTTATTAACCGTGGCATAGCCGGGTACTACAGCTAGTAGATAATATATAAGGTATAAGTATACAGAGTTTATTTACAACATATGGACTAACTACTGGTTACAGATCACATAACATTTTTTTTGTATCCTAATACTCTATGGAAAGAACTAGATAATTGACAACTACAGGTTTCTGAGTTGCAACATCTATAAAACCCCAATTATTGCTCCCCTAAGGTGAAAAATGTGCTGCACTTTGCTCAGGAAAAAAATCTCCAGTGCAAAATCTCACAGGGCAGAAATTGGAAATCAATCAGCAATTCCGGTGTCTGATAAAAGATGCCTGGAATATTAATTGCTCGGCCACAGGTGTCGCTGGAGTCATTTGGTCCATCCGTCCATCAACTGTGCTCTGAATTCTGTGAAAAACAGGATCTCTGCAAGAAAGTGTATAGATTTGCACTCATCAACCGGGTCAATGTAGTCTTGTGTGTTTTACATTATGGCTTCATCTCACTGCCGGGGTTCTGATACTGACAGCAGAAAATAGACGCCACGGCGCCACCTTGTGACCGGGGACAGTTTATGCTGTCTCAGATGGGCTCATACAAACGACCAAAAGAAAGCACAAACATACCGTATATACTCGTGTATAAGCCGAGTTTTTCAGCCCAAAATTTGGGCTGAAAAGTCTCCCCCTCGGCTTATACACGAGTCAATACGGGTGGGGGCTGTGTCCGAGACTGTGGAGGCTTCAGGAGGCGGGGGGGGGCTGCTGTATGAGCGGCCCCGTCACGTGGGGCCGCTCATTAAATATGCACTGCTTCCTCCTGTCAATCAGCGGCAGGGGGAAGCAGTGCATAACTAAATAAATCCCCCCCAAGTGCTGGCACCTGCCCCCCCCTTGTAAGGGCCCCCCCCCCCGATGGTTATATTACCATTCCGGACTTCTGATCCGCGCCGCTCCTCGGTGCTCCTCGCTGCTCCGTCCGTCTGCTACATCCGGATCTCCGGCCGTCGCAGGCATGTGACGTCATCGCGCGACGGCCGGGGATCCCGGATGTAGAGACGGACGGACGGAGCAGCGAGGAGCACCGAGGAGCGGCGCGGATCAGAAGTCCGGAATGGTAAGAGAAGCGGGGGGGGCCCTTGCAAGGGGGGGCGAGTGCCAGCATTTGGGGCTGCTGGGGACCCCCTGGGGGCCGCTGGGGACCCCCTGGGGGCTGCTGGGACCCCCTGGGGGCTGCTGGGGACCCCCTGGGGGCTGCTGGGGACCCCCAGGGGGCTGCTGTGTACCCCCTGGGGGCTGCTGGGGACCCCCAGGGGGCTGCTGTGTACCCCCTGGGGGCTGCTGTGTACCCCCAGGGGGCTGCTGTGTACCCCCAGGGGGCTGCTGGGTACCCCCTGGGGGCTACTAGGGACCCCCTGGGGGCTGCTGTGTACCCCCAGGGGGCTGCTGTGTACCCCTTGGGGGCTGCTGTGTACCCCCTGGGGGCTGCTGGGTACCTCCTGGGGGCTGCTGTATGTACCCCTGGGGGCCTGCTGTATACCACTGGGCCTGCTGTATACTACCACTGGGGCTGCTATATACTACCACTGGGGCTGCTGTATACTACCACTGGGGCTGCTGTATACTACCACTGGGGCTGCTGTATACTACCACTGGGGCTGCTGTATACTACCACTGGGGCTGCTGTATACTACCACTGGGGCTGCTGTATACTACCACTGGGGCTGCTATATACTACCACTGGGGCTGCTGTATACTACCACTGGGGCTGCTGTATACTACCACTGGGGCTGCTGTATACTACCACTGGGGCTGCTATATACTACCACTGGGGAGGCCTGTATACCACTGGGGGGGGCCTGTATACCACACTGCTGGGGGCTGTATACCTGTGCTGGGGTCCACCCTCGGCTTATACACGAGTCAATAGGTTTTTCCAGATTTTTGGGGCAAAAGTAGGGGGGTCGGCTTATACACGGGTCGGCTTATACACGAGTATATACGGTAGTGGTTTTCACTGTTGTATTCTTGTATAAATTGGTGCATATTTTGTCAGTCACTGTAGTAAGTCAATTTTTCATACAAACAGAATGAGAACACATGACTGCACCAGAACTACAACCCCAGATTCCAGCCCAAACCTATTCTGACCACCCAGACTAAAAACGCAATAGCTCCTGATAGTATTTGTTGTACAGGAGCACCATACATTGGCAAATGTTTCAGTTCTTTAGTATGTTATTGTAGGTCAGAGGTCCCCAACCTTTCTGACCTTGAGAGCCACATTGAGCTCTGAAAGAGGGTTGCAGACCACATCCAGATCTCCCCCTTCCCCCCCCCCCCCCCCCCCCCACAGCAGTGACACCCAAACTCCCCATTACCGGTATAATGCAAGCCAAAACTTCTGCACAGAAATCACACTGAGGCAGTATACCAAGATCCAGGGGTTCCTACCTGACCCCCCATTCAGATCTGCTCTTCTATGTGGAGCTACTCACAAAAGTCACCATCTACAGACCTGCTCTTTACAGCTGTTTGCTAGATCTGGTGCTAATGCACCAAGCTGGAAGACGGTCACGAGCCACACATCACGGACCCCAAAGCCACACGTGGCTTCCAAGCAACAGGTTGGGGACCCCTGTTGTACGTACATAAACCCCGATTCATCAAAGCGATTACACGAGAATGCTTTTTTTTGTTTTTCCTAAAATACATAGCAAACCTATCAGGTCGTTGTACCCCTTTTATCCTATCACTACCTGTCCCTGCACCTTGTGAGGTCGTCCCTAACCATCCCTGTCTGATGTAAAAGGGCCCTATAAAGATACAGAAAAACGACTTATATTCTTACATACAATCTCCAGTCGGAGACTGGAAAGGTGCACTCCGGGTATGTATTCTCCCCTCCTCGCTCTGTCTCCGTACGCCCCACTGAGCGTCCTCATTTCTTCTGCTGTGCCTCCTCCTGTTCAAAAGACTCTCCTCCCCTGATCATGTGATGTGACGTCCGAAATGTTATATCTGTGGCGCCCCGCAACGAGTGCGTCACAAGAGGGTATTGCAGCCGCAATATCCTCTGACTCAGCAATGAAATAGTTAACTCGGAGATCCAACTCAACATGCAACACCTAGAACAGGGAACCAATCATAGGCCCTGGGGGGTGGAGTGCAGAGAGAACAGAACAACAGAGAGAGAGAGAGAGAGAGGACCCTCGAGCTTGGAGAGGAGCGGGGGCTCCGCACCCCGTGCGGGCCCCTGGGCCGTCACCGGACGGGTGTCACCACCTGAGGCCTTATCATCCGGGAATGGGCATTATTACACGGGTTCCCAAAAGACTCCCGTGCCCACAATTTACAGCCGGTTCACTGGTACCGAAGCTGGCAGCAGTTCACCTCTGTCACGCGAACCAGCCCCGTGGAGGAGCAGCTTTATAGGAGCACCCCACCACCAACCAGTCGTCTAACCAGCGGTGTACTCACTGAGGGATCCAAGGCTCCCCAAAGCATCCACAGCGTATACAGATGGATAGGGCATTGAAGCAGCCTCCCCGTACCCGACCTGGTATTCCTGGGCGACACTGGTTAGAACAAGACAGGTAGAATGGAGGAACACTTGCGGATCTCTGAGGAACACTACCACTGCTGAGTCCACCCGGTCCGCTACCTGTAACCACTGCATACTGTGTATTGCCTTCATGGTTACAGTAAAGACCGTTATAGAGACAATCTGTGTCCGTGATTCCTTATGAACTGTCCGTCATTACCTAAAGGTAACCGCAGCTGCCGCACAACATCTTGAGCAGCTCCAGCCTCCGGGGATCACCGCTCAGCCTGTGGGGAGCGTAACATCTTGCTGCTGTCCATCACCCCGGAGGTTCCGCAGCGTCGGTAGCCCTTACCGAACTACTCATAGGTGGCGTCACGAAGAAAACAAATTAAAACCCCTTTAATCTGTTCCCGCAAGACGTCTTCACTTTTGATCTGCACTACACCGGGCCCACTACCGGCAGGCGCGGTCCACCCGTGACAAGGAAGGAGAAGAATCGCCTGTCTAAACCGGAGTCAGCCGGCCGCGGTGAGTCAGAAAATGGCGTCACGAACAGGATACGAGCAGGCCCGTTACCCAACGGGTATATTGTGCTTAAACTGGACTTTATTGTCTACAATTGGACTTTGTTCGTCCTAAAAAGAACTTTCCCGCCTTTACACCATCGGGCCAAGATGGCGCCCAAGATGGCGTTCCCGCCACAAGAAGCCGCCACGTGAAGCCCAGGAGTGAGTCAACCCCCCCCTCATCGTGGGAGGGCTAAAGACAAAAGGCGCCAAACTCTTTGTCCGCCCTGATTGCTCGAATCAACCATGGGGGCGGACCCCAAAGACTTTTCCCACGATTGGACTACAAAAGCCCAGAGGAAATGGGAGTGTCATAGATAGACACACCGACAGACAGAGAAGACTTCTTCACCAGCTCTACCAGAACGTCTTACCGGTTGAACGGGTGTGGTTTCCCTCCAAGAAGAGAATGGCCAGCACGAGACTCCAAGACCTAATGCGGGAGGTCGAGGCGGAGGCCAGAGCAGCCATAGGCCAACCGGGTCCGGATCCTGCCCTTACCATAGACGGCAGCCCCGACTTCTGGATAGAGGCTCTACAAGACCTCCGGGTGCGACTACTTGAGACAGTGGAGTGGACGATTCGCAGCTGGAGCGCGACCCTAGGCAGAAGACTCCATCATGCGATGCAGCAGAGCCGACCGGGTACAACTTCTCCAAGCCCAGACGACATCGCCAGCTTTTCAACAGCCTCACCGTCGCCCACCGCCTGTCCTGCTTCGTCACCGGAGCCCATAGACTGTGTTATTCCAGTGAGGACCACAACTCGACCCGTTCCAGCGGACGCTACCGCAGCCGATTCCGTTCCAGAGCCGGAGCTTCCAATACGCTCCCACGAAGAAGCTGACATCTACCTGGTTCCACCTGCGGAACCCGCGACTAGTTTCCACACTACCGAGACTGTCGCCTGTTTCTCCCCTGAACCGGAGGCCTCCTCTGCAACTACAGAGGCCTACCTGGTGACCGGGATCGAAACACCACTTCCTGCTGCTACAGAAGAAGAGGCAGGCAGCCTGGAAGTCCTGCACAACGATCCAGATGAGAACTTTGCCGCACAGCCACCCACCGATCCAGAGGATTCCATCCCATCGTCTTCGCCAGCCGAGCAGCCCGACGTAGTCATCGAGGAGGTCGAGGAGGATGACGAGGAGACCTACAGTCCAGCTGAGGATCTCTACACCGGGTTCGCCTGGGGAGACACAAGGAACCCTTCTGCCGGGCGATCAGCTCGGGTGCACTGGTCGGGTGCCGCCGCAACAGTATCTTCTCCGGTTCCGTTGAACCGGGCTCCACTCCAGACTGCCCACCAAGCTCGAGCGGTTCAACAACCAGCACGCCGTAGTGACTTTATCCACACGCCGCAACACTCCGACGAAGAGGTACGTCGTATCCGGAGAGACGAGTGGCACACTCGACTGCAAGCCAACATGCAGGCTCGTGCCGAGGCCCGCCGCCAATCTCCATTACCTGAACAATTCCGTAAAACCGGGTGGGTAAGCACATTTAACTTGTCCACCGGGTGGGGATTCGTAAGGGAGGAGGGTGTGAGTACTGAAGTGTTTGTGGGGCGCCGTGATGTGGAATCGCAACTACCCGCGAGGCCATCCAAGCCGAGACTTGTATAGAGGGGACATAGTAACCTATGAGCGCCATATATGCCGTGATGGGTGGTTCGCCATACGAGTCCGGAACACTGCTATTCATCAGTGACTTAAGTTGTTGTTTGAACTTTGCTATTAAAAGAGACTTCTTCCTGTTTGCACCGTAACACCGCGACTTGGCGGCTACAGCCTGAACTTTTATTCTAAGGACAGCCGACCGCCCGCCGGGTCCGCGCAATGTGTTAACCTGTTTATTTACCTTTTCACTTTTATGCATATATGACCTGTCATTAATAAAAGTGTATTACCTGTTATAAAATATAAAAACTTCTGTAATGTGGGTAGTGAGACGCTTGGGGACAAGCGTATTTAACCAAGGGGGAGTGTGGCGCCCCGCAACGAGTGCGTCACAAGAGGGTATTGCAGCCGCAATATCCTCTGACTCAGCAATGAAATAGTTAACTCGGAGATCCAACTCAACATGCAACACCTAGAACAGGGAACCAATCATAGGCCCTGGGGGGTGGAGTGCAGAGAGAACAGAACAACAGAGAGAGAGAGAGAGAGAGGACCCTCGAGCTTGGAGAGGAGCGGGGGCTCCGCACCCCGTGCGGGCCCCTGGGCCGTCACCGGACGGGTGTCACCACCTGAGGCCTTATCATCCGGGAATGGGCATTATTACACGGGTTCCCAAAAGACTCCCGTGCCCACAATTTACAGCCGGTTCACTGGTACCGAAGCTGGCAGCAGTTCACCTCTGTCACGCGAACCAGCCCCGTGGAGGAGCAGCTTTATAGGAGCACCCCACCACCAACCAGTCGTCTAACCAGCGGTGTACTCACTGAGGGATCCAAGGCTCCCCAAAGCATCCACAGCGTATACAGATGGATAGGGCATTGAAGCAGCCTCCCCGTACCCGACCTGGTATTCCTGGGCGACACTGGTTAGAACAAGACAGGTAGAATGGAGGAACACTTGCGGATCTCTGAGGAACACTACCACTGCTGAGTCCACCCGGTCCGCTACCTGTAACCACTGCATACTGTGTATTGCCTTCATGGTTACAGTAAAGACCGTTATAGAGACAATCTGTGTCCGTGATTCCTTATGAACTGTCCGTCATTACCTAAAGGTAACCGCAGCTGCCGCACAACATCTTGAGCAGCTCCAGCCTCCGGGGATCACCGCTCAGCCTGTGGGGAGCGTAACATCTTGCTGCTGTCCATTACCCCGGAGGTTCCGCAGCGTCGGTAGCCCTTACCGAACTACTCATAGGTGGCGTCACGAAGAAAACAAATTAAAACCCCTTTAATCTGTTCCCGCAAGACGTCTTCACTTTTGATCTGCACTACACCGGGCCCCACTACCGGCAGGCGCGGTCCACCCGTGAAAAGGAAGGAGAAGAATCGCCTGTCTAAACCGGAGTCAGCCGGCCGCGGTGAGTCATATCCACTCCGGTGCATTGTGGGGGCTAATCACGTCTTATGGCTGGCTTCTATATGCGCACTGCGCATGTGCCAGAGTCCTACCGTAGGTAGTGATAGGATAAAGGGGTAGAACGACCTGACAGTTTCCCTTTAATGATGAGTCACATAGCAGCTAAGATAATGCTTTTGTTGTGCTATATGACTTATTTTCTCACATTTTTCTGTGCTCTTTAAAAACAGCATTTTATGGCTGTATGATCATGGCCAGCAGCTGATTGGAAGCAGTGCAATGTGATAGCAGAGAAAGGACAAAATCAGAGATTGTGAGCATTGTGGAGAGCCATCAGCCAGATGACAAATCAGAGAAGCTTGTGCCAAAGAGAGGGGAGAGGAGTTTGCAGTGATCCCGACATTCTGACCTTGCTCAGCACTGTGCTGTAATCAGAGATAATCTGATACATTGTTTCCTCACCATCTGCAGTCAGGAGTGTAGGCTCCGCCCCCTTTACCCTTATATGGTTACATGCTCATATTCAGTGTGAAGACAGATCTGACTGAGAATGAATATATGTCTGCTTCACACACAGTACTTGGGGACACATTGTGGAAGGTTTATGAATGGGTTTCAACCAGAATTTTCTAATGAAGTATATTAGAAAATTTATTAAAATCACTTGCTCCACATTATTATTAAATAAAAATTTAAACGGTGGTTTCGCTTTAATTGTTCACAATTACAGTAATTTTGACCGTGGGTGCCCAAACTTTTGCATGCCATTGTATGCTAAGGTATGTCGTGTGCTGCTGGACTCGCATAACACTGGCCTTTTCTATGAGCTGTGTCTCAATTTTTAAATAAATTTCCTTAGCAGTAATGCATATCCATGTTCCTATATTCAATGTTTGCATAACTTAGGGTACCGTCACACCAGGACATATCGCCGCCGATTACATAGGTGACCCAGGGGCGTGGCATATCTCCGGCAACAGCGCCGCTGCGTCGCCTGGTGTAACGCGGTGATAATGAGGCGAAATATCGGCTCCGAGTGGTCGCCTGGTTTCAATGCACTGCTCTGAAACCAGGCGTCCACTGTGGAGCGATGTGTACACATCGCCCCATGTAACATGCCGATCGGCGATGTTACAGGCGCATGTTACAGCATCGCCGCTGGGGTTTGTAGACACCCCAGCAGCGATGTCACCTCTAACATCGCCAGTGCATTGCTGGAGGTATCGCCGTTTGTATACACACGATGGCGATGCTGGCAGGGTGCCAAAAACGAGCGTGCACAGGTGCGTCGCCGGCGATATCTCCGGCGATATGTCCTAGTGTGACAGTACCCTTAGTGTTTCAGAGTGCAGCTATTTATTTGTATATGTATATTTTATCTTCAGTTTTGTACCTATTCACACTTGTTTGTTAGGAAGTGCCATAACTATTATCATTTTAAACTATGGGATCATACCTTCCAATTGAGCAATCCTACCCACAGGCTTATGGTTATTTTATATTTTCGATTAGTAGGTTCCTTCCTGCCCATAAATTGTAAGTTTTTTACCGGATAGAGGCATTATAGGTAGAGACACAGCAAAGGGAGGTGCCTTGATGTTGGCTGCTGGGCTCACATGAAACTGGTCTCTTTTATACACTGTGTCTCAATTTTTAAATGTATTGCCTTAGCAGTAATTCATGTTTAAATTACAATATTCAATGTTTGCATATCTTAGTGTTTCAGAGTGCAGCTGTTTATTTGTTAGAGTTTATTTCATATTCAGTATGTACCTGCTCACACTTGTTTGTTAGGAAGTGTCATTAGTTTTTTAAATTTCTAATCACAAGATGGCACTGTATTTTTTTCTATTTTCTTCTGACTGTATAAAAAATCCTGACAGTGGGCTCAAACTGTAATGTAAAATACCCAAGACCACATTGAAGTATTTAGTTGTATTTTTATTCCTTCAGACTGTTACGGTAGTGGTATAGAAGATGAGGGAATGAGTAGCAGGATGACAATAATGGGCCGGGTTCCTCGGTAGCTAGTCTGACCCTGTACTGGAATCCCTAGCTCTCCCTGCTCCCAGAGGTACCTCAGATGGTGAGGAGGTCTGGGTCACCACCCTTGCACTCTGCTCCTCAACCAGTCCTGGGCTAGCAGCCTCTTACCTCCACCCACCAGACAGAATAGCAGCAGCAAATTTCCCAAAGATGAATATCTTCACTGCAGGAGGATTTCAGCAACAGCACAGACATCCTAACAGTACACAAGGTCAAAGCAGAGTGAAATTCTATCAGCAACAACAGCTGGTGGAAGGAGATGCTATTTAAAGGTTGGGGGAGTGGACAATGAAGTCAGTTGACACACCCAGCAACAGCAGCTCACCTGAGACTGGAGAACCGCCTCCCTCATAGACTGCAACACAGCAGCATCTACACATTATCACTGAATGTGCCAAAGGAAAAAGACACACATGAAATCTGTAGCAGAGCATTTCACATGGACTGCAGAGCAGTCAACACGTGACACAGACTATCTGTCTCTCTTTTTTATTTCTATTTTTTTTTTTTTACTATTTCTTCATTTATTTTCTTGTTGCTGGAGATCCAATATCAAGAAATTAACTTATGTAAAAGTCATACTTACGATAAGGACGATTCCCCAGGTACTGTTCTGTAGAATAGGACATGGACTCATCACCGCTGTCATCATGTTATAAGCCCCAAATCCTGTCCCCACCACTGACAACAGCACAAGGATTATAAGGGACCTGAAGGTGCAATGGCAAATGGAAGAATGTTACATCTGCAATGTTGCCCTATTTTATTATTATGCTTAGCCCTTTGTAATGCTACAGTACAGCAAACACCAAAGCTTACAATAATAGGACGTAATGAGAAAGGTATCAAGAGATCAGGTATTTAAAGACAAAATGGAATTTGGCTAAGACAGAGCTAGAGGATATTAGCAGGTATTAGAGGATATCTACATTTATAACAGTGTTTATTATATAGCTTATGTGCCACTATGAATAATTTATACCAGGGTCCCCCAACAATTATTCACCTTTCATATTACTGTTTTCATATTATTTTGCAATAGGGCAATAGGGCCCTTGGGTAAAACTGTAACTACTCTACTATGATATGCATATACAACTTGCAGGGATGTAATATGGACATTCCTGCCATTAAAATGGCATCAAAGAGGTTGTCTATTACTCAGAAAACCCCTTCTCAATAAATATGTTTCCCTCAAGTATAAGGTTGTTTGGGGACCATTATACTGTTTAGAGGGCTAGTGAGAGCCTTTATAAAATGTGGAGAGATATGGAGGCTATTATAATGTATGTAAGCCCATTATGCTGCTTGGAGGGCTGTGTGGGGGTCACAGTTGGAAAGTTTACTGGGTTGGGGATCATACTATGTTGGAGTAGTTGAGGGGGGTACAGTAGCGTTATCATACTGTGCATGTGGAATGTACTGTGGAAGAATTCACTGTGGGGGATTATACATTGTTTGTGGTGCACACTTGTTGGCATCATACTTTATGAATGCAATGAAAAGGAAATCTAGGGGCTTCCACTGGAGGACAATTACTTTGTAATGGCTGCAGAGTTATGAGATATGTTCTTACTAGATGGGTGCCCACTCGCATCGGGAGAGTGGTGATGTTACAATGGTTGGTGGGCTCGTTCGGTGGTGGCATCTTTTATTTGTAGGGCCGCCAGGGTGAGGTGAGGATGTGGGTGGGCTCGTGATATCACAAACTTTGTCAATGTGCATTTGGCCGGCAGCAGGGATGAACAAAGTATCCGGCAACCGGATTGCACATTCCGGCTTAGGCAGGGGCGGGCTGGCCCAGGTGGCAGGGGGGCAGGTGCCCCCTGGGCTGGCGGTATAGTCCACATTTCGGGCCGCCCCCTACAGAAACGGGCCGCGGGAGTCGGGAGTCGGCCGGCGCAGCGATAGCACATGACGCTGAGGTCCGGGATGAGGCAAGGGCTGTGGCTGGCTGACAGCAACCCCCCCCCCGGTCCTCAAGTCAGGCTGACAGCACCCCCCCCCCCCGGTCCTCAAGTCAGGCTGACAGCACCCCCCACCCCCCTCCCCCCCTCAAGTCAGGCTGACAGCACCCCCCCCCCGGTCCTCAAGTCAGCGCGACAGCTCCGAATGTGGATGCGGTAACCGCAATTGCACTTCAAAGTGTGACCCTAGCCTTAGTTCTTCCCTTCTTAAAGAGAACCTATCATCACAATTTAGCTGTTAAAAGTAAAGATATGGCCACAATGTCACAGTTATACAGATTCAATTGATATCTTAAGTGATGAAATCTGCATCCTGGTTGTTCTTTAAGGCTGCTTTCACACTGGCAAATGTGCAAGTGCGTATGGATTCTTGAATTTTAATGAACCACATGGACATGCATGGATTGTGCAAGTGGATGCCAACTGATATCCACGGACCATATTTTTAACACATCCGTCATCAGTTAGCAGAGATGGGGTGGAAGGAGCTGTACCTTGCTTCTGAGCATGCTCAGTACAGCAAAATGGATTTGTTTCACGAGCTCCATGTTATTTCATACGGACAGATACAGTTCCGTGCACAGTGCCGAGATATTGATCTGTGCATGTGCCGCCATCGGCGACATTTTACTGAAATCCTCCAGGAGATGAATACAGCAAGGATGGCACCTGCTCAAACTTCAAAACCATGCACATACAGGACATAGAGGCAGGCAGAAGGGCTCAGACAGAGTCAGCGACCATACCCACAGTCCCGCCTCATAGTCCCATCCCAAAACACCAAAAGTTTATTGCACCCAAATGTCAAATGTGGATTAAAGAACAACCAGGATGCAGATTTCTTCACTAAAGGTATCAATTGAAACTGTAAAACAGTGCCAATATGACCAAACCTTTACTTTAGCATGCTAAATAATGATGACAGGTTCTCTTCAATAGAATAGCAGTTCCCAAGCATCTCCCTAAATCTCCACCTCCCAAGGATGATGGAGTCTGTAGGTAAGATATGTGGTGTTGGGCTATCGGTGTCAAAGGCAGTAGATAGAAGATGGAGCTCGATACTTTATTAATAGTGAGATTAACCATTAATTTGGTGATAAGAAGAAATCCTTTGGCCAGGTATAAAGTTTTATAGTTGTGTTATTAGAATAACTGCAAGTCACTATGAACCAAGGCTTACCTGGAAACAAAATCACGTGCTCTTCAAATGTAATAATCAAGGCTGATCGGCAGCCTTAGTAAAGCCTGATCTGCAACTAGGAAGAGTACTAGTTTTTTCAGAAAAACCACTTATTGAGAAATTTAAAATATACTTGTCATAAACCTGACTAAAATAGGTTCTCCATTTCCTCAGCTAAAGTCCTCTTTACTCTTGTAATATAAGCTAACAAACTGGCTCATACATTGTGTAGTGTTTTTCATATTGCAGTCTATTCCTATTAATTTGGGACACTTACCTGCAAGGCAGAAACAAGGCAATTAGACAAGCCAAAGGATTGGCCATGGAGCCCAGGGCAGCAGAGAGATGATAGGCCAAGTTACCGTATGGCATGCAAGAGTATGTCTGTATAGACGGTAGGACGCCATTGGTGAGAGCATTTACCCATCCAGTAAGGAAGTAAATGAGAGCATAGTGAGCCCAAGAATACTTTAATAAATTATTATCAGAGTCTGAAGTAGTCCCGCTGCCATGATGGATGTCTTCTGTGCTTTTACTTGTATCTGAAAAGTCCGTGTTACATGATAACTTTACATCAGTTGTTGAGTAGGAATTCAGGGTGACTGTACTTTGAAGTAAGGAAGTATTGAAGCTGTCTTTCTTGGATACTCTTGTTAGGAAGAAAAAAGACACCAGGCAGAATAGCATCATAATGGACAGGAGAAACATGAAGATCTGAACTGAGAAGTTGGCTGGAAAGTATTGAGTTTCTATGTAGTAACCACCATCTGTAGCATTCATCCAGGTTGTGTTCTCATTCCCTGTAACATTAACACACTTCATCATCCCGACGCCTTGAATCAAGACAACAATCCTGGAATGAGGCCACTGAGCCCCTCTCCAATAAAATATGTAGTGATGTATTTGGGTTGCAGCTGCATCATGAATGGCAAGAAGGTCACTGATGAAGTACAGTCCACCACCGCCAAGAAGAAGGTTAGGATCAGGAATCCAGTACTGTGCATCTGACCTGCGATCCATGTGGTTGCTTTCCAGAAAAAGGCTAGTAGGAACAAGGCTATAAATCCCAAAACAATAATGGTGTATATAACAATGACCTCCTTCAGCCAGCCAGGCTTCACCTTGTGCATTATAGTAACAAATAGAGGCCCTATATTGGCCATCTGGATGAGGATAGTAAGGTAGGATGGTAAGTACCATCCTTCAGGAAGTCATTCACGATAAGTGGAAGCTCTACCCATAGACCATTGATGGCAACCCATGCACCAGTTCCAAAGAGGCATGCCAACAAGTGAGTAAGAAAGGCCATAACTAACTACGTTACCGAGTTCACAAAGTGTCCAAGCAACAGACACTGTCCAGACTGAAAGTCGAGAGTCTATCAATGGTCAGAGGTGGATCTTTGTCGCTTGGCCGGCCTCCTAGCTGAGACTTCTCTGTTCATGAAGATATCGGTCAACTGATCCTAGAAAAAGAAGCAACATTAATCACATTAGTCACTTTGGCAAAAGTTATCCATAAATAATAAAGCTTAAGACTTTCCATTAAAGCTTTAGAAATGTTAAAAAAGCTATTTCTTATATTAATGAAGGATTTTGTATTTTAGTCAATCCAATGATTATAATGTAGCATTTATTGTAAAAGCAATGTAAAATATTACCCATTCCATGCCCGGGCAGAGTATAATTGTAATATAAGCCGTTCAATTATGAAACAGTCAACGAGGAAGTGAGAATGTCCATGACTAATGTTCTCTCTGCAAATCACAAGGCTGAATAAAGAAGCAAAGAAAGTATTCTTGTGTCTTGAGAGAAACTACAGCCGGATTCTGTCCCTGTATGAAAGAGAGAAACAAGCACTTTCCCTGATCATGCTGCCCATTACAAAATACTCGACATCTTATCTCGTCTTCTGTAACCAAAGTCCATTCTGTCACGAAATAGCTCAACTACTGAACCTCATGTCATATTCTCGAAGCATCGAGTGGCCAAATTCCATAAATATCTGACAGCAATTATTTAGAAACCTTGAACGCTTCTAATTGCATAGCATATTTCATCAAAGACTTCATCCCTGCATGTTGTTGGTGCTTTGCCAACCACTTTTTAATGCTGCAGAGTAACAACCTGTTCAAGGAGACATCATTCATCTGCCTTGGACCTTCCACCAACAACTAGCGTTCATGTGCTGCAATGATCCCCTCTCCAGTTCTGGGAACCTATGGCCATCTTCTCATACAAAAGCAGCAAGACTGATAGCTCTGGTGCCAACAGCATTTCTGTTTTATGAAAGGTGACCATACAAAATTAACAAAAGGAGAAATTCCCCTTGGTTTCCTTTGCTGGTTGCAAGTTTGCATCTGAAATGTATTTGAGATAGGTCCAATAAACTCCCTTATAAATAATTACAATAAAAATAATAATCTTTTCCATAAACAATCATTAACTCCATTGCATTTTTAGGGTCAACATTCTGCGCTGCTTGTATAATATAGCTGCACATCGATTAGAGCACAATTTTTTTCTGATAGAGAACATTATAACGCCATAGGAGACATACACAAAACCTAGTTGTCATGAGTGGGTCTCGTCCAGCTGAGACTTTGTCAGTATCTGAGATTAGAAGGTCATGACGACGATTAGCAGGTCCTCTTTGGATTCTGCTTGGCAATTAACATGAGTGGAGAAGATTTATTTTAATTTGGTGTTGAAGGGGTTAAAAGTTCATTTGTGATCCTGCTGAGATTTTATATAGCACTAGTCTCAGCTGTTGCAACTGCTGCCACTCTCTTTCATTATTTAAACTCAATCCTTGCTGTCACATGTGTCAGTTATAGTTCTTCTATGATGACCTACCAGTAAAAGTTCTCATTGTGGGAGCTGTGAAGTTCCATTTGATGTTTTCTTCCCATTTGTTTGTCTCTCTTCCAGTATCGCATTAGTGTAGTAGTAAGAGTATCATCTTGCTACCCTACTCCTTAGCTAGAGCTAGCCAGCTATAGCGCATGGGTGGAAGGACCTGTCTAGGGACAATAGATGAGTGTTTATGAGTCACCACTCCCCCTATAGTCAGATCTCCCCTTTTCCACTTTCCCCTGTTGTTTTCACTTATTTTACATCGTCCACTTGGTTTCTCCTCAATCATTCATGACACTAGTATTCAGAGCTCACAGGTACCACAATGGAGAGCTCAGGAGCTTACTACATGCTATCGTATTATCAAGTTCATTGTATAATCAGTTCACAGGCAGCTCCAAAACTCTTTAAGGTGATAGATAAAGGCAACTTTATTGATATTGAGTGGGTCGACATGGTAGGGGGTACTCGGATACAGGTACAGGTGGTTACTTCAGTGGGGATCACGGCTGGTCGGTTCCCGGTTACATGCCCTGGACCCTCAATGGCGGGCTGGGGGTGATGATGATGGGGGGGGATGGTAACGTGATGCCACCTGTGGTACCTCGTAATAGGGTTACCAGTGCTGCGGCCGGCCGCTGAGGTGATGTAAATGCAGCTTTGGTAGTACAGCTCCCCACAGGTGGAGCTTTACCTCAGGGCAGCGGGGTGGATGAGGGGAGTAGTAGTCCTCACCTCGATGATATTGTAGAAGCCCTCCGGGCGACGGATAGAAGGAGACCAGACACCAGATCGGCTCAGTTCTTTACTTGCACCAGGTGGAAAATGCTACATGGTTGAACGGGGTTGGTAGCCACGGATACAGGAGCTTTTACAGAGTCTGTTAGAAGTGTTCTAATGGCTTTCTTGGTCTGTGTGCTGTAGTTCTCCTGTCATCCACACTAAAGAGCCCGTTCACCAGTCCCAGATCTGTTACTAAAAGGTACTTCTGACCCCTTTCCGGTACAGACGGGAGCGACAGCACGATAATCCTCCCGCCACCTGTATTTAGTCCTTCCCTTGTTAGTGTCTTGGACCCAATTTGAGACAGAGGTGGGGATTTAGTCCTGTGGTGCTGCGGCTCCTACTTATTAGGCCCGCAGCCTGCCGGTCTGCGGTCAGGGATAAACCGTTACTAACCTCCTCGGCTCCGGTGTGCCGTGGTTACCTGGGTCTCCAGCTAGCTCCTACCAGTCCTGGAGTGGACCCCTTCCATGTCTGGGTCACCCCTCACCTAAGAGGTGCCCTGCTGTTACAGCCGCAGGGTCCCTGCATCTGCCTCTGCTGCTCTCCTCACACCGTCTGCCTGACTTGTGTAAACACTCACATCTTCCCACTCTTCTGAGCTCCACCCCCCTGGGACCTACTGAATACCAATCCCCTGTGCTGAGGTGTCCTGTTGTGTGGGTGTTAGGTGCAGACTCTGTATTTTTCCTCCCTCATCCGTGACTATGGAGGCAATACACCTTCTGTATGGGGTGCAGTACCTTCCTGTGGTGCCTTGTCATAGGGGGCCACACACCACCTTGGTGAAATAACTCGTCCGCGAGTGTTACAACCAATCCGGGTTTGAGCTAACTTTTTATATCCAATCAAAAATAAACACTTTTAATAACAACAAGCATTATTCTTGATCTTCCCGTCCGGGAGGTGCATTTCTTGTAATGTTGCAAACAGTCCTCATTAAAGTCTATGAGTCTTATAACTAAAAAGGCAAAAAGCAGCCTATGCACACATTTTCACATTAAACAACTATATACAAGACCGGGTTTTGCAGTCTCTAATACACTATTTGTGAACACACAGGGCGTACTATCCTTTCAGCCCTGCGTGCTGATCATGGCTAGCCCAGTCATTCTGGTACAAGTCCCAGTCTGGGTGCTCCGGAGCTGGTGCATGGTTCCGCCCACCTGTGATTGCGGCTACACCGGCCTGTCTAGCCTGTCAGTGTGGCTGGAGCTCCTTCTGCACCGTGCGGGGCCCAGAAGCCCGACTTCCTCGATGTCGCCTTTACGGTCATCCTGGAACTGTGGTGTCCCGACGGGTTGCCAGGAGTGCAGGATCGTGGCTGGAGACTGATATTCAAACTACCTCATCTCCATGCCAACCCGGTCTTGTTGTTGTTCCAGGCGATCGGCCCACCATAGCTCGCGGGGCCCAGACACCTCTGCGCTGCTGGCTGCTCCTTCCTCTTGGTCCTCCTCCCCGGAACTCGCCTGTTGGTTGGATCTTTCTTCCTCGAATTCCTCCACAGTCAGGTCGGGCTCCTCGGTGAACCAGATCAGGTTATCCGGTTCGGCGGCCTCCACTTCTCCAGGCTCTACGCTCGCTGGATCCTCCGGTTCGGTTTTCAACCCACCCCCTTGGTTGTTTGTTGGCAAGGGGGGGGGAGACAATTTGGCACCTTTTGCATGGCCCTACTGCATTAAGGGGCCAAGGCATGCCCCTGGGCCAGCACATAGTCTTTTACATATGCAGACCTGCCTATTGGAATAAGTTTAGTCAATCTGCCTTTGGATCTCTCCGGAGCCAGGCACTGCACTTTGTTGAACTTTGACAGAGTGGGGAGGCGGGGCTTATATTCACGCTCTTTTATAGCCGCGACGCTCTTCTCGCTCTGTGGCGCAGTAATGGTGGCCCAAATCTACAGTTCACAAAACAGTCAATAAAGTCCAATTTAAGCACACAGTACCCAGTTTTACTGGGCATGGGATCCTGTTCGTGACGCCAGAAATGAGTCGGTCAACAGGGTAGGAGGTACTTGGATACAGGGACAGGTGGTTACTTCAGTGGGGATCACGGCAGGTTGGTTCCCAGTTCTGTGCCCTGAACCCTCAATGGCGGGGTGGGGGTGATGATGATGGGGGGATGGTAACGTGACACCACCTGTGGTACCAGCTAATAGGGTTACCAGCGTTGCGGCTGGCCGCTGAGGTGATGTAAATGCAGCCTTGGTAGTACAGCTCCCCACAGGTGGAGCTTTACCTCAGGGCAGCGGGGTGGATGAGGGGAGTAGTAGTCCTCATCTCGATGAATACTGTAGAAGCCCTCCGGTGGCAGATAGAAGGAGACCAGACACCAGATCAGCTTAAACAGTTCTTTACTTGGACCAGGTGGAAAATGGTACATGGCACACTATAGTTGAACAGGGTTGGTAGACACGGATCCATGAGGCTTTATACAGAGTCTGTCAGAGGTGTTCTTCTAATGGCTTTCTTGGTCTGTGTTTTGCTGTAGCTCTCCTGTCAACCACACTAAAGAGCCTGTTCGCCGATCCCCAGGTCTATTACTAAAAGGTACTTCTGACCCCTTTCCGGTACGGACAGGAGCGACAGCACGATAATCCTCCCGCCACCAGTATTTAGTCCTTCCCTTGTTAGTGTCTTGGACCCAATTTGGGACAGAGGTGGGGATTTAGTCCTGTGGTGCTGCGGCTCCTACTTATTAGGCCCACAGCCTGCCGGTCTGCGGTCAGGGATAAACCGTTACTCCGGTTTGCTGGTGGTGACCTGGGTCTCCAGCTGGCTCCTACCAGTCCTGGAGTGGCCCCCTTCCACGTATCTGTCACCCCACTCCTAAGAGGTGCCCTCCTGTTACAGCCACAGGGTCCCCTGCGTCTGCCTCTGCTGCTTTCCTCACACCGTCTGACTGACTTGTGTAAACACGCACATCTTCCCACTCTTCTAGGCTCCACCCCCCTGGGACCTACTGAATACCAGTCCCCTGTGCTGAGGTGTCCTGTTGTGTGGGTGTTAGGTGCAGACTCTGTATTTTTCCTCCCTCATCCATGACTATGGTAGCACTACACCTTCTTCAAACTGGGTTTGAGCTAACTTTTTATATGCAATCAAACAATAAACACTTTTAATAACAACAAGCATTATTCTTGATCTTCCCGTCCGGGAGGCGCATTTCTTGCAACGTTGCAAACAGTCCTCATTAAAGTCTGTGAGTCTAAGGGCCACTTTACACACACCAACTTATCTGTCCAACTTCTGACCAACTTGCTGGTTGCAATGAAATCATGGACACATTGCTCCATTGTACACAGCCACAAAATGGAACAATGTGTCCATGATTTCACTGCAACCAGAGATCTGTTCAGAAGTTGGACACAGAAGTTGGTGTGTGTAACGCGGCCCATATAAGTAAAAAGGCAAAAAGCAGCCTATGCACACATTTTCACATTAAACAACTATATACATGACCAGGTTTTTCAGTCTCTATTTGTGAACACACAGGGCGTACCTTCCTCTCAGCCCTGCGTGCTGCTCATGGCTAGCCCAGTCATTCTGGTACAAGTCCCAGTCTGGGTGCTCCGGAGCTGGTGCACGGTTCCGCTCACCTGTGATTGCGGCTACACCGGCCTGTCTAGCCTATCAGTGCAGCTGGAGCTCCTTCTGCACTGTGTGGGGCCCGGATGCACCGATTTCCTCGATGTCGCCTTTCCGGTCATCCTGGAACTGTGGCCTCCTGACGGGTTTCCAGGAGTGTGGGATTGAGGCTGGAGGCTGGTATTCAAACCGCCTCATCTCCATACCAACCATTTCCATACTCGCTGGGCCCATACGGCTCTGCGCCGCCAGCTGCTCCGCCCTCTTGGTCCTCCTCCCCAGAACTCGCCTGGTGGTTGGATCTTTCTTCCTCGAATTCCTCCACAGCCAGGTCGGGCTCCTCGGTGAACCAGATCAGGTTTTCAGGTTTGGCGGCCTCCTCTTCTCCAGGCTCTACGCTCACTGGATCCTCTGGTTCGGTTCTCAACTCACCCCCTTGGTTGGGGCCGAGGCACGCCCTTGGGCTAGCACATAGTCTTTTACATATGCAGACCTGCTTATTGGAATAAGTTCAGTCAATCTGCCTTTGGATCTCTCCGGGGCTAGGCACTGCACTTCGTTGAACTTCGGCACAGCGGGGAGGCAAGGCTTATCTTCGCGCTCTTTTGTAGCCGCGACGCTCTCCCGCTCTGTGGTGCAGTAATGGCGGCCCAAATTTACAATTCACAAAGCAGTCAATAAAGTCCAATTTAAGCACACAGTGCCCAGTTTTACTGGGTACGGGATCCAGTTCGTGACACCAGAAATGAGTCGGTCAACAGGGTAGGGGGTACGGACAGGAGCGACAGCACGATAATCCTCCCGCCACCGGTATTTAGTTCTTCCCTTGTTAGTGTCTTGGACCCAATTTGAGACAGAGGTGGGGATTTAGTCCTGTGGTGCTGCGGCTCCTACTTATTAGGCCCACAGCCTGCCGGTCTGCAGTCAGGGATAAACCGTTACTAAGCGCCTCGGCTTCGGTGTGCTGGTGGTGACCTGGGTCTCCAGCTAGCTCCTACCAGTCCTGGAGTGGTCCCCTTCTACGTCTGGGTCACCCCTCTCCTAAGAGGTGCCCTCCTGTTACAGCCGCAGGGTCCACTGCGTCTGCCTCTGCTGCTTTCCTCACACCATCTGCCTGACTTGTGTAAACTCTCACTCACGTCTTCCCACTCTTCTAGGCTCCACCCCCCTGGGACCTACTGAATTCCAGTCCTTTCCTTGTGCTGAGGTGTCCTGTTGTGTGGGTGTTAGGTGCAGACTCTGTATTTTTCCTCCCTCATCCGTGACTACGGAGGCACTACACCTTCTGTTTGGGGTGCAGTACCTCCCTGTGGTGCCTTGCCATAGGGGCGCCACAATATTGTTTATTGATATTGAGTGGCATTGAAGCTCGATATCAGAAAAAATGAAATATTAATCAGTATAGAATTTTGTACTTAAAGGCATTGTCCAGAACTTTTACATTGATGGCTTGTTCTTAGGATGGATCATTAATATCTGAACATTGGGGGTTCAACATGTATTACCCCCTTCCAATCAGCTATTCTCTGTCACAAAGCTGCACAGCTCAATCAACTAAATAGTAGTCCTAAACACATTCAGCCGCTACCAGGAACAGCTGATTAACAGAGGTTCCAGGTGTCACACTCTTACCTATCAGATATTGATAACCCTTCATAAGTATAGGCCATCATTGTAATAGCCGCAGACAACCCCTTTAAGTTAAAAGCGCAGTGGTGGACATTCACTTTAAATTGTGAATTCAGATGTATAGTGGTTAATAAACTTATATTGTCAGCAATCTTGCTGTTATTAGCAAAATTAGTCTTAAAATAGAGTAGGGTCTTACAGCCTGAGGAAGCATACAAGCTAGATTAAATAACAACCTGCATTCTGCAGGAGAGTAGAATAAATTAAAGGAATTAGTTGATGTTCTACAAAGGAGCTCATACAAGAAGAATAAATGTCTTGAAATCTAAGATGTCCCATTCTTTGAGTTGCCCAGGCTTTGGGGCAAAGTATGCAGTTGTAGTGACCTGGTCCAGATAATGTCTGTCCCTTTAAGTACCCCTGTACTGTGAGTTATCCCTACACTGCAGCTCACTCCTTAGCGACCTCTCTACCATTATTAGTGAGTGTCAGACATGTACTTTTAAATCCATGTATTTTTTCAGGTATTTTCTTATTTGTTGTGTTCCAGCATCATCTGCTGGTGAACATTACTTTCCATTGTAAAGATTTGACATGTGAATTGAGTGTTATTTCTATTGGCCGGTGACACAGACACAGGGAGCTACTTCAGCTTCTTTTCTGTCAAGACAGAGCTGGAAATTCCCTAATCTGGTACAAGATGTGGTACAGAATAGACCTCATGTGCAAGGCCTCCTCACCACTTCCAGGCTCCATGTCTGGGAGTTCATTCTTCCCTTCATCACAAGATTTAAGGCCACTTTACACACACCAACTTGTCTGTCCAACTTCTGAACAACTTACTGGTTGCAGTGAAATCATGGACACATTGCTCCATTTTTTGGCTGTGTACAAATGGAACAATGTGTCCATGATTTCACTGCAACCAGTAAGTTGTTCAGAAGTTGGACAGATAAGTTGGTGTGTGTAAAGTGGCCCTTACAGCCAGGCCTAGCGCCCAGGATTCTTTTTCTGACTTTTACAGCCAAGATGGCTAAATACTTTCAACCCTGGATCCTCGCTGTCCAGAGTAACTTGTGCTTTTTCAGTAGTAGGTCGTACTGAATGTACAGAAGAACCTATTACCCATGTGTTGAGAAATTTGAGAGTCCCTCGCCTCACTCGCAATTGTTTGCTTCATATATTTCTGCATGTACTGTGACAAGCTGTGAAAGTATTCCAGGTCTGTAAACCTCTTCCTATATATCTACTCTTCTGAACATTTTTTTTTGTGTACTAATAAAATTTGAACTCATTTGGTGATCATTCCTGACTAGCACACTCCTTTCTCTCTCATTTAGTGTCTTTCAAAAAATATATTTGAAAGAAGCCAGATTAATCTATTCGGCACATGATCGCAAGTACGCAAATCTTATACATGTGGTTATGTGCAGTGGCGTAACTTCAGGCCCAGGGGCCCCGATGCAAATGCTCTAACGGGGTCCCCAATTATTGCAAATCTTTAATAGTATTAGTCTTTTTCTATAGACCAGAGGGACTTTTGGAGTCCCCCCTAGGCTGCAGGACCCGGGTGTGATGGCAACCCCTGCACCTATTGTAGTTACACCCCTGGTTATGTGATCGTCTGGTGACACCGGGAATACCGGGTATTCATGACAGTGATGGCACCACAGATTTTTGTCCCAAACCTGAACAATGTCATTAAAACATTGCCTGATCAGAGCGTATTGATTACTTGCCTTCTGGATAGATGGGGTCCAATTTCTATTACTCATATGCATATGATCAGTTTTTCTAATCTCCAGGGGCCACAGGATGTAAAAACTTTGAACAAAAATGTCTTCATTTATAGGAGCGGTCCTGAAGGTCCTTTCAATGTGATCACATCTGGCTACCAACAGAGAAAATAACAAATGATTGGTGGGGGTGCAGGTTGTCTGACTCCAACACATTTCACATTAATAACCTATTCCATGATAGCTCTTCAAAATGCTGTGCGTGGACAAACCCTTTAAGGCATGTGCTTAGTTTAAGATGGTTGATAAACTGACAGTTTATCCAAGGCATATTTATACCCTAGAAATCTAGCTAATTAGGAGGTTTACAGGATAACTGAGATATACACAATGACCTAATATGCAATAATCAAAAGCCAATGTTCACATGGTTAAAAAGAGTAATTGATTCGGATCCCCCATCTCCCTGCCCCATCATAGAAATCCCAATCCTATCCCCAAAGTGGGGCAATAAATAACCTTACAGGAATCATGTGGCACTGTACTTGTAGTTTGATTGGTGGATAGCATGGTATAGAGGAGAATGTATTATTAGTCCATTGAAATCTCTTGTTTGTGGGGCACCCCACTGGTCAGGCGTCACAAGTGGGGTACTGCACCCAAAGATGAGCGCGTGGTTATCCCTGTCGCAAGTAGAATGCAGAACACTGTGGAAGGATCTGATCCCAAAACACACCCACCAATACAACCGGGGAGGTCCCAGAGTTAGTTGGAGAGTGGAAAGTGTGAGAGGAGCAAGGTGGAACACACGAGGAGTCTTCATGAGTGTCTTCCCCGAGAAAAGATAAAAGAAGGGGAAGGGGAACAAGAGGCGCAATAGTGCCCTATCACTCAGACACTATGAAACAGTGGTATATAGGTAAACCACTCACCTATAACAGTTGTGAGACCCACAACTGGTATGCAAACATGTAGTATCAAAATCCTGCCGGCTGCCGCTGAACCTCCTCCAACCACTCGCACGTGGAATCTCAGGAAGATAGGGAAAGATAGAGATGTGTAATGGTCCGCGCTGCCGAGATCCACCTGAGGAAGGTGCCAGGAGGGCACCGAAACGCGTAGGATTCAATGAAGGAACTTTGCCTGAACATCACTGACCCGTGTGTTCTCTGAAGCAAGTGGATCTCGGCAGCGCGGACCATTACACATCTCTATCTTTCCCCTATCTTCCTGAGATTCCCCGAGGAAAAACAGAGAATGGGATCTTACCCGAGAGAGAAAGGGGGCTTCAAAAGAGGGCTAGAGAAAGACGTAGCCCAGACAGAAAGGTCCTGACTTGTACACTCGGAGTGCATGGGTCTGACAACGCTGCCTGGAGTGTTCACCCTCCGACCGTACTCGTCCTGGCTCCGAAGACGTTCTCAGGGTGTTTATCCCCTGGGACATACTACTGCCCAAGAAGCAGACCACGAAAAGAGAGAGAAGAGACAGGACAAGGGTTGGATCCAAGCAGGTACCACCAGAGACTTCCACAGATTCTGCATTCTGTTGCGACTACCCAACTCGGCCGCCCTGCTGGAATACTGTGAACTGTATCATCATCTTGTTCAGTTTCCTTTTTACAAGTAAAGTGCCTGGAAGAGTGAAGTGCCTCTATGTCTCTGTCCTGCTTCATTGACTTTTCTCAAAGGTTTGCATTGTGCTGGCATCAGGTAACACTGCCCCAGAGGATTAGCTCTACCTGTAGGGTAGCTGCTCCATCCTAGCCGCAATACCACCACCCTCCGGAGGACTGTGGTGGCGCTGGTGTCTACTCACCAGGCACTACAGGTGACGTCACGTGATAAAGACTGCAACCCCTTAATTGGCGACTGTCTCCCCCTTGGGGCCAAGGGTCTGGGCAGGCCACCAGTGAGATGCCCCACCGAAGCTGAGGGCACAGACATCCGAGTTCCCATACCCTGGGGCGGTACATTTGTCCTTGTAGGTATGTGAATCCGCTGGGCAGTCCTATTCAGTGACTGACAGCAGTCTCTGAATGCACAGTCCTGTAGGGAAGACTGTCAATCACTGAATCAGACCGTCCACTGGACTCATTCATACAAGCACCAGGGATTTCAGTGAATAACATGCAAGTTTCACTGAAAATGTTCCCACAATATGAATCTAATCAACTCATCCTGCTTGATAACACCCAGTCTGCTGATCAGATACCATGTTCAACATGACAGGTTCCCTATAAGGGATCAGGGGTGAACTATAACAGGTGCAGGGGTTGCAATTGCATCTGGGTCCTGGAGCCTAGGGGGGCCCAAAACTTCCTTTAGCTTATAGAAAAAGAATACTATTATGCTATTAATGATGTGCAATAATTAGGGGCTCCTGCATCGGGGTCCATGAGCTTCAAGTTATGTCACTGTAAGGAACCCCTCATGTTTACTGAAAACAATGCCATAATTCATACAGGAAATTAAGCATTCATGAACTTTCATACTTACTACGGTGAATTTGACATAAACCCCCATCACACGTATCTGCTGAAAAACTGTAGACACCCATAATCCTAAACGTTTTTCAGTGCTGATGTCGTCTGTGTATAGATCCGGTACTGGGAAGAGGAGCCGAGCTCCAACTCCACCTACTGACACTATGCCCCTTCTGTTAATCTTTGAGCAGAGCAGTGTTGCAGGAATCCTCAATCTTCAGGACTGTGTTTACCGGTTTGCATTAAATAGCCATTAAATGCCAACATACCTATTGAGCGGTTCCGCTACCTACACATTGTCTTCCATTGTTTCTTGTCAGCAGGCTTTATTGATAGTTACGGGTTTACTTTTTCCTCATTACGTAAATGTAGCTGAATCATTGTGCAATAACAAGTTCTGCAACTTATTGTTATTTCCAAAATATTAAGTTATCACCTATTTATAGGAAACAAGCCGTAGAACCCGGCATTGTCCGTGTTACAATAATAAAGGGGTGGGGCTAATCGGAGGGGTAGAGCCATATGCAGATTGCACATTATAAAGGGGTGGAGCCATATACAGCAGGTGTATCATGAAGGGGCTGGGCTAACTGGAGGAGGTGGAATCATATGCAACCGACACATTATGAGAGGGTGGGGCTCTAAATGGGGCGGGGCTATGTATGGACATACATACACAAACATACATACACTCAGCTTTATATATTAGATGGAATAATTTACAGATCGCTGGGCGCCACCCCCCTGGAAAATTGGCCCACAGATCTGCAGAGCCGTTTGGAGGGAGTGGTGACCAAAAGTTTTACATTTATTTTAAGAGAGTGATTCCTTCTGTCTGGTTGTTGTGATGACATTATCCCGGTGATTTTAGTAAACCGGAAGCAAATGGTTGTCAGCTCTAAGGATGAAAATTGTGTTTGACATTGTTTTATATCTTTATTTGTTAGATTTCCTCATTTGCTGGGCCACATGTTTTGCAGATTTTGTCATGGGTAGTCTAATTTTGCCTAAAAATATATATATTTTTTTGTGTGTTTTTCAGTTAAAACATGACAAAGACAAAGACAAATTTATCACCAGATGACAGGAAGCTTATTATTCTGAGAGTGAAGTCAGGCAAAAGCCAAAAAGATGAGCTATGGAATTCCACTGTTCTCAGAGTCAAGTGTCAAATGAATGAAGACTATGGGGTCAAAGTGAGTCACCAAACTGTGGTGCGATGGCTAAAAGCAGTAGGGATGAACGTACGAGCTCCAGTCAAGAAGCTTTTCATCTCTGTAAAGAACCAGAAGGTCCAACATGAGTTTTTCAAATAACAATGGAAAGAGACAGATTGGTCTAAGGTCTTGTGGTCAGAAGAATCCAAGGTGAATCTGGTAGTGATGACAAGCACTATATATACCGCCCAATAGGAAAACTTAATGATGTAAGATACCAAACACCTACAGTGAAACATGGTGGAGGCAATGCCATGGTTTGGGGCTGCTTTTCTGCATCTGCCATTGGCCCTCTGCAAAGAATTGATAGAAATATGAATGCATCATGTAAAAGGATATACTGGAGAATGTAATTCTGCCATATGGTAAAACCAAAACAGGCAGGAGCTGGAAATTCCAGCTAGACAATGATCCTAATTAGAGATGAGCGAACAACTGGATGTTCAGGTTCAAATGCCGCCTGCTCGGGATCTGCACGTAACCCCGTACATCCTCGGAAGTCACTGATTGGCTGTTCAGCTCTCCGTCCACAAACAGCCAGTCATAAGCAGAAGTCTTCCGGGGGGCAGGAGGACAGGGTTTTTAACTTTTTTATTTTTGTTCCACATTACAGACGATAATGCAGGATTTAAGCCCAGTGTAAGCCCATCATGCACTGCCAGTTGGTCGCATTGGCCTGACCACCCAGTGTACCAGAACACAGCGATCCCGGCTCATACTCCTAGAAGATGGAATTCCCCTCAAACAAGTTTGCTCGTCTCTAATTCTAAGCACATATCCAATTGTAGAAAACTGATTACCAAAGAAAAATGTTTACCTGTTGCAAAGGCCAAGCTAATCATCTGAAGTAAACCCTATAGAGCACTTTGGGATGAGTTAGGGTATGTGCACACTGGTCGGGTTAGGGCCGGATTAGGTGTGTAAACCGCCGGTCGGTTTACATAAATTTCATGTAAATTTATGTTAATCCAAACCGGCGTTTGGATTAACATTGAAACCTATGTAAACCGACACCCGCTGTGCACACAGCGGCGGTTTACACATGCTCATCCGTTGCTAACCCGCTGGGTTCCCAGCGGGTTAGCAAAGAATGTGCATGTCCTATAATCCGGCCGGTTCTGCAGCGGCTGCAAGCAGAATCATGTGCTGCTTCCAGCCTCTGCAGAACCGACGCCACTAACCCGCTGTGCACCGCCGCACACCCGACCGTCTTCCGCAGCACGGACCCGACAGGAAGCCAGTGGGCGGCTCCGGAGCTTCCTGTCGGGTCCGCCCAGCCGCCGCCGCCCCTAACCCGCCCCCCGTGTGCACATAGCCTTAGGGTGATGAGTTGGGGCCTGCACCCATAGCAATAAAAACAAATTGTTTGCAGATTTTCATGGAATGGAGCAAAATCTCTCAAGATGTCTTGAATGCCCTATTATCTTTAATGCCCCGTCGGTGAGGTGCAATAATTAAAGCAAAAGATTTTGCTACAAAATACTAAGTTATGGCATTGTAATCAATGCATTACTCTCTATGTTGTGATCAATAAATACTATATGTATAAAAAAGGAAAAGGAGCGGCACT
This sequence comes from Allobates femoralis, assembly GCA_033576535.1. Lineage (NCBI taxonomy): Eukaryota > Metazoa > Chordata > Amphibia > Anura > Aromobatidae > Allobates > Allobates femoralis. Next base: position 414,580,811 of record JARQOC010000006.1, on the reverse strand, counting down.
CACCAAGTCGCTGTATGTGATTTTTAATCCATCACAGGGTTACAGGTGCAGGGAGGGAAGGGGTGCAGGGTCGGACAACAGTCGGCTGTTTCACGCGATCAGCGCTTCAACAGGTCCAGGTATTTTTTTAAATATAAGGTATTTCATGATGACAACTTCATGCACTTTCAATTCATCACGAAGAAAATGGCATCGCAACAATCAGACAGAAGTCATCACACTTTAAAGAAAATGCTAAACTTTTGTTCACTACTGTACTCGACCTCCACTCCAGTTCATTATATGTGGGACAGCTGGAGACTACTGAGCTCTGTGCTTGGCTATTTCCAGCAGTCCAATAGACAATGTAAGGAGCAGTGTTCCTACATCTGTACTTCCTCTCCATTCAAGACAGGGATCTTTAAAGCACCTCTCCAGCATTTTGGGCTTTTTTCGCCACTGGAGTGGTGTATAAATCTAATATCTCTATCCCCGGTTTTATACTTACCTTCCGGGGTCTTCACCTTTTTTCAGCATCATGCCTGTCCTGCGGTGCCATCTTGTGATTGTAACTTCTGACTGGTTGTAAGTCAGTAATTATGTCGTACACTCTCAATGCAAGTGTTTGAGTGCCAGATCGAAACTCTCATAGACTTACACTGAGTCTTGTTCATAGACTTACACTGGAGTTGCCAGTAGATCACAAACTGCTGAAGACAGACCAGAACGAGTCGCGGATATTAGATGAAGACAGCAGCAGATGAGTGTAAGGCTGCCTTCACATTTGCGTATGGGAAGGCAGCGTATTGCTGCGTTCCCATACGCAGTCAAACGCATGCGCACTGCGTTCCTATGTTTAACATAGGAACGCATGGTGCCTGCGTTTGCTACGTTCGGGTGCGGATGCGGACGATATCTGCTGCTTCCGGTGTCCAGCATCCGCACCCGGGACGCAGCATGTTGGGTTTTTTTGTGCGTTTGGGGAGCTTGGACAATCAGCAAGCGTCCCCAAGCGCACAAAAAATGCATTGGCTTCAATGGGTCCGCAGTGTCCTCTGCATGACACCGCAGGAGAACGCTGCGGACCCATTGAAAAATCTCCCGGTGGCCGCCGGTGATGTCACAGGAGCTCACCGACGGCCACCGGGAGATCAGCTGACCCTCTGCTGTCCTCCTCCTCCCCGCCGCCTGTAATCTCCTAGCGATGTCGGCGGGGAGAACAGCTGATCTGAAAGCTGTTTGAATCTTCCCGCGCCGACATCTCCTCTCAGTGTCGGCGCGGGAAGATTCAAACAGCTGTAAAAGATCAGCTTTTCTCCCCGCCGACAGTCCCGGAGGTTACCGGCGGCCGGGGGGCGGAGATCTCCGGCGCTGATCTCCACCCCCGGCCCACCCCCGGCCCGCCCCCGGACAGCGCCGATTGGCTGCCGGGCTCCATAGTGATGTGTCCGCAGGCGGACATTATCCGCTGCGGACACATCATTTGGACCCTGCTTTTGACAGCGTTTGTGTCTGCATGCCATCAGCATGCAGACACAAACGCTAATGTGAAGCCAGCCTTAGGCTGGCTTCACACTTGCAGATGCATCTGCAGCGTTTTGCAGATGCATCTGCAAGTATCAGCATGCAGACCGCGGCCGTGGTGTGAATGCTCTCATTCATTCCTATATGTGAGCCGTAAGCAGGCGTATGCCTGCTTACAGATCACACTCTCCCGCCCGCACTATGGACGCGAGATGTTGCGTCCATAGTGCGGGCGGGAGAGTGTGATCTGTAAGCAGGCATACGCCTGCTTACGGCTCACATATAGGAATGAATGAGAGCATTCAGACCGCGGTGCGCCCTATTATAAACATAGGGGCCGCGGTCTGCATGCTGATACTTGCAGATGCATCTGCAAAACGCTGCAGATGCATCTGCAAGTGTGAAGGCAGCCTAAGACAGGGTTCAGGGACTTAGATTTAAAGCATCACTCCAGCTGTGAAATAAGACGAAATGCTGGAGTGGTGTTTAATGGATTTGTTCCATGGTCCAGAGCTGCAATCTCAGAATCAGCAGAGATCCTTGCAGTGTGATCCAACTGCTTTATTTTTTTTTTTTTTACTTCCTTTTTGATTTGAGTATCCTAGTGCATGCTGGGATACTCAAATGAAGCATCATCAGTGGCAGAGTTTGATGCAGCTTCTTCCCCCTCCGTAAAATGAAGCATTATCAGTTATGTCAGTTTCAGTTGCTGGTCTAGTCCCTGCGATGTGCACAATGACAGGGCATGCTCTATTGCCAGCTCAGATTAGCAGTAATGAGCAACAACAGAGTGGTGTCAAAATACCCGGTGTGCAGAGACCAATGACGTCGCTTACAGGGCCAGCACTGGTCACTGCAGGTCAGGTATTCTGACACTGCTCTGTTGCCAACTTGTTTCTGCATCTGAGTCGGCAACAGAGTGTGCTGTCATTGTGCACATCACACAGTGCACTGTGCACTGGGACTCGCCCACCCACTGAAACGAGCATCACAGGCAGACTCTGCCCTTGTTTACATTTCTTTTCAGTATCTCAACATACAGCAGGATTATCAAATGATGTGTTATCAAAACGGAAGTGAAAAAAAATAAAGCAGTTAGATAGTTTAGTTATAGAAAGTTAGGGATTTTTTTATGCAAATATGTTTTGAAACGTATGAAAACAGTTTAGATTATGTAATAAATATAAATTTTGGAATAACATTTACTTGCCATCGGACCACCCCTAAGTTTAAAATCTTAAGTGTAAAGATCTAATTGATGATCTTCTTCACAGGCACATTGTACAGGCACATAGAAGTACATCTCTATAAATTAATGTATTTCTATAATCCTTTTTAAGGAAAACTGTCAGGTCAAAAAACCATATGTAACTGCTATCATTTTCTAATTCCTCGCTCTAAACTCTCTCTATTCATGTATTTCCTTTATTTGTTTTTCCCTCCTATGTTCTGTAAACTTCAAATAAAGAGATTCATTCCATCTGTCCCTCACTGTGAGTGAGCCAATTAGTTCTCTGCTGTCCACTCCCCATACGATAAATATGCATATCACATATTCACACCACATCACTGCACAGGAGATCACTGGGGGGGGGCTGTATTCTTCTTTCTGTGTCTGCAGCCAAGAAAGAGGTGAAATACAACACAGAATCTGTCACACAATGATGCCTGCTTACAAAAACAGATGGAGTCTAGATAAGACAGATCTGCAATAGCTCTCTCCTAGTCTTCATCAGAACAGAAGCTGCTGAAACCTGACACTGCACTGTTAACAAAAGGAGGAGGGAGGAGAGAGCTGCTGAGAGGGAGGAGGGAGGAGAGAGCTGCTGAGAGGGAGTGCATAATTACAAGACAGTTTATACAGCACAGGACTAATCATCTCTGCTTATAATGGAGAGGACTAATGCAGCAGCTCTCTGCAGGGTCTGACAATGCTGATAACATGGAAATTACAAAGGGTAGAATAATGATTATACATGCTTTTAAAAGGTCTGCCCAGGCCCTATTTAAGGGTAATTATAGTATCATACTGAAAAATGACCTGACAGTGTCCCTTTTAGTAGAGGTAAAATAAAAGTCAAGAGATTTTTCTTCCTTCAAAATTATTTGAAAGTTATGAACGACAATTACAATAATCACACTTTTTAATACACCTTTTTAAAAGTAAACATGACAAACCTGTAAATAAAATGAACATATTTCGCATCCCCGTAATGACAACAACCTGCACAATACAATGAACACATTATTTTTGATGATCTGTAAATGGCGTAAAAAACATTTTTTTCCATTAAATCTATAAAAAGCTATAACAAATGGAACGCTATATCTCTGCTGAATGTGTTTGGACTTAAATAAAATTACAAATCATCTCGAAAAACAAAACTTGTCAGATACTGAAATTTAGATATTAAAAAAGGTTGGTCTGTTTATAACTGAGCAAATGAGCAAAAAATCATCTGATCATCTGAAGAGGTCATCACAAATATGTCATTGTGTCTATATGTGTTCCCTGTATATGTGTATCTGATTTATGCTTTTGTGCATGTGTGTACTATGTACGTGTCTGCTGGAATTTTTTCTCTCTGTGTGTATTATGAATTAGCATGTGCTCATTTTATTATATTCACCAGACAAAGGCCAAAAGTGTGTTCTTCCGTTATGTAATGATTAAAGGGGTGTTTGAATGAAAACGTACCTTTTAAATAAAGAGTTTGTCCACTACTTTATCATTGATGGTCTTTTCTTAGGATAGGTTATCAATGGCTGATCGTCGGGATCCCACACCCGGCACCCTCATCTGTTCTCAGTTTTGGCAGAGGCCAGATACGCTCAGTTCCGTATCTGTTCCGCCTTGTTATAGTGGCCGTGGCCGGGTACTGCACATCTCCCGTCCTTTGACTTGAATAAGATTCGAATGTGCAGTACTCAGCCTTAGACAGTAACTCCAGAACTGAGCATTCTACGCCATCGCCGAAACCGAGAACAGCTGATCAGTGGGGGTGGCGCGTGTCAGACCCTGGCTGATCAGACATTGATAACTTGTCCTAAGAGAAGGCCTTCAATGTTTAATTAGTACCAATGAACGTTGAGAAAGAACAAGCGACACTCACCGGATTGAAGCTCAGGTCACATTTATTTATCAGTGCCGATTACAGCATGTGCAGGGAGGGGGAGTGGGGGAGCAGCCGATGATGGCTTGTCATTTCAAATCTGTCTGTCACTTCAACGGGTCCAATACCCGGTGTTGTAACCCGCACCGATAAATAAATGTGACCCAAGCTTCAAGGTATTACAAACACATTATTTATTTAGCTTTTTTTGAAATATGTATGTTTTTTTTCAATAATATTTATTCATTTATATAGCGCTATTAATTCCATAACACTTTACATACATCAGTAATACTGTCCCTATTGGGGCTCACAATCTAAACATCCTATCAGTATGTCTTTGAAGTATGGGAGGAAACTGGAGTGCCCAGAGGAAACCGACACATACACATGGAGAACATACAAACTCCTTGCAGATGTTGTCCTTGGTGGGATTTGAACCCAGGACCCCAGTGCTACAAGTTTGCAGTGGTAACTACTGAGCCACCGTGTCACACAAGCCTTACATAAAGGAATATGATACGTTTTGATAACCGGAGTATGATCTATATGCAGGAACGTAACTACAGTAGGAGGAGGGGTTGTGATCGCACCCGGGCCCTGGAGCCTAGGGGGCCCCAAAATATCACTGTGTGTGAATGAGCTTTACTGCATAGAAGGTTCAGGAGCGTTCTCACTATTTCCTCTGCCGGGTCACACATGATATTTGGACCGCAATGTCCAGTCTGGTGGCGTCTCTCCCCACCTAAACAAGGCTGGAGGTTCGGAATACTGAAGACTGTGAAATACGCCTGTCTGATCTCGGCCAAAGGGGGATAATCAACGTGGACATGACTCAGATAAGGCAATTCTGCTATGTGCCACCAGGGGGAGCCGCTGTTATAGCCAAGTGTCAGAATGGTCCTGACTCCTGACCACTTGCAGAATGACTGACAGTCAATACCAGTGTCCCCAGCCAGGGTCACTGACCACTGCAACCCATCATGGTCCGTTCACGAACACTGAACTACACAATATATATTGCATAATATAATATGTCTGGGACTTGGGGCCATGGGCAAGTGTGTGCAATATCTGACAGTACAGATGCATTCCTCTGCAATGCAGCATAGATCAGTGTTGTAGATATAGGGGCCGCAGACAGCGCAATCACCCAAATGGCTCTTGTCTAATAGTAGAAAAGGTTGTGGGAACCAGACAGGACTGCAAATCACACTCCTATGAATTAATGGAAACAAGTCTAAAAACAAAGTACAATGTATGCTGGGCGGACGTGTGTAACATACTGTAATAAAGAACCTATGCTAAGCCCACGAGGCAGCGCATAGTACAAACAGTGGCGGTGCAGGCTCAGACATCATCCACTGTGTATTCAGGCATCAGACAGCTGTTATGCTTGGCCAGCAGATCTGTCATAACTTGTAAGCAGAGATTTCATCATCACAGGATCGTGTGAGATGACGTCTGTCCTTGTCCAGCCTTGTGTCTTCTTTATCTTATCATCAGAGACATCACATAGTGTCCACAAGGAGGCGCTGCTTCTTCCAACCTGTGGCTCTCAAGCTGTCGCCAAACTACAACTCCCAGCATGTCCTGACAGAGTCGACTTTTCTTGAAGATCTCTGCTTGCTGCCACTTAATAGAAACATCCTGTCAAAGTGCCACCTATTGAAGGCAGTTACCCTATACGTCAGTGTCAGACCCTCCCGTGAGATTGGTCAGATAACTTAGGGTATGTAGTGTTTCTCATCTGGCCATATGACATCCTGATCACACAATGACTATTCCCAGACACAGCGCTGCACTTGTCGGTCACCAAGTGGATAAGTTTACATTCTCTTGATACAAATAAGAATTAATTTGTTAACGGACAGCCATCAGAGTTATTGAAATGTGACTTAAAGGGAATCTGTCAGCACGTTTTTGCTATTTACTCTAAGAGCAGCATAATATAGTACATAAGAGTCTGATTCCAGGGATGTGTCACTTATGGACTTTGTTCTGTAGTTTTCATGCAATCAGTTGTTTAGCAGCAGGAGTATATCATTGTCTGACTAGGTATCTTGCACAAAGCAGTCAGGCTAATCTGTGTAACCCCACCCCCACCAATGATTGGCAGCTTGCTGACCATCCACATGTACACAGAAGGTGTCAGCCAGGGGTGTGGTGGAGTTATACACAGCCCAGAAGACTTAGTTCTGTTACACTACACCAGGCAAACAAGGATTCTATCAAAACTACATCAAGCAGCCCAGTAAGTGATACTTCCCTGGAATCAGGCTTTCTTGACCTATATTATTCTGCTCTCAGATTATATAGCAAAAACCTGCTGACAGATTGTCTTTACAGGACTTCTCCCAGCATTTAAGGTTGCCATCTATCCACAGGAGAGGTGATAATTTGCAGGTTAGTGGAGATCTGACATGTGGGACCCCCAGTGGATCCTCAGCTCAAGGCTTAGATGGATGGCGAATGACATTTTAAAGATATATAATTGTCGCTGACAGCAGATGAAATAAACATGTCAGTGGCAATAGCTGTCAGCTGACCAGGTGACAGCTAAGTATCTATCCCATCCAAAATCTGCCCCTATAGATTAAAGGGGCTGTGTAACATATGGTCTTGCATTACGTTCTGGTCCTTTGATACTATATTATCTTTATGCTATAGGATGTCCCTCTATAGGCGCAGGCAATATCATCCCTCGCTGTCTCATACTGATATGTAGACCATTCCAGAACAAAGCCTAAAGGGGACAGGGGTCACCTCTGCCCCTCACTTAATGTCCAGGGTGTTCCTATTTTATGTCATGCCATAACTAGTGAATATTATCACAGACCCAAAGTGCCATGTTCTTCTTATTAAAACCATCTATATAAAATGTCATTTTCAAGTCAATGCTTTGTCCTGCTCCAGTAGAGTGATGATAACGTTATCATGGACTCCTTGCCACAGCATTTCTCCTTCAAAGTCCAGGCGTCCATGCTTTCTAGCCCTCAGGAGGATCCCGACCACCTTGTCCGAGATCCGCACATATGTCTCAAACAACCTCCCAAATGTCACCCTGATCCGGCCGTCTCTGCCTCTTACCCCCATTTCCCTTATGACGAGGCACATTTCATCAATCTCCTTGTGGACGTGCTGAAGAGCCCTCTTGCCCCTTTGCTCTGTCTTGCTACCTTGCTCTGGTCTTCCATAGCCCTTATCCCCCTTGCGGAGACGGACGTCCATGGCGTGCTGGTGGTCAAAGTCATCGCTGAATGGATTAAGTCTCTGCTTCTCCACGTGCTCCTCAGAGCGGAGCTGCCATTCCTTCCTCAGGTCAGATATGGTTATAATTTTTATCTGTGTAGAGAAAAGATTTACATTTAGGAGGCCGAGAAGACGAGGACCATATGCCAAAACACAATTACTAGGTGACATTTACAATAAGTGTTGGGCACAATCCAAAATGTATCCATATTAGTCCTGCGTATTTATACACTGTAGCTGTCAGGATGGTGTCGGGGAACATAGGCTCCTTAATTTTACTTATCTTGTACTGGCTTCAGTGGGATGATGCTCTGTTCTATAGTCAGGGTTTATGATCCATTTGACAGGTCAACGCTTAGGCCATTAAAGGGAACCAGTCAGTAGGATTTAGGGCTAAAAAATGAAGACAGTGCCTTGAATGTAATCATATCTTTACTTGAATGATTCCATGTTTGATTGTAGAGAAAAGTGTCAAAACTCCTGGAAAACAGGGCAGATGATTGATGTGTGCAGCACTGCATCACTATTTGGGGTTGTTAGTTTTTTTTTCCTCCCCTGTGGACATGCCTTTCAGCTGTAAGCCAAACCCTTCCCCCTCCCTGTTATTTTGACTTTCAGTTCCTGGCTCCTAGCACTGTCGCTATACTCCAGTCCACAGGCTGCCTGACAAAACTGAAAGTTGAGATAAAAAGGAGGGGGAGGGATTGTCTTACAGGCAAAAGGCATGCCCACAGGGGAGGAAAATAAAAACAACTCAGAATAGTGACGCAGTTCTGCACACATCAATCATCTGCCCTGTTTTCCAGGAGTTTTATGACACTTTTCTCTGCAATCAAGCATGGAATCATACAAGTAAAGGTATGATTGCATTCAGCATCCCAGTGCCTGCAAGACAGTGGCTTCACTTTTTAGCACTAAATCCTGTTGGTTGGTTCCCTTTAAATACACTCCAATTGACTACATGGAAGAAATGTATCATAAGAAAACAACCTATTAATAATTTTTTATATTTGGCAATTTCTTTTTTTCCAATTAGTAAGTGTAGATTTTTCATACTAGCAACATATAGGTTTAAATCAATGGACTTAATCTGTAAAACTATGAAACAGCAAATCTGATACTCTACAGATACAGACAGATACTGCTCGTTCATGACAAGATGATATCTCATTTTCTACAAATAGACGCTCAGATATCAATAGACTAAACTAAAAGCTTCGCTCCATGGTATAATGAGCTGAATCTGTTTGAATTAAAAACATCCCTCTTCATTGATAATTAATATGTTGAGCTGACTATTTTATTAGAAGCTCTATGGATAAATTAGGATCAGTAGGTTGAGAAAGTACGGTGTTTTGACTCGCCACCGGGGCCGTGGGCTACACTGAATCGGGCGGCAGATCTGATGGTGGAGTCATGGGGAGGCAAGACCCGGCTACACGACCCTGGGCGGTCAATAAAAGGGGTTCAGTAGGTTTTAGGAATAAACGTGACGCCACCCGTGGTGTGCGGCTATCGGTAGCCGCCGCTGCAGTAAGGACCTCTGGGGATAGGAGTAGCAGAGAGGATGTTGAGCCCTCCATGGGAATAGCTGGTCCCCAGTGCAACTGTGAAGTTTATGAATATGCAGGTTCGTCCGGAGTGAGGAGCTCACAGTCAAGGGCAGCCTCCTGCTGCTGGATCACAGAAGCAGTCTATCTCCCCTCAGGCACAATAATCACAGCCTCAGACAACATCGAGCTTTAACCGGGTTTTACTCTTCCTCAGCAGTTGGTGACATTCACAGGCAGTACATTAGCAGCTCCGTGTGGTCTAAGCAGCTGGGATGGTTCATCTGCGTCACCCCTTTCGTGCCTCTTTCGGGCCTTTTCGGTCATCCGCACGTTAGCTACAGTCCAGCAGTCACGGGTTTTCAGTGGGTGACTTTCCGGGTCCCCTAGACCTAGTACGACGGCGTTCTTTTCATTGCGCCGGAGGTTGGATCACTGGACATAAAGAACCCGCACCCTGCTAGAGTTCATGTTTGGAGCATATAGCATCCTGGCCATTTCAGTAGAGCCAGCCCTTTGGTTCCAGCCCAGTCCCACAGTGTCCACGCTAATTCAAGCACACTTGGACTCTTCTTTCTCTGACCACGGTCTACAGCCTTAGACCCAGGCTAGCCTCATAGTGGCACAGGCCGCCAGGTCCGTGTCCTCACAGTCCTGTCTAGTGGTGTTCTCGCCTCTGCTTCTACTGACTGGACTTCACTCCTCGACTTCCCTTGGCTGACTCTTTCGGACTACTGTGTGTGTCTTTTTCTCGTTCTGAATTTGGTGTCGAGTCATTTTTGTTATCTTGTTCCCACCCCTAACTGGGTCCTTCTCTAACTTTCCACCCTCCACCTGGCTCCTCCCGCTATCCTGTTGCTGGGCATAGAGTCCCTAGACTTATGATCAGGAGTGTGTTGGGTGTGTGTGTGGGTGAGACCGACTTATCCTGGCTGCTGCGCCAACTCGTGGCGACCGGTCCGCAGGGGCACCACAGTTTAACAGCGTCAAAACCTGGGTGAAATTGCCCCCGAGATTAGTGGTGAATGAATGTATGGTGTCCAGTTATACGTGTTGACCCTAAGGGTACCGTCACACCTGGCGATATCGGCGGCGATTTTTATGGCGATGCTGGGGCGTGGCCTATTGCTGCCAACATCGCCAATGCGTCGCCCAATGTGACTGGGCGAGGGCGACGCATTTGAGTGGCTGCCGGAGGTGTCGTCCCATGTAAATGGGGGACGGTGACACTGGCAGGGTGCCAAAAACGTGTGCGCTCCCGCCAGTCACCGCCGACATCTCCGGCAGCGTCGCCAGGTGTGATGTGGCCTTTAGGTTCAGTGCTGGGTCTGCTATTATTCAACATATTTTTTAATGATATTAAAGAAGTGATTAATAGAATTGTCAGTGTTTTGCAGATGACACCAAACTATGTAGTATAGTGCAGCCTATGGAAAACATACATAAATTATAAGATGACTTAGCCAAACTGAGTGTTTCAGCATCCACTTAGCAGATGAGGTTAAAGTAATTGACCTGGGTACTAATTGTCACGATTCCTCCACCCAGTGTGTTGTGGACACGGTGACTGACAAATTAGTCATCCAATGTAGTGCAGGGGTGTGCTGAGCTGTCAGTATGTTGTTTGACAGCTCAGCCATCCAATCTGAGACAGGGAGGTGCTGGGTTACTTCAGGTTTTCCCTGTTCTGAGTGATTCTTCAGCTACTTAGCTGATCAGTCAGTCCTGGATCTCTGCCAGTCATAGTATTTGCTCTTCAGTGCATGTTGGCCTCATTTATTTGTGCATCATGTTTTAATCTATTGCTAGATGATCATTCTCTGACCCTTCGTTTACCTTGCCCTTTGATTTGATCTGCTATCCTCTTGGTATTCTGACCCCGGACCATAACCTGTCTACATGTTTGTCATACAAACTCTCATACATACTCTCTTGGTATCTTGCCCTGAAACATTTGACTATCATGCCTCATGGTTTGTCACCCTAATAAGCTGTGGGTACCATATGCTTTAAGTGGAGTAAAACTAGAGAGTCACTTGTAGAGAAGGATCTGGGTGTACTTATCAATCACTGCCTATAGCACATTATCCAATGTCAATCAGGGGTTTCTAAAGTCAGTAGGATATTGTCATGTATTAGGAGGCATGAGGTGTGGGACACGGACATAATGCTGCTTTATGGCAGCGTTAGAGCGCCATCATCTGGAATTTGCAGTTCAGTTCCGTGCATAGAAAGGATGCTCCAGAGTTAGAAAAAGTACATTGAAGAAAGAAATTATAAGAATCTGTGGAATAATCTACCTCAAGCGCTGGTTTGAGCAGGAACAGTTGATATTTTCAAAATGCCTTAGATAATAATGTATAAAGCTCTTATTCTGAATGTTGATTCAGTCTATCAACACTCGGAATGAAGAGAGAAAATTTGCTCTTTCAGGGCTGGTTAGTGATTATTATTATTATTATTATTATTATCATTATAGAGCCATTTATTCAATAACGCTTTACATGTGAAAAGGGGCATACATAGACAAGTACAGTAATTATGAGCAATACAAGGCACACACTGGTACAGGAAGAGAGAGGACCCTGCCCACAAGGGCTCACAGTCTACAAGGGATGGATGAGGATACAGTAGATGAGGAGAGAGGACCCTGCCTACGAGGGCTCACTGTCTACAAGGGATGGGTGAGGATACAGTAGATGAGGAGAGAGAACCCTGCCCAAAAGGGATCACAGTCTACAAGGGATGGGTGAGGATACAGTAGGAGAGGAGAGAGGACCCTGCCCAGGAGGACTCACAGTCTACAAGGGATGAATGAGGATACAGTAGATGAGGAGAGAGGACCCTGCCCACAAGTGTTCACAATCTACAAGGGATGGGTGGGGATACAGTAGGAGAGGAGAGAGGACCCTGCCAGGAGGACTCACAGTCTACAAGGGATGAATGTGGATACAGTAGGTGAGGAGAGAGGACCCTGCCCACAAGTGTTCACAATCTATAAGGGATGGGTGGGGATACAGTAGGTGAGGAGAGAGGATACTGCCCACAAGTGTTCACAATCTACAAGGGATGGGTGTGGATACAGTAGGTGAAGAGAGAGGACCCTCTCCATGAGGCTTCTCACTCTACAAGGGATGGGTGAGGATACAGTAGGTGAGGAGAGAGGACCATGCCCATGAGGGCTCACAGTCTACAAGGGATGGGTGTGGATACAGTAGGTGAAGAGAGAGGACCCTCTCCATGAGGCTTCTCACTCTACAAGGGATGGGTGAGGATACAGTAGGTGAGGAGAGAGGACCATGCCCACGAGTGTGCTCAATCTACAAGGGATGGGTGAGGATACAGTAAGTATGGAGAGAGGACTCTGTCCATGAGATCTCGCACTCTACAAGGGATGGGTGAGGATACAGTAGGTGAGGAGAGAGGACCCTGCCTGTGAGGTCTCACAGTCTACAGGGATGGGTGAGGATTCAGTAGGTGAGGAGAGAGGACCCTGCTTGTGAGGGCTCACAGTCTACAGGGGATGGGTGAGGATACACTAGGTGAGGACAGAGGACCCTACCCACGAGGGCTCACAGTCTACAAGGGATGGGTGAGGATACTGTAAGTGAGGAGAGAGGACCATGCCCACTAGGGCTCACATCCTATATGAGATTATAGTTGTACATATACCCCTTCCCTTCATTTTTTATCCTCTTCCATTTTTCACTTAAACAGGTGTCTTATTTCAACTAAGTTATTATTTACTATGTAAATCTACCTTTAAATGTTGCACAAACTATCTGTGCTATACAACATTGGCCATTATGGACAGTTCAGAGGAACAGCAATATTTTAAGGTAGTCTTAATGCATCAAAAAAATGACAGCAAGCATCTCAGTAAGTGACACATCGCTGGAGTCAGGGTCTGTATCTACGTTATGCTCTCAGATTAGGTGGTAAAACCCTGGTGACAGGTTCCCTTTAACACAAACCCATTTGAAACAGAAAGCTTCATCAGTACCCAGCTTTTTGGGGGGACCTTCTAAATATCACAACAAAATAAAAGCAGCTGTCCATGCTATAGGCGGCCACACCTGCACTCTGATTCCTGAGGCTACGGTGGTACATAAGATAACAGTACTACAAAAGGTAAGTGGGGTCCTGTTCAAAACTTCGAAAATGAGCTCATGAGGATACGTTGCGTTAGACAAGGCCAATGTCTCAATGAAATCATCAAATATCAATGATAATTACCCGAGTGTGGTCCCCAGGTACACTTTGCATTAAAAGTCAAAACGTCTTACCTTGGACAGAACTGCCTTCCTCCGTTCTTCAACTTCAGATCTTTGCCCTATGGTATCCTCTTTGCTGTCGGACATTATAACGTTTTTGGCCACGGATATAGAGTCTTCAATTTTGAGTCCAACCAAACTCATGTCCAGGGGTGCGGAGGGCTCTACTGAGCTCCTCAGTCATTAATTCTTCACTGATGGACGGTTACAGTTCTTTGGCTTTCTGTGTCCTCTGTAGAGATGAGGTATGACCATATAGTGCTACCTCTTATCTCCTACCTATAGGCTAGGGCTCTACAGAGTACGGCCATGGCAGCAGCTCTTTATAGATGAACAGTGATCCCTGTGGAATGAGAAGCATCCTGTATTCTGTCATTCTAAACTTACTCAGTAACAGATGGGACACGAGGAGACGCTTTACTTCACAGAGGTGCTAAAGTCTTCCATCTTCCTGATCATGTGCTCTCTGTATAATTAATGAGGAATGCATGAGCCCTTAATGGAAATCCATCACTAAGATATCTAGCGCTGTAAAGCAGGCAACACAGTATTAGGCACCAGATGAATGAGAGGAAGAAAGGCCTCAACTACTCTGGCTGACATTGTGTTTGGAATGTTGTTATAGTTTATTAATATCTAAAACATAGGGGCACCATTATATTATAGTGATATAGTAATATTAGCAATAGAAACCCCGCAACCGGGGAAGGATAAGGGTAGGGCAATACAGGCCTATGTGCTGAATTTTAGTCCCAGTCTGGCCCTGGGTAAGATTTTACACTAGTTATATCATTTACATAGGGGCAGTATTATAGTAGTTATATTCTTGTATATAGGAACAGTATTATAGTAGTTATATTCTTGTACATAGGGGCAGTATTATAGTAGTTATATCATTTACATAGGGGCAGTATTATAGTAGTTAAATTCATGTACATAGGGAGCAGTATTATAGTAGCTATATTCTTGTACATAGGGGCAGTATTATAGTAGTTATATTCTTGTACATAGGGGCAGTATTATAGTAGTTATATTCTTGTACATAGGGGCAGTATTATAGTAGTTATATTCTTGTACATAGGGGCAGTATTATTATTATAGTAGTTATATTCTTGTACATAGACAGCAGTATTATAGTAGTTATATTCTTGTACATGGGAGCAGTATTATTATTATAGTAGTTATATTCTTGTACATAGGAGCAGTATTATAGTAGCTATACTCTTGTACATAGACAGCAGTATTATAGTAGTTATATTCTTGAACATAGGGGCAGTTTATAGTAGTTATATTCTTGTACATAGGGGCAGTATTATAGTAGTTATATTCTTGTATATAGGGTGCAGCATTATAATAGTTATATTCTTGTACATAGTGGCAGTATTATATTAGTTATATTTCTGTACATAGAGGCACTATTATAGTAGTTATATTCTTGTATATAGGGGCAGTATTATAGTAGTTATATTCTTGTACATAGGGAGCAGTATTATAGTAGTTATATTCTTGTACATAGGGGCAGTATTATAGTAGTTATATTATTGTACATAGGGGACAGTATTATAGTAGTTATATTCTTGTACATAGGGGCAGTATTATAGTAGTTATAGTCTTGTACATAGGGGCAGTATTATAGTAGTTATATTCCTGTACAAAGGGGCAGTATTATAATAGTTATATTCCTGTACATGGAGGGCAGTATTATAGTAGCTATATTCTTGTACATAGGGTGCAGTATTATAGTAGTTATATTCATGTACACAGGGGCAGTATCATAGGAGCTATATTATTGTACATAGGGATAGTATTATAGCAGTTATATTCATGTATATAGGGAGAAGTATTATAGTAGTTATATTTTTTTGTACATAGGGGCAATATTATAGTAGTTATATTCCTGAACATAGGGGCAGTATTATAGTAGTTATATTCTTGTACATAGGGGCAGTATTATAGTAGTTATATTCTTGTACATAGAGAGCAGTATTATAGTAGTTATATTCTTGTACATAGGGGGCAGTATGATAGTAGTTATATTATTGTACATAGGGACAGTATTATAATAGTTATATTATTGTACATAGGGGGCAGTATTATAGTAGTTATATTATTGTACATAGGGACAGTATTATAGTAGTTATAGTCTTGTACATAGGGGGCAGTATTATAGTAGTAATATTCTTGTACATAGGGGCAGTATTATAGTAGTTATAGTCTTGTACATAGGGGCAGTATTATAGTAGTTATATTCCTGTACAAAGGGGCAGTAATATAGTAGTTATATTCTTGTACGTAGGGGCAGTATTATAGCAGTTATATTCTTGTACATAGGGGGCAGTATGATAGTAGTTATGTTCTTGTACATAGAGAGCAGTATTATTGTAGTTATATTCTTGTACATAGGGGGCAGTATTATAGTAGTTATATTCTTGTACATAGAGAGCAGTATTATAGTAGTTATATTCTTATACATAGGGGCAGTATTATAGTAATTATATTATTGTACATAGGGGGCAGTATTATAGTAGTTATATTCTTGTACATAGGAGCAGTATTATAGTAGTTATATTCTTGTACATAGGGGCAATATTATAGTAGTTATATTCTTGTACATGGGGCCGTATTATAGTAGTTATATTCTTGTACATAGGACGCAGTATTATAGTAGTTAAATTTTTGCACATAGGAGCAGTATTATAGTAGTTATATTCTTGTACATAGAGAGCAGTATTATGATGGTTATATTCTTGTACATAGGGAGCAGTAGTATAGTACCGTAGTTATATTCTTGTACATAGGAACAGTATTATAGTAGTTTTATTCTTATACATAGGGAGCAGTATTATAGTCGTTATATTCTTGTACATAGGGAGCAGTATTATAGTAGTTATAGTCTTGTACAAGGGGCAGTATTTTAGTAGCTATGTTCTTTTACAGAAAGAGCAGTATTATAGTATTATATTCTTCTACATAGGTGGCAGTATTATAGACGTTGTATTCTTGTACATATGGAGCAGTATTATAGTAGTTATTTTCTTGTAAATGAGGGGTAGTATTATAGTAATTATATTCTTGTACATAGAGGCAGTATTATAGTATTTTCTTGTACAAGAGGGTAGTCTTTTTTTTATTTATTTAGTAAACAGGGGCAATATTATAATAGTTATATTATTGTACACAGAGGCAATATTATAGTAGTTATATTCTTATACATAGGAGCAGTATTATAGCAGTTATATTATTGTACATAGGGGCAGTATTATAGTAGTTATATTCTTGTACATAGGGGGCAGTATTATAGTAGTTATATTCTTGTACATGGGGAGCAGCATTATAGTGGTTATATTCTTGTACATAGGGTGCAGTATTATAGCAGTTATATTCCTGTACACAGGGGCAGTATTATAGTAGTTATATTCTTGTATAAAGGGTGCAGTATTATAGTAGTTATATTCTTGTACATAGGGGGCAGTACTATAGTAAATAAAGGTAGTACTATAGTAGTTTTATATTTGTGGCAGTATTATACTCATTATATTACTCTACATGGGGAGCCGTTAGGGATGAGCGAGTACCGTAATATTCGAAATCGCTATAATTGCAACGAGTAGGTATCAGTACTCGGTACTCATTGCGAGTATAGGAAGTCCGATTACTTTTGCAGTGTATCTATAGATACACTGCGAAAGTACCCTAAAAGTGAATAAAATTGCATACTCACCTTTCTGACACCTGCACCAGGACCGTCCCAGAAGACCTGCGATCACCGGACAAGGACCTGTGACTTCCAGTTAATCAGATGGCCGGTAGCGACAAGTCACAACCACGTGATCGCTAGCGGCCAGCTGATTGGCCAGATTCAAGGTCCTAGGTGTACTGTCAGGACCTTGCAATCTGGCCAATCAGGTGGCCGCTAGCGATCACGTGGTTGTGATGTGTCGCCATCTGATTGGCCATATCGCTACCGGCCATCTGATTGGCTGGAAGTCACAGGTCCTTGTCCGGTGATCGCAGGTCTTCTGGGACAGTCCCGGTGCAGGCGTCGGACAGGTGAGTATGTAATTTTATTATTTTTAACAACTTTTATTCACTTTTAGGGCACTTTCGCAGTGTATCTATAGATACACTGCGAAAATGAATGGACTACTCGCTACTCCCGAGTAATCATAAGATACTCGGAGAGTAGCGAGTAGCCCGAATACCGCTACTATCCGGCGAGTTCCAAATAGTAGCGAGTATACTCGCTCATCCCTAGGAGCCATATTAAACTAGATAGTTTACGGCATTGTCTCCCAGTCTTCAAGTCTTATATTAGGTACTTTTTATAATGTGCTTCCTTCAGTTGTGACATTAGTCAATGTTGGCTGCTCATTCATAGATGTTTTAAACTCTGCAACTATATCTGTAACTAGACAGCAAAACGTCCTCCATCCATCTGATACCTCTATGTTCCTGAAAGGTCTCACAGCCGCCTACACCTGCTCAGTCTGTGCCCCTCCATCACTGTCTGACACATTTACTGCCCCAGATATATATAGACAGTGAACGTCTTGTCTCACATTCTTCTCTAATTAACTTTTAAGCGGGTCTAGCCAACAGGACAAACTTCTTAAAGTAGATCTAAGCTCAAAACGTATCGCTGAGAACTTCATGTTCTGCTTCTGTGCTGTTTTCTGTCTAGGTCGGCTGCTGATTCTCATGATCTTCTCTTAGGTAAAATTAACAATTTAGAAGCCATCTCCAGTATCTCTGGAGCTATCATTTTGTCAAATATTCACCCAGCCTTCATAAGAACACGTGATTCTAAATGCCTTTATTTATTTTTTTAAAGCGTGACCATTGGTTTAATTTTTATTTCATAAATCAATAGCACACATGAAGATAAGCAACTTTGTAATATATCTTATCAGACTATTTAGCTTCTTTCTCTGCGGAGAGGGCGGAGCCTTGCCTGTAGCCCGTCCTCCTAACATCGTAAGAGACTCATCAGTAACACCTAACATTGCGATTTATTTAAGTTACTTTTTCTTTTGTCTTGTGATATTCACTTACATTTTTACATCACATTTATCAGAATGGTGCACTCAGGTTATAATTTTGACCATAGTAAAAAATGGTCTTAATTTCTCTCCTTAAAGGGGTTGTCCTGACTTTTTATAAAATCTGTGTGTATCTAGGCTGCAAAATACTTACAGTTTGTATCTTACACCCTGTCAGCATTTTGCAGGGTTACCTAGATATCACCTTTCTGCATGTGTGTAGGAGACCGACCAGAGGCATGTTTGTATTGGAGCCTGAGTGAGAACGTTCTATCTGGTCCTGTACACCCACTCTCCTATAAGCACACCCCAGTCTCCAGCATGCTCAACAACCCAAGACTCCTACAAACCCTCCCCACATTGCCTTCCCCAGTCCAAAGCATGTCCCCCCAGTATGTCCGGCCACTCCAGACTCCATTCCCTTTTGTAAACTGAAAGAACCACATTGCACAAAGCTGTTTTCTTCTCTGAAACACTGTGGCGAATCCACGGCTCTGAGAAGGTGATGACTGCTCTCAATGCTGTGGTATGTGTGCTTGTGGCGCCCCACTGGCTGGGACGCCACAGAGGGGTACTGCACCCATAAAAGATTGTGTAGTATTCCTGTGGCTGAGGAATTGGGATGCTGCATAAAGGACCCTCATGACACACATCTACACACATCCTAGGTAGGGGACAGTGGGTGGACCCGCTATAAGGAGGACCCAGTCCCATGGGAGGAGTGACAGGGTAGAAAAGTGTGTGGGTGGGAGGCGCGTCAGAGAGTTGTGAGTGGAAGAGCTCCTTTGGGGAGTGAGGAGTAGGCGATGGCGGAGGAGCCGTCAGGACAGATGGGGACTCTAAGAGCACCAGGTGTTGTGGTGCGCCCGAATCTAGGACCCAGTACGATTACCGACCGGAGGGGTACAGTCTCGGAACGGAGGACTGGCTCCGAGAGCGTTGCGGGTGTTCACCCATGAACCACCAAACCAGAGGCCCGAGCTTCTGTAGGAAGTTGTGGCCGACACCCAGCGCACCCAGAAAAAGGTACCATATAGGGTCCCAATGACTCGGAGAGGAGTTGCTCAGAAAGAGGGGATCTGTGGGAGCTGTCTTCAGGCTCTAAGTGCGGGAGCACTGAGGAAGACAGGAGAGAGTGGAGGAAGGGACCAGACAGGGACAGCAGGCACTCCACTGAGGGACCCAAGTGCGCATCCTAATTTCCAGCGACTACCCAGGCCAAGCAGACCCGAAAAGACTGTGTTTTTGAAGAACTGCCAGTAAACCCGTACAGAGCGTAAAGACTATGTGGTGTCATTTATTATCTATGCCTGAGGAGCCGCTAATCGCAGTATGAGAAGAGCGAGTGATAAGGCCTGGTGCAGCTGCGTCTTTGTGTAAATAAAAGACTGTCCTGCAACTCCCAATTCCCACCACTACCCCGGGGAGCCCACTCCACCTACGGGGAGCGTAACCACCTTACTGTTCCACCATCACCCCTGAGGGCTGTCCCACAGCATCGGCAACATTACCGGCCCGTAGGTGTGTCACGAAACATCATTTGTATTGACTGTTCCCCTTTTCAGTGACCACCAGGGCCACGGGACCAGGCAACAGGCCCCGTGACATCCTTCGTAAACTACAATGCACGGGATTAGGTACCCCACGGCCCTGGGGCGGGTCATGCTCACCTCCTGCCCCTGCACTGATGCAAACCTCACAGAGAGGAGGATCACATCAGGGTCAGTGTGGGCAAAGTTGATGAGGTAAGCACACATACGGCAGCACTAAGAGCAGTCAGTCATCTCCTTCTCATAGGCTCTGGCAGGCACTTAGTCACACCCTTCCTGTGATCACTGGTCCAGTGGATCCACATCCCCATCCTAGCCAGATTGGTCATTGCCGTTTCGCCCATAACATTTTAAATTCATCAACAAATTTCTAGGTAAAACTATATATAAAGGGGCTATTGACCAGAATTTATCACCAGATGTCTATAACAACCCATCCAATCCACACAGGCAAAGAAATCAAACCATATATGTCCATAAATTTAGTGTTATCTAATAATGAGAAATGATATATGGAAAAAATATTGAACTCATGATGAAAGAAAGGGACAAAAAGCCATGGTAAGTCATGATATCAGTTTAAATCTATCAGTAATTAGAAAGCAATCCTGCCACTTAGTGAAAAATAATATCAGCTGGTTCATCTGATGGCCTATAAAAAGATGTCTCATTACCAAGGCACACACAAGAAACATCTCATAATGGGTAAAACCAGTGAGCTGTCTCAAGACCTTCTCAGCTTCATACTGATGGCATTGATTAAGGAAGGATTTCTAAACTGCTGATGGTTCCAGTGATCACTGCTGAGGCCATAGTCCAGAAATAGAAAGAACAAAATGTTACCATAAACCAGCTAAGCCAAGGTGCTCCATGCAAAATTTCAGTCAGAATAGTTGTCCAAGAGTCAAGAACCACCTGTGAAGAGTTACAGAAAGACCTGGAATCAGCAGGTACAATTGTTTCAAAGAAAACAATAAGTATTGCCCTCCCCCTCCATGGCCTGTATGCACACACCAGTATGCACACACCTGTATGCACGCTCCTGTGTGCACACACCTGTATACACGCTCCTGTGTGCACACACCTGTATGCACGCTCCTGTGTGCACACACCTGTATGCACGCTCCTGTGTGCACACACCTGTATGCAAGCTCCTGTGCGCACACACCTGTATGCACGCTCCTCTGTGCACACACCTGTATGCACGCTCCTCTGTGCACACACCTGTATGCACGCTCACCATGCAATACTCCTTTGCTAAACAAAAATCATGTTCAAGAGCGTTTATAGTTTGCTCAGTAATGTTTAGACAAGTCTCTGAAATACTAGAACACATGGTCAGATGACACCAAAACTGAATATCTATGTTTGGGAGGTCAAAAGTCACTGCATAAGCAACCCAAAAATCACCATACCATGTTACCAACAGTGAAGTTTGGAGGTGAGAAGAACATCATGGTGTGGGGATGTTTTTCATCATACGGCACTGGAAAACTTCATGTAATTGAAGGAGGGAGGAGCGGACAAGTGTATCAAGACATTCTTGATACAAAATCTTCTGCCGTCTACCAGGATGAAGATGAAACGAGGACATTTCAGCAACACAATGATCCCAAACACATAGACAAGGAAGCTCTCCATTGGGATCATAGAAAGTAAATAAAGCTGCTAGAACGGCCGAGCCGATCACCAGACCTGAATCCAATAGAAAATGTATGGAAGGAACTAAAGCTTAGAATTCATAGAAGGATCCAGGGGCGGAACTACACTGGTGCAGCTGGTGCAGCTGCACCAGCGCCCCGACCGGCTGGGGGCCCCTTCAAGCCTGGAGGGGGGCCCCCAGCCGACCCCGCAAGCCGCCGCCAGAGGAGAGGAGGGTCAGGCAAGGGAAGCAGAGAGCTTCCTGCTTCCCCTGCCTGATCCCGCCCCTCCTCTCCTCTGCTCCTCCGGCTCCTAGAACACTTCCGCGCGGCTCCCAGGTAGGAGAGCATCGCGCCTGCGGCTCAGTGCGGCTCCCAGAGGCACCCTCCCCCCCCTTTCCGCCGCGTACGGCCAGCAGAACCCCGCCCGCGGCACGGCCGACGGCCATAGCCCCCCCCCCGGGCCGCGCCGACGGCCAGTAGCCCCGCCCCCGCCCCACCGTGTCCCCGTCTCCTGCACCAGGGCCCCCGAGGGTGACGGTCCGCCCCTGGAAGGATCCACAGAATCTCCAGGATGTGAAGAGTGTTTGTGAGGAGAATGGGCCAAAATCACACCTGAGCAATACATGGGACTAGTTTCTCTATACAGGAGGCATCTTGAAGCTTCATCACCAACAAAGGATTTGTACAAAGTGTTAAATACATTTCAGTAGTTGTGTTCAATACTTTTTCCCTGTGTTATTTCTCATTATTACACATATGTTAATGGACATCTATGGTTTGATTTCTTTGCCTGTTTGGATTGGATGGGTTGTTACTGACATCTGGTGATCATTTCATGTCAATAGCGCCTTTAGAAATATATTTACTTGGAAAATAGTTGATGTGTTCAATACTTATTTCACCCACTGTATAGCTTAGAATTTAAAAAAGAAATGGAAAAACATTATGGCCAAAACAGTAATAAATCCGACACCCAGTCCCTTCATTCTTCTGCCCATTCTCCATCTGCCCTTTTTTATGCTTTTCAAGGATAAATGCATATTTATAGGGATTAAAAAAGGGATTTAAGGATGTATATATCAATTCATGATCATTTGTGGTTTGACCTCCGAGATCTTCGCCAGTGCCAAAATAAAGGGGGCAAGACGTTATGACATAAATATATTCGGAGGTTAATGGTAAGAAAATCAGACAAGGAAAAATGTGTTTGAGGACAGAATCCTGATGTAATGACAACTCGTAACATCACATCTGTCTGATCAATATTAGGCAAATACGTGGAACACTTCTGTAGGGCATGATGGGTTTGCGTCCTTTGTTTTTAGCAACCTGATAAGATTTACCACTAGGTGGTGCTGTGCTGCTATGGTGGATTAGTGACATTATTTAGTAATTGTGCCCCCTGCAGGCTGATATTAGGTACTACAACCTCCTGATTTATAGGGAATGAAACAGCTCAACTCACATGTACAGTATGTGTGACCAGAATGAAGCCATACAACACGCTCAACGTGCCATGAAGACCAAAATATTTATATGTGAAAAAGTAGAACCCAAGTTTCCCAGCAGTGTTTCCTTATTTCATCATGGCTATAATGGTGTAACTGTTTAAATATCTCTCCAATAATAGTATGACACTACTACATAGTGCTGGTACCTAATGAAAAACAGAGAATATTGTCATGTTTACTGTTTCCAATAGAAATCAGAAGGGTAAGTACGTGATTAGTAAGTCCATCAGAACTGCAGCAGAATAGTGAGTGCAGCTCTGGAGTATAATACAGGATGTAACTCAGGATGAGTACAGGATAAGTAATGTAATGTATGTACACAGTGACTCCACCAGCAGAATAGTGAGTGCAGCTCTGGAGTATAATACAGGATGTAACTCAGGATCAGTACAGGATCAGTAATGTATGTACACAGTGACTCCAGCAGCAGAATAGTGAGTGCAGCTCTGGAGTATAATACAGGATGTAACTCAGGATGAGTACAGGATAAGTAATGTAATGTATGTACACAGTGACTCCACCAGCAGAATAGTGAGTGCAGCTCTGGAGTATAATACAGGATGTAACTCAGGATCAGTACAGGATAAGTAATGTAATGTATGTACACAGTGACTGCACCAGCAGAATAGTGAGTGCAGCTCTGGAGTATAATACAGGATGTAACTCAGGATCAGTACAGGATAAGTAATGTATGTACACAGTGACTGCACCAGCAGAATGAAATGGCGACTATTCCCATAGAGTGGGAGCCATCTTGGGGCGAAGTGATCCACGAAGCCTATTTGGTAGAGAAACACAGTCATTGGCCCAGCAGATATTGGTTGCTAGGCAGAATGATGTCACAGGAAATTTGAGCGGGAACAAGCCCGCCAAATTCAAATTATCTAATTGGCCGGCCACTCTCTAACAATAGTATAAAAGGGGGCAATAATTGGCCGGACAATTCAGTGTAACAGCAGTTGCTGAAATTGCTGACCTGGAAGAGGTGACCAAGCAGTGCCATGGAACACCTTATGGAGCGACTGCTGCAGAAGGCAGGAGAACAAGGAGGAGAAGCCTGGCTCCGCAGATGCCTAGGAGAAGAAGAAGGATCGTTACCTCGACCGGGAACGATGAGGGATGAAGTCGCAGCCCTGGACCCGACAGCGCGCCGCAGGAGCCAACACCAGAAGCGCCAGAGGAAGGAGGCATATTCACCGGCTTCCTGTAGATCGACTCGGAAGCAGGCGAAGGGCGGAGGTCGCGGCAGTCATACGAGCCGGTCGGAAGCGTTCCGGGCATCGAGACGCCGGACGGAGGATGCTGCAGCGGTACAGCGAGTCGCAGAGGATATGACGTCAGACCGCCATCAGGAAGTTACGTCCCGCAGCCCGGAGGCGGATAATACAGCGGAGGCAGATGGAGGCCCGGCGCTTAGCACCTACACAAGGGGCCAGGTAAACAGTGTAAGGAGGGGCACGCAGCCCTCCACAGCAACTGAGCAAAACCTGAGGGCGAGACCTGGCAGTTCTGCTGTGCCCCCATCCCACAATGTGCAGGCAGGCTGGCAGAACCGCCATTGGGATGTAACCCCAATTGGGAGGCACAGAGCTATCGAACCGGGCTTGGATGCCGCATTATTAGCGGTCCCAAGCCAGGAGCACAGGGGATATTCCCCCATGAGCTCCTCGGCTCCTCTTTTTCATATGGTCCCCAATGGGGATAGAGGAGCTGTTATGCAAGGGCTGAACCTGCCGAGTGGCCCTGTACCAAGGGGTGTGGTAGGTGCATCTAGCACTCCAAGCACCACTCAGAGGAGCGCGAGTCCAGCACTCCAAGTCTGGGGTGTGCAACAGAACGACGGAGCGGAACCAGAACCGCATCAGACCGGCAGCCGTGACGACGGGGTCAGCTCTCCGGGTCTTCCTGCCATAGATGCCATCACAGAACATGGAACTAACGCCACGTCAGGATACGGTGAGAACCGATCTATGTATATGAATAACTTTGTTTGTCCTTCGTTAGCTTCATCTATTTCCGAATTAGCTGCTCAGGCAGTAGCAGCAGCTCTGTTAGCCTCCCCCCCCCGGGGCGGCCTCACAGGCGAAGCCTAACACGGGTATCTCCGAAATGCATCTGAAGGAGGCTCTCCCCTGTGAGGTATCCCCGTTGGGATTTCATTTGACAAGTAAAATGAAAGAAAAGATTTGGAATAGCGAATTCGTGGATTTGTTTTCACTTTTGCCGAATCGTGACTCGTTCAAGTACGAGGGACGAGACGACAAAGAGGGAGACAATAAAAAACGAACATACAGATCATTTAATTCATGGCTACAAGCCTTCTTGATATATTCCGCTGTGTTGGGAGAAAAATCCCCCAATCTATGCTCGGGATTGTTCCAACACGTGGATACAATCCTCGAGGCTTATAGACAGTTCGGTGGACTGGATGGTTGAACTATGACGAAGCCTTTCATCAAAAGTTAGCCGTACACCCCTCACTGAAATGGGGAACCAAGGATGTAGGCCTTTGGCTACAAATGATGATCCCCCAGCGCCAACCCCCAGCGAAGCAGATTACCTCCCCCGTGGGTAGGAAGGGATTCTGCTTCGCATTTAATGAATCTTCGTGCCGGTGGCTACAAAATTGCCGTTATCGACACGAGTGTTCATCATGTGGGGGAGCACATTCAGCAGTAAAATGTTTCAGGAAACCAAATACAGTAACGGCCAAAGAGCCCTTTTTTAAAAGCCCCGAGCCCAGTGAGGCTCACAAACCTGTTGCCTTGGCTAAAACAATACCCAGATCGGGAAAGCGCGGAACTGTTGCGTTCCGGATTTGAGTCCGGTTTTTTCGTTCCTCCTTTCCTCGGATCTGGTTGTCTACCCCGTAATAATCTGCCTTCAGCAAATAGATTTCCTAGTATTATTCGAGAAAAAATTAATAAGGAATTAACGGCTGGTAGATGCCTTGGCCCCTTTTCAGACCCCCCTTTCAAAAATTTTCGCATTTCCCCACTCGGGATAGTCCCCAAAAAAGAGAAAGGATCTTTTAGAATGATTCACCACCTGTCCTATCCTGAGGGTGCGTCATTAAATGATCAGGTGGACCCAAGGGTTGCATCTGTCTCTTATGCTTCCTTTGACGCTGCAGTCGAACTGTTACAGAGATTTGGGAAAGGAGCGTTGTTGGCTAAATCCGATATTCAATCGGCATTTCGCCTACTACCAGTCCACCCTTCCGGGTTTAATTCTCTGGGTTTTACCTTTGAAGGACAATACTTCTTTGATAGATGCCTCCCAATGGGATTCTCCATGTCATGTAATTATTTTAAAACGTTTTCATCTTTCCTTCAATGGTGCACTCAGGAAAGTTTCCCGGGAGGGGGATATCCCATTACCTGGACGATTTTTTATTTGTCGGACCCCCTGGATCCAAATGTTGTGACTCATTACTTAACTCATTTTTGTCACTTATGTCCCATTTTGGCGTCCCAGTAGCGTTTGACAAAACTACATTGCCACATATGTCCATAGAGTTTTTAGGGATCTTAATTGATTCCGAGAAAATGGAGTTTAGACTTCCAGACGATAAGCTCGTCAAATTACGTGGAATGATCGAATCCTTTAAAGAGAAGCCCACAGCCACACTAAAAGAATTCCAGGTATTAGCAGGTCCCTTAACTTTGCATTACGTGTCATCCCATCGGGTCGGCCGTTCCTACGGCGATTATACGAGGGCATGTCAACAGCTAAATCTACGTCACATATATTAATCTCACAATCCCTGAAAATTGACTTAAATACGTGGTCGGAATTTTTGTCCCGCTTCAATGGAATTACTTGTTGTCAGATCCCCTTCGTTAAGGCCGCAGACTTGCAATTACACTTCTCTACGTCTAGCAACGGGTTAAGGATTAATTTTAGAACTCAATGGGTTTGTGCAACTTGGCCCGAAGAGCTTTCGGTTCAATTTGCCAATTCCCCTCCACTCCGTGATACATTTGCTTTAATGGTTATTTTTAATCTTTGGGGTACCTCCCTAGCAAACAGGAGAATAATGTTTGATACGACTGATAAAATCTCGGCATTTACGGTAAATTCATTGTCTTCCAAATCTTATTTAATCAATAGAATTTTAAAAAGTCTATCGCTTATGTTGCTAGATTATAATATTTGGATAAAATTTCAAATACCTACACAAAATAGTGATTCCTTTTGTGCTCTTCTTTCCCGCAATGACACGGCGCGGCTCCAGGCCAGATGTCCATGGGCGGAATCGAACAGCATACCAATCCCAACGGACTTATGGAATCTCCTATTGGGCTGATACCACAGTTCGTACAACAATCCCTCGCACCACGGACTTGGGCGTCCTATTGTTCATCCTGGTACTCATGGGCGCAATTCTGTGCTGATTATGGTGTTTCCCCCAAATCTGCAGCTAGTCAGGCATCCCTCCCGTTCATTCAGTCCCTGGCGGCTAAACAATTGGCTTATTCGTCTATAACGAAAACGATCGCCGGTATTTCATTTTTTCTTAAACTAGCTGGTCTCGCACCGCTTGCGGAGTCCTTTCTAATCAAACAATTTTTAAAAGGCTACAAAAAATCCTTTTGTGTGCCAGATGCTAGAGCTCCTATGCCTCTGTCAACACTGGCAAATGTATGTGAAGCTTTAAGCGAGGTCTGCGTCAATAGTTACGAGGCAATTATGTTTAGGGCAGCATTTCTCACATTATTTTTTACGGCAATGAGGATTGGTGAATTGGTGTCAGCTAGTAAAACAAACAAGTCTGGTCTCCGAGTGGACGATATTTCATGGTTAAAAGCGTCCCTGTGCATTTACTTGCGCAAATCTAAGACCGATCAATTGGGCAAAGGCCAAGTAATCATCTTGCATCCGTCTGTCAATGATGTTTTTTGCCCGATGGTAGCAATGAGGACATGGCTAAGCATCCGCACCCCTGCTAATGGCAGCTTATTTATGCACGCGGATGGTACCCCGCTGACTGTGTTCCAATTCAGGTCAGTCTTACGTAAATGCTTAAATCACCTTGGTCTAAAGGACCTAAAAATAACATCTCACTCATTTCGTATTGGAGCTGCCACCTTGGCAGCCCAGCAAGGTCTGAACGAGACTTGCATTAAGAAACTGGGTAGGTGGACATCCAACTCATTTAAGAGATACATACGCCCCATTGTCCACGATGTTTAAACTGTACATGCTTTTGTTACGAACATTCTAACGATGCATTTATCCCGTAGGCCATAAAGTAGTATGGATCATCGGCCACTCATTCATTTATTGGGCCCACAAGAGGGCCAAGAACAGAAGCTATTCTGAAAATCTCTCGTTCAGCGAGTCCGGAGTCACCATTCATTGGCATGGGGTAAGGGGTTTGAGGTGGCACAATCTTAACGAGCTAATACTACATTTGTCTGGCCAATTTCCACGACCGGATTTAGTGATCTGCCACGCAGGAGGGAATGACCTGGGTAAGGGTTCCACTTTGGACCTTCTGTGGCGCGTTAAATCAGATTTTTGTTGGCTCGCCCAGAAGTTTCAAGGTTCGACTTTTGTATTTTCCGAGGTAATACCACGACTATCGTGGAAGGTTAGAAATAACACGTTTTTAGAAAAAATGCGTAAGAGATTAAATAGAGAGATGGAAAAGTTTTTACCCTCTATAGGCATGTTTTCCTATAGGCATAAGGAATTGGAAGGTTTCGTTCCTGGCTTATATCGCCAGGACATGGTTCACTTATCAGATGTGGGCCTCGACATTTTTAATGTCGGGGCACAGAGCATTGTGGAGGCTTGGTTGGGTGGGGTCGGCACCTCTTAGGTGCCGCCCTGATGGGTCACCCAGCTTTGCTGGGGGGGATCAGTGCATTAAATAAAGTTACAGTTGAAGTATTTATTAATAAAAAGTCATTTGTTTACATGACTATGGATGGAAAGTGTTTTTTATAAACAATCTGATGAATAAACAATTTTTGAAAATGGATACATTATTAAATCTTAATAAAGTACCAGCCTGTTATAACCACAATGCTCTGATCTCTCCTTCATTTATGGTAAGAAGGGTAGAAGTTTTTTCCTCTAATCTTAAGTAAGTGAGCGCTGTCGCCCCATAGTGAGTGCAGCTCTGGAGTATGATACAGGATGTAACTCAGGATCAGTACAGGATAAGTAATGTAATGTATGTACACAGTGACTCCACCAGCAGAATAGTGAGTGCAGCTCTGGAGTATAATACAGGATATAACTCAGGATCAGTACATGATAAGTAATGTAATGTATGTACACAGTGACTCCACCAGCAGAATAGTGAGTGCAGCTCTGGAGTATAATACAGGATGTAACTCAGAATCAGTACAGGATAAGTAATGTAATGTATGTACACAGTGACTCCACCAGCAGAATAGTGAGTGCAGCTCTGGAGTATAATTCAGGAGGTAACTCAGGTTCAGTAATCTATGTACACAGCGTTATATTGTACAATTTACAATATGACTCAGCTGTTTATGTAGATTGATTCTTTATATTACCTGTGCAGTAGTGATCATAGACTTAGACCTCAATCAGTTTCAGTATTTATTGATCAGGTTACTGTGGCTTTTAACCCCGGAAACATCCAAACAAGTGATTAGTTGAATTTGGTTACTTTGTTGTGTTCTTCCAGAATCATTATGCGGCAGATGAGAATTGTCTTCCATTTCAGGTCTCATGATTCACGCTTCATTACAGATTTGTACAATTACTCGCACCTCATATTTTGTCTTTGGAGATTGATTATGAATGACCGGAGGGTGGAATGTAAATGCCGCCCTCCCCCCTTTACCTGCGCCCACTGGATTCATTCCAGTTTTGTGTCCTTTAAGGCCTTAACGTGAGACAAATTAGGAGTCATGAGATGAACCCTGCGACGCCTCAGACACTGAGATAATTAACTTTTATGGAAGGAGAATTTCATTTCCAAGTTTAATGGGGTGTGGGTCTGGAGAAGCCTGGGATGATGAAACCCCCCAGGGGTGATCCCGTCTGTGTATTATTAGTCTTGGGCGCACGTGTTGCCGGTGCTGTGTGATTAGCACATCTGCCCCTCCTCCAATTATACAGAGCAGCTGCTGTCCAGAAAATGCAAAGCAGAAAGCCGGCCGGTCCCCTGGATCTCGAGCAGATGCTGAGCGCACAATACTGGGGGCAACATGCGTCCTGCCACCTCCCCCCTATCCTTTATGGGTCAGTGCCCTGGACGGCAGAACCTGTATATGGCTATATTTCCTGTTCACTAATAAATCCATGAACCATCCTTTTCTAAATTGTAAACCTGACAAATAGTGTTCAGTAGTGGCGTAACATGAAGCTCATGGGCCCCTGATGCGAAAGCTCCAATGCGGCCCCCAATTACTGCAAATCTTTAATAACATTAGTCTTCTTCTATAAGCCAAAGGGACTTTTGGGGCCCCCCTAGGCTCCAGGGCCCGGGTGCGATTGCAACTCCTGCATCTATTGTAATTACGCCCCTGGCGTTCAGTTATGTATTACGCATAGATATGGCCAAAATTGTTGGCAAATTCTTAGGCTGGGTTCACACCACAGTTTTGTTCTTGTCTGTGGGGATCCTGTTTTTTGCAGGACCACATGGACAGGAACGTACAGGACCGGATTGGTAACTCCGGATGCCATTTATGTGTCGGGATCTAGGATTTTGAGGCATCTGGACTGACAGAAAGAGCTGTGAGGAGCCGAGTCCGCAAAGTACAGGTAAGTGGTGTCGGGGCTGTTACTTTCGCTTTCTCAAGGTATCTACATACACTGCGAAAGCAAAATTAAAGAACGCAAATGGTTAAAAATAGTAAAAAAAAATGCTCACCTCTCCGCCGCGTGTCCCACGATGTGAGGCGTCCACGTCCGATGAGTGCAGAACCTTAATCAGCTGACCGGCGGCAACTGATCAGCTGATGTGTCATATCACAGAATCAGCTCAGCGGTTTAAATCGCCCGCCAAAATCGATCGGCAGGCAGGCGATTTAAACCGCTTAGCTGATGCTGCCATATGCCATATAACACATCTGATCGGTTGCTGCCAGTCTGCAGATTCAGGTCCTGCAGCCATCGGACGTGGATGCGTCGCATCGCGGGCACTCGGCAGAGAGGTGAGCATTTATTTTTTCTAACCATTGCTTTCTCTAATTTCACTTTAGCAATGTATGTAGATACACTGCTAAAGTGAAATTACACATAAGGGAACAGAGCAGTGAATGTGTACTGAGCATGCTCAGTACACTAAAACCGGATGCGGGAAATGATCCTGTTTTTTCCCCGATACGGTGCCCATCTCTGTCCGGTTTGGTCCGTTTTTTTCACCAAAGCCCAAAAACAGTGTAGTCTGCGATTTTGGGGCCAGGAAAAAACAGGATGGAAATGAATCCGGGGCTGAACTGATAGAATCGGATGGCCATTTATGACCAATCCGGCACCATAGTGATACATGGGAGGCTAAAAACGATCCTGTTCTCTCCTTTCCAAAACAGACAGAACAGGATAGCAAAAACTGTGGTGTGAAGCCAGCCTTACAAGGTAAGAAAACCCAACAATGGTCACTGAATTAACTTGAAACTGGCCAAAGTCATGAATTGACTTATTATTTTATTGCATAATCTTTTGAGTCAATCATTGCACTCAAACGATTCTGGTAACCCTCAATGAGACTTTTGAATTGTCCATAGATATTGTGGCCGACTCCTCGTGAACATACTGTTGCGTGTCTTAGGTGTGAAGGCGCATTCTCCAGACTTCAGGTTCTGCTTCTTTCAATAGGATTTAGATTGGGGTTCATAGAATCCACTTCAGAAGAGTCCAAGAGTCTTAGCCAATCATAGATGTTTTTAGATGTGTGTTTTGGGTCCTGTTGGAGAACCCATGATCCGTGACTCAGACCAAGCTTTCTGACACTGGCCAGCACAATTTGCTCCAGAATGCCTTGATAGTATTGAGATTTCATTGTACCGAGCACAAAATCAAGACACCCTGTGCCAGATGCAGCAAAGCAACCCCAGAACATAACAGAGCCTCCTCCATGCTTCACAGTTGGGACAATGTTCTTTTCATTTTATTCTTCATTTTTGTGTCTGTGAACATGGAGTTGTTGTATTTTGACAAACAAGCTCCAGTTTTGTATGATCAGTCCAAAACACATTCTCACAGAAGTTTTGTGGCTTGTTAATATACATTTTGACCAATTCCAGTCTTGTTTTTCTTACGATTTTCTTCCAACACTGATTTCCTCCTTTGACAGCTCACGTAAAGTCCACTTTGGCTAACACAGTGATGGATGGTGAGATCTGACACTGATGTGCCTTGACCTTGGAGTTCACGTCTAATCTCTTTGTAAGTTCTTTTGGGATCTTTGGATACCATTCTTATTATTTGTCTCTCTAATATGTCATCAATGTTGATCTTATGGATACAACCAAGAAGTTTGGCTACAGACTCATATACCTTACAGTTCTGAATAATATGTGCAACTGTAATAACAGGAACATCAACCTGTTTAAGGATGGTTTATAGCAGGGGTAGAGAACTCCAGGCCACAAGAGCCACCAACAGTGCAGGTTTTCAGGATTTCCTTAGTATTGCACAGGTGATAATATAATCACCTGCACTGGTGATGATTCCAACTCCTATGCAATGCTAAAGAAATCCTGAAAACCTGCACTGTCGGCGGCTCTCGAGGCCTGGAGTTCTCTACCCCTGCTATAAACCATGTGGGAATTGTACTACTGTTTTCCCAGAGGAAAAAAGGAAAATGACTAAAAAAAAATGTTTACAAAAAGCAAAATACACTTCAATACTTCTCTTGGTAAATTCCGACACACGGACCAAATACTGACCTGATCTGAACAGAAGATCTGATCCGAACACTGATGACAATCTGTGTGTTTGTTTTTTTCACGGGGGTAAATAAATGGACAAGTGAATGAGGTCTAAGGCTGGCTTCAGGGGCGGAACTACACTGGTGCAGCCGGTGCAGCTGCACCAGGGCCCCGACCGGTTAGGGGGCCCCTTCAAGCCTGGAGGGGGCCCCCAGCCGACCCCCACAAGCCGCGGGAGAGCGCGGCTGTCAGCGCGGCTCTCCCAGCTGACCCCCACAAGCCGCGGGAGAGCGCGGCTGTCAGCGCGGCTCTCCCAGCCGGCGGGAGAGCGCGGCAGGACCAGGCGGGAGAGAAGCAGCGGGTAAGAGAGCACCAGCACCCCCCCCCCCCTCCCGTCCACACCTGCACCAGGGCCCCCGGGGGTGACGGTCCGCCCCTGGCTGGCTTCACACTTGCAGATGCATCTGCAGCGTTTTGCAGATGCATCTGCAAGTATCAGCATGCAGACCGCGGCCCCTATGTTTATGATGGGGCGCACCGCGGTCTGAAAGCACTCATTCATTCCTATATGTGAACCGTCCGCAGGCGGATGCCTGCTTACAGATCACACACTCCCGCCCGCACCATGGACGCGAGAGGTCTGCATGCTGATACTTGCAGATGCATCTGCAAAACGCTGCAGATGCATCTGCAAGTGTGAAGGCAGCCTTAGAGTATGTTCACACGGAGGTTTTTAAAAGTAGATTTTGGAGGCAATTTCTCTCCAAATCTATATGAAAAAACTTTCAAATAAGCTTGATTATAAAAAAAACCTCTGTCACTGGGTGCTAATAGTGCACAAGTGGAATAGTAGCAGGAAGGCAGAGATGGCTGAGGGAATCAGGGAATCTAGTCTGACCCTGGAGAATGGGGTTCCCTAGCTGACCTTGATCCCAGAATTACACCTAAAGGTGGAGATGTCTGGGCTTCAAACCTTGCCCTGCTCCTATACAGCCCTGGGCTAACACTCTTTCACTTCCACCCAGGGAAAGGAACAGCAACTTATATGATAGCTCTCAGAAAGGATAGCTTCAGGAAAGCTTCTGCACCACAGCTCTGCGTCCACACAGCACAAGGTCAGAGCAGAGACTAAACTCTATCAACGACACCTGCTGGTGGGAAAATACATTATTTATACTAGGGGTGTGGAGAACAACTTCACCCGAAACGCACACTCAGCAGCTCACCTGAGGAGCCAGACCATAGACAGAAGACCAGATAACAGACCATAGACAGCAATACTGCAGCAGCTACTGACATAATTCAAAAGTACCAACAGGAATTATACACATTTAATCACTGCAGAGCAAGAAGAGTGTAGCACAGGCCACAAGTGACAACCTCAGTGTGAATACATCCTTAAAGACCTTTCCATTCTTATTTTTATCCTTCACTACACATCTGGCAGATTTGTGGGGGTCCACTGTGCAGCCCACTGCTCAGGAAGGAGAAGCATTGCGCATCTGTAGGAGCATGTGCACAAGGCGAAGTACAGGCACAATTAAAGTGAGCCAGTCAGCAGTTTTTTGCATATAAGCTGCTGACACCGTAAGAGGCCTTATATACATCATTCTGGAGTGGTTTATATAAGTCTCCAGGCTGAGCTGTATGATGCAAAAAAAACATGGACATGAGAGAAGCACTATAGATTATACTGGGCACGGACGTGAAAAACACAGAGAGGACAAGGACGTGAAAAATGGACATCTGAATGAGGCCTAAAGGTGATAATAAGGAAAGACCTCTTTTATTATCTCATATGCTGTATGGAGCAATCATGATGTATCGCAGCACTTCAAAGGAGCAATGTGATATCACAGGTGCATGTGATACCTTACCCGGACAGCTGGGGCGCCGCATCACACTGGGATGTAACAGGGATTGGAAACTAGTTACGTGTAAATGGCCTTTTGTAATGTGGATCTTGCAGGAGTTGACAGTTACTCCCATCATTGTCTGCTGGACACCGTGGTGCTGGTGCCCATCACATGGATTTAGCAGTCAGGTGTATTTTTAGACAGTCAGCTGTGAATTAGATTTTAGCAGAGGTACACAGCTGTTACCTAGAGCTTCAACAGAGCAATAATACTATCCCCAGTCCCTGGACTAAAGATGACCCATGTGTGATTACATCGTGGGCAGCTTCCCATGCACACCGGTGGATCAATTGTACAAATTTAGGATTGTATCGGGTTTTCTCCTTCCAGTGAGTGACATGCCATGTCTGGGAGAGGAGCCTTAAAGAGGACATGTCACCCCCCTGCTGTATGGCAATCTAAATGCAGCACTGAATGCAGCATGTCTTCTGCATTCAGGGAAGGGGTCCCCCATGTGTCTGTGTGCTGTGTACCCCGAAATATAGCCTTTGTAAAACGTACAGTTAGAAGCCATGGAGGCAGTCACTGTGGCTGGAGTGAGCTTGATTGACTGGGGCCATTTCCTCCCCCACTGCCTCTCTGTGCTGCTTCTGCTGTGATGGCTCTGCCGACCTCCTCTCTGTCACTCAAAGCATGCAAATCATTTGTCGTAATGTCAGCTCCAGATTCCTGCCCTGACAAAGCATAAACCGCACAGTAGGAGGCGGCACACAGAGGAAGAGGGGAAGGGAATGGCCACAGTCAATCAAGCTGACTCCAGCCACAGTGACTGCCTCCATGGCTTCTAACTGTAAGTTTTACAAAGGCTATATCTCGGGGTACACAGCACACAGACACATGGGGGACCCCTTCCCTGAATACATTCAGTGGTGCATTTAGATTGTCATGCAGCAGAATCATAATTTGCACTGATTAGGGACAATAACCTTAAACACAGTGTTTGCAAACTGAGATTTTGGTTTGGTTATTATCCTAAGTCATATGATAAGACTCCTTTTAGGATTGCTACTTCCAAGGCTCTAGAGTTTGTCTTCTTACTCATTTTCTTGCATTAAAAGAAGTTAATGAGCTTTCAGTACACAGCCATTCATGTGTAAGCCAAAAGTTGTGACTGTGGATATGACACATTAATTGCATATACTGCCACCTACAGGACAGAAAGAGCAACACATCCCAGAGAGCAGATATAAGTTCCTGCTCTGCCTGTTATATGTGGCAATATCAGCGCTGGTCTCATTGTCTGACTTCCTCTGGAAGATATGTAAATAACGAATGCCATTAAAAGCTGACGGTGTAATCCTCAGCCTGCTAATGTTAGCATTTTTGTATATCCTTATACCATCCGAGGCAATTAAAAAAATACATTTAATTATCAACTACATGCAGATTGTAGAGATGAGGTTGGGTGAAAGGTTCTTTATATAGCTTGTCTTTAATATCTATAAAATCATTAAACACTGGTTAGGAAGTAGAAAGTAAAAAGATGGAGTCACTCCCTATAGTAAAACTGATAACCACCAGCCCAAAATAATCCTCATCTTCCAACTGCTGTCACCTCCAGAAACCGAATATACCCAGGTTATACCAGCATGTTATACCAGCAGTTTCTATATCCTCTCACATAGAGGTAATGTGACTGACATCAGCCTTTCCACCAACACACCCTAACTGACATCCTATTACCTCACAGACATCCTATTACCTCACAGAAGCTTTACTGAGAATGTCCTTTGTTGTCTATATTAACCAATCAGAGCTCAGATTAACAGTAGCAAAATAGAAGCTGAGCTTTGATTGGTTACTATTGGCAGCCTGATAAATCCCCAGGCAACAGGAAACCCTCCCCCCTGACAGTATATGTTACCTCACACATACACATAATAGCAGACCTCCCAAGTGTCCCGGATTTGGCGGGACAGTCCCGGTTTAGTCCGGGCTTCCCGCTGTCCCGTGCGGGACTAGAAGTGTCCCGGTGTCTGGCACTTCACTGAATGCTGCACGGCCCCTCTAGCTGCCGGCCACGCCCCCTCCGGCTGCCGGTCACGCCCCCTCACAGCAGCACATTGGGAGGACTGAGCACCCAATCACAGTGCAGAGAGTGAGTCGTGTGACCTCTCTCCTGCCCTGTGTGTAGAGGGGACAGAACTCAGTCATCCAATCCCGGCTCAGCGCGGCCTCTGTGAAGTTCCCCAGCAATGGAGGAAGCATCAGCACAGCAGCAGCCGGGACACAGAGGGCTCTGCCTCCACACTGGAGCCTGGATCACTGACTGCCTGTGACTGGGAGGAACTGACAGGAGCACAGCACACAGGTATCAAAGACATGGGAGCACAGACTGAGGATAACACAAGGGGTGATGATAACAGAACACAGAGGAGTGTGGTGACAGGCTCCGTACACCTCATAAATGCACGGCTCTGCTCCGTACACCTCATACAGGCACGGCTCCGCTCCGTACACCTCATAAATGCACGGCTCTGCTCCGTACACCTCATAAATGCACGGCTCTGCTCCGTACACCTCATAAATGCACGGCTCTGCTCCGTACACCTCATAAATGCACGGCTCTGCTCTGTACACCTCATAAATGCACGGCTCCGCTCCGTACACCTCATAAATGCACGGCTCTGCTCCGTACACCTCATAAATGCACGGCTCTGCTCCGTACACCTCATAAATGCACGGCTCCGCTCCGTACACCTCATACAGGCACGGCTCCGCTCCGTACACCTCATAAATGCACGGCTCTGCTCCGTACACCTCATAAATGCACGGCTCTGCTCCGTACACCTCATAAATGCACGGCTCTGCTCCGTACACCTCATAAATGCACGGCTCCGCTCCGTACACCTCATACAGGCACGGCTCCGCTCCGTACACCTCATAAATGCACGGCTCTGCTCCGTACACCTCATAAATGCACGGCTCTGCTCCGTACACCTCATAAATGCACGGCTCTGCTCTGTACACCTCATAAATGCACGGCTCCGCTCCGTACACCTCATAAATGCACGGCTCCGCTCCGTACACCTCATAAATGCACGGCTCTGCTCCGTACACCTCATAAATGCACGGCTCTGCTCCGTACACCTCATAAATGCACGGCTCTGCTCCGTACACCTCATAAATGCACGGCTCCGCTCCGTACACCTCATACAGGCACGGCTCCGCTCTGTACACCTCATAAATGCACGGCTCTGCTCTGTACACCTCATAAATGCATGGCTCTGCTCCGTACACCTCATAAATGCACGGCTCTGCTCTGTACACCTCATAAATGCACGGCTCCGCTCCGTACACCTCATACAGGCACGGCTCCGCTCCGTACACCTCATAAATGCACGGCTCTGCTCTGTACACCTCATAAATGCACGGCTCTGCTCCGTACACCTCATAAATGCACGGCTCTGCTCTGTACACCTCATAAATGCACGGCTCTGCTCCGTACACCTCATAAATGCACGGCTCCGCTCCGTACACCTCATAAATGCACGGCTCCGCTCCGTACACCTCATAAATGCACGGCTCCGCTCCGTACACCTCATAAATGCACGGCTCTGCTCCGTACACCTCATAAATGCACGGCTCTGCTCCGTACACCTCATAAATGCACGGCTCCGCTCCGTACACCTCATACAGGCACGGTTCTGCTCTGTACACCTCATAAATGCACGGCTCTGCTCTGTACACCTCATAAATGCACGGCTCTGCTCCGTACACCTCATAAATGCACGGCTCTGCTCTGTACACCTCATACAGGCACGGCTCCGCTCCGTACACCTCATAAATGCACGGCTCCGCTCCGTACACCTCATACAGGCACGGCTCCGCTCCGTACACCTTATAAAGGCACGGCTCCGCTCCGTACACCTCAAAGGCACGGCTCCGCTCCGTACACCTCATAAAGGCACGGCTCCGCTCCGTACACCTCATAAATGCACGGCTCCGCTCCGTACACCTCATAAAGGCATGGCTCCGCTCCATACACCATATACAGACACAGCTCTGCTCCGTACACCTCATAAATGCACAGCTCTGCTCCGTACACCTCATGCAGGTGCGGCTCCGCTCCGTACACCTCATTCAGGTGCGGCTCCGCTACGTGCACCTGATGCAGGCGCAGCTCCGCTCCGTACACAGACACAGCTCCGCTCCGTAAACCTCATACAGGCACGGCTCCGCTCTGTACACCTCATACAGGTGCAGCTCCTCACCGTGCACTGATGCAGGCACGTACACACGCGGCTCCGCTCCATAAACCTCATGGAGACACAGCTCCACTCCTTACGCCCACAGCTTAGCTCTGTACATTTAGTACAATATCGGCTCTGCTACATCCACACTGTAAAGCCCTCCTGACATAACCTTCACCTTATCCTGCACCATAACAACCAGCACAGCAGAGTCCTGCATACACTGAGGAGCTGATAATGTGACCCCTGACTCCTCCCCTCCATGTGACATCTTCACAGGTCCTGTCAGTACAGAGCAGCCGTGGATGTAGTGTGCAGCTCTGTCTGCTGGTGGAGAACAATGCAGGGGGCGTAACAGGCGGCTGGCGGGGAGACCCGTCCTTGGCCACTGCAGCAGGAGGTCCAGCGGCGCCCCCCTGCCTGCTGCGTCGGGGCAAATGCCCCACCAGTTTCCCCTAGATATGACCCTGGAGAACGAGACACTGGATGAAGAACTAAAACCAGTGACCAGTATGGCAGGAAATGAGAAGCTGATAACAGAGAGCAGGAGTAAGGCTTCACCCGTGGCGTATTTACTGCATCTACGCACTGCTATTTTGTGCTGCTGTAAAAGCAGTGAAACGCAACACTGGATAAGCAATCCAGCAAAAGCTATGGCTTTCACACGTTGCATATTTTTGCTCTTTGATGTGCGCACGCTTTCACTGCAAAGCACACATGCAAAAAGAACGACCATGTCAATTCTTTGCACTTTTTTCAGCGCACTTTTCCCATGGGTCGCATTATAAAATGGGCTCAGGAAAAGCGCACTGGGAAAAGCGCACTGTGTGAATGCAGTTGTGTTTTTTTGTGCAAAAAAGCGCCACTGCAAAAAAAAGTGGTAAATACGCTACGTGTTAAAGAAAATAGAGAAAGAGGCTGAGCCGGGTACAAGAGTTATATGTCTGACAGTTGCTCACTGTGATCCTGATTTACCATCTCTCCTGCCTTGATTGATATGACTGACATCTCCTCTGTCCTCCACAGTCTGTTCATCCCTCGCACCTGCACAAGAGGGAGCAGGAGCTGCGCAGGGGCCACAGACTAGTGAACGCAGGAGATGTCGGTCCTGGCAGGAGACGTCGGCCCCGGCAAGAGACATCGGCCGCGTCGGCCCCGGCAGGAGATGTCGGCCGCGTCGGTCCCGGCAGGAGATGGCGGTCCCGGCAGGAGATGGCGGTCCCGGCAGGAGATGGCGGACCCGGCAGGAGATGTCGGCCGCGTCGGTCCCGGCAGGAGATGTAGGTCCCGGCAGGAGACGTGGGCCACGTCGGTCCCGCCAGGAGATGGCGGTCCCGGCAGGAGATGGCGGCCGCGTCGGTCCCGGCAGGAGATGTAGGTCCCGGCAGGAGACGTCGGCCACGTTGGTCCCGGCAGGAGATGTCGGCTGCGTCGGTATTGTGTGAGGTCTGAGGATGTGATGGGCTCCCATGACAGCCAGGGGTCTGCTGAAGACCTCCATACCTATCGTGACGGTTCTTGTGTGAGGGCCAGCGTTTATGTGGTGTTCATAGAAGAACATGATTTTCACTCTACATAGCGGCTGTAGCACTGCTGCATTCTGGAGAAGCGATAAGATACAGCTTCAGCTCCCCTAAGGAGACTATTAGGGTAAGTGCACATTACCCGGCGGTTCGGTCGGCGGCTGCTGGCGGGACCCGCCAGGAAGCTCCGGCGCCGTGCACCGGCTTCTTGGCGGGTATGAGCTGCGGGAGCCGGGCGGTATCCGGCGGCTGCCCAGCGTGTTCTCGGCGGCGATTCTGCAGCGGCTGGAAGCAGCACATGATTCTGCTTGCAGCCGCTGCAGAACCGGCCGGTTTTTAGAACTTGGTCATTCTTTGCTAACCCGCTGGGAAACCTGCGGGTTAGCAACGGATGACGCTGGGTAACCGCCGGTATGTGCACAGCCTTGGGCGGGTTACATTAGTTTCAATGTTAATCCAAACGCCGGTTTGGATTAACATAAATTTAAATAAAACTAATGTATGCAAAACGGCGGTTTACACAGGTAAACCGCCGAAAACCCGCCCAGTGCGCACATACCCTTAAGGTACCGTCACACTTGGAGATATCGCCGGCGATTCCACAGGCGACGCTAAGGCGTGGCCTGTCACCGGCGACATCGCCAATGCGTCGCCTAATGTAAATGGGCGATGGCGACACGTCTGAGTGCTCTGATGTGAAACCAGGCGACCATTCCTGGGTGATGTGCGCTGATCGCCCTGTGTAACATCTCATGAGCGATGTGAAAGGCGACAGCACACATCACCAAAACTATTCAGTAGGCGTTTCAGGGCGTAGTTACTATCTCCGGCGGTCGCGTGGATTGGTGGCAGCTCCAGCGTTCTGATTGGTAGTCTTGTTCCTCGGCGTCCTATTTGATGATGTGTGCGTCCCACATTAATGTAGTCTTCCTTTCCATGGTGCTGAAAGGTGTATTAGGCCCCTTTGACATCTGCGTTTTATGCTGATGGTGGCAGTTGCAGTTAAAAAAACCGCAACTGCCGCGATTACCGCAAGTGTGACCGCACTTGCGGTTCATTTGCGGCAAGCACCATACAATGTCTATGGGGCTTGCGGCAGGTGCGGCTGGGAAAAAACCGCAGTATGCCGCAAGTGCCGAAACCGCACTTGGCGCACTTGCCGCACCTGCCGCAAGCCCCATAGACATTGTATGGTGCTTGCCGCAAGTGAACCGCAAGTGCGGTCACACTTGCGGTAATAGTGGCAGTTGCGGTTTTTTAACTGCAACTGCCGCCATCAGCATAAAACGCAGATGTCAAAGGGGCCATACCCAGGAGCGTACATTCTATTAAAAAGCAGCGCATTGATGCCCCACTGTGTGCTACAAAGTGCAGAGATGTGCCATTGCCAAATGTCTCTTTTTAACACCAACACAATTGTCTCAGTACATGTCAATTCTGCATCAGACACCCAGGCCAATCACATTTCTTCAAGGCGTCACACAACATAATGTTCACGCCTATCTCCGAGATGCGGCTCAAAATTACGCCCACATCGCTAATGTGGTTGCTCTGTGTGACGCGTATGCGGCCGCCAGCGACTTAATCGCCTGTGGGGCTTGGGCGACGCTCAGGCAATATCCGGTCAGGTCGTCGCCTGAGCGTCGCCTAAGGTGTCGCCCCGTGTAAATGGGCGTCGGCGACCTCGGGCGACACGCAAAAACGTGCGTCGCCTATGGGATTGCCGGCGATAAGGCTAGGTGTGACGGTACCCTTACAGTACAGAGAAAAAAAAAAGTGTTTTTAAACATATGGGAAAAAACAACAAAAATTTATAACCAACCCCTATTTCCCATAAAAAGCAAAACATAAATAATCCCCCCCCATATTTGGTATCACTGCATTCATAAAAGTCCTCTCAAAATCCAAAATAAATGAATGTGATTGGTAAACAGCGTAACAAAAAACAACAATTAAATCGCCAGAATCCTATATATTTTTTTGCCTCCTCCACCTTGCGATGAATGGCATATAACAGCCAATCAGTATATGATCTACAGCCACATGGTATCAGTAATGTCAGCACAGGGCACAACAAACCTCCCCTCACAGCCCGGATCATAAAGATTAAGAACGTTACAGATCTTGGAAAGTGACACAAGCAAAAATGTATTTTTAATTACAAATTTCTGAATTTTTTTCACAACACTAATAAAAGAATAAACAATTTCTGTTCAGTATCTACATAATTGTAAGGATCGAGGTCAAGACCAGGCCTGGCGATACAGGGGCCCGGGCGACCCCAGCACGTACTGCAGCTGGATGTGCATCCGAGGACATGCATCAAGCTGAAGCGCATTGATGTACAGAGACCCGTTAGGTTCCTGCATTGTGATACACGCTGACGGCCAAACTGTGGCTGACAGCTGACGTCTGCGGTACCGTGATAGGCGCACACTCTAATGTCAGCTACCAGCTGTGCGTTGTTACAGAGGACACTGGGTGATGTGGGAGCTGAAGAACGTTGAGTAGAATACTTTCTTAAATTAGAGAAAAATAGGGACATGTATACTGACGCGCCCACCAGGGCCGTGAGGTACTTGGAACCGGGCCGAACAGTTCAGTTCTCTTTGGGGAATGTCATGGTGGCGTGACCTGGCTCCGTGAGCCTGGCGGTGTCATAAAAATGGGGGTTATTTATATGGGATTAAATTTGTGACGCCACCTGTGGTATTCAGCAATTGGATGGCCGACGCTGCGGTTCAGATCCACTGGGGTGATGCAGCAGGGATGTTACAGCTCTCCACGGGTAGAGCAGGACCCCAGGGCAGTTATAGTCTATTGATGGTGGTCACAGGTGTAACCCAGGGCAGGTCGTGAAGTAAATAAATCAGGGCACACAGCAGGGTGCAGTCTTCACAGTTTACTCAGTTTCTGAAGTACGCCAACCCGCCGGGTGCTGTGTACTCCGAGTCAGGGATCCAGCCATTTCTAGGCAGATTGGTGGCACTTGTTTGGTACCACCTTTGTGTGTACCTTTCCGGGTCATCTCACTGCGCTGGCTCTCGCCCTCCTGCCTTTCACGCACACTGTCCAGAGCCAGCAGCTTGGGTCCTGTCGGGCGACGTCTCTCTTGTCCCCTTGAGCCTATGCGGCTGCCTTTTCAGCGATTGTGTGCGGATTTGGCTGCTGCACATAAAGATACTGCAACCTCCGGTTTGCTAGCTGAATCTTAAAGTCTTCCACTAGTCTGGGGCCGGTCCCCTCTGTGGCCTAGCTCCTCCAGCAAGTCCCTCCAGGCAATCACTGGAACGGGGTTCCTCCACACAGGGCTCTGTGGCGACCCAGAGGTGCTCCCCCTCCCCTCAGAGCTCCCTCTCAGTCTCTGCAGATACTCTACATCCTCTCTGACCTGGGACGAGCTCGTCTGGCTCCAGTCCCCGGGTCCAACTTTCTCTCCATCCTCTTCCCCAGGACAAGCTACTCACAACTCCAGTCCCCGGGTCCGACTCACTGACTGCGCACTTCCTGTTTCTGTCTGGATTAACTCCTCCCACTCTGAACTGTCACTGCCTACCTCCTAGTGCTCCACTACTTCCTAACTGTTCCACCTAC
Organism: Allobates femoralis; assembly: GCA_033576535.1. Classification (NCBI taxonomy): domain Eukaryota; kingdom Metazoa; phylum Chordata; class Amphibia; order Anura; family Aromobatidae; genus Allobates; species Allobates femoralis. Next base: position 414,536,287 of record JARQOC010000006.1, on the reverse strand, counting down.
TAATCCCCTTCTCCAGCCAGAGATGGGGTCTGCCCATCATGGGGTTTCTTCTGCCTCAGCACCCTGGCCTAGAGTGGGCTGGTGTTGGATGCGGATGTGTGGGTACCGGGGAGTGCCCTCTCCTTACCAGGGGTGGGGGGGAGGTACCACACCTCTGGCTAAGGTGCAGTACCTCTGTGGCGAATGGACCATAAGGGACACCATATATACCAGGATGGAGATATATAGGCTACATTCAGACTCTGCATTTTTTGATCCATTATTTGCAGTACACTGCATAAAACGGATCACTCAAATTAAATTCTTCATTTGAGAGGTTTCTGTTGGGCCACTCTGCCATAAAGGCCCGACTGGTGGAGGCTGCAGTGATAGTTCACCTTGTGGAACTTTTTCCCATCTCCCTACTGCATCCCCAGAGCTAGTATTGTATCCTGTTGTGGACGGCAGACTGCCATCAGGGGGCGCTATACACAGTACTGTGGACTCAGAGTCGGTGTCCATTTTGGTGAAGTCGGAGGTTTGGCTTACCGGCTGCACACCATGACTGTGGAGATGGCGTCTGAGACGGTTTCCATTTTGGTGGGGTTGGATTCAGGGAAACTGAGGATTCGGAGTCAGAGGTTTGATTACTGACTGCACATCCCTGGCTATAAACTGCACAATGCTGCAGGGCAGGCACTAGTCTCAGCCGTCCTGCTGTGTTGCATGATGGGGCAGCCCATAGTCTGTGCTGTCAGTACTAAATGGCACTAAAATGCATCAAATGAATTGGAAAAGGCAAAAAAATGCAGCAAAAATGCAATAATCAGAAGATTAATAGTAATAAGGGCATCTGAATGTCCGTCACTTGTAAATGGGTGTGGTCAGGGGCAGGGCAAGAGGTGGGGCTAAAAATTTGCGCGGCGCACTACGTGCGCCGCATCGACTGTCCCTCTTTCTGTTCTTCAAAAGTTGGGAGGTATGATAATAGACAGCTCATGTGACTGACAGCTGCCGTATTTCCTATATGGTACATTTGTTTCTCTTGTAGTTTTGCTGCTTATTAATCAGATTTTTATTGTTGAAGGATAATACCAGACTTGTGTTTTAGGGCGATTATGTGGCGAGGTTGGTGTATGTGTGGTGAAATGTGTGCTGAGGGTGGTATATGTGTTCAAGCACGTGGTAGTGTGAGGCGCATTTTGTGTGTTCATATCCCCGTGTGTGGTGAGTATCCCATGTCGGGGCCCCACCTTAGCAACTGTATGGTATATACTCTTTGGCGGCATCGCTCTCATTCTTTAAGTCCCCCTTGTTCACATCTGGCAGCTGTCAATTTGCCTACAAGACATTTCCATTCACTTTTTCCCCATTATGTAGATAGGGCCAAAATTGTTTGGTGAACTGGAATGCTCAGGTTAAAATTTCGCCTCACAACATAGCCTATGACGCTCTCGGGGTCCAGACGTGTGACTGTGCAAAATTTTGTGGCTGTAGTTGCGACGGTGTAGATGTCAATCCCGGACATATACACACACACATACATACACACACACACACATTCAGCTTTATATATTAGATATACCCAGGTTATACCAGCATGCTCCATATCACTATATACAGAAGATGTATAACTTATACCAGCTGTACATATTTAATTATATATAGGATATACCCAGGTTATACCAGCATGCTCCATATCACTAGATACACCCCCCATATATACTTAAATACCTAGGGGGGCATAGTCTATCACTTGGATGTGATCATTACAATCTGAGGATTGATCTACAAGCCCAGACAGCTCTTCTCTGAGTGTCTGTGATTTCGGCCTGTGCTATGAGTCAGGGTGACAAAGGTTATAATTTTACACCCGGCAGATACTTGTGCCTGAATTAAATCCATTAAATACCAAAGACATTTTATATGCATTCAGAAAACAAATCATTAACCAGCGCATCGGAGCTGGATCTGCCCTGAACGACTTGTTGTGTTTCATTGTTGGCGCCATGTTTGGGGTATTTTTAGTTTCTTTACACTTTCTCTGGTGCTGAGGTGGAGCTCCTGAGTCAGTCAGCCCTTCCCCGAAATGGAGCAACATGTCCTTCGAGAGGCGGCCCAGTCACCATTGGCATGTTACAGCGTGATGTACGCCCACAATTTTCCTGGCATTTTGAAGCTCTTAAAGTCACATAGCGCATCAGTAGTAGGCATTTAGGGCATCAGGATATCATAGACACAGTGTCTCACATCTATGTGTCCGTCCAGCGATGCATCTGTGGCAGCCTGGTTGGGCACCACAGGAACTATACAGTGCCTACAAGTAGTCTTCAACCCCCTGCTGATTTAGGTGGTTTGATAAGATGCAAATAAGTTAGAGCCTTCAAACTGCAAACGAGAGTAGGATTTATTAACAGAAGCATAAATCTTACAAACCAAAAAGTTATGTTGCTCAGTTGAATTTTAATACATTTTAAACATAAAAGTGTGGGTCAATTATTCAACCCCTAGGTTTAATATTTTGTGGAATAACTCTTGTTTGCAATTACAGCTAATAATCGTCTTTTATAAGACCTGATCAGGCCGGCACAGGTCTCTGGAGTTATCTTGGCCCACTCCTCCATGCAGATCTTCTCCAAGTTATCTAGGTTCTTTGGGTGTCTCATGTGGACTTTAATCTTGAGCTCCTTCCACAAGTTTTCAATTGGGTTAAGGTCAGTAGACTGACTAGGCCACTCCAACACCTTGATTTTTTCCCTCTTGAACCAGGCCTTGGTTTTCTTAGCTGTGTGCTTTGGGTCGTTGTCTTGTTGGAAGATGAAATTACGACCTATCTTAAGATCCTTGATGGAGGAGTGGAGGCTCTTGGCCAAAATCTCCAGGTAGACCGTGCTATCCATCTTCCCATGGATGCGGACCAGATGGCCAGGCCCCTTGGCTGAGAAACATCCCCACAGCATGATGCTGCCACCACCATGCTTGACTGTAGGGATGGTATTCTTGGGGTCGTATGCAGTGCCATCCAGTCTCCAAACGTCACGTGTGTGGTTGGCACCAAAGATCTCGATCTTGGTCTCATCAGACCATAGAACCTTCAACCAGTCTGTCTCAGAGTCCTCCAAGTGATCATGAGCAAACTGTAGACGAGCCTTGACATGACGCTTTGAAAGTAAAGGTACCTTACGGGCTCTTCTGGAACGGAGACCATTGCGGTGGAGTACGTTACTTATGGTATTGACTGAAACCAATGTCCCCACTGCCATGAGATCTTCCTGGAGCTCCTTCCTTGTTGTCCTTGGGTTAGCCTTGACTCTTTGGACAAGCCTGGCCTCGGCACGGGAGGAAACTTTCAAAGGCTGTCCAGGCCGTGGAAGGCTAACAGTAGTTCCATAAGCCTTCCACTTCCGGATGATGCTCCCAACAGTGGAGACAGGTAGGCCCAACTCCTTGGAAAGGGTTTTGTACCCCTTGCCAGCCTTGTGACCCTCCACAATCTTGTCTCTGATGGCCTTGGAATGCTTCTTTGTCTTTCCCATGTTGACCATGTATGAGTGCTGTTCACAAGTTTGGGGAGGGTCTTAAATAGTCAGAAAAGGCTGGCAAAAGAGATAATTAATCCACACATGTGAAGCTCATTGTTCTTTGTGCCTGAACTACTACTTAATACTTTAGGGGGACCAAACAGAATGCTGGTGGTTTGAGGGGTTGAATAATAAATGACCCTCTGAATTAACTTTTAACGCTTTAAAAAAATATATATATATTTTTGGCAGCAGTGCATTTCCCACTTCCAGGCTGATCTACAGTCCAAATGTCACAATGCCAAGTTAATTCCGCATGTGTCAACCAGCTAAATCTGCAGGGGTTAAATACTACTTGTAGGCACTGTAAATGGAACGTACACAGCAAGCAGATCTCACTTCCTTTTACACCCCTTTCACCCCAGGCTTCTAGGGGGAGCTCCACTGGTTGCCTTAAGCCAGTTCCCCCTATAAATACGGGTCCTGGAGGGAGAAAGAGTGGAGTGTGCAGTCACTTTAGAACTGTGAACAGCTAGGAGAGCTGACCTGGTACTGGTGCCACACTAGGCCCATACCAGCACACCCGGGAAGTGGGAGACCCTCGCAACAGGGGTCATAGGAACAAGAGGCAAATACCTTACAGGGACAGAGGAGTTACTTCAACTCGCCCTAACAATCCGATCACTGGGTCCGAGCTGCAGGAGCCACAGCGCAGGCTGCAGAGAAACCAGCACCCCACCAAGGGAGTCTAGCTCTCTGGACACCTGAAGCACCAACAAATGAGAGCCTGGGAGGGGGACGGACGTGTTCAACATCCCTTTATAGTTCCCTCAGTGCAGCAAACTCTGGTGTATCAAGTCACACCAGAACGTGCAATCCGGTTTGGTAGGATTTCATATCCACCAGACCCAGTTAGAAATGTGTATATCAGGAAGCCTATACCACTGCTTGCTGTGGAATCTCCAGGAGTGTCTACTTCATCACCTGGTCGAGTGTACCTGTTGACACCAGTAAAAGGTACAGAAAAGACTTCATGTGTCTGTGTATTCTTTCTGGATTAATACTTAAACTATCGAGCTGCCGTATTCCATCCTCGCAGCTCCTGGCCCCGGGGACTACTGCTCATCCTGTGGGGAGCATCCCATCTAGCTGCCGCACATCCCCCGGAGGCCCAAGCAGCGCCGGTGCCATCACCGGATACCCACAGGTGGCGTCACGACAATCAAGACTTATCCCAATCCCTTTAACCCCTTTTTATTTGACCACCGGACCCCACAGCCTCAGGCGCGGAACCGTGACAAGTGAAGCATCGCCTGAGACGTGAGAACCCGGCAACGGTGAGTCACATCCATCTGTCCTCAATGTGAAGGTCTGCACTACTATATTGTTTGCTATGTTCCTTTTTATTTCGGACTGTAAGCTCTTGGGAACAGTCAGTCTTTCTCCATTATTTTCATTATTTATATAATTGTTTTCATCACGGTCATGGTAGACATTACCTGGAGTTACCTCCACTGCAGTGATAATTAGAGGATAGCCACTGACAAAAGGGCAGATTTACTTGAGACTTTTTTGACCACGCAGTGAAAGATTCATGTGGTCTTAGATTGGAGCTACAAGGTGACTAAGTGCACTTTTACACGCTGCAAATTTGCAGCGATCACGACCACGATCTGACCTGGTAGGGATCGCTGGTGCGTCACAACGTGATCGCTGGTGAGATGGCAAACAGTCAGATCTCACCAGCAACGCAGCAACGATACAGCGGTCGTTGGGACCCTGTTTCTCAGACCTGCACTATTGAGATCGTTGGTCGTTGTCCCTGTCAAACACAGTGATGCACGCTGAACAGCGGGAGCCCGACGATCAAAATATGGTCCAGAACAGTTTGTAACGATCAGCGATCTCACAGCGGGAACCTGGTCGCTGCTACGTGTCACACATAGCGAGATCACTGGCGAGGTCTCTGTTACGTCACAAGTCCTGTGACGTTTCAGCTACATCGTTAGCGATGTTGCTGTGTGTGAAGTACCCCTAAGGCTATGTGCCCACTGTGCTTTTTGTGGGCTACGTTTGTCAGCTACACAAATGCAGCTGTCTATAAACAAAAGCAGCACAAACCTATTGCACATACAAACGCAGCACACATAAGGGCACACAAAGACACACAGGGACAGATTGTCTGTGTGTGTGTGTGTATCAGATAGATACACAGGCACTTTCTCACCCTTCCCGGCGAGCCCACTGCAATCTCCGGTGATTCTTCCTCTGTGCACCATCAGATGCTGTGTTTATCCATCTTCCAGATCCTGCACACCATGAGACTGGCTGAGTCCCATGGTGCAAGGTCCTGGAAGATCAATAAACACAGAATCTGCTGTTGCACAGAGGAAGATTCACCGTGGGATGGCCGGGGAGGGTGAGTATTGCAGCGTTTTTGTTTTAGAAATTGCTGTAAAAAAGTATCTCAGACTGTGTTAATACCCATCAGTTTGTGGTGCTTTTTTGGGGGGTTATAATAGAGTCTATGGGGAAAACGCAGCCCAAAAAGAAGCAAGGTAATTGAAGGGACATTAAAAGAAAAAAACGCAGGCGACTTCTACAGCAAAAAACGCAGCACTGAAAAACACACGTGGGCACAGCTTTTGGAAAATCACATAGACTTTCATGTTAAAGCTATGGGTGTTAATATTTTACAGCAGAAGTACAGCAAAAAAACACAGCACAAACACTCATTGGGCACATTGCCTCACAATGACACTGGTCCTGTGCGTAAGATCGCAGTGTGCTGCTTCTAGATGCGGTCTTATTACCTTGCTGGACATGGTGCAACTCCATTTACATCTATTAAGCTGTTGTGCAGCAGTGGCTTACTGCAATTTTTGTTCGACGAGTGGCCTACAAATCCATACTGCCCACCAGAAATCTTACTCCAGTCTCCAACTAAAGTAAGATTTCTGGCATCGGGAATGCCACAGCTCGTCCTGAATATACGATGACCTGTAGCATCATGTGCTCTGTGACTCATCCATCTCCAGGTCTGCCAAACTGGTGTGAAAAGTCACAAGATTTTAGTACAACTCTGAGTTCTGGCAAAATGGCTTTGATGAATCGAGGGCCATTGTCATACCCCTGTGCACATGTAGCCCCCCTGCGGTCTGGTTGCCACAGAGGGGTAGTGCACCTACTCCACGAGTGTGGTACTCCCGTCTGCGGTAACCAGGGTTAGTAAGTCCAGTCACCCACAAAAACACCCAATACACCCGGTCCCAGGGATAGCGGGTGAACCCAGGCAGTGGAACGGCTCAGGCAGCCTGTGGGACGGCGGAGAAAGAAAGGTGGTGGGTGGGAAAGTTAGCAGGAAACAGTCAGGGAAAGGAAAAGGACAAAGGGAAACATCACGGGAAGTGGGTGGTCAGTCAGAGGTCAGCCAGAGAGAGAGGAAGGACCCGGAGGACTTGAGAAGAGATGAGGCTCGTCCTAGGTCCGAGACCGCGAGGAGACCGAGGGAGCCCTAGGGGCATGGTCAGTGAGTAATCCACCCGTGCGCCTGAGTCTGCAGTGAAGCAGAGGGGCAGAGCGAGCACCAGGGACGCGGCCCTGAAGGTGGCAAGGAGACTCCAAGCTCCAACTACGGAACCAGTGGCCACAAGATCTTGAGGAGCTGTGGCCAACTCCCGATGTAACAGGCCAGACTAACCCCCCGACCAGAATATACCCGGGGTTAAAGTGGCCTAGCCCAGATTATACCCTGGGTATATTCTGGGCTAGCCCAGTTTATACCCTGGGGTATAAACTAGGCTAGGCCAGAATATACCCGGGGTATAATCTGGGCTAGGCCACTTTAACCCCGGGTATATTCTGGTCGGGGGGGTTAGTCTGGCCTATTACACCGGTCCAGTACCGAGTACCCCTTCCCAGTGGGCTCGACACATATCATAAACGATCTTTAGAAATACTTTTTTCTAACGATTTGCTTATGTATGCTACTACGTGCTGGGACTATCAGGCAGGGATTTGAGATATGCACCCAGAACCGATCGTGGTTCTGAGTGCATATGGGATCTGACAGGTTCCCTTCAATGGTGTTGCATTAGGGTCCCCCCTAATTTGACACTCAGTCAAGTTAAAGCACACAGCTGGGGGTTGTTATTCTTACACTGGGGAGGCACATAGTTATTGCCCCCCAGGGTAATAATAGCAGCCCACAGCCACCCCAGAATTTGGCGCATTCATTAGATTCACCAAGTCCAGGCTCTTTACCCTACTCATCCCAATGCCCTGGTCCAGTGGCATCGGGATGATAGGAGTTAATGACAGCATTAACTTGCCAGCCCTGAATTAGTAATGTCAGGTGTCTTCTGATACCCGCCAATTATCATTCCAGCAAGTGAAGAATTAATAAACACACACAGAATAATCTTTATTAGAAATAACACACACTGACAACAATTATTATCCCATTTATTAACCCCAAAACATATGCCTCCGACGATAATCTACAACGAGATCCCCCAGCTCAGCTCATCTGCATTGGAGGCCACGCTGAAGAAGCATCTTTTCATTGCAGCCTCTGAGCACAGAATGACTGCACAGAGAACTGCGGCCATGTCAGCGGTGAGTTAGTGAGGTCGGCCTGAGGACACAGCTTAGGCTGCCTTCACACTTGCAGATGGATCTGCAGCGTTTTGCAGATGCATCTGCAAGTGTGAGCATGCTGACCGCGGCCCCTATGTTTATAATAGGGCGCACGCGGTGTGAAAGCTCTCATTCACTCCTATATGTGTACTGTCAGCAGGCGTATGCCTGCTTACAGATCACACTCTCCCGCCCGCAGCATGGACGCTACATCTCGCGTCCACAGTGCGGACGGGAGTGTGTGATCTGTCAGCAGGCATACGCCTGCTGACAGTACACATATAGGAGTGAATGAGAGCTTTCACACCGCGTGCGCCCTATTATAAACATAGGGGCCGCGGTCAGCATGCTCACACTTGCAGATGCATCTGCAAAACGCTGCAGATCCATCTGCAAGTGTGAAGCCAGCCTTAGGTACCATGCCCCCCACCCATCATCACACTTTCAATTGTTTTGGCATACATTTGAAAACAATGTGCGCTCCCAACATCTCAGCACTGTGAGGGCGCGATGACATCACTACTGCGTGCCTCTGAGATGTGCAGAGCGCAGGATGTCTGCTCTCACAGAGACCGGATCTGCGCAGGAACAAGGAGACGTGAGTATTTATTTAATCAGTCAGTGAGTATACGGTGGCCAGAGGACTATGGGGGTGCATTAAACGTTATGGGCAGGGGCGGATTAAGAGTAGCCAGGGCCCGGGGCTGTTCAGACTCTGTGGGCCCCCCATGTGACGGTGTCATTATCATTTACCCGAAACAGATTATTTTGGAAAAATAGTTGTCAAGGGAAACTATAACCTGTAAAACATCCATTGATGTAGTAAATCTACCCTTCAGTTAAAAATAAAGCAATAAAAAAGCTGCGTATTTGCCACAAAAATGCACCAAAACCTAACCAGTAATGTTGCTGTGCACTTTTTTTTAGTCAGTATTGCTTCAAATGGTTGAAAAAATACAGCAAAAACGCTGAAATATTTAACATGCTGCCTCTTTTAAAAACGCAGCAGAAATGAAGCTGTTCCATTTAAATCAAGAAAAAACAGCAGGAGATTTCTGAAATCTTATAGGTTTTGCTGGTGCTGTAAAAAAGTTTTTTATTAGCATGGATTTGCATAAATCCAATTAAAAATGCCCTGTGTGAACTTAAACAATTACAGCACTGAGGTAAATAACATCAAATACTCAACATCTGCACAAGGCCTTACAAATTCTGAGTTAAAACCTCACCAAATACTCAGCGTGTGCACGAGGCCTTACAAATACTGAGTTAATACCTCACCAAATACTCAGCGTGTGCACGAGACCTTACAAATAAATACTGAGGTAAAACCTCACCAAATACTCATGTGCACGAGGCCTTACAGATACTGAGGTAAAACCTCACCAAATACACATGTGCACAAGGCCTTACAGATACTGAGGTAAAAACTCACCAAATACTCAGCGTGTGCACGAGGCCTTACAAATACTGAGGGAAAAACTCACCAAATACTCAGCGTGTGCACGAGGCCTTACAGATACTGAGGTAAAACCTCACCAAATACACAACATGTGCACGAGGCCTTACAGATACTGAGGTAAAACCTCACCAAATACTCAGCGTGTGCACAAGGCCTTACAGATACTGAGGTAAAAACTCACCAAATACTCAGCGTGTGCACGAAGTTTTACAGATACTGAGGTAAAAACTCACCAAATCCTCAGCGTGTGCACGAGGCCTTGAATATACTGAGGTAAAAACTCACCAAATATTCAGCGTGTGCACGAGGCCTTGAATATACTGAGGTAAAAACTCACCAAATATTCAGCGTGTGCACGAGGCCTTGAATATACTGAGGTAAAAACTCACCAAATATTCAGCGTGTGCACGAGGCCTTGAATATACTGAGGTAAAAACTCACCAAATATTCAGCGTGTGCACGAGGCCTTGAATATACTGAGGTAAAAACTCACCAAATATTCAGCGTGTGCACGAGGCCTTGAATATACTGAGGTAAAAACTCACCAAATACTCAGCGTGGGCACGAGGCCTTACAGATACTGAGGTAAAAACTCACCAAATACTCAGCGTGTGCAGCAAAAAGTAACACAAACAGATGATGTGAATGTGATACTTTTTTGCTCAAAAAAAAGGATCCATTTCAGCTGCAAAAAATGCACCAAAAATGTATCTCCTAAATGGAGTACAAACACACTGTGGACACAAAGCTTTACAGTTGTGGATAAAATTAGGTGTGGACTGAAACTACATGGCCATTATAAATGCTGCTGCTGCACACTGTGCCCCACTGCCCCTCCATCTTGGATAGTCACTTGTGAAATAGCTGTGCATGCTGTGGTCCATTACATACAGATACATGATTCAAGCAAATTATCCAGCTAAGGCCGGCTTCACACTGTGGCACGCTCCTGTCCGGGGCTGTCCGGGAGGCCCCTGACAGCCGCGGACAGGATCAGCACACAGGACTGGGGGGCTATTATGCTCTCCGGTCCGGTGTGCAGCGCACGCAGTTCCCGCTGCTGATGTCAGGACCGCGGCGCCTGTGGTCGTGACCTGTCAGCGGCTGCAGCTGCGTGCGCTGCACACCGGTCCGGAGAGCATAACAGCCCCCAGTCCTGTGTGCTGATCCTGTCCACGGCTGTCCGGGTCCTCCCGGACAGCCCCGGAACGGATCGTGCAGCAGTATGAAGCCGGCCTAAAGGGGCACACACAGCATACAGGGGCATTTCATATGTGACTATCCAAGATGGAGGGGCAGTGTGTGCAGCAATAGCATTTATGATCATTTGCACCATGTAGAGAGTCCTCCACTGTCTCCCATACCCTGACCAAGTGACCCCACATTAATACAAATGCTCTATTTGTCTTTTACCTCAGCAGCACAGAAACAGGATTAACACTCACTGCACCACACACTATACACACAGCACACACTATACACACAGCACACACTATACACACAGCACACACTATACAAACAACACACAGCACACACTATACAAACAACACACAGCACACACTGCACAAACTATACACTCAGCACACACTATACAAACACAGCACACACTATACACACAGCACACACTATACAAACAACACAGTACACACAGCACATACTATACACACAGCACACACTATACAAACAACACACACTGCCCACACTATACACACAGCACACACACCACACACACTATACACACAGCAACAGCACACACTGCACACCCTATACACACACTCACTGCACATACTATACACACATCACACACTATACACACAGCACACACTATACACACTCACTGCACATACTATACACACATCACACACTATACACACAGCACACACTATACACACTCACTGCACACACTATACACACAGCACACACTCACTGTACACACAGCACACACTATACAAACAACACACAGCACACACTATACACAGCACATACTATACACACAGCACACACTATACAAACAACACACAGCACACACTATCTGCACACACTATATAAACAACACACACTGCCCACACTATACACACAGCACACACTATACACACAACACACACACTATACACACACTCACTGCACACCCTATACACACAGCGACAGCACACACTGCACACCCTATACACACAACACACACTCACTGCACACACTATACACACAGCACACACTCACTGCACACACTATACACACAGCACACACTCACTGTACACACACAGCACACTGTATACACATAACACACACAGCACACATTATACATTGTCACAGCACACACTATACACACTGCACAAACTCACTGCACACACTATACAGACAGCACACACACTATACACACAATACACTCACTGCAAACACTATACTCACTGCAAACACTATACACACAGCACACACTATACACAGCACACACACTATACACAGCACACACACTATACACAGCACACACACTATACACACAACACACTCATTGCAAACACTATACACACAGCACACATTACACACACTATACACACAGGCACCTTCCTCCTCTTGATGACAGTGGGAGGAGAGCAGACTGAGCTCCTCTCCGGCAGGCTGAGAGGTGGTGCCATACGTCTCCTCCAGGCTCCAGCAGGCACCTGCGGTCTGTCTGCTATGTCCTCCTCCAGGTTATGACTGTGGGAGGAGAGCAGACCAGGTCAGGAGACTGAGCTCCTCTCTGGCAGGCCGTACTGCTGCATGTCTCCTCCAGGCTCCAGCAGGCACCCGCGGTCTTTCTGCTACGTCCTCCTGCACGGGAAACAGGAGGGGGGGCAGCCACGGCCTCAGCTACTCTATGATTAAACTCAGAGCTGCGGTGCTTGCTCGCTGCTGCATTGTGCGGATAATGGGGGCAGTTTACCATGGGCCCTCCCAGAGGCCTGGGCCCGGGCGGTCGCCCATATAGTCCTCATTTTAATCCGCCACTGGTTATGGGAGCTGCGTTATTCTATATTGAGGACTATGGAGGCTGCATTATATTATACGGAGGCTGCATTATATTATATGGAGGAATATGGAGGCTAAATTATATTATATGGAGGCTGCATTATAATATATGGAGGACTATGGAGTCTGCATTATATTATATGGAGGCTGCATTATAATATATGGAGGATTATGGAGGCTGCATTATATTATATGGCGGACTATGGAGGCTGAATTATATTATATGGAGTACTATGGAGGCTGCTTTATATTATATGGAGGATTGTGGGAGCAGGGCCGCACCGTCCATTGGACAGTGTGAGCCCTTACACTCTTGCGGCAAGCTGGCAGGGGGCGCGGCTTAGTAGAAGGGGCAGTGCCATATCCCCCTGTCATGGCGCCAGCGGCAAGGCGCAGGTAAGTCCCGCAGACCCAACACCAAGGATGCAGGGGCGGCACTAAACCCCCCCACCCCCAGTCCTCAACTGGTGGCTCAGGCGGCAGGTGGAGTTGGTGCACCCCTGTGTGGGGGCTGTATTTTAATACATGAAGGAATATGGGGGGCTGCATTTGTGGCGCCCCGCAACGAGTGTGTCACAGGAGTGTACTGCAGCCCAGACAGCAGCAGCAGTATTCTCTAAGCAATGACATGGTTAAAACTCAGAGCTCCATACCCTACATGCACATCAGCATAGAGGGCCAATAAGGTCCTGGTGGGCGGAGTGTAGAGGTAGTGTGTAGTGGAGAACTTAGTGCAGAAGTGAGTGGAGTAAGAAGGGTCTGCAACGTAGGAGAGGGGGCCTGCACAGTTCCGTGCAGCCCCCTGGCCACCATTGATTGGGCTCCATTGCTCCGGTGCCTCAACAACCGGTCTCTGGGCAACTACATGTGGGTCCAAAAACATCCCCGTGCCCATCTACAACCGGATTACTGGTTCCGAAGCTGGGAGTCGTTTATCACTGCCATGCAAACCAGGAGTGGAGGGACAGCTCTACAGGAGCACCCCACCACCGCCGCACACAGAGTTGTCTTGCCAGCGGAGTACCCACCAAAAGGACCCAAGGCTCCCCACACATCCGGTCAGAATTCACCGGTAGGGAAATTGAAGAAGCCTCCTTGTACCTGATCTGGCACCCCAAGGCGACAACAGCAACACAAGTTAGCTTAGAATGGAGGAACACCGCGGAGCTCTGAGAAACACTGGTCATTGCTGAGTGCCTTTTTCAGCACTGTCCATCTCCGCATACTAGAAGGTAACCGCAGCTGCCTCACAACATCTTGTGCAGCTCCTGGCTTCGGGGACTCCCGCTCATCCTGTGGGGAGCGTGCCATCTTGATGCATCCCATTCCCCGGAGGCCCAAGCAGCGCTGGTGGAACTCACCGGAACACTCATAGGTGGCGTCACGAAACAATTAACCCCTTAACTGTTCAGCCAACTCTCTTTTGAATCTAGACCACCGGGCCCCACTACCGGCAGGTGCGGTTTCCGTGACAGGGAGGAAGAAGAAACGCCTGCTCCGCGGAGTCCCGGCCACGGTGAGTCACATTATAATATATAGAAGGCTATTGGGATGCATTATACTATATGGAAGGCAATGTGGGGCCCATTATACTATATGGATAACTATGTGGGGCCTATTACTATATGGAGGACTATTGGGGTGTATTATACTATATGGAGATCTATGTGTAGCTATTATAATATTTGAAGGGCTGTGAAGGAGCCTTTATACTTTCTGGATGCCTGTTTGAGGGCCATTATACTGTATGCAAACAATTATACAGTGTGAAGGTTTGTGTTGGGTCCATCATACTGTGCAGAGAGCTGTGTGGGGCCATTATACTTTTGGAAGGATAGTAAGGGCCATTATACTGCATGGAGGGCTGTGTGGGGGTCACAGTTGGGGATCATACTGTATTGGGGAAACTATTAATTTCCAGGGCAGTTGAAGGGTATACAGTAGGGTCATCATGCTGGGCCTGTGGAGGAATTCATTGTGGGGGCATCAAATAGTGTTTATGGGACACTTTTGCTGGCATCGTACTTTATGGCTGAAATGAAAGGGGAATATAGGGGCTTCAATAGGAGCAAAATTACTTTGTATAGGCAGCAAAGTTGTGAAGTATGCTATTATGTGACCCAGACAAATATTTTTTTTGGGGGGGGGGCAATTAGAAATTCTGCTATTGGACCCCACGATGTCTATGTACGCCCCTGCTTTCGTCAGAAAGCATGAAAGGTGGAGCCATTCATTACAGAGGGGCACAAGAGGGCAGCCAGCTGTACTCTTGTGCCTATCTGATAAGATGGTCAGTGCCATTAACAGTGCCCATTTGAGCTCCACGTCTCTCAGTGTAATGAATGGCTATGTCAGGGCATGTCTAAATCCTATTGTTCCAGGGATTCAGGCAGAAGCCATTAAACTATGACTGAACACTGTATATACTTAGCCTCATTCAGCTTACACTTTCCAGGTAAAAGTATAAGTTGAGTGTATGGGAGACAGGCGGGCTATCAATGGTTAAATACTGGAGGAGACAGAGATTAGTAGTCATACAGGAAGAGGTGTGTGGAGCTCAGAGGTAGGGTGGAGGCACAGAGAACCAGGTGAGGAGGCCACAGGCTGGGAAAGAGGCACTGAGGACTCTGCAAGGACTCTGACCTCCCAAGGTAAGAGACATCTGTGCAGGCAGACATGGCAGGAGCTGTGCTAGGTGGCTAATCTACCTCAGGAAGACCTGGCACACATTTTACCAGGCAGTAATCTAAAGCATGTCCTTTTGGCCCTATCTGGCAGGAATGTAAGGTAGAGGATCACTTCATAAAGGTATATTGTGCATATACACTTATCTTTTTACCACATGGCAAGTGTCATAGCATTCATCCTTGTTGTACCCACTACCAACAGCAGAGACATGCTGTGTGCCCCTTACCCAAGGGTACACAACGTTGTGTTTTATCATTATTTTGGAAGAAGGGACCCAGACTCAGCATAAAGGGGATGTTTCATGTTTCCAAGCCCTTCTGAATTTTCTGGCTTCCATTCAAGAAAATGCATTATCAAATTGCATTGTTTCTCCCCCTCCCCCATCCAAAAAATGCTGTTTGTTGAACCTTCCTAATGAGGACAGATAGCTAGAGCAAGAAATGGCCCTGCAGTGTATGCAAGCGAACACATACAGAAAAGGGCCTCAGTGCAAGAACAATATATGGGCCCTTTGCAGCCCAAGAGCTCATTACAATACATAATTCCACCTACTTTGGAGGTAGAAATTGGCCCCTGGGCCCATGTACGGCTGCATCAATGATATGTCCGCCCCTGGTAGGTATAGCAATCCTGCTGTATAGTTTGTTGTCTGGACTACATGATGACATGGATAAGAGTGGCACAGCTGGACAGGTAGGGGGCTACATTATAGGTGACACCATATGTGCACATATACTGGGACCTGAGCTCTAGGTCACTTTCCCCTATAGCCAGGGAGGGGATAATTCATGTTTAAATCTAATTATCTCCTTTCTCTTTCTGGGATGCTGTCCCTTCCCCCATCCACTCCCTTCCCTCTGTCAACCTGATGGCCAGGTCATTGTGACTGGCTGACCCTCCCTCCAGCACTTATCTCCCCAGAGGAGGTGGCAGAAGCCTCTGTGGCTCCAGCCCTATTCCAGAGAAGGCTTTCCCTTCTTTCTGTAATGTGGGTCACCGGTTGCCCTGGTGACGTCGTTCCCCCATTATTAGGAACCCTTTGTCACCCCCCTGTAATTGTGACAATTGGTTGTGTTACCCACTGTGTTGAATATTGCATCTGGACAGGGCACTTTGCTGCTGGGCAGTGCCAGGGGCAGCCTTTAGACTTTAGAGAAGTTGCACAATTGTATGCTTGCCACACTGTGCCAGCTGCAAATCAATCAAGCGGTATGATACAAAGATTATTCCGGGTCATAGTGCAACCAAATCAATAGATAATGTGTATTTCCCCGAGTGGAATTTTCCAGCCATGGAGCTGCAATTCAGGGACAGATGTCTAGAAGGGGGGCTCTATGAGCAGAGATGATGAAGGTGGGGGTTTGTGGTTGGTAGTGTTGCTGCCAGCAACTTCTGCACAGGGTGGGTGGGAGCTGCACAGTTTGAAGAGGTGCCTATGGCAGGGATTGGGCGAGTGGAGCAGGAGAGGGTGGAGGGCTGCACGGTGGATGTAAAGAGGTGCCCGCCCTCGGCTGCAGCCTGTGGCTTTGTGTGTGATGCTGTCAGACCGGCAAACACTTGTAAACTGCATAAGAGGGATGAGCGGAGTTAATATTTTCTCCTATTTTGCACTTCGTTTCCTGCAGGAGAGACTCATCCATCCTGGACGCTGAGGATGTTAGGATTTTCCGCCCCAACGGAAAAGCACCAAGACTGAACGAAGCTGAAGAGTCCCCACCATGTCTGTGGGCACGCTACCGTCAGCAGGGATGGGTCCCCCTCTCACCTCCGTCATGCCGTTCCGAATCCTCAACAAAGGTCCTGAATACTTTCGACGGCAAGTGGAGAATGGAGCTCGAAAACCCAGTGCGGTGGAGAGACTGGAAGCCGATAAAGCAAAGTATGTCAAAAGCAAACAAGTGGTCAGCACCAAGCAAGAGCCAGTGAAGGCCACACTGTCCCGGCAGCCACTCTTCTCCCCGGGTGTTCGGAGAGTACTGCTGACCCCCAACCGCAGAGGATCCCCAACTGCAACAAGGGTAGAGAATCGAGGTGCCAAAAATTCTCTAAATCTAGAGATTCTTAATAACCTGATAAACATCTGTGACAGTCCCCTGACCTCCCCTCGAGCAGATATTGTGCCATGGCAAGAGGTGGAGAAGCTCCAGAATTCATCAACCCCAAGCACACCTGTCAGCCACCGGACGTCCAGCACAATGGCTGTACGCAGAGTAGATGTCCGTCCTGGTGACGCACCTCATCTCTCCACTTCTCCAAATATCCTCGTCACCCCAGTGATTGAGCTACCCGCCAAATCCTGCCAGCACACTGACAGTCCCCTCTGTTCACCCACCAATACCCCAAGTGAAAAAGGGAAAAAGCAAACTCTTCTACATCGTTCCAAGTCCGACCTAAGCGACCGATATTCCCGAGCCAGCGCTGATCTTGAACGTTTTTTCAATTATTGCGGTCTGGACCCTGGGGAGGTTTCCACCATCGGAGCAGAGCATTTTGTCCGAGCGAGTTCAGATATTGTGTCCGTCAAATTCCACAGCGTCAGCGCAGAAAGCTCAGAATACGCCCATTCCCAGGTCAGTGCGGCCACCCCTGAAGAGGCGACCGCAGCAAAAGCACGTATTCCTTATGGGATCTCCATCATTGAACGTAACGCCAGGGTCATAAAATGGCTGTATGGATTACGGCAAGCCAGAGAGGCCCACAAACTGTCCTCATAGCAGGATGACGTGACTTCATGAAGGGGATTGTGTTACACTATTGGTACCAGCAATCAGTCTGGGAGTATTGAACAGTTTTTGTAGTGTTTAGTAGGAGATTGATACTTTGTATGTAGCTGTTGCAAAACAACAACTCCCAGTATGTCCTGACTACCTTAGGGCATCCTTGGAGTTGTAGTCCTGCTATAGGTATAAATGTTGACTTATGTTTTGGTTGCACTTATGTTTTGGTTGTATTGGTAAATTAATACCAAGCTAAGTGCCCACCTGGATTATCCATGCACGACATACGTCTCTGTGAACCTGCATGAGCCAGCATGCTGAAACTTGTAGTTCCCCACAGCAGGTTGCATATTTTAGATCCTATATACCATTTATACCTTACAGAAGCACAATACATGATTCCCGTTTAAGTTTGGAGCAGGACCAAGCCTTAACGCCATCACCTCCTGGTCTGCTGAGTTACTTGAATCTACCTGAGCCTGAGGTCTGCAGCGCCCCCGCAGGTCAAATGACAATAAGCCCTACCTGGTGTATAATGGGTAGGGTACAGTATTGAGGTATACAGGGGCTTATTACACGGCATATTGATGGACTTGTAATACATTCTAAGAATGGTTTATGCCAAGTAGCACAATGCAGAAACCATTTTAGTCATCTTTCAAAGCCTTAGGCTGTATTCACACAGGGTGTTTTTACCTTAGTTGTATGCAAACCTATGTTAATCTAAACCTGCATTTTTCTTTCCAGCAAAACCTACGCGATTCAAGGAAAGTCATGCACACAGTGGTTTTATGTCTTGCCAAAAATTGAAACCTACATTGTTTTTCCTGCGTTTTTCAAAGAATGATCATGTCTGTTTTTTGCTGTGTTTTTGCCTTGGATTTGGAATGTCACAGCTTGAAAACCATTATATAAAAGTACTAGAAAATCGCTGTAAAAAAAAAACAACTCCGAAATACATCTGTGAATATGTTTACCTGTGTTTTTGGTGCAGAAAAAGCACCCTGTGTGAACGTAGCCTTAGGTATTCATTAACGAACCTCTGATACTTGATGTATGTACCGGCTGAATTTGTCACTACAATAATCATAATGCAGTACATTAACTTTCTGCCCTTTATTTTTGCATAGAACATATGACAAACTCTGCCCCTGCCGCACCAGTGCGCGTTGGCACTGCCGCACCAGTGCGCGTTGGCACTGCCGCACCAGTGCGCGTTGGCACTGCCACACCAGTGCGCGTTGGCACTGCCGCACCAGTGCGCGTTGGCACTGCCGCACCTGTGCACGTCGGCTCTGCTGCATCTATCCAATGATCATCAATTATGTTCAGATTTTGTTTTTCATTCTCCCAGGACAAATGTTCATCCCCTCATCCCGTCCGTCTCATTTGCATGTAGCTTGAGCAACTGTTGCATTTACACAAATAAGTTTCTAATTTAAAGGGGGTTTAATTTTTCCTTGTACGATGAAAAGTTCAGTGACTTTCTAATATTCTGATTCTCCATTATTTTCATGATGTCTGCTACCTGACAGTGAATGGAAATCGGCAGGGCTTGTAGCAATCTCTACATGTGCTCATGATGGCTTTTCAGATTCTGGAATGTTTCCATTCACTGTCAGCAAGCTGAGATTTTGCAAATGATGAGGAATTGACAATTATATTGCAAAGTTTCTAAACTTTTCGTTGTAAAATGATTGAACATTTACATCAAACTGAATAGCCCCTTTTAAAGGGAACGTGTCAGTACATTTTTATATGTTGTCTCCAAAAAGAAGATGCATTTTTTTGAAAGATCAGATGTGCTAGTCATGAGAAATCTTGCATAGACGCCATGTGCAAATTAGGCTGGGGGTGCACTGGGGGCGGTTAATGCACTACTTCTAACACCATTGACACACCCCCAGTGCACTTTTAACCTGATTTGCATATGGTATGTTGGCTAGGTTTCTCATGACTGGCACATCTGATCTGTATAAAAAAGGTATTGTTTTTAGGAGAGTTAGTTCTTGTGTCTAGCATAGTTCAGACCATAGTTACATTCCTAGAAGCTGCCTGGTTTTTCCGAAAGTAAGACCTTCTCCTATATAACTTTTTGCTCCAAAAAATGCACTGTCTTATTTTCAGGGGATGTCTTATTTGTTCTATTATCCCCTTGCAAGCCCCAATATCCCCATCGTCCTCTTGCAGCCCCCAATATTTCCATTCAATATCTCATCCCCCCCCCTTCCCTGTCTTGTTTTACGGAAAACAGGGTAGAACGATAAAAGGCTGGGGTCACACTTTGTTTTTTCTTGCACTTTTTTTTTCTCTTCTCATTACGCACCCGTCCATCTTTTTTTGCAGACTGATTCCTGATAATATTTATGTAGCGATTGTATCTTTGTTTTTTGTAAGGCAAAAGCTCCACATCCTTTGCATAGAGTTAAATAATAAGATTCTGCAGCCACCACTAGATGGAGCTCACTGCAGACTGTTATTGTGTTTAATGAGTAAGCAGTATGCAATGAGCTCCCTCTAGTGGTGGCTTTAGATCACGAGTGGGGAACACCGTTCCTCGAGGGCCGCCACCCGCACTGGTGATAGCATTGCACAGGGTTTGGAACTATGGAAATCCTGAAAACATGACCTGTTGGCGGCCCTCGAGGCCTGGAGTTCCCCACCCATGATCTAAAGCCACCAATAGAGGGAGATCACTGCATACTGGTTATACATGAAACCCAAGAACAGGGCTGCAGTAAGCACCCTCTGGTGGTGGCTTTAGACCAGGGGTGGGGAACTTCTGGCCTTGAGGGTCGCCAGCAGGTCATGTTTTCTGGATTTCCTTAGCATTGCACAGGGGTTGGAATCATCACCAG
Organism: Allobates femoralis; assembly: GCA_033576535.1. Taxonomy (NCBI): domain Eukaryota; kingdom Metazoa; phylum Chordata; class Amphibia; order Anura; family Aromobatidae; genus Allobates; species Allobates femoralis. The sequence continues at coordinate 414,515,418 of JARQOC010000006.1, read as the reverse complement.
TGCAGATTATCACATTATCACCTGTGCAATACATAGGAAATCCTGAAAACCTGCACTGTAGGCAGCCTTCGGGGCCTGGAGTTCTCCACCCCTGATCTGAAGCCACCATTAGAGGGAGCTCATTGTATACTGCTTATGCAGCTTATACAAGATCATAGGCCTGCAGTGAGCTCCCTCTAGTGGTGGCTGTAGATAGTTAAAATGGTATTGGAATCCTCAGTCATTGCCTGGGATTGCCCTTTATCAGGATTAATAAACAAAAAAAAACATAATTTTAGTATGTGGGGGATACATGTGAGTCTGAGGCTGTCTAATGTTCACACTTACCAATCTCTATAGATCCTATTCGTTTTTGTGGGGTCAGTGATATCAAAGTGCATCATTGTTAGTTTCATTCCCATGATAATGAATGTGATTCATCCTATGTTACACTTATTATATAAACTGTTGCGAAACCGCTGGATGGAGTGGAGCGCGGTTATCGATCCACTGGAAGGTGACGCATAGAAGCGACTAGGATCCATCCACTCATTCAGCTCCTCTGGTCACAGTGGAGACAACTCGGGGGAGATCACACACCTCTGGCAGCCATCACCCTCGTTCTCTCTCCAGCTCTTGGGGCACACCACTTGCCGTTGGATTTTAATGACCCCGTTAAGTGGACGTCTTACAGGTCAGCGGTCGCTGATGAGTGTTGTGAACACGAAGCAGGGAGTTCCCTGTGATTGCAGGGTTAATATTAGCCACTGTGTCAGGACTTGGTGGCACGAAGGACAATGTGCCTCTCATTAGCAGGCTGTGTGGGCCGCACCGCTCCCAATGAGCCTTTTGTCTTTATTTTGCAGCTTCCAAACAATTTTGTGTTTTGTAAAGAGCTTTTATCTTATTAGTAAAATGAAAAATTCTGAAATGCGCCGGTGTCTGATATCTTCGCTGAGAAGGGGTTTTTGTTTGCAGCTTGTTATGTATACATACCGACATTAAGCAGCTTGATAAACCTGGGGGTTTATCTGTTCAGAATAATACTCCATTCTCTGTTATCAGCCATTCAGGGCTGGGGTATAGAAACCCCCCTAGATGTCGCATATCTCCTGTCCTGAGTCACACTGCAAGGTAAACATTACATGATCCATCACCAAAGTTCCCCCTGCAGTGGATCATGATGCATGTGATCACTTGTTCCGTCAAGCCTACAACCTGCCATGAGACCCAGGCGACCGCCCCATACCTGACATTCCCCCATCCTACTGTATCCTAACCCACCCCTCATAGACTGTGAGCCCTCGTGGACAGGGTCCCTGCCCCTCCTGTACCTGTACGTCCTGATCGCCTAGATTTAGTGTACTTGTTCTTGTCTCCCTCAACCTCATGTAAAGCGCCATGGAACCTAATGGCGCTATATAAATAAATAATAATAATAATAATAAATGTGATATTTGGGGAATTTCCTACCATTGAAGCAATACTCTTACCATAGAACACAACATCAGAGGCGGCCTGGGCTGGATACTAGCACCAAATGCATCAACTGAGATATATATCACATGCATAAACCTATATTACACCCAAAGCCAGACTGTCGCTAGAGAAGCCTTAGAAGAATTGTCAGGAATTGGAAAAAACATGGCTACTTTCTTTCACATATCTTACCATTGTGTATGATGCCCCAGCTTGGCTCCATGCACTTCACTGGACTGAATTGCAATACCAGACACCATAAATAGTCAGGGATGGCGCTGTTTCTGAAATAAAGCGGTGTCTAATCCTGGAATACCCCTTTTAAGGTTCCCATATACTATAGATGACATTTGCATGGGCAACGGACATCTCTTGCTATTGTCCCCATACGCATGAACTCGTATTCATGCAATAGATGAAAGAGCAGATCAAATAAATTTCCATAAAAGAAAGACACAAAGCTTTCTAAGGCTGTTTTCACATCAGCGTTTTTTTTTTTTTAAATCGCGGCAGGTGCGGTGAAAAAAACGCATCTGCCACGATTACCGCATAACCGCTACACTTGTGGCACAGTTGCGGCAAACCCCATACAATGTATATGCGGGCTTGCGTCAAGTGCGGTTTTGGCACTTGCAGCAGGTGTGGCCGCGAAAAAACCGCGGCTGACCGCGTTTTTTTTCACGGCCGCACCTGCGTCAAGTGACAAAACTGCACTTGCCGCACCTGCCGCAAGCCCGCATATACATTGTATGGGGCTTGCCGCAAGTGCAGCGGTTATGCGGTAATCGCGGCAGATGCGGCTTTTTCACCGCATCTGCTGTGATTTCAAAAAACCGCTGATGTGAAAGTACCCTAAGGTTGTAATTTTTTTTGTGTTGCGGTTGCGCAAAAATGTGATTAATATTTGGTGTTTTGACATTAGCTTTGAAAAGCATGGTTGGAGCTTACTGGGAGGTGTGTGGCCTGGCCCGACAAATTCATTATGTGTATGCCACAGAAGGTATAGCAGAAATGTATGTCTGAGGGCTGAGACACACTATGCGAGATGTATGAAAGATACTTGCATGAGTCTCGCATGACTCACCTGGAACGGCCACCGCCTCTCTGGATGGGAGTGTGGAGCTGCATAGAAACACAAGCAGCTCACGCTGCAGTCCAGAGAGACTGGGGTCGTTCCAGGTGAGTTATGCGAGTATCTTGCACGCATCTCACATAGTGTGTCTCTGCACTAAGTCTGTAGAACATTTATAACTTTTAATTTAATGCACCTAGCTCCAGTGGACTAGAACAGTGTAAAAACAAATGTCATTCTTGATAAATTGTCTTGGAACCTGGGTTGGGAGGGTCCAATACACGAGACGGTCAGCCAGTGCCACCAAAATGAGTGGATATGACCAATGGTATGGATGCCTTTACACTTTGGCCTGAAACTTCAACCATCCATTCAACTGATGGGTCTTGTCTAGGGAAAGGTTCACTCACATACAGTGCACTCAGCTCAGCACTACAAAAACATAATCGCCCCCCCCCCCCCAAACAACATTCCCACAGAAACCCCTATAGACCAATTCACTTCATTGAAGCCAGTGGAGTCACCATGGACATGGCCAGACAGTGTCCAGTGTGACTCCATCTACGTCATTAAAACGAAAGGCTCCATCAGGGTTCACTGTCAGAATACTGTTTTTTGGGATTCTGTCAGAAATAATAAAACAGTTCTCTGCAGAGAGCACTATATGTATGAACCTAGTCTTTAAAGGGGTTGTCTGGTCTAAATCCACAACTCTATATGACTGCAGACTTGTGTCCTCACATTGTACGCACTGGGCAGTGTGAGGATTCACCGATGTCGGAGCCGGGAGCAGCATCCTCGTGGCCATGTGAATCCTGCTCCCGGCTCTGACACCCAGCGAATCCTCACACTGCCCAGTGCGTACAATGTGAGAACACAAGTCTGCAGTCACATAGAGCAGCTGCAGACTTGTAGATTTAGACCAGACAACCTCTTTAATGTCATTGTTTTAGGTTGGTTTCACACTGGCATTTTTTTTGCCATCTGTGTGAATCCGGCTGAAACTGAATGCACCCGCATTGGTTTTCGGCCCCACTGACTTTCATTAGGGCCGGTTGAACTTGCGGGTGCATCCAGTTCTTTACAGTTGCCCTGAATCCGGGTGTCACCGGTTTATTCACTGAGATCAAAACACATTTTGTTGCTATTTTGTTCTCCATGACAAAACCCGGAAGCACCCGGATCCGGGGCGCCACAGGTTGATTAATTAAATGTGTCCCTATGTAACCCGGATCCCATTGGATCTGGTCGCTGGATCTGGGTTTTAGAACTGCACATGCCCAGAATGCAGTTCTAAATGACATGCTCCCTAGGGGGAATGTCATTTGTCTCCGGGTCAGGCAGAAACAGATACACAGCCGGAATCGGTATTATCAATGACCCATGAGCTCAGATCAATGATAATACCGGTGCTGGGGCATCAGTTTTTACAAATCCGGGGAATCCATGGGGATGCAGGTCCCACTGGATAAGACATGGTAAAATGAGTTACATTAGTTTCAGAAACAGTGTCTCTGCTGCTCGTGATATCAAGGTGGGACTAAAGAGCCCGTTACATGCTACGATATCGTAGCGTGTGACACATCTCAACGATAAGTCGTTGATTGCAGATTTATGAACCTGTTCATAAATCTATCGTTGGTCGCCCGCTGGACGCGCAGCATCGCTGCGTGTGACAGCGGGAGACCCAACGATCAGCGAGCTTACAGCAAGCACTGGGCGCTGGTATGCAAGGTAAACAGCGGGTAACTAAGCGCTGTGCAGCACTTAGTTACCCGCTGTTTACCTTGGATACCAGAGTTCTCGCTAGTCCTGAACGCTGGTGAGTCTGCCTGTGTGACAGCTCACCAGAAATCAGCCTTCAATGTCCCAGTGATCCCGATTGTTGGTGGGATTGCTGGGATATTGAAGTGTGTAACGGGGCCTTAACACCACTAGAAGGGTTGCCGATTTGCAACATGGCTAATGAGGCCCAGCCGAGGACAATCTCAACTGAACTTGCAGATGGAGAACATTTTTTTGTGATTAATGTATTAGTCTTTGTGCCTATTAATCATGAAAAATATGAGGAAGGAAAGCAATAGAGTATGGGGTCTCCATCCCTCCAGGTGGCCCAAGTTCTCAAAGTCCAACGCTGAGTTAGAACTTGTTTTTACTTCTGCAAACTCAACCACTGATCTTTAATAGCCTGTTTAGAAAGGACAACTACATTAACAACGTGCATAGAACAATGGATAATGGATGTGTTTAGGCTGCTTATTGTTCTCGGCAGCACATGTCCTGTTTCTACTGAATGATGTGTTGCACAGAGAATGATCTCGCTTGTTCTGCTCGTTGAGCGGGTGATCAGCGGCCTGTTTACACTGTACGAATATTAGGAAATGAGGGTTCCTAGATATTATGCAGCATACATGAACCCAAACACCTGTCTAAATCTTCTCTGATCTCTCCACAGGATGAGAATCTAGCACAGACAATGGAGGCTTTGTGACAAAGTGTCTGAATCAGCAGAGATTTGGTGACATTCTGGTTTTGTCGGTTGTGGATGACAGAAGTCGCCGTCTTCCTGCTGATCCCTCACTTCTCTCGTTACTCATCCACCTTGTGGCTTCAGTTTCAACTCTGAAGACTTTGCCCTAGGGAAAATGCCTCAATTCCCGTAAGGCCATCAGATAGAGGGGAAGTCAGAGCCGCAAGAAAATAACCTGTTCCTACTAAAGAGATAAATGGATATGGATCGAAGTATTGGGACACACGTCATTGAATTCAGGCTTTTCCTTCAGTCCTGTTGACACAGGTGTATAACATCCAGACCCTCGTCATACAACCTGTCTTGACGGATGTAGAGAGAATAACTTGTAGATATCACTGACTTTGAGTAGCCATCTAAAGCTACAGAGCAGGGTCACCGAGCGCTGAGGTACATAGGGCATAAAAATCATAACGATCTGCTGACTTCATAACTGCACATACTAAACCCACTCTGGTATTAACATCAGCATAAAAATATTGCGGTTTCCACTAAGCTTTACATCACCAAGCACAATCCCAAGTGTTGGATTGAGTGGTGTAAAGAAATCTCCACTGGACAATGGAACAATAGAACCGTGTTCTGTGCAATGAAGGATCTTCTCTATCTGGCACCTAATAGACCATTTTGGTTTAATGAATGCCAGGAGAACATAACCTGCCTAACTGCATTTTGCTGGCTGTAAATTTTGGACGAGGAGGGATGATAATAATGACTTGTTTTTGCAGTGAGGGGAAATCTTATACATCAGCATACAAGACATTTTAGACAACTTTCCCCTTTCAACTTTGTGGCCACAGTTTGGGAAAGTCATTTTTCTGTTCTCCAAGAGTGTGCCTCAGTGCACAAAGCAAGGTCCTTAAAGGCATGATTGGTGGAAGGAATGGACTGGGCGCATAAAGCTGTGACCACAACCCCAAATGGAGGGCCCTCTTTACTGAAGTTCAGAAATTATCCCCTTTCATTGGTATAGGTGAAAACTTCCAGATCACTTGGGGTCCGATCCTCACCGATCTTGAACCTTTGCTTCGTTCATTCTCTGGTTCTGATTCAGCAGGTCTATGGCACTTCCTTTAAGAATGAATGGAGCAGAGAGGCACATGGTTGACCATGGCTCCCTTCACACAGACTCCAATTCTTGGATTGGTATGGGTTCCAGCCGTCAGATCCCCAGTGACCAGGAAGTTATCCCCATCTTGATAAAATCCCTTCTGGATAAAATGCTTCTGGATGTAGTATGTAGGTGTAATGGAAAGGTGTCCCAATACTTGTACCCAGGTAATGTTTCACCTAAAGTCTACGTGGCGCCTTCTGACTGCTGGCATCAAATCTATAGAAGTGTTTATGCTGTAGATAAGTCCAATACCAGAGATCCAAGCCACTAAAATGGGGTCCTGTAGGCAGTAATTGTGCCTCAAGGTAGTAGAAGAAGGGCAGAATGGGATAAGTGCCTGCCCCATCCACATTGTATGGTACCTGGCCATATATTCTAAGATGTAGATCCACAATTCGTATCTTAGGCTGGGGTCACAGTAGCATTTTTCACAAGCGTTTTTGGAGACCTGCGTTTTCAAAAATGCATGTAAAAAACGCACCCATAGGTCCCCATGTTAAAAAACGCATGCCCTAATAGCAAAAAAGCATGTGTGACAGTACCATGCGTTTTTGGTGCATTTCCAAAAACGCATGCGTTTTTTAATAAGGGGCTTTATGGGAAACGCATGCAAAAACGCATGTACAATTAGTGCCATTCAAAAACGCATGCGTTTTCCATAGGAGTCCATGTTAAAAAAACGCATGCGTTTTTTTAACATGGGCTCCTATGGGAAACGCATGCGTTTTTGAATGGCACTAAAAGGTACTAATGTACCATGCGTTTTTGCATGCGTTTTCCATAGAGGCCCATGTTATAAAAACGCACCAAAAAATAGCACATGCACTATTTTTGGGTGCAGATTTAAAAACGCAGCCAAAAACGCAGGGAGCCATCACACACCTTAAAAAACTCATGATGACATGACAAAACGCATGTTAAAACGCATGAGTTTTTAAAAGGCAGTAAAAAAACGCATGTCAACTGTGACCACAGCCTTACATAGGAAGTGTTGTATTAGACATAAACCTTAAACTGAACCAAATGTCTGAACCCCTCTGGTAGTCTGCATTTGTAATGTGCAGGGAAGTCTTGTGATGTAGCATGGAAGCCAAAATACATCTGAATATGGCCTTAGGCCCTGGCTGTGGACAGGTTGTGTAACTGTAGCTGTCTGATAATCCTGCTCAAAGTTTATGTGCAGTTTGCTAGAAGTCAGTAATTTCCATTCATCTGGTTTGGATTACCTTTGGAGGTTTAGCCAGTAGGATGGGTTTCCTTTCCACTATCAAATGGCAGCCATGAAACAAGTAATGATCAGCTTAATGTTTTCTGATCAGCGGTTGTTTAATGGCCTACTTGGATAGACCAAGCGCACTTCCCATGCCTACAGTATGATCGGTGATGCATCATCCAGTGCCCCTAGAACACCATTGTTTTCGGCAGCACAAGTCCTATTTACACAGGATGATGAGCTGACAAAAGCGATTATCTCCTCGGATTATCAGAAGCTTGTTTACATTGACCAATTATTGGAAAGCCATCGTTCCAAGGAATGACACAAGTGTACATGCCCCCTTAAGGCTGACTTCACATTAGCGTTTGTGTCTGCATGCTGATGGCATGCAGACACAAACGCTGTCAGAAGCAGTGTCCAAATGATGTGTCCGCAGCGGATAATGTCCGCCTGCGGACACATCACTATGGAGCCCGGCAGCCAATCGGCGCTGTCCGGGGGCGGGCCGGGGGCGGAGATCAGCGCCGGAGATCTCCGCCCCCCCCGGCCGCCGGTAAGCTCCGGGACGTGTCGGCGGGGAGAACAGCTGATGTCACAGCTGTTTGAATCTTCCCGCGCCGACACTGAGAGGAGATGTCGGCGCGGGAAGATTCAAACAGCTGTCACATCAGCTGTTCTCCCCGCCGACATCGCTAGGAGATTACAGGCGGCGGGGAGAAGGAGGACAGCAGAGGCTGAGCTGATCTCCCGGTGGCCGTCGGTGAGCTCCTGTGACATCACCGGCGGCCACTGGGAGATTTTTCAATGGGTCCGCAGCGTTCTCCTGCGGTGTCATGCAGAGGACACTGCGGACCCATTGAAGCCAATGCATTTTTTGTACGCTTGGGGACGCTTGCTGATTGTCCAAGCTCCCCAAACGCACAAAAAAAACCCAACATGCTGCGTCCCGGGTGCGGATGCTGGACACCGGAAGCAGCAGATATCGTCCGCATCCGCACCCGAACGCAGCAAACGCAGGCACCATGTGTTCCTATGTTAAACATAGGAACGCAGTGCGCATGCGTTTGACTGCGTATGGGAACGCAGCAATACGCTGCCTTCCCATACGCAAATGTGAAGGCAGCCATATATTTGTACCGTGTTAGCCACTGGATAGAAAAATATTAGAATCTGAGAGTCCTCAGTGGTTGATGCCTGATTCCAGCTAACTTCAGCTGCACCACAAGCAATGTGGTGTATTTAATATGTACTAAATGTGTCAGTGGGAACCTGTATGTAGGGGAGACAGGGCCACAATTCAGAACTAGGATGAACTCTCATTGCCACACAATAAAAGAAAGGAGGACAGATTAGCCTGTACCTAAACACTTCTGCAGCTCTGATCACACCATAATGGACATGAAAATACTAGTGGGACAGTCTATATGGAGGCTGGGGACGGAGAGGAATAACGCACACACGTTGAAGAAAGTCTCTTTTACCTTTTTACTGGTGGTATTCACAGGTAAAGACGTCCAGAGCACTGTCGGGTGACCAGATGCGCAGTGAGTCTCCACAGCAAGTGGGTATAAGGCCTTCTCAGGTTCTCTGCATTTGCTGAAGGCCTGTCTATATGCAACACGACTGGTCTCCTCACTTTCTCTGGTCCTCTCCCTCTCCTCCTGTGCGGTCCACTGGTTACCCTCTCTGATCACGGCGGTGTTGTTCCACACTACGGTGTCTGGCTCCCTTTTGCTGGGTATGCAGGGGGACCGGGTGACTGAAGTCTCCACGGTGTGCCGGGGTTCTCTGCAGTCCTAGAGTGATCCTGCAGGTGCGGATCCCCGAAGTCTGGTAAGTCTTGGGTAAACTTCCACTAGTTTCTCTGCTCCCTTGGATAAGCTCCGTGCCTTCTGTCCCCACTCCTAGGCTTAGCTGAACGGCAGAAGGGCCACTCCGGGTCACTGGTTTGGCCCTAACCGCGGCACCGAACACCAGGACGTCTTTGCAGCTCTCCTAGCGTCTGCACACTCTAACTCCTCCCCTAGCAGCAGTATTTATAGGGGATCTCACCTAAAGTCAGTGAGTCTAGCTCCCCCTACTGTGCCAGGGTGGAAGGTGTTGCATGTAGTAGGTACCTGCTGTGGAAACCCAGCTGTGCAGTAGAGAAGCCTGTGGCTTCCTGCGTGAGCCGGGTGCCACATATGCATACACAGCTAGCTCCCCCTACTGGTGGTTACTGGAAGTGTTTACAGGAATCTGCCTCCTTTCAAAAGACTCCTGGACTATGTGTGGCAAAGTGGGCAAAATAACACAGGCCCAAGCATCCAGAATAAAAAATGATTTTGTTAAGTATGGATAAAGGATGGGGAACAAATAAGACAACCCCTACATGATACCTACATGCAGGGGGGACAGACGATTGGTACAATCTATGCAGCTGCATAGGGGCCCAGGAGCAGGGGTGTAACTACAATAGGTGCTGGAGTTGCAATTGCATAGGGGTTCTGGAGCCTAGGGGGCACCAAATGTTCCTTTGGCCTATAGAAAAAGACTAATCCTCTTAAAGATTTGCAATAATTGGGGGCCCCGTTGCAGCTTTTGCATCAGGATCCATGAGCTTCAAGTTACCCCTCTACCCAGTAGCTAAGGGGTTCACTTCTAATTCCAAAGCAGATTCTGTCACAGATCGGGGATGCTTACATGGTTAATCCTAACCCAATATGTAGTGGGTGTAATAATAATAATAATAATAGCAGCAAATACCTCCAATTAGAAATGTAGTATAGTTCTCCTGATTTAGTTTTATGTCTCTTACCTGATGTGCAGGACATTACAGTTGGGTATCCATGGTTATGACCATTCACCTAGTGATAGTTAGTGGCTCTTGGTCGTAAGCATGGATACCTAAGCTGCAATTCCCTGCACATGAGGTAATAGATATAAATACTGAAGAGGACTATACTACATTTCTAATCGGAGGTATTTGCCAATATTAATGCTATTACATCTACTACATATTGGGATGGGATCTTGCATATGGGAATACCCCTTTAATGATGAAGTATTGAACTGTAAAGGGCCATGTTCTGTCTTTGCTGTGCCGACATGCCACCATGGACACGTTATCTTGATGGGACAGCTTCTTTCATATCATTGTACGTGGGACCACAGATCACGCTATATTTCATGACCTCTTTTACTTTCCGTGATGGCATGTCCCCCATGTGCTTTGAGTAGATTCCACAGGTAGGTGCTGGCGCGTGGGCGATGTGGGCAGCGTGATCGTACTTGCTCTCCTGTCTCTCTTCTCACTGTTTTTATTCCTCCTTCCAGTTACATAACCAGCAGGATTTCATAACCGTCAGTACGTAGACAGCAGGATTTACCCAGCGCTCCCCACCGTCTGGGAGAGACGACTTGTTTTCTCTTCCAGGATCCCTCTTGTCTACACATATGGAAATCATCGCCCAAGGAGCAATTCTGAGTCCTGACTATCATGTGAAGACTAGGACAAACCCTAGAAGATGGATGTTGGGGGGTTATTAAGGTTATTGCAAAGAAATAAGGTTACTTAGTTAATCAGATCAAATCTGAGTGACTATAGGACAAGTAAATACATTCTATTGCTCCCTGCAATCAGTCATTTGGGGCTGCAGATGCAGTTGCCTGCAATGTTCATCAGTGGGTGATGGCAAGATTAAAAACCCCTTTGTCCCCCCTAACCAAGATTTCATGTCTGCATCAAGCTACTGTGATACTACAACCCCCAAATTGGGGCTTTCCAGGCATGCTTGGTGTTATAGTATCAGAAAAGATAGGCCCCGATGAGAACGTTACAATGGGACCCTCAATTATTGCAAATCTTTAATAGCATTAGTCTTTTTCTATAGGCCAAAGGGACTTTTGGGGCCCCCCTACGCTCCAGGACCCGATGCCTTTGTACCTCCTGCACCTATTGTTGTTACGCCCCTGTATGCATGCCCTCTTAAGCTTGCCATACACATATAGAGCAGTCTTACCAAATGCTACTGGGGGCTTCATATCAGAAGAGATAAGAATGGAGCAGTTGGATTTCTGCCACCCAGGCCCGGACTGACAGCATGGAGCACCGGGAGTTCTCCCGGTGGGCCGGTCAGTGTGTAGTGGGCGGGGCCTAGTTGCAGACTGGGCCATGGTGGAGCAGGGGTGAGTTTGTCCTTTATGGACCATTGGCAGTCGTTCTGTGTGGTCCGGGCAGGGGATATGATAGAGGGGCACAGGGTGAGGCTGAACATGCTCCCCACCCCATGCCCGCACATCACAGGTGCCTGTGCCTTCTCCCCCCCCCTCCCCGGTGTGCCCGCACATCACAGGTGCCTGTGCCTTCTCCCCCCTCCTCCCCGGTGTGCCCGCACATCACAGGTGCCTGTGCCTTCTACCCCCCCTCCCCGGTGTGCCCGCACATCACAGGTGCCTGTGCCTTCTCCCCCCCTCCCCGGTGTGCCCGCACATCACAGGTGCCTGTGCCTTCTCCCCCCCTCCCCGGTGTGCCCGCACATCACAGGTGCCTGTGCTTTCCGCCGGCGCCTGCATACTAGCGCTGCTCCTATGCGCCGGTCCCAGGGGCATCGCACACACACCCCACCACATGGTACAACTTACATTCGCAGCTCGCTCTCTGTTGACTCCCGGTCCCAGACCAGCAAAGTCATCACTGCAGGCAGCCAGCGGACAGCAGTGAGGAAGTGAGTTCCTTGTCACAAAGTTTGTTATTTGCTAATACTGGTTCTCCAGTATTGAGGAAGACAGGTGCTGTGCTTATGTGGGGAGGGTTGCTTGGGCAGACTACTTTGTGTGTGTGGGGGAAGCTGGGGCAGGTTGCTGGGAGGAGGGTGCTTGTGCAGGCTGCATTGTGTGTGGGGGGTGCTGGGGCAGGTTGCTCTGAGTGTGGCAGGGCCTTGGCTGGATGCTGTGTGAGTGCGGGGGACCTGGGCTCGCTGCTGTGTGTGTGGGGGGCCTGGGCTGGGTGCTGTGTGTGTGTGTGGGGTGCCCTGCTACTGTATGTGTGTGTGGGGGTACTGGGGAAGGCTGCTGTGTGTGGGGGGTGCTGGGGCAGGCTGATGTGTGTCTGGGGGGCTGGGGCAGGCTACCATGTGTGTGTGGCGGGCTGGAGCAGGCTGCCATGTGTGTGGGTGTTGGGGCAGACTGGTGTGTAGGGGAGCTGGGGCAGGCTGATGTGTGTCTGGGGTGCTGGGGTAGCCTGCTATATGTGTCTGGGGTGCTGGGGTAGGCTGCTATGTGTATGTGGGGTGCTGGGGCAGGCTGCTATGTGTGTGTGGGGGGGACTGGGGCAGGATGCTGTGTGGGGGAGCTGGGGCAGGGCATGGGCTGGCTGGTGTGTATGTGTGAGGGGGGGGCCTGGGCAGGCTGCTGTGTGTGTGTGGGGTGTCCTGCTACTGTATGTGTGTGTGTGTGGGGTGCTGGGGTAGGCTGCTGTGTGTGGGGGGTGCTGGGGCAGGCTGCTATGTGTGTGTGGCGGGCTGGAGCAGGCTGCTGTTTGTGTGTGGGTGTTGGGGCAGACTGGTGTGTGGGGGAGCTTGGGCAGCCTACTGGGTGTATGGCAGGGCCTGGGCTGGCTGCTGTGTGTGTGCGGGGGCCTGCTGCTGTACGTGTGTGTGGGGGTGCTTGGGCAGGCTGCTATGTGTGAGTGGGGTGCTGGGGCAGGCTGCTATGTGTGAGTGGGGTGCTGGGGCAGGCTGCTATGTGTGTGTGCGGGGGCTGGGGCAGGATGCTGTGTGGGGGAGCTGAGGTAGGCTACTGGGTGTATGGCAGGGCCTGGGCTGGCTGCTGTGTGTGTGCGGGGGCCTACTGCTGTACGTGTGTGTGGGGGTGCTGGGGCAGGCTGCTATGTGTGAGTGGGGTGCTGGGGTAGGCTGCTATGTGTGTGTGGGGTGCTGGGGCAGGCTGCTATGTGTGTGTGGGGGGGCTGGGGCAGGATGCTGTGTGGGGGAGCTGGGGCAGGCTACTGGGTGTATGGCAGGGCCTGGGCTGGCTGCTGTGTGTTTTGGGGGCCTGCTGCTGTATGTGTGTATGGGGGTGGCGGGGCATGCTGATGTGTGTGTGGGGTGCTGAGGCAGACTGCTATATGTGTGTGTGGGGCTGGGGCAGGCTGTTGTGTGTGTGGGGGGGGTCAGTATGCTGTGTGGGGGAGCAGAGGCAGGCTACTGGGTGTATGGCAGGGCCTGGGCTGGCTGGTGTGTGTGTGTGGGGGGGCCTTGGCAGGCTGCTGTGTGTGTGTGTGTGTGTGTGGGGGGGCTCTGATGCTGTATGTGTGTATGGGGTGCTGGGGCAGGCTGCTGTGTTGGGGCTGCTGGGGCAGGCTGCTGCGTGGGGGGTGCTGGGGCAAGCTTCCTTGTGTGTGGGGGATTCTAGGGCAGGCTTCTATGTGTGTGGGGGAAGCTAGGGCAGGCTGCTGTGTGTGTGGGGGGGCTGGAGCAGGCTGCTGTGTGGTGGCGGGGCTGGAGCAGGCTGCTGTGTGTGTGGGCGGGCTAGGGCAGGCTGCTTTGCATGTGGGGGGCTGGGGCAGGCTGCTGTGTATGTGGCAGGGTCTGGGCTGGCTGCTTTGTGTATGTGTGGGGGGGGGGGCTGGGCTTGCTGCTGTGTGTGTGGAAAGGCCTGGACTGGCTGCTGTGTGTGTGTGCATGCGTATCGGTGCGGGGAGGACTGGGGCAGGCTGCTGTGTGTGTGTGTGTGGCAGGGCCAAGGCTGGCTGCTCTGTGTGTGGTGTGTGGTAATACTGTATAGGGCTGTGTGTGTGGTGTGTGGTAATACTGTGTAGGGCTGTGTGGGCTCATGTGTGTGGGTAATACTGTATAGGGCTGTGTGGGCTCATGCGTGGGGGTAATAGTGTGTAGGTCTGTCTGGGCTCATGTGTGGGGGTAATAGTGAATAGGGCTGTGTGGGGAAATAATGTATAGGGCTGTGGGCTCATGTGTGTGGGGCTAATATAATATATAGAAAATGTGGGCTCATGTGTGGGGCTAATACTGTTTATAGGGGCTATGTGGGCACATATATGTGGGAGCCTGTGTGGGGCTAAAACGGTTTATAGGGGCTATGTGGGCTCATGTATGTGGGAGCCTGTGTGGGGCTAATACTGTTTATAGGGGCTGTGTGAGCTCATGTATGTGGGGGCCTGTGTGGGGCTAATACTGTTTATAGGGGCTGTGTGAGCTTATGTGTGGGGTTAATACTGAATACAGAGGATAGGTTTGGTCCTATATGTGGAGGCCTGTGTGGGGCTAATACTCTATAGATATGTGTGGCCTCCTGTGTGCTGGTGGCCAGTGCAGCATCAGAAGGTTTTCCTGCGGGCAGCGTTCACACTCTGCTCTTCATGGTGTCTCCATCTTCCTCTCTTCACCCATCACTGGACCTGCTGTCGCCACCGCCTTTCATCTGTCCCCATCTCCAGGATGTAGGTGAGTCTTGGCTATATGCCTTATCCTCCTAACTACAGTATATACCACAGCCTCCTGGGTATGCTGTGTATAATTCTCCTGTCCTGTATACTGGGTGTAATCTTCAGTGTCTGTATTATTCTGTATATATACACTGCACAGTACCACTTCTCCTGTCCTGTATACTGGGTGTAATCCTCAGTGTCTGTATTATTCTGTATATATACACTGCACAGTACCACTTCTGTCCTGTATACTGGGTGTAATCCTCAGTATCTGTATTATTCTGTATATATACACTGCACAGTACCACTTCTCCTGTCCTGTATACTGGGTGTAATCCTCAGTGTCTGTATTATTTTGTATATATACACTGCACAGTACCACTTCTCCTGTCCTGTATACTGGGTGTAATCCTCAGTGTCTGTATTATTCTGTATATATACACTGCACAGTGCCACTTCTCCTGTCCTGTATACTGGGTGTAATCCTCAGTGTCTGTATTATTCTGTATATATACACTGCACAGTGCCACGTCTCCTGTCCTGTATACTGGGTGAAATCCTCAGTGTCTGTATTATTCTGTATATATACACTGCACAGTGCCACTTCTCCTGACCTGTATACTGGGTGTAATCCTCAGTATCTGTATTATTCTCTATATATATACTGCACAGTACCACTTCTCCTGTCCTGTATACTGGCTGTAATCATCAGTATCTGTATTGTTCTGTATATACACACTGCACAGTACCACTTCTCCTGTCCTGAATACAACACTGGGTGTAATCCTCAGTGTCTGTATTATTTTGTATATATACACTGCACAGTGCCACTTCTCCTGTCCTGTATACTGGGTGTAATCCTCAGTATCTGTATTATTCTGTATATATGCACTGCACAGTACCACTTCTCCTGTCCTGTATACTGGGTGTAATCCTCAGTATCTGTATTATTCTGTATATATATCCACTGCACAGTACCACTTCTCCTGTCCTGTATACTGGGTGTAATCCTCAGTATCTGTATTACTCTGTATATATACACTGCACAGTACCACTTCTCCTGTCCTGTATACTGGTGTAATCCTCAGTATCTGTATTATTCTGTATATATACACTGCACAGTGCCACTTCTCCTGTCCTGTATACTGGGTGTAATCCTCAGTATCTGTATTATTCTGTATATATACACTGCACAGTACCACTTCTCCAGTCCTGTATACTGGGTGTAATCCTCAGTATCTGTATTATTCTGTATATATGCACTGCACAGTACCACTTCTCCTGTCCTGTATACTGGGTGTAATCCTCAGTATCTGTATTATTCTGTATATATATACACTGCACAGTACCACTTCTCCTGTCCTGTATACTGGGTGTAATCCTCAGTATCTGTATTACTCTGTATATATACACTGCACAGTACCACTTCTCCTGTCCTGAATACTGGGTGTAATTCTCAGTATCTGTATTATTCTGTATATACACACTGCACAGTACCACTTCTCCTGTGCTGTATACTGGTGTAATCCTCAGTATCTGTATTATTCTGTATATATACACTGCACAGTGCCACTTCTCCTGTCCTGTATACTGGGTGTAATCCTCAGTATCTGTATTATTCTGTATATATACACTGCACAGTACCACTTCTCCAGTCCTGTATACTGGGTGTAATCCTCAGTATCTGTATTATTCTGTATATATACACTGCACAGCACCACTTCTCCTGTCCTGAATACTGGGTGAAGTCCTCAATATCTGCATTATTCTGTATATATACACTGCACAGCACCACTTCTCCTGTCCTGAATACTGGGTGAAGTCCTCAGTATCTGTATTATACTGTATATATACACTGCACAGCACCACTTCTCCTGTCCTGTATACTGGGTGTAATCCTCAGTATCTGTATTATTCTATATATACACTGCACAGTACCACTTCTCCTGTCCTGTATACTGGGTGTAATCCTCAGTATCTGTATTATTCTGTATATAGTCACTGCACAGTACCACTTCTCCTGTCCTGTTATCAGAGAGGTGGTATTGGACTTTGATTTTCAGCATTTAACTGTTGTTTAAATTGATTTTCCCGAATATGGAAGTCATCACTTCTCTTCTGTCAGGTGATGACTTTCCCTTCGCTGTGTATGTGACCGTTGGAAGCCCACAGTTCTTAGAAACGTGGCTTTGAAGATCACCATGTAAATGGAGCTGTGGTTGAATATTCCTTCTGCTGCACCATTCACATGTGGATCTTCAGATAACTCCTTTAAGAAAGTGATGAGGCCACGACAACATAAAAGCAAATTTCACTAATCGGGGCTGATGGGTGATATAGTATGTGGGCTGGTGGGGCTTGTTTTCCAGGGCTGCTTTTTGGTCCCAGTCCGGCCCTGCTGCCACCCCATTGTACAGATGAGGCTCCCCTCTGTTCACTGTGAAAATGTACATCTCCGACTGACGCTACCTTACCTGGAGGGCCGATCCTCATACATATGAGATAGTCTACTCTAACTTGTATGGGAACTTTAAGGTTTTCATTACTCTACAGAAAAATAATCGTATTGTAAAAAGTAGAGCAAGTCTAACGTAACGCACTATAAGTATGGAGTAGTGCAGCTACACCCTCCTCCTCTGCCTATACGGACCCTGACTCTATTTGCTTTCATGCTCTCCTCACGTGCTGCATTTTTTAAATTGTGCTGCGCTGCAAACATCCAATGGAAAGACTGAGTGCAATCTGGAAATACTTAATCCCAGCGCCAATAGTTGACCATTTGCACACAGAGCGCGGCTCAGACACACGGATCAAGTTGCTTTTTTTTTTCCAGGGTGTGTTGTGGAAGAATGGTAATTATTATATGGAGGAAGCAGGAATGACAAGGTTAATGTAACCAGAGAGGAGAGCCCAGGCGGATAGGCCCCTGTATCCTGTGACCATAGAGCTGCATTATTTATTTAGTACTTATTATTTAAAGAGCCCCCTCCACTCCAAAATAAATATTCCTCATCTTCTGTCAAGTGGTGATCATTTTATTTAGACATTTTACCTGTCACGTTACAGCTCTCAGAGGGGAAGTCACACCGCTTTCCTTTGAGATCTGGATGGCAAATGTGGAGACCCTCATAGGCACACATATAAGACATACCTGGGGGTCTTTGTTAGGTTCTCAGGTGCTAAAGCAAATCATTGGTGCACTCAAGACTCCCATACACATTAGATCAGGGATCTCAAACTCCAGGCCTCGAGAGCCGCACACAGTGCATGTTTTTAGGATTTCCTTAGCATTGAAAAGGGGTTGGAATCATCACCAGTGCAGGTGATTCAATTATCACCTCTGTAATACTAATGAAAACCTGCACTGTTGGTCATACGCCCCCTCCCCCCCAGGGCCATGAGATACTCAGAACCCGGGCTTTGATACTTCTGGGGAGTCACAGGGGTCGAGACCCAGCTCCATGATCCTGGCGGTGTCAATGAATGTTCAGGGAATAGAGTTTTAGGGATTGTTGTCGTGACGCCACCCATGATGTTCGGCTAATGATGGCCGACACTGCGGTGTGGGACCTCTGAAGATGATGGAAATGTACCTTAGGTGGTGTCACTTCCCCAGGGCAACCAGTATAGTCTATGGCGGTGGTAGGCTGTTGGTGTGCAGGACTGAGGGCGCGTAATAACCGACAGACACACAGTGTGTAGTTTTCGTTACCTTTACTGGTAGTTGCAGGTTCAAGCCAAGACACTGTCCACAGGAGATGTTAGGAATCCGGGTGGCCTGGAAGCAAGTTGGGGATCTCCTCACCCGGTGAGTTCTGAGGCCTCCCTGCTGCACTCCTCCTTGCTGGTCCTGGCTATCTCTAGCTAAACTGCAACCCTCTCTTCCTGCTGGTAAGCCTCTCACCTGTATGGCAGGCAGCCTGAGCCCTTCCCAGGCACCACTCCTCTGGCAACTGTCTTTGAGCTCTCAGATGCTGCTGTGCCTCCAGGTGCTTTGGTGTGGCCAGGAGACGTGGAGTCTGCTGTCCTCCGGTTTTGGCTGCTGGGTCTTTAGTACCCTCACAACCTCAAACTCCGGTGTCCTTTTCAGGTGCTCTGCTCTGGGTGTGCCGGCAACTGGCTCCACTCCCCAGACCTTCTCTCCTTCCTCAGACCCTCTTCTATCGGTCCCTCACGCTTGCTAGTCTCTATCCTGGGATGAGCCTGGCACTGTTCCAGTCTGCAGTATGTCTTCACAGTCCTCCTAGGAATTGCACTGAGTGACCCTGCCCAATCCCAGAATTTTATAGGGGAGCTCCTATGAACCTGGGTTAGAGCTCCCCCTTCTAGTCTGGAGTCAGTAAAGTGTTGCATGCTGTGGGCTTACCTGGTGTGGATGCCACTTCTTGCTTCCAAGCATGACATCACCCCCCGAGGGAGGCAATGCCATTGTGGTATGTGGACTCTGGGGTGCCACATTGGCGGCCCTCGCGGCCTGGAGTTTGAGCTCCCTGCTTAGACTAAAGTTGAAGAAGTTTCCAATATTAATCTCTCCAAACCTATTTAAGGGAATCTTTCGGCAGATTTTTGCTACCTTATCTGAGAGCAGCATGATGTAGACAAAGAGACCCTGAATCCAACAATGTATCAGTAGCGGTTCTAATACAATGAAAACATTAGATTTTAGCCATGTAGCAGAGCTGGAAGAGCTGCCTCTGCCACTACAGACTCTCAATAGAGATTCTACATTGACAGTGAGGTGTCAATCACAGCAGGGTGAATGTCAGACTGTGCACTCCCCAAAGTAGTCCAGTACTGGTAATCACCAGGTGATAAAGCCTTTAGTTCACATAAACAGCAGCATACAGACTGATAAGTTTTGTAACTCCTACATTATGCTGTCCTCAGCTTACATAGCAAGAAACACCTGACAGATTCCCTTTAAGACTACAGTGAAACTTACAGAGGGCCAATTTCTCTTTGTAGAGTTACTTAGGTACAGTGGTTGCTATTGACTGTTGCATAAAAAATTTCAGCAGGTTGTCAGTAGCTCAGGGGTTAATAAAGTCATCCTATGCAATTCAGGGCCATCAGGGTATCACCTGATACTTTGCCTAAAGCCTTAGGTCCCAAAATGTAGAGGGGCAATGCCAACTTCTGCTTCTTTCTTGACACTTTTTGGCCCCATTGGGGATTTCTCCCATTAGTTCAGTTTTAGTGGGGAATTATACAACTCACCATATTTAAAGAGAACCTGCCCAGGTGGGACATCCCCTTTAAGATGCAGTTGTCATAGGGTCGCAATATAGGGCTTGCCTCTAATAGTGCTCCACATATAGGACTACAAGTCCCAAAATGTCTAAGAATCCAGAGAAATGTTGGAGGCCTCTCCACTGGGTGTTGTTCAATGACTAATGGCCACTTTACACACACCAACTTATCTGTCCAACTTCTGAACAACTTACCGGTTGCAGTGAAATCATGGACACATTGTTCCATTTGTTCACAGCCACAAAATGGAGCAATGTGTCCATGATTTCACTGCAACCGGTAAGTTGTTCAGAAGTTGGACAGATAAGTTGGTGTGTGTAAAGTGGCCCTAACTTAGGGTCAGAAAAGAAAGGGATAAATATAAACGATAATCAGAAGGAAATCGCAGTGGAGGGTTCATGTGACATTGAGGAGATAATACTGTGGTGAAGGAAGGAAATGTTGTGATTGATTGAGGAAACAGGACTGGTGATAACTGTAAAATTAGAAAACCATGACACGGCATTGAGTACAGGGCACGGATAGAGGACATCCCACCGGGGCACCGGCCCATCCGACCGTCCGCACCTACAGATAAGTCATATAGAGACATTTCTGGAGCAATTTATACAACTTTGGTCAATTGTTAGATGTAACAAAGGAGAAATGGAGTCCGCTCTTTTAGTGGAGCAGAAGACAAGAGCTAATAATTTCCTTCACTCATCCCCACTTGTTCCGATAATATAATGTATGGAGCATTCACAGATCGGTGGTCCCCCGACTCAGCCCCCTACTGAACCATGGAAAGGGCACCTGTCACCAGATCTGTCCTTTTATTAAGGGCATCTGTATGATGTACTAACAAAGGGAAGTGCTCAATTACTAGAGCATAGTGTGTTCATTACTGTCCTTGACACCTTTCATCAGTTAGAGGCCCAGACTAGGCTCACAAGGTGATCGCTTCTCTTTATTGGGATATACAATATGAGATGCCCCAAATCTTACAACTATAAAGGCCCTGTCACACATAAAGAGATCGCTAACGAGATCGCTATGGGGATCGCCATTGCATCACGAAATCCGTGACACAACAGCAATGTCGTTCTGTGTGACACACACCAATGATCTGGCCCCTGCTGTGAGATCGTTGATCGCTACACACTGCTCTGGGTCATTCCTGCGTCGTTGTGCTCCCGCTGGGAACACTACATTGTTGTCTTTGACAAAGATAATGAGCAACAATCTCAATGCTATACTATGGAGAGAAAAGTCACAACGACCTCGGTATAATTCTGGATCGCTGGTGCGTCATTTTTCACATTGCTGGTAAGATGCCTGTTTGACATCTTACCAGCGATGTGTAAATGACGCACCAGCGATCTGTGCACATCGTTATCAGGATCGGGATTGCTGATGTGTCGTTATGTGAGACTGGGCCTTAAGTCTACACCTATCCAGTGGAGTTGACCCGCCCACCCTGGGGTACTCAGAGTTCGGGCGCAGTGTCAGGGGGACGCAATCACGGGTGGCTGCACCTGAGTCTGTGGCACTGGGGGTCTGTCACTTCAAAAATACGGGTTTTTTTTAGAATAGTTTGTGACGCCACCTGTAGTACCTCGTGAGGGATCACCTGCGCCGCCACCATCCTCCGGAAGGCATTGGTATTGCGGCAAGAGTGGTATGGCTTCCTACTGGTGAAGCTGGCCTCCGGGGCAGTGTTAGCTGAAATAAAAGTTCAATGATGGCAATACAGAGACACGAAAGCAGTTTCACTCTTTCCGGATACTTTACTGGAAACAAGCATCCAATGAATACATAGTCCACAGTTCAGCACTGATAGGATACACAGTTAACCGTCCGGGTGACTGTAAATGAATGCAAGGTGGTTTGGAGGTACCCACGCTATGCCTTAGTTAACGAACCCATGTCTTGTTAGCCCTGCCTCGGATAAGTCTCTTTCCAGTCCTGCTGAGGTAGTAATGGAGTTCCTCTCTCTCTCTCTCTCTCTCTGCTTCCTGGACCCCGACCTCTATGGAGAACCGGGTGGACCGCTCCATGAGTGGCAGGGTGCTGTGGCTGGTAAACAGGCTGCAGCAACCGGTTGACGGCTACGGAGGTGGACTCCGGCCGTTTCCTCAGATGCAGCTTTCCGTTGTGGACTGGGGAAGCTCCCTGGAGTATGGTCACTCCGCGCTGGGGTTCCCCCTTTCTCTCTCGGGCTCAGACTCGTGCATCAGGCACCCTCTCTCAATGTCCCCTCAGGACCCCCTTTCATCTTCCCTCAGGTCCAGTCTGCAACTCACCTGTTCTGACCTTCCGACTGCCCTAACCCTCCCCCTGGGGTACCACCCCAGCTTGAGTGTGGGAGTGCTGGAATTGGGTCCCTCCTACAAACCCTGCATCCACTTACAGTTGGGATAGTTACACCGCTTTTATGGGTGAACTACCCCGGTGTCACGCCTGACCAACGGGGGCACCACAGAGTAACATGAAGCTCATTGGCCCTGATGCAAAAGCTCCAGTTGGGCTCCAATTATTGCAAATCTTTAATAGCATTAGTCTTTTTCTATAGGCCAAGAAGACTTTTTGGGCCCCCTAATTTTCAGAGTCCGGGTGTGATTGCAACTCCTGCACCTATTGTACTTCCGCCCCTGCACCTACCTCCAAATCTTACTACCTCTCTGTTACTAGCAGCCTGCGTAGAATCATCAAATAGCCATAGAGCAGGGTTCTCAAACACGTGGCCCCCGGGCCGCATGCGGCCCGCCAGGCTGCTTGATGCGGCCCGGGGTCACCCCGATGTCCTGTCATTTAGTTGACACACACCGGCGTCCACTATCCTATCATTTAGCCGCCGCCAGCCGCATTCTGTATTGCAGACACCGCTTTTGATTGCTTCTCCCTGGCAGCGTCTGCAATGCAAAATGCCAGGGTGAAGCAATCAAAGTCGGCGTCCCAGAGCTCAACAGTGCTTGATGTCAGCTGCTCTGCCGGCGTGTGCAGCACTGAGGGATCAGAGGATAGTGCAGGTTTGTAGAGTGTGTGTGTGTGTGTGTGTGTGTGTTGGGTGTGTTGATGATGGTGGATGTGTGTGTGGCTGTGTGTGTGTGATGATTAGGAGGATGGTGGCTGTGTGTGTGTATGATGATGGTGGCTGTGTGGTGTGTATGTGTATGATGATGGTGGCTGTCTGGTGTGTATGTATATGATGATGGTGGCTGTGTGGTGTGTCTGTATGATGATGATGATGATGGCTGTGTGGTATGCACGTGTGTGGTGTGTTTGTATGATGATGATGATGATGGTGGCTGTGTGGTGTGCATGTACAATAATGGTGGCTGTGTGGTGTGCATGTATGATGATTGTGGCTGTGTGGTGTGTGTATGATGATGATGGTGGCTGTGGCATGTGTGTGTAGGATGATGGGTGTGTGTGGTGTGTGTGTGTATGATGATGGTGGATTTGTGTGTGTGTATGATGATGGTGGCTGTGTGTCTCTGTGGTGTGTGTGTATGATGATGGTGGCTGTGTGGTGTGTGTGTATTATGATGGTGGCTGTGTGTATATTATGATGATGGCTGTGTGGTGTGTGTATGATGATGATGATGATGATGGTGGCTGTGTGGTATATGTGTGTATGATGAAGGTGGCTGTGTGGCGTATGTGTGTGGTGTGTGAGTATGATGATGATGGCTATGTGTGTGTATGATGATGGAGGCAGTGTGGTGTGCATGTATGTGGTGTTTGTATGATGGTGATGATGGTAGCTGTATGTTGTGGGTGTGTGCATGATGATGGGTGTGTGTTTGTGGTGTGTATGTATGATGATGACGATGGTGGCTGTGTTGTGTACGTGTGTGGTGTGTTTGTATAATGATGATGGTGGTGACTGTGTCGTGTGTGCGTGTGTGTGATAATGGTGACTGTGTGGTGTGCATGTATGATGATGGTGATGATGGATGTCTGTGTGATTTGTATGTATGACGATGATGATGATGGTGGCTGTGTGATGTGTGTGCATGATGATGGGTGGTGTGTGTGTGTGTGTGTGTGTATATATGATGATGATAGTGGCTGTGTGTGTATGTATGATGATGGTGGTTGTGTGGTGTGTGTGTATGATGATGGTGGCTGTGTGGTGTGTACGTGTATGATGATGGTGGCTGTGTGGTGTGTGTGTGTCTATGATGATGATGGTGGCTGTGTGGTGTGTGTATGATGATTGGTGTGTGTATGATAATGGTGGCTGTGTGATGTGTGTATGATGATGGGTGTGTGTGGTGTGTGTATGATAATGGTGGCTGTGTGTGTGTATGATGATCATGACGGTGGCTGTGTGGTGTGTGTGTATGATGATGATGGCAGCTGTGTGGTGTGCGTGTGTGTATGATTATGGTGGCTGTGGGGTGTGTGTGTGTGTATGATGATGATGGTGACTGGGTGTCTGTGTGGTGTGGATGATGATGATGATGATGGTAGCTCTGTGGTGTGCATGTGTGTGAGAGTGTGTATGTTGTGTGTATTTGGATGATGGTGATGGTGGTGGCTGTGTGTGTAGTTTATGATGATGATGGTAGCTGGGTGTGTGTGTATGATGATGATGGTTGGCTGCAAGACAGGAAACTGTCACTGTCACTCTCATGGCCCCTTTACACGCAGCTACAGGTAACAGGTTTTCCACAGGTAACTTACTGGCTGCAGTGAAATCATGGAGACATAGTTCCATTTGTACACAGCAACAAATGGAACTATGTCTCCATGATTTCACTGCAGCCAGTAAGTTACCTGTGGAAAACCTGTTACCTGTAGCCGCGTGTAAAGGGGCCATCAGCCTGCTTGTTGCTCTTGACAGATGCTTGTCTGATCAGACCAATGAAGCAGAGCTGACATTGCTCTATCTGTGGACTATGTCGGATGGAAGTTTTTATTCTCTAATAAAGATGGAGTCCCTAAATATGTTTTTTGTTTTATTTCAAATAAAAAAAATTTGTCTCTGTGTTTTGTTTTTTTAATGTTTACTAGAAATTCATGGTGGCCATGTCTAATTTGGTGTGACACCATGAATTTCAGGCTTAGTACCAGCTGAGAATACAAAGCTGGTATTAACCCTATTGTTACCCAGCGTGCCACCCCCCACCAGGGTCCCTGGAAGAGCCGGGTTAAGCACCTGGAAATGGCGCTATGATAAATGCGCTATATCCATATTAGTCATAATATACACACCATGTTCCTCCTGATCAGCAGTTGGTCGGTGGTGCTCTTCCCCCTTCTCGCACCCACATCCTTTGCTCAACCCAATAGGAAGGACCCTGTTATTAATTCCAGACAGCCCCGTGTGCGGCGCTTGTGATTGGCTAAGCAGTTCAGGAGTAAGCGTGGTCTGTTGGAGGAGAAGCACCATTTTACCAGCTTAGTGCAGTGGTGGCTTGTTAATGCTCAGACTGCAGGTCATTACCTGTGGTGTGTGGACGGTGCGGCATGGTGACATGTCTGACTAGTTAGTGCCAGGCAGCGGTCCAGAGTTTTGTAGGCGTGTGCCAGAGGTTGGTAATCAGTGCTGCCTCCTGTGCTATAAGAATACAGGACTGTGTCTGTCTACAGGACCACAGCTCTGCCAGTCATCATTATGTGTCTATATGCTTGTGCCAAGCTGCCATTGCCATTAATGATCCTTGTTCTGGATTCTTCTATGTGGTTCTTGTATGTACAGTCAGACACATTACACAGTACATAGCAGGGACACATACATATTATCTCAGCACAGGAGATGTGGTATGATCAGACCATGTCCCTGTATGGTCAGACACATCCATTACACAGTACAGAGAAGGGACACATATATGAGATTATCTCAGCACAGATGTGGTATGTTCTTCAGACCATGTCCCAGACCAAGATACTGCCAAAATACTTGTCCATGCCCTCATCATCTCCCACCTAGATTATTGTAACCTCCTGTTCTCTGGCCTCCCCTCTAACACTCTTGCACCACTCCAAACTATCCTAAACTCTGCTGCCTAACTAATCCACCTGTCTCCCTGCTATTCCCCAGTCTCTCCTCTCTGCCAAGCCCTTTACTGGCTCCCCATTTCTCAGAGGCCCCGGTTCAAAACCCTAACTCTGACTTACAAAGCCATCCACAACCTGTCTCCTCCGTACATCTGCGACACGGTCTCCCGATACCTACCCTCAGACACCCTCCGATCCACTCACGATCTCTTCCTCTATTCCCCTCTTATATCTTCTTCCCAAAATCACATACAAGATTGCTCCCATGCAAATCGCTATACTCTGGAACTCTTTGCCCCAACATATCAGACTCTCGCCTACCGTGGAAACCTTCAAAAGAAACCTGTAGACTCACCTCTTCCGACAAGCCTTCAACCTCCTGTAAGCCTCTGTCCACCAAATCACCACACACCAGCTCTACCCTCACCTATTGTATCCTCAACCATCCCTTGTAGACTGTGAGCCTTCGTGGGCAGGGTCCTCTCTCCTCCTGTACTTTCAACTGAGAAAGGTGAGCAATTCCACATCACTAAGTGAAAGTGTGTTATTGAGATAAGACCCTATATGCGCATTCTTTTTTCACATGTCCCTGTACAGTCAGACACATCCATTACACAGTGCCTAGCAGGGACACATATATAAGATTATCTCAGCACAGGAGATGTGGTATGATCAGACCATGTCCCTGTATAATCAGACACATCCATTATACAGTACATAGCAGAGACACATATATAAGATTATCTCAGCACAGGAGATGTGGTATGATCAGACCATGCCCCTATACGGTCAGACACATCCATTACACAGTACATAGCAGGGACACATACATAAGATTATCTCAGCACAGGAGATGTGGTATGATCAGACCATGTCCCTGTATGATCAGACACATCCATTGCACAGCACATAGCAGGGACACATATATAAGATTATCTCAGCACAGGAGATGTGGTATGATCAGACCATGTCCCTGTATGGTCAGACACATCCATTACACAGTACACAGCAGGGACACATATAAGATTAATTCAGCACAGGAACATTTTTTTTTTTTTTTTAACACATCCAATTGTGGAAATTATTATTCTACCAAGATCTGTTGGTTAACATGTATTTTGCTTTTGGGAAATACCCTTTAAAGCTTGACTTTTCCATGCTGGCACATCAGATGATGACAAAACAGGTATCATTGTTATTGTAGTGCTAGGATTTAGTCTTTTCAGTAGGAAAATCATTTGGGTTTGAGTGCTGGGTTTTATAGTTTCTTATTCATACTCTGCAAGAACTACTATTCAGTATGAGAGCATGGGCCGACGTGATGATGTCGTAAGCTGCCTAAAGTGGTCGACAAGGATGAATGGTGGGGCTTGGAGTCAATGGCTCCCTCCCATGCTACAATGTAGCTGCAACCTTATAAGCATCCTGAGGATTCGGTAAAACTGAAAGTGGTGCTGGTCCTATAATGTCCAGCAGAGGGTGTGTGAGCTGTAGGGATGAATCACCTGGGCCTCTGACCCCAGAGTAAGCAGTGAGCTCCCCCTAGTGGCGGGTGCAGACGCTCAGGATCTGTCTATGAAAGGAATTTATAAACATTTAGCTGACAAATCTATGGCTATATTACAGCACACAAAAAAAACAAGAACATCTAGTAATATTGTTATATTTTTATCTTATTTAGTAATATTGTTAGATCTTTTGCTTCTTGCGCCTCTTGGTTAGTGCCTGCAGTCCCATGTAGCAGCCATGTCTCTCCTAAACCTAATAAATACGTCCTTAGCATTTCAGTAGCTGAACGATCTCCTGTCCCCCAGGACCGCACAGTGTGAACACTCCCCACCCCCACCTCATATAGCCGCTATTGATCCACAGCCTGCACTATGCTGTGCTCTGAGCAGACCGGCTCTATGGCGGCATCTACTGGCAGTTTGCCCGCATGACAGCAGCATTGTGTTCCTAAAAAGCGAGTCATCGCCATCTAGTGGCCAAGACAGGAAATGCAGCATGGAAATCTCGCGGCTCTCTGGTGATCCCGGAACTGTTGTGTGCTGATATCCACAAACATGGCGTCTCCCGGCATAGAGCTGCTGTTAGCACTGGCGTCTGCGGAGATCACTGAGCCGCAGGACCCGCTCATCTGCTTCATCCACTGGAGCTGATCAGCCGCGGCCTCCGCTGTCTGGGCATAAGCGAGCAGGTGATGGCAGCTCCTCCCTGCTGTGTATGTGCCATACAGTGCACAGCCCATATAGCTGGGGCACCCTGCCTGCCTAGAGGTGGCGGTGCCACCCATAACTGCCTACAAATAGATGTCAGAATTGTCTAGAAATAGGTGCCCCCCCTCCCTGCTGGAAATGTTTGTGTCCCCAAAATCTGCCAATAAATGTGTCCCCCACCCCCGCCTGCTCCTAAATAGTAGTGTGTCCCCCCCTCCTGCATGCTCATAAGTAAGTGTCCCCCCCTGCCTGCTCATAAATAGTAGTGTGTGTCCCCCCCCCTCCTGCCTGCTCATAAATAAGTGTGTGCCCCCCCCTGCCTGCTCCTAAATAGTAGTGTGTCCCCCCCTCCTGCATGCTCATAAGTAAGTGTCCCCCCCCTGCCTGCTCCTAAATAGTAGTGTGTGCCCCCCCCCTGCCTGCTCCTAAATAGTAGTGTGACCCCGCCTGCTCATAAATAGTAGTGTGTTCTCTTCCGCCTGCTCCTAAATAGTAGTGTGTCCCCCGCCTGCTCCTACCGTAAATAGTAGTGTGTCCTCCCACCCCCACCTGCTCCTAAATAGCAGTGTGCCCCCCCACCCCCCCACCTGCTCCTAAATAGTAGTGTGTCCTCTTCCGCCTGCTCCAAAATAGTAGTGTGTCCCCTGCCTGCTCCAAAAATAGTAGTGTGTGTGTGTCCCGCCTGCTCCAAAATAGTAGTGTGTGTGTGTCCCGCCTGCTCCAAAATAGTAGTGTGTGTGTGTCCCGCCTGCTCCAAAATAGTAGTGTGTTCCCCCACCCTACCCGCCTGCTCATAAATGTGTCCCCCCGCCTGCTCCTAAATAGTAGTGTGTGTCCCCTGCCTGCTCATAAATAGTAGTGTGTGTCCCCCCACCTGCTCATAAATAGTAGTGTGTCCTGCCCGCCTGCTCCTAAATAGTTGTGTGTCTCCCCACCACCACCAGCAGCTCATAAATAGTTGTGTCCCCCCCTGCCGGCTCCTAAATAGTTGTGTGTGTCCCCACCCCCCTACTTGCTCCTTAAGGGTATGTGCCCACAGGAAGTTTTGACGTCGGTTTAGCAGCGAAAACCGCCGGCGGTTTAGCATAGGTTTTATTTAAATTTATGTAAATCCTAAGCAGCGTTAGGACTTACAAGTAACCCTATGTAATTTAGAAACCGCTGTGCACACATAGTGGGTTTATGTGAGCGGATCCGCCAGAGGTTGAGCGGTTTCCCAGTGGTTTAGCAGCATACAAATGTCCATTCTTCTCAGCGGTTTTTGATCGGTTCCATGTACAAAATCCTCCATAGAAAACCGCCGGAAAAAAACGACTGAAAACCGCTGTGCACACACTGAAACAACCGCTGTGAAACCGCTGTGCACATGCTGAAAAAAAACGCCGGAAAACAGCTGGAGACTTCAGAGCTCAGAACTGATAATTTCCAGCGGTTTACTGACGGTTTGAACGCCACTAAACCTTCCTGTGGGCACATACCCTTATAGTCGAGTCCTGAAGATAAATAGTTATGCCTCCTCTCCCTGCCTACAAGGAGTTGTCACCCCCTGGCTGGGTATAATTAGTTGACTCCCCAGCCTTCTTACTAATAGGTATCATTAATGCCTGTGTATAACTAGTTGTCACCCCTGCCAATATTAAGAGTTATCACCACACCTGCTTATGAATACACTAGTCTTGTCATTGTCACCCCACCTGCTAATAGTTGACTTTCCTGCCTATAAAAAGTTGTCATCCCCATCTGGGTACAATTATTGAACTCTCCTGCCTGCTTATAAACACTAGGTATCACTCATTCTGCTTATAAAAAGGCCATAGGATATAATGGTTGGGAACCACTGGCTCAATGAGGAGCTGCAGTGAAAGTGGAAATGCACCCAAATTTAGGAGAAATCCCCCACAGCGCTCCAAGGGATGCAACCAGAAGATCTTATGTACAAGCTTTCCATATGTCAGCACAAAGCTCCAAAATGTACAATGGTCAACGGGTCAGTCATCAGTGAAGCTTGGTCACTGACTGTTTATCATGGTCCAACTAACACTGCCTTCTATACAGGTGTCGCACCCGCCAGGGGTTGACGACGCCTCGCCCCCCCGCCTGGGGATGACGACGCCTCGCCCCCCCCCCCCCCGCCTGGGGATGACGACCCCTCGCCCCCCCGCCTGGGGATGATGACCCCTCACCCCCCCCGCCTGGGGACGACGACCCCTCGCCCCCCCGCCTGGGGATAACAACCCCTCGCCCCTGCCTGCTGTCAGTAGTTGACTCCTCTCTGGTTATAAATCGGTGTCTGATTACAAATGTTGCAGGTGTCACCACTGCTGGTGTATAAATAATTGTCACCTCTGTCTTATAGGTCATTGTCACAACTTCCTGCGTATAAATATTTATCCCATCCCTGCTTTTAAATAGATGTCACCTTTGCCTGCTTATAAACAGTTCTGTCTCTCTCCTGCCTGTCTATATAGAGATGTGTCATCTCTGCCTATGGACAATTAGTCTACAACCCTCCCTGCTCATAACTAGGTGTCACCCGTCTGCAGTAAACAGCTGTCACCAGTTCTTGTGTATATACTGTCCTCCTGTCCTGTAAAATCTGTGTCTTCCCTGCCTGCACAGAAATAAATTGTATTCTTCCATTTTTGTAGATTGTGTTGGAATCGGTGGCTGTATATGGGGTCCTCCCGACAATCTGAACAATCGGGCATGTTGATTTTGTATACTTCATTCTTTTGTTCCTATAGGAGATAGTCAGGAGGAATAGCTGTCATTTAAAGTGAACCTGTCACCTGACAAACACGGGCGGCATGAATCAGCCTAACTGCACAGTTTCAGCCAGGTATGCTACTGTCTGAAATGCTCCATCATTTCAGAGAAAATATGCTTAAAGACCATAGCGGTAGACGAAACTACTCCGCTGCCCTGGCCGGCACTGCCTAGCGCTTCTAGAGGTGATTGACAAGTCTATCCCTATATACATGCGAGTCAGAGACCTGTCGATCATCTGCAACAATGCTGGGAAAAGCTGGCCTGGGGGTAACAATAATGGACTAGTCTTGTCTCCTCCTGTTTGGAGTATATTTTCTCTGAAATGCCAGCGTGTTTCAGAGAATAATATACCTGGCCTCAATCATGCAGCTAGGGTCTGGGTTGTGGTTTGGGCAACAGAAATTAGGTGACTGACTGGTTCCCTTTACATGAGCACGCGGCCAGCAGTTATTGAAGGTGTATGGTCCCTTTCACTGTGTAATTTCTGCTTCTAAATAGCTTTCACCCCTACATACCATACCCCTAGTAATTGTCTCTCACCTGTGTGACTCTAGATACCAGCAGGCAATTGTAGATGCTGTTCAGTGCAGATTGTTCCATGATGTGCTCACCCATCTTCACAGCTTCTCTCACCTGCAGGCAGGAGCTCAGGAGACGGGCACAGAGCGGCTCCCGGATGGATGGGCCAACAACAAGGAGCTCTACACCCTCCGCTATGGGCATGGGGCATCACAGGTCCTACTTAAAGCGCTGACTGTGGAGGGTACCCTGATAGTCAATGCCATGGTAAGCTGAGGATGATACTTACACACACCATTTACATTTATATTGTGTATTTTTGCAGCCTTTTTATCTCCATGTTGCATTTAAAATATTAAATAAAGCGACTGCACATAATTGTGACTGAAATCGACCTGGTTTTGTGCATTCAGCTTTGTTGTAGACAATGTGTTTCCATGCTTATGGGCTGGAGTGTAGCAGCAGACTACACAGGGATTGTTTTATGGTCTATAGCCATGGGAACACATAGGGGGTGTAGACACAAAACAATGGTGTCACGTAATGTCCGCAGCACAGAGCAACACAGAGGACAGCGGGATGGAATAGGGAAGGAAGGCCCTAACCATAGGAAGTGGAGGATGGGAACACCTCCTGACAAAGCCTGTGTCTGTCCCTTCCTGCCCTAAACAGGCCTTCCTCCTTGCTGCCGTCATGTGCCTAGACCGACTGGCAGGTGTGGACGCCAGCCCTGCCACTGCAGGTATTACAACACAGGGAAGGTGACAACGGACAGGGGGAAAGATAACAAAGATACTTGAAATCTGCTGCCAAGCTCCAAAGGCAAAGAAAGGGCGACACCAGGAAGAAATGCAGCAGCTGAACACGACGTCCACACAGTACAATGGTCAGGCAGAGAATGAACTCTATCAACATCATCAGTCATGAGACTATTTTAAGGGTGGTGGGAGTGGTCATAAAACCGCATCACCTAATCAGAACAGCAGCAGCTTACTAGAAAGGGCCAAACTGACATTAACCCTTGCCAGTACAAAAATAAACATGTTTAAAATACCATAGACTGCAGAACAGTCAGCTAGTGACAAATAGATTTTCATCAAGACTGTATAAAAATTACTTTTTATTTTAGGTGCATATGAGTAATAAAAATGGTTGCAAAAGTCTGCACATCTGCTGTTCTGAAATATTGTGAGACAAGAACCTGACCTTTATTCAGCCCGTGTTTCCACTAGGATTTAGAATAGAGCGTTGTGCTTCCTTCTTGCAGGAACGTCAGTCTGACAAGGTTTCTGATGTCACCATGAAGATTGAGGACTTCGTAGACAGTGGCCACCTCCGGCAGTATCCCAGGTCTGTGCTATGTAGTGGTATATATTATGGAGTAGAGGGAGTGGAGTGACCCATGACTGCCAGATCAGGCTACACAAGGCTTGTTTGTAGTCACTAAAGGCCCCGTTACATGGTGCGAGATCGTGAACGATATCGCTCAAACGTTACGGGTTTGGAGTAGTTGAAACAACATCGTTAGGACGTCGTTGTGTGTGAAACAGAGATACGACTACGATAAATCGTTGGATCGTTGATCGCAGATTTGAGAACATGTTCTCAAATCAAATGATCCTCGATCAGCCAACCTGCTGCATCGTTGAGTGTGACACCGTGATAACGATGTCGTTAACGACTTTGCCTATTCACAACAGTGAACAAGTATCGTTCGCTGGGTTGTGCGAATGATAGCTGCTCGCTACATCATTGATAACCTATAAAAGATGAATTTATAGCCCAAATTATGGTATAAAAAATCTAATATTTTATTGGTACATAGTTTAAAAACATAGAAATTCATACAATTATGACATAGAGATAACATACACCACGATATCATGCATCCGAATGCTACCAACCGACCAACGGAGGGAAAGAGAACCAAGATAAAATATCTATATATGTTTGGAATAAAACCAGTTGATGCAGCATATCATGAAATACATATAATGTATCTAGGACTTCCCTCAAAGTTTGTCAATTGTAAGTATGACTCTACATGAAATATAGAGCGGAGAGTGAGGTCAAATGTCAATGGGTCACTGATTATATCATACATCTCAAATAGAACAAAGCTAAAGTAAAATAAGGGGAATGAACCCACTGGATCAAGTATGACCAGTGGTGGTGAAATACTACTATATCGATGTGCTAACAGTGTATTATATAAATCAGTGGTTTTACATAAGCAATTCTTATACTGAAGTGCAAGTGTTTCAAGTGTATTGACAACGCAACAATAAAGAAACAAGCATGAACAGTGATACCTTGAATCAGGGTGGGGGGAATTCTACACCCCCACATAATGTGAAACAAACAGTGCTCAATATACAATGTCTATACACAATAGAAGGGACTAAGTAAAGACTAATCAAAAAATCATATCCCAAATCACTCTGTGAAAATATATAAATATATAATATATATATATATTATATATATCAAACTTTTGAGTGTGCTCGCCAATACAACCTAAACCAAAACAAAAGCAAAGGCTGGATCATGAAATACTCTCAAAAAGACCCTCTCCTATAACACAAGGAGCTGTGACCATGAATTACTCTCAACACAAACGGGAGGTTTTAACAAAAGGGGATTCCTCCCAGGTAGTTCAACCAATTCCAATACAAAGGCAGCATCAAACCAATATAGGTTACATAGGCTCTATGGGGAACTTCCAAAATAAAGCCATGCACTCCTATGCAGGTTGCCACAAGGTTACCATATGCACAGATCTAAGGGAGTGCTCAGCCCCTATAAAGACAACAACTGTGTACTGGTTACACACTGAAATCAATGAAGGTTCTCATCCAAATCGCGTATTGAGGCTGAACAAGTGTTCTGCAAAATGAAACCTCAATTGGTGGTATAATTACCGGTCCTGTATGGATGTGGGATTTACCCTGACGCGTTTCGCCTGGGGGGCTTCTTCCTGAGGGTGCCGCTGATGTAAAGTATGTCCTATTTATAGTAGAATGTCCAATCTAAGTGCTGGTGCGTTGTAAATGGCGCTTAGCTGACCCAGCAGGAACCAGGTCGCCTGGTTCAGTGTCTCGTCACTTCCTGGTATCCTCCCTCAGACGCGTCATGAGGGAGGGCGGGGAGGTGACGTAGTATAGACGCCTCTCTATGGCATCCATTCCCGCAACGTCCTGCTAAATGCAATGGATATTTGTAAGTGGGCAAATGTGGTGAGTGTGTGTTTTTTTTTTTTTTCACATTATGTGGGGTGTAGAATTCCCCCCACCCCTGATTCAAGGCATCACTGTTCATGCTTGTTTCTTTATTAGTTGCGTTGTCAATACACTTGAAACACTTGCACTTCGGTATAAGAATTGCTTATGTAAAACCACTGAGTGCTTATTAATATTTTGAACATTTTGCATTTATTTGTCCACCTGTTAGCACATCGATATAGTAGTATTTCACGACCACTGGTCATACTTGACCCAGTGGGTTCATTCCCCTTTTTTTACTTTAGCTTTGTCCTATTTGAGATGTACGATATAATCAGTGACCCATTGACATTTGACCTCACTCTCCGCTGTATGTTTCATGTAGAGTCATACTTACAATTGACAAACTTTGAGGGAGTCGTTCTAGATACATTATATGTATTTCATGATATGCTGCATGGTTTTATTCCAAATATATAGAGATATTTTATCTTGGTTCTCTTTCCCTCCGTTGGTGGGTTGGTAGCATTCGGATGAATGAAATCGTGGTGTATTTTATGTTGTATGAATTTCTATGTTTTTAAACTATGTACCAATAAAATATTAGAATTTTTTTTTTTTAAACCATAATTTGAGCTATAAACTCATCTTTTATAGGTTATTTCTGCTTTGAGTTTTCCTAGCTACCATTAGTGGCCTACACTCTGGTTTATCGCTACATCATTGGTGCGTCGTTCACGATATCTAGACGCATGACATCTCACCAACGATGTCAAAAAGATATCCTAACAACAGCGCTCCCATGAGATCGTTGGTGATATCCTAACGACATTGACGCGTGTAACTGTACCTTAAGACACAATACTCCATATACAAGTTGTATACACAAAATGGACAGACATTGAAAATTACAATCCTGTTTGTATTATAGATGTAATATAGAAAAATGTTTGCAAAAGTCATGAGCGTAAGAGAAGAGCGACCTTGGGGTACTGACTTACAGATGTGACTGATTTGTTAACCTTTTCTTTTACAGTGTGTATAAAGATCCTGTGGAGCTGAAGCACCAATTGGAAGCGAAGCTTTTCTCCCCTTTATTTGGCTCGAAGAAGGAGAATGTGAAGGCCGAGAGAGTACATGAGAGGCCTGCAGATGATGATCCGCTTCGAATTCCCACCAGGAACCCAGCGTCACGCCATCCTCTCTGGTAGTGCTCTTCCCCTACCTCTGTCCCTTCTTACTGTGCTCCCAGTGTCGCCTCTAATCCTCAATAACTTCTCTCCTCTAGGACAGACCCTCCTGGGCACTTTCCATATGGTGCAGCAGATCTGGACCCCTTGGGGTGAGTTCCCTCAGACTCGTGTGGTTGTACATGTGAGGGCAAAGTGGGTTTGTATGTACACAGTGACTCCAGCAGCAGAATAGTGAGTGCAGCTCTGGAGTATAATACAGGATGTAACTCAGGATCAGTACAGGATAAGTAAGTAAGTGTATGTACACAGTGCCTGCACCAGCAGAATAGTGAGTGCAGCTCTGGAGTATAATACAGGATGGAACTCAGGATCAGTACAGGATTAGTAATGTATGTACACAGTGACTGCACCAGCAGAATAGTGAGTACAGCTCTGGAGTATAATACAGGATGGAACTCAGGGTCAGTACAGGATAAGTAATGTATGTACACAGTAACTGCACCAGCAGAATAGTGAGTGCAGCTCTGGAGTATAATACAGGATGTAACTCAGGATCAGTACAGGATTAGTAATGTAATGTTTAAAGTTTGTAAGTAGCCGATATCTCTAAGATGAATATTGTTAAAAGATAAGGTAAAAAAAAAAAAAAGCATCCCTAATCTATGCTGATCACTGTAGGTTTTTGACTGGTGGAACGACGCTCTGTAGCCCTGTCTTGAATGAATGGAGCTTGGAGGGAGAGTATGCTCGTCGGTTGCTCCATTCATTGTCTGTAGGACTGCCAGTAAAATCTGAGCGCTGAGCTGACCAGTGATCAGCAAATTCTTCCCTGTCCCGTTGATAAGGGATGACGTATTTTTGAGAATAACCCTTAAAAAATTGTATATTAAGTCATTCAATATGGAAACCAGCCTACGCACAAACGTGGTGCTGTGTTTGGAAGAAATCAGCAGTGTTTTTTATTCTACATTACTACGTGATGGTTGTAGTTAGATACAAGTAACTTGTCTTACTGTATAACACACACAGCTTACTGTTGACTTCTTACAGAGGGCACTCTGGGGGTATGATCATGGATCCCTTTCAGGCTGGCCGTACCAGACCCAGGCCTGATCCACTAGGTGGCCTTCCTCCTGGAGCAGTGCCTCCTGGTGCACGTTTTGATCCTTTTGGGCCTATTGGTTCTGGTCGTCCGGGGTGAGTAAAATGGACAATGTCCATTTTTTTGGATGTGTGTTAAGGTGTTTGTAGGACAAATAGAATAATGATGTCCCCTGTTCCTTCACAGGCCTAATCCTGATCACCTGCCTCCCCCGGGATATGACGACATGTTCATGTGATGAACCTCAACAGTCATAAAGCAGCAGTTTTCGTTTATTCCATATTGTTAGGGCCAATATAAAATATTACAAGGACAAGTCGCTGCTTTCCTCTTTGTAAGTGAATTAAAGTGGACATGAAGACGTCACATTGAACTCTGTTGCTTAGTTTCTCCAACATGGGTGATGTGAACCGAATGCATCTGAACAAATGTGACGACTTCATGTGGATGTGGTTTAGGTCCATGCTCCGCATATTCCATGCCCCCAAAAAAATGATACTAGAAAATATGGCTGAGTGAATGCTGTCCTAAAGGCAGGCAGTCCTGCAATACGTCTCTCTTCTATGAGCTTTGTTTAGATGTAAGATGCGTGTCATAAAGGGCAAAAAATAAACTTTTGTGCCCCCCCAAAATCACTTTATAGTGACGTCTCTATATGTGGGGCTTATATCTGTTGTCCTATAACGCCATAAGTTGTACACTGCAAAGATGATTGCAAAATGACAGCACAACACCGTGGTATTATTCTGCTTTATTATAAACCTGTAACAAGACACAATGCAGAGAATCCTTGGCATAAATCTCTGATGACCGGAGCGCAGGTGGAGTAAGACTTTGTGTATGTCATGTAAATTCTACTGCCGGTGACGATGAGCGCTCCCTGATCTTGTCCGTGTACTTGCTGAGTCTCTATTCCTTCAGATTGGTGTTATTACCTATGCTCTTTTAGATTCTTTTTTGTGAACATTTTATTAAATAGAATTCACATTGATGGTGGTTGGTGTGATGGCTCAGGCATCCTTGCTCCACTATAGGTTACATCATAACCAGACTCAAGTCTTACAGGTCACTTTATTACATTGCCGTCGGCACATTCAATGCACCCGATTACCTCCGCTAATAAAAAATTAAAAAGTTGTGCATTCTTTATTAGTGTAATTTTCTTAGCTCAGATGCATCTAAAAAAAAATAGAAGCACCTTTGCAGTCTTGATCGAAAACCTCTTACAGTCCCTATGTAGATGTATGTGGTTCTGTGGTTACAGACTACAAAC
The DNA here is from genome assembly GCA_033576535.1 of Allobates femoralis. Taxonomy (NCBI): domain Eukaryota; kingdom Metazoa; phylum Chordata; class Amphibia; order Anura; family Aromobatidae; genus Allobates; species Allobates femoralis. The sequence goes on along the minus strand of JARQOC010000006.1, from coordinate 414,477,071 downwards.
TTAAAACGTATAGTGTGATACTGCAGTTGTATTTCGCAGACTATGCTTGTTATACTATCTGCAGGCAACTAAACCTGCAGCATAAGGCTATGTTCATACTGCGTTGTTGATCCGTTTTTTCTTGTGCTGCTTTTTTGTTCAATTTTCAGCAGCTAAACCGGATGCTTTGAAAATAGACGTATTGAAAAACACATTGTCTTTGACGTGTTTGTGATCCGTTTTATTGTGTATTGCGTTTTTTTTCCCATTTATGATGGTGCTAATGGAGAAAACACAGCAGAAAAAACGGATCATCAATTGACATACTCATTATTTTCCTGGATGCGTTTTCTGACCCAAAAACAGACCAGTAAAAACTGCAGCGTCTGAACAGCATTTCTGACAACTCATTGACTTTGCTGGACATCACAAGAAGTGATCTGTATTCCATGCAAAAACGGATCACAAAAAATGGATCAAAAACTCAGTGTGAACAAGGCCTTAGACTGCACACAGATTTTGTCACGATGGTCTCTCTTACTTTGGAGACTTGTGATTGGTTTGGGACTTATGTCTGTTTTCTGAATTGAGACCACATATTAAACATGTTTCTTTCCTTTGGCAGTGTTGGAGTTAACGTCAGTTTCTGTTGCTAGCAAGCTCCCTAGTTCTCTTTCCAGGTGTGGCTACCTTGTGATCACTCCCATCCCTTTTATATGATTACATGATCCAGATTTCTTTGCTGATGATTGAACTCATTCTTGGCCTGGCTACCTGAGGTCTATGTAGTACTCTGGAGAGCTGATCGTTGCCAAGCCGTCTGCTGCCTTCAATTGTGGCAGCAGGTGTGAAGTTGCTTTGTTGTTTCTTTGTCTGTCTTCCCTTCCCCCTTTTATCTTGTTTGTTGCAGTGGTTGGGACTAGTGCTTCCGCCGGCCATCTCCCTATTGAGGGTTTACATCAGGGCCAGAGAGGGCATAAGTATACTGCTCGTCGACGGGGTGAAGGAAACCGTATAGGGATGGTAGGGAGTTCAGGGCACAGTTGCAGGTGAGTGTTGATGTGTAACCATGGAGGATACTTAGGTTTGTTTGTGTTCTGTAACCATGGAGCCATACAGGTTTGGATTGTATTCTATAATCATAGGAACACAAGCTTGTTTGTGTTCTGTAACCATGCGTACATACAGATTTGTTTGTATTCTGTAACCATGGAGACAAACAGGTTTGTATTCTGTAACCATGGAGAGACGCAGGTTTGTATTCTGTAACCATGGAGAGACACAGGTTTGTATTCTGTAACCATGGAGACACACAGGCTTGTATTCTGTAACAATGGAGAAACAGGCTTGTATTCTGTAACCATGGAGACATACAGGCTTGTATTCTGTAACCATGGAGACACACAGGCTTGTATTCTGTAACTATGGAGAAACAGGCTTGTATTCTGTAACTATAAAAACACAGGTTTGTGTCTGTTCTGTAACCATGTAGACACCCAGTTTTGCATTGGAGCTGTTGACATTTTTGAGGTCAAGACTACAGTATTTTATAAGGTTTCCACACTTTTTATTTTAGATGCATTTGACCAATTAAATGAGATCTACTTGTGCTTTATCATCTGCAGAAATGATTAGATTACTAAGAGCATCACAACCTTCTGTACAAAGCACCTGTCCAGACTTGTGGCTACATTCAACAAATCGTAGAGGATCAATCACCAAATGTTAATGCGTTTCTTTTTTTTTTATATATAATCAATTGACCCATAACAGTTACTAATTCTAGTTTGCAAACATCTCCCCCCTCTTACTGATCGTGTATCCTCTAGATGAGAAAACGACATATTGTAACGGGACCATTTCCTATCACACATTTCATCAGCTGGCTGCTTAATCCAAGGGCGAGGCTCTGGTGGCAGTGATATGTGGTGAGATTATTGCCCTGTGTGATATGATACGGTACTGCAGATACTGTAAAGATGGAGGTCACAACCTGCATAATCGTCTCATATACACATATCATGGTAACATTAATGGAGAATGATGCACAGTGTGACCACAGTACAGTAACTCCTGTGTACAATCAGTTCAGACTATTAATGCGTCTCTCCAGCCATGTACACTTTTGTCCCTATAGATAAATGCTTTTTGTTGTTACTGTCAGGAAATATTTCAGGAAAATGTGTTTCACAATACTACTATTTTCTAAGGTATTGTTTTAATTCACACTTTTCCATTGCACTAGGATGAAAGTTCCGACTGATCTAGGAATAACCTTTAATATATATACATAGTATGTATTATTGTTGTTTGTTAAGATTGTCATCTATAATCACTGCTTGTTTGACAATGAACAGAACACAAGGTGCTCCTGCTTGGCCCCCAGCGATCTGTTGTAATCTATGGGGAAATCTGCTAGTAAGTGTTCAGTTTTTGTACAGAGCCCCCACTGGGTAAATAAAGCATTACAGAGTCCATTCTAATTAAAATGAATATTTCACCAGCTTTTTGTAATGACATTTGAGAGCAGCCTGATGTAGGGGCAGATACCCTCCTTCTAGTGATGTATTGCTTACTTTACTGGGTGCTAAAGTTTAAATTAAAAACGGTTTTCTCAATTACAACTCTACCGGTTCTCTGAATGCTCAGCTGTGTATAACCCCGACCACACTACTGATTGGTCACTTTGTTTATACCATATATAGGCAGAAAGCTGCCAAACTTCCTGGCAACATGTTTACTAGTCCTCTAGTGATAATCTCCCGCTGATAAAACAATGATTTTATTAGAATTACAGTAAGCAGCCCAGGAAGTGATACATCATTGGAATCGGGGTATCTGGCTCTACAACAGGAGTGGGAACTCCATGCATTGAATGCCGCCAGCAGTGCAGGTTTTTAGGATTTCGGCATTGCACAGGGGTAGGAATCATCACCAGGGTAGGTGATTCAATTATAACCTGTGTAATACTAAGGAAATCCTGAAAACCTGCACTGTTGGCAGCCCTCGGGGCCTGGAGTTCACCATCCCTGCTCTATAAGGCTGCCTTCAGACTTGCAGATGCATCTGCAGCGTTTTGCAGATGCATCTGCAAGCATCTGCATGCAGACCGCGGCCCCTATGTTTATAATGGTGCGCACGGCGGTCTGCAGATGCTTGCAGACCGCCGTGTGCACCCATTCACTCCTATATGTGATCTGTGCGCAGGCGGATGCCTGCGTACAGATCACACACACTCGTCCGCACCAGGGACGCGACATCTCGCGTCCATGGTGCGGGCGGGAGTGTGTGATTTGTGCGCAGGCATCCGCGTGCGCACAGATCACATATAGGAGTGAATGGGTGCGCACGGCGGTCTGCAAGCATCTGCAGACCGCCGTGCGCACCATTATAAACATAGGGGCCGCGGTCTGCATGCAGATGCATCTGCAAAACGCTGCAGATGCATCTGCAAGTCTGAAGCCAGCCTAATATGCTGCTCTCAGATTAGATGGCAAAAGCCTGGTGACAGTCTCTAATGGGATGTGTGGGTAATACAGGACAGGTCCTCTAGAATTTGAGCTGCTGTTTATATGTATCCTCCCCTTTAACTAGCAACCTTATACAGAGCTCACCCACATCTATTTAGTTTAATTAACGGGTGTATAAAACACACTAAAGTACACAACCCCTTTAATTTTTTAACATACTGAAGCATCTATGTAAATTTCACTCAGTAGTTCTCTAATTTCTGAACACTCATGATTCCTACAGCTATATGATCAGTGTTTCTGTGTATTTACAGAAATATTGCATCCAACAGTATAAAGCCTGCGCCACTATAAGTCCCAGAACGACTTTTCTATCTGCAATAGAGGGTGAAAGGAAAATGCATGACAGAGATCAAAGAGTGCCCCCCTGTGTCACGCTGCGGCCCAACATGTCCTGCACTGAGTAGAAAACAGTGCATTCATTTATCAACAGTCCCAGCTGTATATGCTCTATAGTACGATCTTATACATTCTTCCACCAACACAATATGAATTAGTATATTCTGATTGGGAATCGGCACACTGTTAGGTTGGGTGAATATGTGATTCTGAGATGCTCCATTATACTGACTATGAATAATGTTATGAGACGCTTCTGAATGGAGACCATACCCTCATAGGACTTCATAGTCTGACATAACAAGGACAGTATTTTCATGCTGACAGCTAAAAGAACAATCTTAAATATTTGGTCCATTTGACAATGCACATTTGTAGCATGTTGGAAAGTTTTGGCAGCAGTTGTGATTGGTCTTCAAATGTAATAACTGGATTGCACATAAACCTGGAGAGTGTAAGGCCTCCCACAATGACACCTGTATGATGTAAATCTATGAATCTGTAGAGTGTAAGCCCACCTGCATGATGGATGGAAATGTATGAATCTGTAGAGTGTAAGCCCACCCGCAGTGGCACCTACATGATGGAAATTTATGAATCTGTAGAGTGTAAGCCCACCCGCAGTGGCACCTACATGATGGAAATGTATGAATCTGTAGAGTGTAAGCCCACCCACATGATGGAAATGTATGAATCTGTAGAGCGTAAGCCCACCCGCAGTGGCACCTACATGATGGAAATGTATGAATCTGTAGAGTGTAAGCCCACCCGCAGTGGCACCTACATGATGGAAATGTATGAATCTGTAGAGTGTAAGCCCAACCGCAATGACACCTGAATGATGGAAATGTATTAATCTGTAGAGTGTAAGCACACCCGCAGTGGCACCTACATGATGGAAATGTATGAATCTGTAGAGTATAAGCTCACCTGCAGTGGCACCTACATGATGGAAATGTATGAATCTGTAGAGTGTAAGACCAGCCCCAATGAGTGCTGAATGCTGCGGGATGGAAATATATAAATCTGTAGAGTGTAATCCCACCCCCAATTTGACCTGCATGATGGAAATGTATAAATCTGTAGTGTAAGCCCACCCCCAAGGACACCTGTATAATGTAAATGTATAAATCTGTAGAGTGTAAGCCCACCCACAATAACACCTACATGATGGAAATGTATAAATCTGTAGGATGTAATCCCACCTTCAATGACACCAGTATATATAATTCTGTAGAGTGTAAGACCACCCGCAATTACACCTGTATGATGCAGGATGGAAATGGCCCTGAGCAGTATTCCCTTCCCCCTCCCAGTGTTGTAACTTGAAGCCCATGGGCCTTAGTGCAATATCATCAACAGGGCTTCCATCTATCACATGTCATTAATAGTATTGATGTTTTTATATGTGCTAAATAGACCTTTTGTACCCTTACCCCCCACCCCCCATCCCCCGGCTTCTGGTCTTAGGTGCAACTGAAACACCTACTAGTTATGACTTTGCCCACCCATCCCAGCTATTACTTAAAAAATTCCCATTTCTAGTCTATTAGGGCTTGCTTACACCACCATATAACATGGCAGGGTGCTACCTGATGTTTTTCAGATAGCGCTCTATACTGTGGAGCAGTGTTGATCTATGTTTTTTCAGTCATGCCGATTGCAAATCCTCTGCAAATCGGATCACGCACACCCATACAAGTCTGTGGGTGCGTGTGAAACATTGGACTGCACTTGCTTGACATCTGAGTAAAGTCCGATATACGCTGACACAGACAATGAAAAATATGGAGAAATTAGCTCTCATCTTCTCCACACCAGTGATCCAATGCTCGTATTTGAGCCGAGTATCATTAGCATATAGCATCCGATTCTCTCTGATCACATGCCATACACCAGTGAGCCCTTGGCCTTAGTGTAAAGGCCCAGTTACACAGATAATTGTGCAGAGATTGTTGGCAGACCTCTGGTTGCAGTGAAATCATGGACACATTGTTACATTTGTACACGGCCACAAAATGGAACAATGTGTCCATGATTTCACTGCAACCAGAGATCTGCAAACAATGTCTGCACAATTATCTGTGTGTGTAAGGCTGTCTTCACACCACGGCAAGATCCGATCTGGTGCTGTCAGGGATAAACCTGACAGCCCTGGACCGGATCAGCACACAGAACTGGTGTGCTGTCGGACGCAGCTGCCGCTGCTGATGATTCAGGTTCGCGGAGAGTAGACGCGGGCCTTAAATAACAGTGGCGTACAGACGCAGGTGTCCGGTTCCCGGATCCTCCCGGACCGGGGCATTCCGGCCCTATAGGCTCCATGTTAGGTAGCGCCGGATTGCCCCAGATCCGGGAGGATCCGATTTGGGGAGATTTTTCTCCCCGGACACAAAAATGGTGCGTGCTCCGATTTTGTGTCCGGGAGAAAAATCAGATTCCTTCCAGATTCTCCCAGACATCCAAAAACCGGATGCCAAAATACATTCATCCGGCGTATTCCGGCCCCATAGGGTTACTATAGGGCCGGTATCGGATCTGGGGGTGTCTGGTTCATACCGGACAGCCCCGGATCCAAAAACCGTGGTGTGAAGCCAGCCTAACTGGGCCTTAATGCAGACCAGACAACACAACCTATTCATAGTTCTCTGGTGCAGAACTACAAATAATGGCAAGTAAAATGGATTGGCATGCTGGAACTGGCGGCTCTGCTATAGTGAGTGCAGGCTATTGATTGACTATGCTTTTTCTCGTGTCACTACCCTTCCCCCTTTATCGTTTATGAGATTGGAACAACAGGCACCTCTGAGGACGGGAATAATCTGACCTCATTAAACATTAATACCGTCATACCAGAATAATTTGTTCATCTGAATCTTTTAACCCCTCACATTCCAGCATTTGTTATTGATTCCAGTAAATTCATGGCTCGAGTTGATGCTGGTTAACCTGGTTCGTCATTTCGAGAACTTCATGTTCCACCAACATCTGTCCACCATCTGTAGTCACTTGCCTCATCCTTAAGTTGAGGGAGCCATATTTTGTCCTTGGCCCTCTGGCCGTGGTGAATTTCCTCCTGCGGTACAGCTCCCCTTTACAAATAGAAACCATAAGTAGCATGGAGAGGAGTGTTCCTCCCAAAGTAAGCAAGCCTAAACCTGCTATGATGCACTTATCTAGGTGCGAGCCAAGACGTGCGTAGTATAGTTCCAACCTCTCCATCTCTCGTGCGGACACAGAATCTGGGCTGACCCGTACTTCCCGTGGTATGGTGTATGCCACAGCCACAAGCACTATGCCACAGACCAGCAAGACCAGCGAACAGATAAAACCATAATCCACAGAGTGCGTTCCTGTCTCAGCTTCTCGACTGTCCTCTGAGTGTGGAGACCCATTCTCCTTTGCAGCCCATCCCCTCACCTCTGACAATGGACTCAAACCTCGAATGTTCTGTGAGTCCTGGCCGAAAGTGGTCTCTCCAATATCTTCATAGGATGGGTTCTCAAATCCCCTGATGGCTGCTGAGCTCCCATGATAGGTCTGGTCATCTGCAGCATGTCTTGTGCTGAGGTCTCTTAGCTCCAAGGTGTTTGAAGAAGCCATTTATTGATTCTGGTCCTGTTCATCCTGATTATGGAAAGCTTTTTCAAACTGCAATTTAGTAAGAAAAGAGATTTTATTACCAATGTGCATACAATAAGTGACCGATGCTCTGTTCTTATCTACATTGGGGAGTTCTGGTGTTCTGCTCCATCATTAGAAGAAGACATCAAACTTACCCTTTATTGACTATAATGGGGTTTCAGGTTTGTATCACAGTATCTGATGTCTTAACTTAAAAATATATTGCAGAATGCAGTCCTATGATTTTGGGTAAGGCTAGGGTCACATTTTATCAGTGTTATTTCACTGGACGCATATAGCTGAGTTGCAAAAAAAAAAAAAACAACTATTCAGATGTACATGGCAGCATATGATAGAGCAAGGGGTCCCCAACTTTTTTGACCTTGAAAGCCATATCTAGTTCTGAAAGAGGGTTGTGAGCCACTTTCAGCTGTGAGATTGGTTCACGAGCCACATCCAGCTCCGCCCTGTACAGTAGTTGCACCAAGAGCCCCATTACTGGTATGATGACAGCAAAAGCTTTTCTACAGAAATCACACCAAGGCATAAAACCAAGATCCAGGGGTTCCCACCTAACTCCATCTACCTTGTTTCTCCAAAAATATGACCGTATCTTATATTTTATTCCCCTCTGGAAAAAGGGTTGGCCAAGAATAAGCAATCACACATATATGCTTGAACAAAAAAAATTAACAATGTTGTAGGGGTGCAGTATACTGGTTGTTGAAGATGCAGACTTTGGAGGTGGACATGCGAACTTGGGAGGCAGGAATCAGGAGTGGAGTGGGAGAGCAGCTACTCTACTACTGGTATAGTATACCCATTAAAATGAGCGGGGGAGGCAGCAGGACTCAGGATGCATTGTTCAATCTTGCTCAAGACCTGCAGTTATAGAGCCCATGTGACCTGTGACCAATCACCACCCAGAGTCAGAAGGTGGGACATACCGACTCTGGGTACTGATTGGTTGTGGGTTACGTGGGCTCCGTGACTGTAGGTCCTGACAGTGCTGGAACCCCTGCTGGCACTGAAGCCTGAGGGTTAGTATAAAGATTTATTGTTTTAAGACAGGGATGCACAATAGCAATAAGGTGGAGCAAGGTGAATGCATATAGTATTTTTACCTTGCGTTGTATTCACTGGTGACTACTGTATCACTCTGCAGTCGGCCGGTCCTCATCAGCTGAGAGTGACGCTGCACTGTGGATTTCTATGCAGGTGTCACTTTCAGATGTGAGTATGAAACTAGAGCTTATTTTTGGAGTAGGGCTTATGTCTCAAGTCTACGCCAAAAATCCTGCTAGGGCTTATTTTTGGGGGAAGAGTTTATTTTTGGAGAAACAGGGTATATCTGCTCTTTTGTGTGGGGCTACTCACAAAATTCACCATCTTGAGACCGGCACTTCATAGCTGTTTGCTAGACCTGGTGTTTATGCACCAAGCTGGAAGACAGTCATGAGCCACACATCATGGCCCGTGAGCCGCATGTGGCTCCCAAGCCACAGGTTGGGGACCCCTTTGATAACGTAAAAAGACGTAGATGAACCTCAAAATTCAGACAGATGTGGTTGGACAAATATAATAAATTCTTGTCTAGGTTTTCGACATATAAATCCTATGCATTCATCTGCAGATGCAAAAATGTGATGGAGGCTGCTCTGCAATGTAGATGTACACATGGCCTAACAAAAGCAAAACCTCAGTCAGGAGACAAGAAAATGTTAGTTGTCCATCTTTGGGAACAATATGTTTCTTTCAAAAATGCGTGCAACTGGAGTTAAACATGATTTTTGAGAGTGGTCTGCTTTAAAGATATCACCCCGTTTGTCCTCTGTAGCCTCAGTGTTGCACTGACTATTGTTGGTTCAGAGAGTTTTAACCAAGAATCTTTTTCTGAGATGATTTCAGCTGATTTATGACCAAAGATCACATCAATGATGAATGTACTGGGACACAAAGTGCCTGTGAAAGGGAAACGGTGCAACATTTTTAATTTAAACCAATAGCCAAAAAGATATTTACCCACACACTATATGCATTTAAGCAAAAAAAAAAAAATGTCACTGAAATTGGACAAACCATTAATGACACCAACAGAGGCAAGGTTTGGCAACATTTAGATACATAACCACTATCACATTACGTAGCTTTTGTCCCCATTCAGGCTTCCTGGCTGATAACAGGTTTAATGATGTTCATAAAGTCAGATGTGAACAAGCACTATAACTAGGGAGTGTGGGGACTTATGGGACTCATTTATAGCAATTTTGTACCACTTAACGGTACAAAGCTCTGTATAGACCAAATATTCCAGAAAGTAAAAAGAGACAAACTCTGGTGATCTTCAAGTCTTTATTATGGTGCAACTGGTGGTATGCAGGCGTGTAGGAGGATGTGGGTTACGTCCTGTGGGTGGACTATGATCGTTTTGCTCACAAGTAAGCTTCAACTGGTCCAAAATGATAGCCTGCATCCTCCTACACGCCTGCATGGCATCCATTGCACCATAATAAAGACTCGAAGATGACCACAGTGAGTGCAGCTCTTTTTTTCTTTCTGGAAGATTTAATGATGTGACCTAATAGGATCTCAGATCCCTGTCATGCTGTGGGTTCAGGTCAGTATACCTGGGGTCAGGCCAGCATTTACAGCCATTCTACTGACAGTAATATGCGGCCATATTAAGGCAGTCTGAATAAGACCTAAATCTGGTATAACATGATCTGATAAATCACAAGGGGATCAGGGAGCTCTGATTGAGGTATTGTCAAAAGTGACGTTCTCCTGTATTGTCATCACACATGCCCCATAATCTGAAATGGTGACCAGAATATTGCCCACAGGGATGGGGTTAGGTGTTAGGGTACCGTCACAAACGGCAATATTGCTAGGCAATTTCACTGGCAATTTCACTGGCAATTTGCTGGTTGCAGTGAAATCTTGGACACATTGTTCCATTTTGTGGCTGTGTACAAATGTAACAATGTGTCCATGATTTCACTGCAACCAGCAAATTGCCAGTGAAATTGCCTAGCAATATTGCCGCGTGTGAAGGTACCCTTGGGTTGGTTGTTAGGGTTAAGGTTGCTTGTGGGCATTTTGCATGGAACCTCTGAAATCAATGCCCTTCAATATGCTCCCAGAGTACAATCAATATATTGATCAATAACATCTGAGCTAATGTCCTCCTGTATTGTCATCACACATGCCCCATAATCTGAAATGGTGGCCAGAAAAATGCCCACAAGGAAAATTGCCCACAGGGCTGGGCTTTAGGGTTAGGTGTTAGCTTTAGGGATTGGGGCTAGGTGTTAGGTTTAGGGATTGGGGTTAGGTGTTAGGTTTATGGATTGGGGTTAGGTGTTAGGTTTAGGGAATGGGGTTAGGTGTTAGGGCCACTTCACACACACAGATATCTGAGTCCAATATCTGAACAGATCTCTGGTTGCAGTAAAATCATGGATACATTGCTCCATGTTGTACACAGCCACAAAATGGAACAATGTGTCCATGATTTCACTGCAACCAGAGATCTGTTCAGATATTGGACTCAGATATCTGTGTGTGTGAAGTGGCCTTTAGCTTTAGGGTTTAGGGATAGGTGTTAGGTGTTAGCTTTAGGGTTAGGTGTTAGCTTTAGGGATTGGGGTTAGGTGTTAGCTTTAGGGTTAGGTGTTAGCTTTATGGATTGGGGTTAGGTGTTAGGTTTAGGGTTGCTTGTGGACATTTTTCCTTGTGGGCATTTTTCATTGAACCTCTGAAATCTATTCCCCTCAATATGTTCCCAGAGTACAATCAATACATTGATCACTAACATCTGAGCTGTGGAAACCTATTAGGTATGTATTAAAGCATCACAAATCAACACCTAAGGTCTAATGTACAGATTTATTTATTGATGTTACAAGCAGCACAATGTAGCAAATCTTTGCAACTTCATATTAAAATATTGCAACAATGATGACACCCAGGATGATGAGATTACAGGAGGAGCTGGGCACAGAGATCAGCTGAGGAGCTGTCCATTCAGCACCACAACTTCTCAGCCATAGACAGATCGCCCCATTGTGCACTGCGCAGAGATCACTGATGGCACCAGATCTCCTGCAGATTACATGCATCATTCCTATTCCAGACAGTGATTCCCAGTAAGAGGCAGTAGGTCCCTGTGGTCCCTGTGCTCCTCCACCCTTACGACTGACAACACAACAGTAAACACAAGAATCCACTACAGTCCCCAAGACAAAAGCTGTAACTTCTCATTGTCACCTATGAGAGCAGTAGATCGCTACACAAAGGGGCTGACACCCAGCAGACATGATCCCCCAGCCCAGTGTCAGACACTAACCTGTGCACCAGGGACCCCCGACAATCAGTGCCAGTCCCAGGGACCACCTCCCTGGCAGTCGGCAGCTCTGGAGTGGCTTTAGCAGGTTCGCATTAGGTATTGAATGACCCAATACACCGACTCCATCATGGCCCATGTGGGAGGAGACAGGAGTCACAGCGCCCTCCTTCGGACACTTTAGGCTGTAGTGTCACCGTGTCCTTACCAGGCATCGCCATCTTACAGCCCCCACTGCAGTTTGGGCAGATCAGGGGTCTCCAGCACTCTCCAGATGGAAAATTAAATAGAATCTGAGGATCCCTCGGTTTTTTTTTCAGTAAATGTTTCTGCCTCAGATGCCATGATGCCCCCTAATTACCCCACTGAGTGACATCCAGGAGGCTCCTGGCAGGGTAGGACACATTGCATTATGGAGATGCCCCTGGGACCCGCCCTGTCCTGGCTGAGGAGGGAGCTGGTAAGATTAGTGCTGCTGACAGCTCATCACCATCTCATGCTGCTGCAATCACATTTCATCCCTCTGATGGTAGTAAGATTATACACATCCCACCCCTATCCCTGAGCACACAGCTGCCGTGTGTGAGGGAGGAGGCATCATCCAACCTCATAGGAGGCACACAATGAGAGCTAGGGAGGGAGGGGACTACAGAAAGGAGGGCGTGGGGGGGTGTGAGGACGCAGGGACTAGAGAAGAGGGGGGTGAGGACGCAGGGACTACAGAAAGGAGGATGGGGGTGGGGGGGTGAGGACGCAGGACTAGAGAAAGAGGGGGGTGAGGACGCAGGGACTACAGAAAGAGGGGGTGGAGGCGGGGGGGGTGAGGACGCAGGGACTAAGAAAGAGGAGGGGTGAGGACGCAGGGACTAGAGAAGAGGGGGGGTGAGGACGCAGGGACTACAGAAAGGAGGATGGGGGGGGTGAGGAGCCAGGGACTACAGAAAGGAGGATGGGGGGGGTGAGGACGCAGGGACTAGAGAAGGAGGGGGGGTGAGGACGCAGGGGATACAGAAAGGAGGATGGGGGGGTGAGGACGCAGGGACTACAGAAAGGAGGATGGGGGGGGGGTGAGGACGCAGGGACTAGAGAAAGAGGGGGGTGAGGACGCAGGGACTACAGAAAGGAGGATGGGGGGGGTGAGGACGCAGGGACTACAGAAAGGAGGATGGGGGGGGGGTGAGACGCAGGGACTAGAGAAAGAGGGGGGTGAGGACGCAGGGACTAGAGAAGAGGAGGGGGGGTGAGGACGCAGGGACTACAGAAAGGAGGATGGGGGGGGTGAGGACGCAGGGACTAGAGAAAGGAGGGGTGAGGACGCAGGGACTACAGAAAGGAGGGGGGGTGAGGACGCAGGGACTACAGAAAGGAAGGGAGGGGGAGTGGGAGGACGTAGGGACTACAGAAAGGAGGATGGGTGAAGGACGCAGGGACTACAGAAAGGAGGGGGGGTGAGGACACAGGGACTACAGAAAGGAGGATGGGGGGGTGAGGACGCAGGGACTAGAGAAAGGAGGAGGGGTGAGGACGCAGGGACTACAGAAAGGAGGGGGGGTGAGGACGCAGGGACTACAGAAAGGAAGGTAGGGGGTGTGAGGACGTAGGGACTACAGAAAGGAGGATGGGTGAGGACGCAGGGAATACAGAAAGGAGGGGGGTGAGGAGACGCAGGGACTACAGAAAGGAGGATGGGGGGTGAGGACGCAGGGACTAGAGAAAGGAGGAGGGGTGAGGACGCAGGGACTACAGAAAGGAGGAGGGGTGAGGATGCAGGGACTACAGAAAGGAGGAGGGGTGAGGACGCAGGGACTAGAGAAAGGAGGGGGGGGTGAGGACGCAGGGACTACAGAAAGGAGGAGCGGTGAGGACGCAGGGACAAGAGAAAGGAGGAGGGGTGAGCGCGCAGGGACTAGAGAAAGGAGGGGGGGTGAGGACGCAGGGACTACAGAAAGGAGGAGGGGTTTGAATGCAGAGACTAGAGAAAGGAGGAGGGGTGAGGACGCAGGGACTAGAGAAAGGAGGAGGGGTGAGGACGCAGGGACTACAGAAAGGAGGATGGGGGTGTGGAGGACGCAGGGACTAGAGAAAGGAGGGGGTGAGGACACAGGGACTAGAGAAAGGAGGAGGGGTGAGGACGCAGGGACTACAGAAAGGAGGCGGGGTGAGGACGCAGGGACTAGAGAAAGGAGGAGAGGTGAGGACGCAGGGACTACAGAAAGGAGGGGGGGTGAGGACGCAGGGACTACAGAAAGGAGGAGGGGTGAGGACGCAGGGACTAGAGAAAGGAGGGGGGTGAGGACGCAGGGACTAGAGAAAGGAGGATGGGGTGGGGATGCAGAGACTAGAGAAAGGAGGAGGGGTGAGGACGCAGGGACTACAGAAAGAAGGAGGGGTGAGGATGCAGGGACTACAGAAAGGAGGAGGTAAGGATGCACAGACTATAGAAAGGATGGGGTGAGAACGCAAGGGCTATAGAAAAGAGGGGGTGAGGATGCAGGAACTAAAAAAGGAGGGGGTGATAACATAGAGACTATAAACAGTAGGGGGTAAGGACGCAGGGACTATAGAAAGGACTGAGTGAGGATACAGGGACTATAGATTGGAGGGGTTGAGGACACAGGGACTAGAGAAAGGAGGGGATAAGAACTATAGAAAGGAGGGGGTGAGGACGCAGGGACTATAAAATGGGGGAGGGGATGTACGGACTATAGACAGGAGGGGGTGAGGACACAGTGTCTATATAAAGCAGGGGGTGAGGATGCAGGACCATAGAAAGGATGGGGCGAGGACACAGAAACTATAGAAAGAAGAGGGTGAGGATGCAGGGACTATAGAAAGGAGGGCGTGAGAAAGCAGGGATTATAGAAAGAGGGGAGTGAGGATGCAGGGAATATAGAAAGGAGGGTGTTAGAACGCCGTGGCTATAGAAAGGACGGGGATGAGGAAGCATGGACTATAGAAAGAAGGGGTAATGATGCAGGAACTATAGAAAGGAGGCAGTGAGGAAGTAGGGACTATAAAAAGGAGGGGGTGAGGGCACAAGGACAATAGAAAGGGGTGGCGAGGATGCAGATACTATAGAAGGGGTGGGGGCGAGGACACAGGGACTATAAAAAGGAGGGGGTGAGGACACAGGGACTATAGAAAGGACACAGGGACTACAGAAAGGAGGGGGTGAGGATGCAGGGACTATAGAAACCAGGGGGTTTAGGATGCAGGGTCTATAAAAATGAGCGGTGAGGAAGCAGGGACTATAAAAAGGAGGGGTGAAGATGCAGATACTATAGAAAACAGTGGGAGAGGCAGTAGGGACTATAGAGAACAGGGGACTAGGAAGTAGAGACTATAGAAAGCAGGAGACAAGGAAGCAAGAACTATAGAAAGAAGGGGTAAGGACACAAGGACTAAAGAAAAGAGGGGGTGAGGAAACAGGGACTATAGAAAAGAGGGGGTGAGGAAACAGGGACTATAGAAAGCATGGTTGTGAGGATGCAGGGACTATAGAAAGGAGGGAGAATGAGGAAGTAGGGATTATAGAAAGCAGGAGATGAGGATGTAGGGACTGTATAAAGAAGAGGTAAGAATGCAGGAACTATAGAAAGAAGGAGGCAAGTATGCACAGACTATAGAAAGCAGAGGATGAGGACGCGAGGACTATAGAAAGCAGGGGGCAAGGATGCAGGAACTATAGAAAGCAGGGGCGAAGATGCAGGGACTATAGAAAGCAGGGGCGAGGATGCAGGGACTATAGAAAGCAGGGGCGAGGATGCAGGGACTATAGAAAGCAGGGGCGAGGATACAAGGACTATAGAAAGCAGGGGCGAAGATGCAGGGACTATAGAAAGCAGGGGCGAGGATGCAGGGACTATAGAAAGCAGGGGCGAGGATGCAGGGACTATAGAAAGCAGGGCAAAGATGCAGGGACTATAGAAAGCAGGGGTGAGGATGCAGGGACTATAGAAAGCAGGGGCAAAGATGCAGGGACTATAGAAAGCAGGGGCAAAGATGCAGGGACTATAGAAAGCAGGGGTGAGGATGCAGGGACTATAGAAAGCAGGGGCGAGGATGCAGGGACTATAGAAAGCAGGGGTGAGAATGTAGGGACTGTAGTTTGCACAGGGTGAGACTGTAAGGAGAGAATATACAAAGCATGCAACTGTCTACAAAAATAACATTATAAATCTTAATAATTCATACAATTTTAGTTGGTTGGATTCTATTGTCCTGAGAGTTTAATGACTTTGAACAACCTCATTTTTTCCACTTGCTGGGGTGTACTAAGCACCCCTATTTGTTCCCTGTCTTAGACTGAGATGCGTATCCAGGACCAGAGGCTGCTGGCCCAGCTGAGGTTTCTACATGCAAAGATTCGGGAGTACAGGTTTGAATCTACATACTGGGCAAATATGCGCCCTATTCAGGAGCTAAACGGAGTCCGAGGTCGGTCCACGTCAGAAGACATAAGCCTGGCTGCCCACAAGGAAGACGGATGTCCATCTGCTTTACAGATGGTTCTCAGAAGAAACTCTGTCCCATAGTGCTCATTTTTAAAGGGGACAATATGAGATGATCCTTTTTCTCCCCAAAACAGTGCCACTCTTGTTTGTAGACAGTAGATTTCTGTTCATTAAGCACAGTTATTATAGAGGTTTTCGAGTGTTAGAAAAGTGTGGTTGCTTTGTTTTTGTTTTATTATTATTTTTCCGAAAAACAATGCCTCCTCTGTCCACAAGGTGGTATTGCAGTTAAGCTTTACCCAAGTGAATAGGACTGAGCTACAATACCACACACCTGTAGTCAGGTGTAAGGCCCGTTCACACGCTGAGCATTGTTCGCATTTTTTTTGCGCGTGCTTTTCCCCCCAAAGCACACCTGCGTGTGTTTGACAGCTAAGTGAATGGACTTTCACTTTTGCCATTCACATGCAGCGCTATTTTCGGCCACGCTTTTATGGGAAAAAGCGCGCACGTAAAAAGAATGAACATGTCAATTCTTTCCCCTTTCTCCCATAGGAGCCATTATAACTGCTGGAATTACGCATGGCCGTTCAGACGATGCGTAATTCCAGCGGGAATACACCGGTGCTGATGTCACAGAGGGGAGGAAGAATCCTGTTCCTTCTCCCCTGTGTGGCATCTGTCACAGCTCCATTTGATTTCGCAGTGTATTATACACTTTAAAATCAAATGCAGAAGAATGACAAATGTACAAAAAATAATTACGATTTTTATACTTACCCTCCGCCGGGTGTTCCGGAGCCGAGAGCAGCAGTAGGTATCAACCAGCAGGAGATTGCTAGACAGCTGATTGGCCTGCTCGCGGTCATGTGATATGTGACGTCCTATGACGTACATATCACATGACCGTGAGTGGCCAATCACAGCGCCTGATGACAGCCTGATCGATGACATCACGCAAGGTCCTGTTGCTCGGGTCCTGCGGCTCCCGACTCTCGGCTGTGGAACACCCGGCAGAGGGTAAGTATAAAAATATTTTTAATACATTTGTCATTCTTTTACATTGGGGCTGTGACAGATGTGACATCACTCTGTGACATCACTGAACAAGTAGCCCCGTAAAAAAACGCAGTGTGTGAATGAATCGTGTTTTTTTACAGGTTTTTTTTGTGCGGGTGCAAAACACTGAAAAAAGCACCCGCGCAAAAAAGCGCAAAAAAAGCAGTGTGTGAACACAGCCTTACACATACTGTTTGGTAAAGTCATCAAGAATAATGGACATCTCGAGTTTCCTTCCAATAAAGGCTAATCTGGTCTTTGTTTAGAAATTTTTATTTTCCATTCTAGCCATGCCAGCACAAAATGTTTGAAAAGTGGAGAGAGCTCACATAGGATGGGAAGTAGAAATGTCCACATACAAATATATCAAAATTGACATCACAAAAGTGGCACACATTTCTAGTTGTGGAGCACAGCAAATGAAAGACGTACCAAATTCAGAGTGGCTTAACTTGAAGCTCATGGGCCCTGATGCCAAAGCTCCAGCATGGCCCCCAATTACAGCAAATCTTTAATAGAAATAGTTTTTTTCTATAGGCCAAAGGGACTTTTGGGGCCTCCTAGGCTCCAGGGCTCGGGTGCAATTGCAACCCCTGCACCTATTGTAGTTACGCCCCTGCAAATTCATTAAGAAGTGTACTTTTTTGGCACATTTTGCACTCTTTTAATTAAGAATGACGTACAAAAAGCAGGTCATGATGAACCATCATGGCCTGAGTATTTGGAAATATTTTACAATGTATTTTTCACAACCAAAAGTGGATTCCATAGAAATAGGAAATATAAAGGAAGAACTTACACTGCTATTTCTTGTTGGATCCAGTTCTAGTTTTGGTTACACAGTCCTTGGGATAGTAGGATTTATGTCATTCACTTTTTAGCTTCAGAACCTGAAGTGCTACAGTGTCACCATCTCTGCTGCCTATAATATCATGGATTTACAGTATAGTGACTTCTGCTGCGTCAATGAGCAACAACAGACACAAACAGCTGCCATCGACCAGGGAATGTATTTGACGTATCCAGAAACTATAACCTTCCCCGACTCATTATCATCGTGTTGTATCAAAGTGAAAATTTTCATATTGTTGATCTCCTGGAAACATTTTGAAGTGAATTCTTGTATTTTTTTGCAAATAAAGTGCAATTGTATAATGAAACGCATTCTGCGACTTTTCACCTGTCTACATGTATGTACAATAATTTTACATCATTCTGACACTCGGGCTTATTTTATTCACAGGGCCCAGGTGTTACCTGTGTGCCACTAGGATAATTTATTAATGTATTTGAGTTACATGTTCCAGGAAAAAACCTTCACCCTTAAGGTCCTGTTACACGTAGCGACGCACCAGCGATCTCGACAACGATCTGACCTGGCCGGGATCGCTGGTGCTTCACTACGTGGTCTCTGGTGAGATGCCACACAGGCAGACACAGCGATCACCCAGCGATGCGGCGACAACCTGACAGTCGTTGGGATCTGTTTTGTTATCGGGCGAAGCATGGAGCTCGCTGGTCGTTGCCCCTGTCACACACAGTCGATTCTCCCTGTATTGTTCTTGTTAAACGCTGATTCATGCTGTCGGTGGTTCAGCCAGCATAAATCTAGGTTGTCATGAGCGTGCCCCATCCTGGGAGACCTCTGGCGAGGCTGGGATCTGAAGGTCTTCAAACTTGGGTTTAATTGAATCTGCTTTCTTTTACCACTGCAGGGGTTAACAACTCTTTCCTTGCTGGTTGTTTCTGGTGGTTTGTAATCTCAGTTGTAGCTCTTTTGTGACCACTCCCCTCTGCTGTAAGCAGTCATGTGTCTTGCCATTTGACACCGATTATAGAATCAGTTTCTATGCTGACCACTTTTGAAGGAGTCTGTCTCTTAGGGCAGGGACACACTGTCCGATAGACATCCGAGTCTCTCAGACGAGACTCGGATGAGGCTAAAGCAGTGACCCGGAACGGCTTCTCCCTCTGTGGAGGGGGCTGTCAGCTGCTTGTGTTTTTGGCAGCTGCACACTCCCCGTCCTGACAGGGAGAAGCCGTTCAGAATCACTGCTTCAGCCTCATCCGAGTCTCGTCGGAGACTCGGATGTCCATCGGACAATGTGTCCCTGCCCTTAAAGAAGCTATTGCATCTCTGATGTTTTGCTGCATTGGGGCAATTTGGAGTGTTTTCTTTTTGTGCCTATTTCCCTCTCTCTTCCCTTCCACGTGTTGTGTTTTTTGCAGTGGTGAGACTAGCGTCCTTGCCGGCCTGCTCACCAGCAAGGATTGGCGCAGGGCAAAGGAGGGTTTAGACACATGATAGCGATGGGGGAAAAGACTCTTAAGGTACCTATACACGCCACAACCGCGGCTGGCGATATGAGGCGATCTAACATGCACGTGCATGTTTTTCATGGTCGCCTCAGATCTCCGATGGCGGAATTACACGCCACAATCTCGCCCTGAAAGAAAGGAGATGTGTCGCCCCGGAAATCGCCTCTCCCACAGCAGAACCAATCCGGTGGAATTCCCTCGCCGCTTCACACGCTGCAATCCCAAAGGCAATGTGAAAAGAAGATGGGAATGCAGGTGTGTCATGGTCCGCGCTGCTCCAAGCTCAAAACTCACCAAAGAGTCAACTTCCCTAAGCAGATTTCCAAGCTTTATTTTCCTTCCTCCTAGCGTTTGGCGCCTAGCCTGGCACCTTCCCTTCAGGAATATCCCGGATGAAGGTGCCAGGCTAGGCGCCGAAACGCGTAGGAGGAAGGAAAATAAAGCTTGGAAATCTGCTTAAGGAAAGTTTGACTCTTTGGTGAGTTTTTGAGCTTGGAGCAGCGCGGACCGTGACACACCTGTATTCCCATCTTCTTTCTGGATTTCACCACTGGTCAGTGGTCGGTGGAGGTCTTGCAGCAGCTCTTGATTGCTTCACCCTTTGAAAACCAGTTGTGGGGATCACAACTGCACCAGGTGAGTGGTTTCACAACACCACCCTGCTTCACAGTGTCACTAGTGATAGGGCACTATTGCGCCTCTTGTCCCCCACCCCTTTTATATTTTCTACAAAGGCAATGTGGGCGTACATGGTCAGCGCTGCGAGGAGATAGGCGTGCCACAGTGGTTTACACAGCGCCTCATACGCGCTCATTGGTCAGGCTGCTCTGGAAGGCTGGCTAATACATGATGCCATTGAAGATGTGTGTGTTGCTGAACGGACAGCTCTTCAAATATGGTGCCCTGTCAACTGACAGCCAATGTGAACACAGTAGCCACCACCAATCATTGCAGACGGGGTGCCGACTCCAGCACGATGTGGCACACCTATGGGAAATCAATAGGCGACGCTGCTTCCATCACTATCGCCCTATCACACGCCAAAACCCGGCCAAATTCCCAAATTACACGCCGCAACTGGGAGGCAATATTACGGCGATAGTTCCAGGGCGACATATCGCCGTCAGGATTCCCAGCCGCGGTTGTGACATGTAAAGGTACCTTTAGAGACGTTAGGGAGCACTGGGACCAATCTTAGGTGAGCTTCAGGGGTGACCTCTATCCCTATTATCAGGTCTTTCCTTCTATTCCTCTCCTGCTGTCCTCTTTGAATTGCACCACATGTTGGGCGTCATTCGCTTAACATTATAGTATATAAATAACTTATTGGATGACATGTGTAATTGACAGTATATAAAACCCACAAAATTAGCATACAGCTAAAGTTATGTGACTTACATCAGCCTCTACAACAATATTGGCTAAGCGTCACCACTGAAATCTTATAAACTCACACATAAGCTGTCTTACACTGTGAATGTTCTTTGCTGTCTATAAACCAATAATAAGGAATGGGTGAAATTCTGCGCTGTTCAGCAATAAAAAGGATCTTGATCAATTGTATTGTCAAGCAGTATCTTTATTCTCAATGAGTTTCGTGCGCCCACTGTGCACTTCATCAGATGAAAAACTGTTGCAACCTACTAAGTGCAGTGTTGGTTTTGTATCTGGCTTGATGGTAAGTTTTTCTGATGCTGTTTTAACCCGATGTGTACCCTGGTTACCAGGGAACACATCGGGTTAGAGGGGCGTCACACACGCCAATGTATGCTGCCCAGCGGGAGATCAACGACCAAAAAATGGTCCTGGCCATTCCGCAGCGATCAGCGAGTGTCACGGTGTAGTGACAATACTGGTAAAGGAATGGCAGTTATGGGCAGGGTGACCAGGGAAAACTAGTCTGACCCTAGTCTGGAAACCCTGAATGGCCCTGATCCCGAAGGTATCTTTGATCGTGAGAAGGTTCGGGCCTCCAGCCTCTCCCTAAAACTCCTCCACCAGCCCTGCGCTATTCCCCACTCACCTCCTTCCACAGAACCGGGATACATCAGCTCCAACAGAAAGGACATCAGCCACACAAACACACAGGTCAGCACAGCACGGCTTCCAGGCATAGAGTGAAACTCTATCAGCAGCAGCGCCTGGTGGAAGGAGAGGCTACTTAAAGGATAGGGGGAGGGGAGTTCAGGTGAGTCACACATTAACCGCTCAACCAGCAGTTGAATGTAATAGTGAATGCAGTTCTGGAGCCCACAGGAGGCCAGGACCTTCACAACTATCAACCATGCAGCTCTTAAAGACAAAAACATACACAGCAGCATCCGGCAATGTCAGGGCGTGACAGCGAGCTCATCGCTGGTCGCTGCGGCATGTCACACGCAGTGACTTCGCTGGCGAGGTCGCTGCTACATCACAAAACCTGTGATGTTGCAGCGATATCGCTGTGTGTGAAGTACCCTTTAGTGTCAGACCAATAGCAGTGGTTTTGTTTGTTAACGTCACAATTCACAAAAACGTTTTCCTCATCACTCATCTGACGGCAATTATCTATGCTGTGAAGATACGAGATGCAGTATCTGAAACAACGGATACTGGAAGCCTGTGCTAGCATTTCTTCTGCAGTGTTGCGATCAGTATGTCAAGAGTGGGAAAGAGCAGGGGTGTAACTACAACAGGTGCAGGGGTTGCGATCACACCCGGGCCCTCTAGCCTAGGGGGGCCCCAAAAGTCCCTTTGGCCCATAGAAAAAGACTAATACTATTAAAGATTTGCCATAATTGGGGGCTTCATTGGAGCTTTCGCATCGGGGCCCCATGGCCTGAAGTTACGCCACTGGAGAAGAGAGTTGCATTGACAATCCAACACAATGGCCAGCACTTTGAACACACTTTATAAGTGGTCATAAACTTGTAAATAACTCATGAAAGAATAAAAGCTATGTTAAAACCAAGCACACCATTGTTTTGCTTATGAAATTCTCAGTACGTTAGATGTGTCACATGACCCTCTTCCCATTGAAAAAAAATTAAGTTGGATCCAAAATGGCCAACTTCAAAATGACTACCATGGTCACCACCCATCTGGAAAAGTTTCCCCCATCTCATATACTAATGTGCCACAAATAGGAAGTTGATATCCCCAACCATTCCCATTTTATTTAGGTGCTTCCATGTAAATGGCCCACCCTGTATATTTGAAAGTTTATTGAAATCTCTTGCTTTACATTATTAAATAAAAATTTAAACGGCGGTTACACTTTAAAGTCACAAAAACATACACCAGGAAGCAACCACCTGCTATATATGCTGTACCCTTTCGTGCTGTTGAGCATGTTCTCTGCTGCACTATTCTAACAGGGATAATAATGCCCTGTTCTGCAGTCATAGCCCACTGGTCAACAAGTTATCACCTATCGTCTGAATAAGTGATAACTTGTTTTCACCCAACAACCCTTTAAAAAACACTCTCACCAAAGTTTTTGCCTCTTAATATATTGCAGTCATCAATGTACTCACAAATTCTCAATTTGCCTTTCTAAACAGTTAATTCTTCTGTTTTCAATTAGGTCTATGACATTACATAACCAGTAAATTATCTTTCCTCTGCTTTATGTACAAACAGGAAGTCACTTTTCCATGCAGTCGTCATCACTGCAAAAGTCCCTGACAGGGGAGAGGAGCAGAGCAGCTGAATGAATAAATCATGCAGGGACAAGAGACTTCCTGCTTCCAAACAGAGCAGAGAAAAGAGAAGAATTTACTGGTTAGAAAGGAAAAATGAGCAACTGAAAGCATCAATATGACATTTGTAATATATTTTGGGGATAAAAACTTTGATAGGAGTGCTTATTTAAGTTTAATAGTGAATGATGTATAAAAAAAAAAAAAAAAAAAGACAAATTTGCTTTTTCGAATACTGGGGGGGGGGGGAGGGGGGAGAGAGGAGGGAAAGGGCAGGGAGCTTGGGACTACACAGGTCAAAAATAGTTTTGCATATCCAAGAGACTTGTATATTCTGAAATTATCTGAAAATGTTTTTCTAAACCTGTATGTTATTAAAATTAATAAAATATATTTAAAATAAAAAATTGCTCTTTCATGCATTCACCCCTGCTAAAAAAGTGATTATGTGAAACATGTATATATAAAAAGCAGAGTGTATGTATATATGTATATACAGGAGTTGGACAAAATAATGGAAACACCTGGAAAAATCAACAAAAGTTAGCTTAACATGGTGTAGGTCCACCTCTAGCGGCGATTACAGCCTCAATTCTCCGAGGTATGGATTCATACAAGGTGATATCATTGGCCCGGCGGATCTCCACGAAATAGCACCCCAGATCATCACAGAACCTCTGCCATGTTTTACAGTTGGGAGAAGGCAGTCTGGATGGAATGCTTCTTTCGGCTGTCTCCAAACGTACACTCAGCCGGAGGTCGGAAAATGGGGTAAACGATGGTTTATCTGAGAATATCACGTTTCCACTGCTCGAGGGACCAATTCTGGAGGTTTCTACACCACTCTAAACGCTTGGAAACATTTGTCATTGAGAGCAGCGGTTTTCTAATTGCAGCTGTTCCGTGTAATCCAGATTTGTGCAGCTCCTGACAAACAGTTTTCGTGGACACTGGGTTCTGTAGGTGTTCATTGAGCTCCGCAGTGATTTTCGGAGCTGTGGTCTTGCGATCCTCTCTCACAATTCGCTTTAGAGTCCGACGGTTTCTTTCAGTCAACTTCGACTTTCGGCCGGACCTGTGCTTTGCTGCGGACGTTTTTACTTACTCTTTCAAGCGCAGTCATTACTTTGGAGACAGTACCTCTTAACACTCCAAGCATTCGGGCACTTTCTGTTACACTAGCGCCTGCCATACGAGTACCAACAATTTGGCCTTTTTGAAAATCTGAAAGGTCTGCCATTGGTATCAGGTTCTCATCAATGTTCTTACAATTTGGCAAAACAAACAGTTAATTTACTTAAAACAAATAATCAACTACAAAACATTAATATATGTAACGGTTTGCATGTTTATAATTTGTTCGAAGATTATGGTGCCAAAACGTTAGGTGTTTCCATTATTTTGTCCAACCCCTGTATGTGTCTGTGTGTCTGTATGTCCACTAAAGAAATCTGCATCGTTGCATCTACAATCACCAAATTTTGCACACACACGCTCCATTTGACTCAGGGAATGACTATGACTATGTTTTGAGGGAAAAGTTTAACTATGCGCCTTACAGTCAGTCGCCCAAAAAAAACAACCTATTAGTATGTGTGTATATTTGGTAATATCGCCCATATAAGGTAATAGACAGCCCCCTGTATACAGCAGGAAGCTGCACACCAACCCCAGTATACCGCACGAGCTCGCACACAGCCCACAACATACAGCAGGAAGCCGCACACAGCCCCCAGTATACAACAGGAAGAGATACTGTTTTGACAGTTAGCCTGCTGTGATAGATCCACTCACGTGGCTGCCATTCCAGGTAGACACAGGAAGCTTTGACCAGGTAAATGTTGGGTTTATTACCATCATAAACCGAAGGAAAAAAACAAAACATCAACTGCTTGTCCAGCAAAAGGAAACAAATGGAGTCTCAGTCCAATCGGCTAGGATCATCTCTGCTGCTTAGAGCTGCACACTGTGCTCTGCACACTCCAAACTCACACCACAGAAAAAAAAAACACAAAGGTGAACGTTTAACTTCTCTGACCACACCCTGAGGAGGAGAGATGTGGTGACTCAGCCTCAACTCGCGACACAGAGCTCAATAATCTGGCTGACACAAATCTCCCATCACTTATGGTACCAGTAGTCACATTACACTGTATATTTATCAGGTGACCTATAATTTACCATATTTGGTAAGTCACAAGAGAATGGATCAAATGCAAATCCACAACGCACATATATGCTATATTGTAGGTCACCTGGTAAATACTGTTTACTCTAACTTTTATGTGCAAAATAATCATTCTATTTTGTTATAACTAAGAACAGTTAGTTACTATGCCAGGGCAACGCCGAGTTCTACAGCTAGACAGCTAGTTTATATATGTATATATATGTACTGCTCAAAAAAATAAACGGAACATTTACATTGTGAAGTGTTCTCTTTATTTTTTTGAGCAGTATATATATATATATATATATATATATATTATGCATGGTCCAGGCAACAAGAGTGGTGGGCACACCCTTGCTCTGTACAAGCGTATGGAATGGCACATCAGACTAGTGGGAGCGGCCATCTAGTGGGCGTGGCCTTGTTCCATACACTTGTATTAAGCGAGGCCGCGCCTACCATAGTAGGTATGTCTCTGGCTGAAGTGGCTAGATAAATGTATACAGCATAACTGCGGCCTGTTCCCAATTTAGAAGCAATGAATTCTCGCAGTGTTCAGTGCAGGCACTGGGAGGATTGAAAAGTCTGCAGTGACATAGAGTTACTGCAGAATTATCATTTTAGACTGGACAACCCCTTTAATTGTATCACTGAGGTAAATACCTGTATCTTTCAGGTAATAATATCTGTAGCTGTGATGTGACCGTGAGATATAATACCTGTATCCATGAGATTTTTTATAATTAATAAAATATCTGTATCTACGCTCACTGTTGCTTAGCAGCGCTCGGGTCCTGGGTTTAAATCTCACCAAGGACAACATCTACAAGGAATTTGTATGTTCTTCCCGTGTTTGTGTGGGTTTCCTCTGGGTTCTCCAGGTTTTCTCCCACAATCCAAAACATATTTGTTCTGCCTTCTTCCACGTGTGGGGCTGTGGATATCTAGCATACAGCTTAAAGGGATCATGTCACCTCCAAAACGCTTCCTAAGCTATCAAAACATGTCCCTGCACCATCCCTTCACTAATCTCACACTTCTTTTGTCTCCTAAAAGCATCCTGTGAAAGTGCATAAAAACGTTTTAATATTTACTCATTAGTGATTATAATTAGCAGGGGCCATATTCTTTAGTCACCAGGGGGTGTTGTTTTGCAGCTCCAGGATCCACCTTCTCTCTGTCTGTGCTGCTGTGAAACTGAAGGCAGGACTAATGATTTGCATTCTGTGAGTGATAGAGAGGGGGGAGGGCAAAGCCTGTACATCACAGCAAACACACAGAGACAGGGTGGATCCTGGAGCTGCAAAACAGCCCACCTTGGTGACTAAAGAATATGGCCACTGCTAATTATAATCCCTGATGAGTGAGTATTAAAACGTTTTTATGCACTTTCACAGGATGCTTTTAGGAGACAAAAGGAGTGTGAGATTAGTGATGGGATGCTGCAGGGACATGTTTTGCTAGCTTAGGCCTCCTAAGCTAGCCTCGTTTTGGAGGTGACAGGATCCCTTTAACCCTCGTTCACTTCCCCAAGGAACAGACTGTAGGATTTCTGGAGTCTATATTTATTGAGGTGATGAACTTGATTGTGTGAACGATAATGTGTGGCAAAAACTGGAATGCAAATACAGAATAATCACAGTCAGTACTGGGTACATTAAAGAAACTAGCATTAAAGGGGTTGTCCGGGCTTTTGCTATATTTCATATGTATATCTAGGCTGCAAAATATTGACAATCTGCAATATACATGTTGTCAACATTTTGCAGGGTTTCCTAGATATAACACATTTGCGGCTGGCAGGGAACGTCTAGGGGGCGTGATTGTGCATGGAAATGGAGAACTGGTCGTTTCCACCTACTCTAGCACAATCACGCCCCCTCCCCTATTCCCAGTATGGCCTGCCCCCTCCCCACTGTACACTATTGAATGCCACCACCCCCAGGGCTCCTACTGGCCGCCCCAGCCCCTAACATCACCACCCACCTTCTCTGCAAAACAGAGGTCCCAGTGCACTGATAAGGTGCCGAAACCGCTGCTGTGAAAGCGATTCCGGCACGCCGTGTCAGGGCAGCAGGGACCCTCTGCATGTGTGTGCCTGTCACCCTGTGTACATTGCAGGTGGGGTCCGCAGCCCTGGTCCCTGTTCTGTTCAGCCGGATCTCTGCTGTGTGGAGTGGTGCCCGCCGCATGATCTCTCCAGACCTCCAGTACCATAGAGCCAGTTGAGCGGTTATAGGGACCCTAGTTACGCGCTGTGTACCTTGGATACCAGCCGATGAGCAGAGAAGGCTGGTAACCAAGGTATACATAGGGTATCTAGTTACCCGCAGTTTACCATGGATACCAGCCTGCAGACATCATGGAAACGATATTTAAATCATTTCCACGATGTCGCTGGTCCAATGATCGCTGGTGAGTCTGCCTGTGTGACAGCTCACCAGCGATCAGCTGTCAATGTCGCCAGCGATCAGATCGCTGTCAACATTGATGTGTGACCACGGCTTAAGAGCTCTGCTAGATCATGTTTAACATCTAAACGTAAACAGGAAACTAATGACCTCTACAGGTTGTAACTAGTATCACTCTAGTATAACTGAATATTTTCTTAGCTGCTCATGAATGGGAAGAACAATATTCATAGGGAAATTAGATTGTGAGCACCTGGAGTGTTGGTTATTTCTTCTTATTGTATAATATTACACCAGAGGGTATGTGTTCAAAGAGCTTTTCATCCACTTAGTAGTCTTTTGGCCCTGTTGCATAATATTTGTTATGTACAGTCTATGTGTGCATGTATGCAGTATATTGTATAACAGAATTTTTGTGTGTATATACTTTATACAGGGTGCGTCATTTATATGGATACACCTAAATAAAATGGGAATGGTTGGGGATATAAACTTCCTGTTTGTGGCACATTAGTGCCTCAATGCCACTGGATATCTGAATCATGTAGCAATTTCAGATATCCAGTGGCATTGAGGTTTCCATTGATGAAGAATGGCCCCACTATCTTTGTACCCCATATACCACACCATACCATCAATTTTTGTGTTCCAACAGCCTTGGAGGGATCTATCCACTGCGGGTTAGTGTCAGACCAATAGCGCTGGTTTTGTTTGTTAACTTCACCATTCACAAAAATGTTTGCCTCATCACTCATTTGAAGGCAATTGTCAATGCTGTGAAGATACGAGATGTGCAGCATCTGATACAAAGATAGTGGAAGCCCATGCTAGCATTTCTTCTGCGGTGTTGCTATCAGTGTGTCAAGAGTGGGAGAAGAGGGTTGCATTGACAATCCAACACAATGGGCAGCATTTTGGACACATTTTACAAGTGGTCATAAACTCATGAAAGAATAAAGTTACGTTAAAACCAAGCACACCATTGTTTTTCTTATGATATTCTCAATAAGTTAGATGTGTCACATGACCATCTTCCCATTGAAAAAAATTAAGTTGGGTCCAAAATGGCCGACTTCAAAATGGCCACCATGGTCACCACACATCTGGAAAAGTTTTCACCCTCCCATATACATTAGTATAATGTAGTATACATGTAGTATAATGCCACAAAAAGGAAGTTGATATCGCCAACCATTCCCATTTTATTTAGGTGCATCCATATCAATGGCCCACCCTGTATATGTTTGTACATGCTGTGTATATATAGTCCACTATAGTCTCTTCCAGTCTTGGCTGCAGTTATCTTGTGGCTGCATCTAATGTTATAGCTGCAAAGTGACTAATGATCGGCAGCAGGGACTCTGGAGCACTGGCACTGAAGTCAAAGATTTAGCAGGGTATTTTGGAGAACATGACTGTTTTTATCGCTATTTATTCAGCCATTTGTGAGGTAGGATGTACAAAAAGAAGCAATTCTCTGTATTCTTTTCTTTGACTGTTATGGCCACTTTACATGTCCCGATATCGGCGTCCAACTCCGACCAAAAGTCACGTGGTTCGTGCATTGTCCCCGATATCGTTCGTGCATTGCATAGTATAACTGTCCAATACGATGCACGAACGATGCCAAAACGATATCGGGGATCGAATGAGTGTGCTCTCCAACGGCCCGATATTGGTTGGACGTTGTAGCCGGATCGGGCTGTGTAAAAGCCCAACTACGATGTGAAGTACAACGTCCCCTATTCTCTCCCATGCTAAATGGTCGTTCCTGGGTCGGCCGTACAAGGGGGGCGTAGACATCATAGTGGCGTTGCCTGCCGATATCGCGCTGTGTAAATCTCCAATGCGATCTTGGAAATCTGGGCAGAAAAAGCGCGCTCCCGCGGCGTCGGATCCAATATCGGACCAACGTTGGGTCGTGCAAAGTGGCCTTTAGAGCTCATTCACATGACCATATTTTCAGTCCAAGTGCTAAAAATGAAAAAACACCACAGCACTTGGATCAATGTTATTCAATAGGGCAGTGAAGATGAGCATTTTTCTTTCTTACTGAATGAATTGCATGTGAAAAAAAACACAGCATGCACTAGTTTCTACTGTAAATCAGATGAGATTTGTGTATTCAAGTCTATGGTTGTGTTAAAAAAAAAATCTGATGCCTCAGTATGGCTCTATAACAGGAAAATGTAAATGCTCCTGCAAATGATTAACAGGGGCTGCTGTAAAAAACTGATTGTTTATGGATGTCAAGTAAGAACATTTTTTTTTCACTTTTCTGAATGAACCTCTGAACGATTTTTTACACAGTTGTGTGAACCTACTGTAAGGACACAGTCAGGCGGCCGTATAACTCGGGCGAGGATCGCACCGCAGTGCTTGGAATGACTGGCCGCTCTCCTTGGCCGAGTATGACATGTATTGCTATGCAGCTGTCACACTCAGCTCAAGAGGCTGGCAGCCAGTCCAACCAGCGCGAGGCGATCATCTGCCAAGTTACCATATACGGCCGTCTGACTGCACCCTAAGGCCGGTTTTACATTGCGTTTGTGCCGCTTGCGTATGTGTGCAGAAACGCATGTCCTGCGTCCCTGTGTCTAACATGGGGACGCATGCTATCTACATTTGGCTGCGGACGCATGCATTTGCATGCGTTTTTTTGTATGCCCTGAAAACGCATCTTGTTGCATTTTTTGTGTGTGTTTAAAGATGCAAGCTTTATAGACAAGTGTCATCAAGCACACAAATACATAGAGCTCGGTGTGTCCGCACTGCCATCCGTATGGCAGCGCAATCAAACACAGCGTCTCTCTCTCATGCCTATATCCAAGAGGTGACTGTAAGGTAGCCATGAGGTAATACCTGTATGGCCTCGGTTCCACTTGCGTTTTCAACGGATGAGTACAATCTGATAAACATCGAATTGCTCTCACATTGTTGTAAAAAATAATGAGGCAGTGGCCACCTAACATTTTTTCCTGAGCCAAAATTGTACCGAGGAAAAAATGGCAGTGAGTCCTGGATCACTCGCACCCATAAAAGCCTATTGGATCACAGCAGAGCAGGAGCCCGAGGGTCATTAGCATGTTACATCTGATGCTCCGCATTGAATGCCATACGCTGATGGAAACCCGACCTGTATATGAGGTAATACCTGTATGTGTGGGGAAATATCGTTAAAGGTACCTTTACATGCTGCTACAGAAGTTTAGAAACCACCGGGTGTTGGAGACAATTGTAACTTGTACCGTCAAAACACCGCGAGGTAGCGGCGTGTAAATCAGGTTGTTGCCACCCGTCACTGTCGACACCTGTTTTTCAGTCATGCTCAAAAACAGGTAGGTTTAAACCCTATGGTAGCGGCGTGTAATCGAGGAACAGGAAGGTTTTTTTGACACTTAGTGAACTCCCTGGTGCGTGACACAGCCTCCGGGATACCGCGCCCCATCAGCGATCATTGGTGGAAGATCCTGCGTTACGATTGGTTGTCGCTGCATAAGGCGGCATATTTAAGGAGCTGACCAGTCACACTACACAATTGCAATAGCATCATGTATTAGCCAGCCTTCCTGCACTGGCTGGCCAATCATGATGCTATTGCATTGTCCAATCACCGTACAAGCGTCTCGTAATCCACAACTCTGGCACGCCTATGTGTTGTCCCTGCTGCCCCAGGTCCGCCCATATTCCCTTGTTGTAGCGGCGTGTAAATGAGGGAAGGTGCTCTACAGAAGGTAACCTGCGGCACCCGTCGGTGCCTCCAGGGATAGAAACAACCTACTGTAGAGCACCTTGTAGCGGCGTGTAAATGCGGTATCAGGTACTGTTAGGAACCGTTGAAACGTGCTCGTGCACGTGAGACACCCGGTGATTTCTAACCTGTAGCGGCGTGTAAAGGTAGCTTATGAGGTAATACCTGTATCTGTGAGGTAGTTCCTGTATATGAGATAATACCTGTATGCATGAGGTAATTCATGTATATGAGGTAATACCTGTATCTGTGAGGAAAGACCTGAATATGAGGTAATTCCTGTATATGAGGTAATACTTGTATCTGTGAGGTAATTCCTGTATATCAGGTAATACC
The DNA here is from genome assembly GCA_033576535.1 of Allobates femoralis. Classification (NCBI taxonomy): domain Eukaryota; kingdom Metazoa; phylum Chordata; class Amphibia; order Anura; family Aromobatidae; genus Allobates; species Allobates femoralis. Next base: position 414,445,074 of record JARQOC010000006.1, on the reverse strand, counting down.
TGAATATGAGGTAATTCCTGTATATGAGGTAATACCTATATCTGTGAGTTAATTCCTGTATATCAGGTAATACCTGTATCTGTGAGGTGATTGTTAGCTAATACCCTATATTTGTGAGGTAATACCTGTATATCTGTGAGATAGCCAAAATGCAATACCTGTCTCTAGGAGGCAATACCTGTATCTTAGATATGACTCTTAGGCCCCTTTCACACTGGCGTTTTTTGAAAATGCGGCAGATTTACCGCATTTTCCACCTAACGGCCGCACTTGCGGCAAGCCCCATGCATTGTCTATGGGGCTTGCGGTCGGGTGCAACAAGTGTGGTTCTGGCGGTTGTGTCAGATGTCGCGGCAAAAAAAACAAAAAACGGCTGACCATGTTTTTTTTTTTTTGCGGCCGCAAGTGCAGCATCTGCCGAAAACGGCAAATCCGCACTTGTCGCACCTACCGTAAGCCCCATAAACAATGCATGGGGCTCGCCGCAAGTGTGCCGTAAGTGGGGCCCTTAGGAGGAAGATGCGGTAAATCTGCCGCATTTTCAAAAAAACGCCAGTATGAAGGGGCCTTATATCTGTATATCTGTGAGGTAATTTATGTAATACCCTATATCAGTGAGGAAATACCTGAATATGAAGTAATATATTTATATTTGTGTGGTAGCCATGATGTAAAACCTTTATCGTTGAGGTGACTTGTGAAGAAATACCTGTATATGAGGCAATGCCTGTATGTGTGAGGTAATTCCTGTATATGATGTAATATCTGTATCTGTGAGGAAATATTTTATATGAGGTAATACCTGAATATGAGGTAAGTCCTGTATCTGTGAGGTAACTGTTAAGGCCCCGTTACACGGGGCAACATCTCCGGCAACATTGCCGGCAACTGAGGGGCAAAGCCAACATCGCTGGAGAGTTGCCCTGTATAAGGCCTCTTTCACATCAGAGGTTTTCGCTGATCGCGGCAGTTGCGGTGAAAAAAACGCAACTGCCGCGATTACCGCATAACGGCTGCACTTGCAATTCACTTGTGGCAAGCCCCATACAATGTCTATGGGGCTTGCGGCAGGTGCGGCAAATGCAGTATCGGCACTTGCAGCAGGTGCGGCCACGAAAAAAACGCGGTATGCCGCGGTTTTTTTGCGGCCGCACCTGCTGCAAGTGCCGATACCGCACTTGCCGCACCTGCCGCAAGCCCCATAGACATTGTATGGGGCTTGCCGCAAGTGAACCGCAAGTGCAGCCGTTATGCGGTAATCGCGGCAGTTGCGTTTTTTTTCAACGCAACTGCCGCGATCAGTGAAAACCTCTGATGTGAAAGCAGCCTTACAGGGTGATTTTAACGGCGATAGTTGGTTCAGCAACATTGCCAGGTTTCCCAACAATGTTGTGAAACCAGGCGATGTTGCTCAGGCGATCTGCTTGCATCGCCCGGTCTGACGCGGCAACAGCGATGTTGCCGGCAGCTTCCCTCATAGACTCCTATGTTAAGGATCGCTGGCAGGGTTGAGTTTAACCCTGGCAGCGATAGTTGCTAGCAACATCACTGAATAGTTGCCGGCGATGTCTCCTCGTCTCACAGCTCATCAGCGATGTTGGAGAGAGGCCAAAAACATGAGTGCTCCCGGGAGTTGCCGGAGAGGTTACCCCTTTAGATAATACCCTATATTTGTGAGGTAATACCTGTATATCTGTGAGATAGCCAAGAGGTAAGACTGTAATGTCTGTATATCTGTGAGGTAATTTATGTAATACCCTATATCAGTGAGGAAATACCTGTATATGAAGTAATACATTTATATCTGTGTGGTAGCCATAATGTAATACCTTTATCTTCAAGGTGAAGAAATACCTGTATATGAAGTAATACCTGCATCTATGAGGTGACTGTAAGGGAATACCTGTATATCTGTGAGGTAATTTATGCAATACCCTATATGTGTGAGGAAATACCTGTATATGAGGTAATAATACATTTATATCTGTGAAGCAGCCATGAGGTAATATCTGGTGACGTGAGGTAATAGGCATTAACTCACAGATGCAGGTATTTGTAAGAGGCGACTGTGCGATAATACCTATACATCTGTGAGGTGGTCATGAAGTAATTCCTGTATGTGTGAGGTAATAATTGTATATATGAGGTAATTCCTGTATGTGAGGTAATTCCTCCTGTATGTGTAGGACCCCCTGTATCTGCAGTGACTAAGGTGACCCCCGTGTGCCGCCAGCCTATGTGTATCTGTGTGAGCGGCGTCAGCCAGGTACACGCTCTGCTGTAGGAAGTCCGGTAGATCACGTGACGGCCGGTTTGACTCTCGCGCTCCGCCGCCATTGCTGTCCGTCTCTCTGTGCTGCTGTAGGATCGTGTACAGTAAGCTGCCATTAATCTCTGCTGCCTGACGGTGGCGGCCACGGACGAGTAACGCCGGCTGTGCTCCTGTAGGCGCATACAGTACAGCACACAGTGGCTGCAGACTGAGGTGCATGCTGGCAATTGTAGTCCCACAATGTGCAGACAAAGTTTACAATACATGTTATTGTCACTGTAACTTTGGGATCATGGTTGGGAGTTGTAGTAAAAGCAGCAGCATTTTGCCATAAATTATATTTATATTTATCATAGGTTTTGTGGGAAAAATTAGCCTTTTAAAAGATCCATGACAGAAAAGAGTGAAGTGAGCTGTGTAGCTGTGAGTCCAGCATCGTCTGTATTGAGGGACAGGAAGGCCGCAGCGTTACCTCCAACCAGTGGCCTAACTTGAAGCTCATGGGCCCTGATGCACAAGCTCCATCAGGGCCCCCAATTAAAATGTATCCTCCATTTTTACCTGTTTTTTATGTAGTGCATTTTTTTATCCATTAAACATGGTTGCAAGGAAAAAAACAGATCACTAAGGCCGGCTTCACACTGCGGCGTGATCCGGTCCGGGGCTGTTCGGGATGACCCTGACAGCCGCGGACCGGATCAGCACACAGGACTGCGGGGCTAATATACCCTCCGGTCCAGTGTGCAGTGCACGCAGCTGCAGCCACTGACAGGTCAGGACCGCGGCGCTTGCAGTCCTGACTTATCAGCAGCGGGAACTGCGTGCGCTGCACACCGGACCGGACGGCATATTAGCCCCGCAGTCCTGTGTGCTGATCCGGTCCGCGGCTGTCAGGGTCATCCCGGACAGCCCCGGTCCGGATCACGCCGCAGTGTGATGCCAGCCTAATTGACATGCTCATTCTTTTCCTGGATGCATTTTCTGCCCCAAAAACAAACCAGTAAAAAATGCAGCGTCTGAACAGCATTTTTGAAAACTCATTGACTTTGCTGAGCATCACAGAAAGTGATCCATTTTCCATGTAAACACAGATCACAAAAATTCTGTATCATAAACGCACAGTGTAAACTTAGCCTTGGTCGGCACCGGTTACCTACACAGATGGGTACAGTAAATATTTTTTCATATTTAATACACTGGAACCCATTAAATATCAGTGTGTGTATGTGTGTGTGTGTGTTGGGGGAGGGGTTACTATTGGTGTCCAATGTGACAGATGACATATTTGTAAGGCTACAGGGGCATAGCTTCAATAGGTGCAGGAGTTGCAATTGCACCCGGGTCCTGGAGCCTAGGGGGTCCTGAAAGTCCCTTTGGCCCTATAGAAAAAGACTAATGCTATCAAAGATTTGCAATAATTGGGGACCCGGTTGGAGTTTTTGCATTGGGGCGCATGAACTCCAAGTCACATCACTGTAATGGCCCCTTTACACGCAGCTACAGGTAACAGGTTTTCCACAGGTAACTTACTGGCTGCAGTGAAATCATGGAGACATAGTTCCATTTGTACACAGCAACAAGATAGAACCATGTCTCCATGATTTCACTGCAACCAGTAAGTTACCTGTGGAAAACCTGTTACCTGTAGCTGCGTGTAAAGGGGCCATAAGGCTGTATTCACATCAGTGCTCAGCAATCCATTTTTCTTTTCCAGTATATGAATAGAAGAATGGATTCATCCTACGACGGACATTTATGGTGGGTTTACACGGTCAGATATCTGAAACGATATAGTTTGGAATGTCACGTAACTGCGATCATTTCAACATCGTTAATGCGATGTCAAACGCAAGGATATCGTTAACGATGTGTAATTTGGCAACACGCTAGCGTCGTTCATTACAACTTTGTGAACGATTGGATAAAGTGGCAGGAATAGATTTCAGAACGATATCGTTCATTTTGGTGTCACACTGAACGATGCTTCACTTTGCTGGAGCGTTAATTGGCCGACGAACGATAAAAGTGAGGTCCTGAGCACACTTTTGAGATGTCCGATCCAACGATTTTTCCTTCAGATATCCTGCGTTTACACGCAACGATGCAAAAATGATATAATTCGAACGATGTCAAAAGCGTGACATTTAAACAATATCGTTTCAGATATCTGAGCATGTAAACCCACCACTAGTGTCAGATAGGACATTTTAATGGGTGGTGGGGGTGTCTTAATCATGCATGGGAGCAATGGGTCTGTTTTGTTCATAGCACTTTCTTGCTAGCTGCTGTGCGCTTTCAAGGAGAACAACGTTGATTTGCATATAGAAATTTACATTTTATTGAATAAGAACAACAATACAAGAATTTGCACAGGATGCAGGGTTACCTATCAAGGTGATATCAGATTAAAGTCAAACGTTACATGACTTTGGGAACCCCACAGTTACAAATAATTGCCTTACAATTGGTCTTTACATATCAATCTTTTGTGCACCAGATTATTTTTTAGCTTAATGAACACACCTCACTTAATGCAACCAGCACACAGTTCTACATTAAGGTGGGTATTCGCTCTATTGCACCACTATACAGTTACCTCCTTGAAGTGTGAGTAAACAACACAGATATGACCCTTAAATCAGGGACACCTGTCTCTCACTCACACACCAAAGTATTGCAGGCTTACAGTGTATTAACACTGCACATATCCCCACACCACCAATAAAGTGCTTGTGCTACAATACACCAACACATATTACTGCATTCATGTTACAAACGAACATCAGGTATTGCACAATGATGCAAGTGCATCTAAAAGATAAAAAAGTTACCAACAAGTTTACAGATATCATTACCAATGGGCTCCCAGTGCCACGCTTGCCCCTACACACGTTTCACTTAAGGCTTCCTCGGAAGGCATGCATGTTTCATGTAAGGCTTCCTTGGGGGCTGTGCGCTATATGATGGTGTCCTGGGGTTGGTACTGTAGTAAAGCCTGACAGCTGTGTGATGGCTGATAGTATGCTGCCAACGTGGATGCTAATTAGTGATGAGATAGTGTAATAAGGTATGGCAGCTGTGCGCTGACTGCTGGTAAGGAGAGAATGCCTAGTGAGAGGACCGTGATAACGTATGCCAACAGATTGTATGCTGTGAATAGGGGGGAATGGAAGACCATACTTTGGTCTGGGACTTTAGATATGCCAGAGCGAAGACCGCCACAGATTGCTAAAAGCAGAAACTGAGCAGTATGCTTTTTCATTTCTGATCCCATAAGGGCTTTGGATGCATTTTCGTTATGGATTTTGGTGCAGATTTGTCATAAGTCCGCAAACTAGCAAAGTCAATGGGAATTCTGGAGTGTTTTGCCCATGCTGCATTTGTTTCAGCTGCAGAAAAAACTGCAGCTTGTTAATTCTTGCAGCTGATTCTTCAGCCCTTCAAGACATTGAATTAATGATGAAAAACTCAGGGCACAAATCTGCACCACAGATTTGGTGCAGAAATTTCTACTTAGTGACGGGTCAGCACATACGGTACCTCAGAGTGGAGTGGGTTGTGTATGGGTTTATAGACTATCTTTTTTTTCTGTCTGAAAGCAAAAGCAATATTAGGCCATATTTCTTTTGAGTGTCTTGGAGCGGGTCGAAAAAACATTGAAAGATGCTTCCTTTTGACTTCTGGTGTAAAATAACTTGCAATTCATGTTTAAAGTTATTAGAGCATTCAATTTCCAATTCAGTTACTTTAGAGAGTAGATCTCTTTCAGCACTGATTATACCTACCCTTTGGGTGATTTGTTATATAGAGGTTTTCTCAATTCATGTTTTGAAAAACACCTGGTGGGGGAAAAGACCATGCCGATCACTTCACTAAAGCGTCTCCTGATGAAAAACTCCAAACTACAGTGCTGTGAAAAAGTGTTTGCCCCCTTCCTGTCTTCCATCATTTATAAACTGTATTTTGTGTTTACTTGTGTTTATATTTGTCCAATGTTTTACATTTGTCTGGTAAACTGAAACATTTAAGTGCAACAAAAATGCCAAAGATTAAGAAATCAGGAAGGGGAAAACACTTTTTCACACTAATATAGGCTACAAAACTGCTTTCCCAAAAGAAGTAGTTTCCTGAAGCGGCTTCCTCTACAGTGTGAGGTTTGGGCTTCGCCCTTTCAGAAACATTGCAGACAGTGAATCAAACATCTGTATGTTCTGACCTTTAATAATCTATTTATGTCATTGTAAAGGGTTATTAAGGCCGGCTTTACAGTCCGGCGTGATTCGGTCCGGGGCTGTCCGGGATGCCCAGACAGCCACGGACCGGATCAGCACACAGGACTGGGGGACTAATATGCCCTCCGGTCCGGTGTGCAGTGCATGCAGCTGCAGCCGCTGACAGGTCAGGACTGTGGCGCCCGCGGTCCTGACTTAGCAGCGGGAACTGCGTGCGGCTGCACACCGGACCGGAGGGCATATTAGCCCCCAGTCCTGTGTGCTGATCCGGTCCGCGGCTGTCTGGGGCATCACGCCGCACTGTGAAGCCGGCCTCAAAAGGCTTTTTTCAAGAATGCTTTCTCATATTATCTCATATTGGACCCAAGTGCATACTAGATGCTATAGTATAATGCACAGAAACAACTATAATTAATCAAACCTGTGAATGATACTACCTGGCATTGGGAGGTTTCTTCAGTATTTATAGATCCAAGCAGGGGCGTAACTACAACGGTGAAGGGGTTGCAATCGCAGCTGAGCCCTGAAGCCTAGGAGACCCAAAATTGTCTTTTTGGTCTAAAGAAAAAGTATAATACTATTAAAGGTTTGCAAAAATTAAGGACCCCATTAGAGCTTTTGCATAGGGGCCCTTAAGTTTCAAGCTACGCCACTGGATCCAAGTGTACATTAGTGTGTCTCCACACCCAATGTCTGATTAGGTGGGAGAGTTTACCATGACAACTCCTTTTATAATGCCAAAGGCACAAGGTTATTTTACACCCCAGTTTAAGATTTTTTTTCTTGATCAGAGTGATATTACACAGAACAATAAAGGCTTTCTGTTCCAAGATAGGATACTCTACAACCCTATGTGGGAAGACTTGGCTTCACGTCACCATCCATTTCTTGTAATGTATTGTAGTCAATCAGGGCTTCCATGGCATTTCCTAACCATTAAAAAGCATTAAATGGGATCAAGTTGTGCAGATCCGGTCCATGGGGAGGACGTCTCAGTGGAAGATTTATTAGATAATGCCTTCAAAATACAGCTGAAAGCGCATCTCCTATTCCAAATTCACATGTAAGACTTTTCTATGAGATTTCTCAATGGGTAGAATCACAGACCATTCAGAAATTATGTGAGCCTTTCTGCAAAGCTTTATGTACAAAGTACAGTACGTAGATTTACTTGCAGAAGGGTTCTGACATCATGGAGTAATTACATCTCACAAGGACAAGGTGTAAAAATGTTTCTCTTCTACATTTAGAAAGTGTCCACATGGAAATATGATACTCTGTGGATTTTCTAACCACATTTTTCCAGGCGGAAAATCCCCTGTGTATTACAGAAGTTGTAATGTGTGGGTAAGATTTTATCGAATGGGTAAGTCTGGTCCTAGGAACACATTTGTGAGTAAAACTGACTACACCCTGCATGAACGATGGAAAGAGAACTACATACAGTATAAATCCCTTATAGTACTAAATACAGACTAGTCATGCAGCAATGACCAGATTATAGTGCAATATTATAAGGTCTTCATGTATGTCAGTGTTGACCCAGTTTACAAATCCATTATTTTATTGCCATGCTTGACATTATTAACAATTTTTCTCTTTTTTTTTCTCAGTTGTATTTGTTGGCTCATTTCTTTCAGTGCAAGTATGTTTTACACCTGTCTTCTTCTGGGCAAACGAGGCATCCTTTCCAAGATCTGGATTGCTGCACACTGGGATAAGAAACTGACCAAGGCTCACATATTCGAGTGCAACCTTGAAACAGCCATTCAAAGCATCTTGGCACCAAATGTATGTGCCCTCTTTTCAGTTTCATTAATTGGCCATGGCACATTAGTAAAAAAGTGTTTCTCTAGTTGCCTGGCACTATCACAGAAGACAAACTCCTACAAAAAGTAGTCTCCGCTACATTACAATAGCTTCTGCTAAGAGCCTCTCAGTTGTTAGCTAATTATGGTGGTGGCGATGCTACAAGTCTGATCCAAGTTACCCTCTTCTTTTTTTTACCTGGGCAGAATTAATATTTATTTGCTTACTCATTGTTAATTTAAAGGTACCATTACATGGTACGATATCATGAACGATATCGTACCATTACATGGTACGATATCATGAACGATATCGCTCAAGTGCCACGGGTTTGGAGGCGTTGAAAAGACATTGTTAGGACGTCGTTGCGTCTAACACCGAGATACGGGTATGATAAATCATTGGATCGTTGATCGCAGATTTGAGAACATGTTCTCAAATCTGACGATCTGCGATCAGCCAACCTGCTGCATTGTCGTGTGTGACACTGTGATAACGATGACGTTTGGGATTTCTGGGATCGTGAAACCAGTCCCGTAGGCGTGCCTTGGCGTTGTTTTTTTCGCGCCCTGTCTGCACCGATTGGTGGCCAGTACTGCGTTCGGATTGACTGGTGTTGGTTCATGGCAAAGCCGCCATATTTGATCTTCCGTGCGTTGATCAGTAGACTCATTCACGTTTTTATTCTGTAAACTATCAGTAAATACATTTAAACAAGGAGACTCGTTAAAGTCGCCATCCTGTCCTCTAGGCGTTTAGGTACCCGCGTGTGGTCGCAAATATACATATGTACTATTGACAGATTTTGGTATCTATCTACTTCTCAGATACATATAGCTTGTTAGCAATTGTACGTCATTGGTAGTAGCTGAGTGCTGCAGAGAACTTTTTCTAGTTATCTATCTATCTATCTATCTATCTATCTATCTATCTATCTATCTATCTATCTATCTATCTCTATACAGTTGTGGTCAAAAGTATTGACACCCCTGCAATTCTGTCAGATAATACTCAGTTTCTTCCTGAAAATGATTGCAATCACAAATTCTTTGGTATTATTATCTTCATTTAATTTGTCTTCAATGAAAAAACACAAAAGAGAATGAAGCAAAAATCAAAACATTGATCATTTCACACAAAACTCCAAAAATGGGCCAGACAAAAGTATTGGCACCCTCAGCCTAATACTTGGTTGCACAACCTTTAGCCAAAATAACTGCGATCAACCGCTTCCGGTAACCATCAATGGGTTTCTTACAATGCTCTGCTGGAATTTTAGACCATTCTTCTTTGGCAAACCGATATTTGAAGGGTGTCTTCTCCAAACTGCCATTTTTAGATCTCTCCACAGGTGTTCCATGGGATTCAGGTCTGGACTCATTGCTGGCCACCTTAGAAGTCTCCAGTGCTTTCTCTCAAACCATTTTCTAGTGCTTTTTGAAGTGTGTTTTGGGTCATTGTCCTGCTGCAAGACCCATGACCTCTGAGGGAGACCCAGCTTTCTCACACTGGGCCCTACATTATGCTGCAAAATTTGTTGGTAGTCTTCAGACTTCATAATGCCATGCACACGGTCAAGCAGTCCAGTGCCAGAGGCAGCAAAGCAACCCCAAAACATCAGGGAACCTCCGCCATGTTTGACTGTAGGGACTGTGTTCTTTTCTTTCAATGCCTCTTATTTTCTCCTGTAAACTCTATGTTGATGCCTTTGCCCAAAAAGCTCTACTTTTGTCTCATCTGACCAGAGAACATTCTTCCAAAACGTTTTAGGCTTTCTCAGGTAAGTTTTGGCAAACTCCAGCCAGGCTTTTTTATGTCTCTGGGTAAGAAGTGGGGTCTTCCTGGGTATCCTACCATACAGTCCCTTTTCATTCAGACGCCGACGGATAGTACGGGTTGACACTGTTGTACCCTCGGACTGCAGGGCAGCCTGAACTTGTTTGGATGTTAGTCGAGGTTCTTTATCCACCATCCGCACAATCTTTCGTTGAAATCTCTCGTCCATTTTCCTTTTCCGTCCACATCTAGGGAGGTTAGCCACAGTGCCATGGGCTTTAAAGTTCTTGATGACACTGCGCACAGTAGACACAGGAACATTCAGGTCTTTGGAGATGGACTTGTAGCCTTGAGATTGCTCATGCTTCCTCACAATTTGGTTTCTCAAGTCCTCAGACAGTTCTTTGGTCTTCTTTCTTTTCTCCATGCTTAATATGGTACACACAAGGACACAGGACAGAGGTTGAGTCAACTTTAATCCATGTCAACTGGCTGCAAGTGTGATTTAGTTATTGCCAACACCTGTTAGGTGCCACAGGTAAGTTACAGGTGCCGTTAATTACACAAATTAGAGAAGCATCACATGATTTTTCTAACAGTGACAATACTTTTGTCCACCTCCTTTTTTATGTTTGGTGTGGAATTAGATCCAATTTGGCTTTAGGACAATTCTTTTTGTGTTTTTTCATTGAAGACAAATTAAATGAAGATAATAATACCAAAGAATTTGTGATTGCAATCATTTTCAGGAAGAAACTGAGTATTATCTGAGAGAATTGCAGGGGTGTCAATACTTTTGGCCACAACTGTATATATATGTATATATATAATATATATATGATGTGTTTACCTGAAATCCTTATTTGCTGTGTTATAACTGTATGAGGCAACATGTGCACCATATATCAATAACTAAACACATATGGAAACCTTCCTAACGTCATTGGTCATGTATGTCTGCCTCATTGCTACCTAAACTATGTCAGCATATATGATTACAAATAAGAGATGCAAAGCACATACACACATTTTAACACCTAACCAAGCAGATACACTTAAATGTACACATACATATGTGTATGCACATGTACACATTGTGGTCCTGATACATACATATACACATACATACATAGTCGCAGATGCAACTATATCTGAGGCATCATGGTTAGAACAATGAAAATACATCATAATCTATCAAGGGATTAGGGACACAGGCAGTCAACCATGGGCCACGCATGAAAGTTCATGTTTAACATTTTGGGGACGCATCAATGGCTTGCACAGGCGTCACCCAAATGAAAACCTACTTGAATGGCGAGATGGTTGCAAGGGCAAGAGCACTAATGAAGTGACCATCTTGCCAGACAAGGCTGACCAATGGTAACGCAGTTGTGTCCACCATTCGGAGTTGTAGGGGTGCTGTAAAACACATTCACGCACGCCTGTCTCCTAGACTATGTCTAAAACTACCCCATATTGCGGTTGGAGTCGTTCACATAGTTGCTGTGTGACAGCGTGGGTAACGACCGGCAAGATCGTTCGCTGTGTTGTTCGGGCGATGGCTGGATAGCTGGATCGTTGGTGCGCCGTTCATGATATCTAGCCGTGTGACATCTCACCAACGATGTCCTAACGACCACGCGCCCCCGAGATCGTTAGTGAGATGGTTACGACATTGAAGCGTGTAACGGTACCTTTAGCCATATATGCATTTACAAATATCCAATATTCTGGGTCCTCCCAAATACCAAAGTTAGAAAAGTATGTTCAGGTGAAAAGTTACATCCCCCTTTATTTCATATGACAGGTCGTCATCGCCCTCAGAACTTCAGGTCATTTACTTCTTGGAGTTGTCAGGGTATATCACCGGAAAGCAAAATATCTTCTAGCCGACTGTAATGAAGCTTTACTCAATATGAAGATGACATTTCGTCCAGGTGACTTGAACTCTTAGATCTTAAAAAGTGAAAATTATTTTCTTACAACATGGTCAATAGCATTTATTAATTTTATTTTTGTCGCTTTTACAGGATCTCTGGATCTTATAGAAAATAACCAGGAAGCCAATTACAATGCGATCACTCTCACTGAAGAATTTCCAGACTTTGACATGCAGTTGCCTGATTTAAAGTATTGCATCTAATTTGTTGTTTGTTTGTTTGTTTTTTTTCTCTATGAGGAAATTGTAAATTTACAGGTAATATCAGTCATATTCAGCTTGCTAACTTGCCCGCTATCTATCACAAATAGTAATTATAGCAAGGTATGTCCCCTTCATAGAGGTCAGCATCAAGTCCTGTGGCTGATATGGACCCAATCTGATTTGAGGTATCTTTTTCTATGGCATGTGCCCTTTGAAGGGCATCCTAAGCATTAAAGCTGTGGGCTCCAATCTGCAGCTTTTTAATTCATCTACATTTACAACTTCCAGCATGCTGAAAGTTGTAGTTTAATCACAGCTGGTACAGATAGCACAGCAATTATACTGTCACTCTGGTCTCCTGCACCTTGGAGTCTAGTGACAAGTTTGGGATCAGTCCTTTTTGCCTTCACAGACTTTGGGTAATAAACATAGTTCATTTTTTTGGTCACACTATGAGGTAATGTCAGTTTTGCTTCTACCAGCAGCTTGGTAGTTTTGTTCAAGTGCAGCTACACTGTAACCACCCCCATGCCCTTCAAATAGTTGCATAACCCATCAACCATTACTGGTGATAGAATTTCATACTGTTCAAGCCACCTGAGTGGAAAGAGCTACTACTGGCGCTAAGCCATCTTCTGCCTAGGAGTTTGCCCGCAGCTGTAAAGTTGGAGTATTTCCTTTGGAGTTTTCCCTTGTTTGTCTTTCCTTCCCTTCATGTAGTATTAGTGCAGCGGTGGGACTAGTGCTCTCTCCGGCCATTTCACTAGTGAGGGTGAGGTCAGGGCTAGCAAGGAACTTGATATCCTGCTCGGCGACGGGGTAAAAGAACCCGTGTAGGGATGCCATGGAGATCATGGTACATCCTCAGGTGAGTTCAGGAGGTGTCCCTTTCCCCATTTCGTACAGTTGTTATTGTGTCCCCAGTGTCCCCTTGTGTGCTGTATTGAGTGCCAGACACCCTTTGGTCTGTGCACCACTTTCACGCGCTTTATTTAATCCCTTGGCAGTCCATGCCTGACATATAGTATCATAACCAAATGTGTGCTCTTCCTTTTGTATTTTTTTTTTTTATCCCTATTCGACATAAGTTTGCATCAACTTCTTTCCGATTTATTTTTACAGTTTAATTGATGTAGTTGATCATTTCACACTAAACCAAAGCCGAGTGGAGGACATCACAATTCGAGAAGATAGTGACAGACCACTTATTCTTCACAGTAGCTTTGGTGATTACATAGATTTGACCCTATCTATTGCATGATTTATATATAGTGTGCCGATATTTATGACGTGTAGCTACTGATGGTCCAACTTACATCTAGAATTGCATGTTTGTTTTCTACAGGAGATAACCGAGACATATTCAGGCATGGCTCTTCAAGTGATGTCTCCTTTGAAGTTAGCACCCAAAGTGTTTTACACGAGCAGAGCTCTGCCCTTATACCTGGTGATACAAGAGATATTTTTACCGACGACTTTTTTGGGGATGAAGGAGGAGCATCAAATTTTTTTGGTAAGAACAATACTTAGCTAGCCATACACAGGCATTCATACTTGCATTTGTTTTGTCTTGCGTGCATATCCGTCCAAATCCTGCAGCATCCTGGCATGTGTCCCTATACCTAAAATGGGGCCGCAAGTGTATGCGGTGGCATCAGGAATAATAATAATTTTATTTATATAGTGCCAACATATTCCGCAGCACTTTACAAGTCATAGGGGACACATACAGACAATTTAAGACAATACATAACAAAAAATTTAGATACAATGAGAGGTGAGGGCCCTGCTCGCAAGCTTACAATCTAGCCTGGTTAAAGCACATCTGTTTTTTTGTCACCCTCTCTATATGTATGAAGTTGTGTTTTTGGGACTGAACAAAAATCCTGATACCTCTGGATCAGAATGTGGTTCAATGGTGGATGGATCTGGAAGGGGCGGATTCATTCATCCAGATATGTTTTACCCCACTGAGCATGTCCAGAGGCCATGTCCTGCACCTCACAACACATGTTCAGTCTTCTGGAGTATTTTTCTCTCATTGTCGCCTTCTCTCATTATCGCCTTCTCTCATTGTCGCCCTCTCTCTCGCCCTCTCTCTCGCCCTCTCTCTCGCCCTCTCTCTCGCCCTCTTTCTCGCCCTCTCTTTCGCCCTCTCTCTTGCCCTCTCTCTCGCCCGCTCTCTCGCCCTTGCATGTCTGGATCAGGGTCCAGCAGCTGCGGTGGCATCAGTTTGCAGATGCTTGGCCAAATGCAGATGTTCCCAACTTGACCCTTATCTGGCCGCACCAGAAGTGTGAAACCAGCCGTAGTTTGCCGATCTACTCTGAGCACCAAATATTTTCTGTTACTTGGACACTGGTTGTTCAATGTTTACATCAAGTATAAGGTTATACTATTTTTTTTCTTTGTTTGTTTTTTTTATTTAGATAACAACCAGCTTTTCAATGAATCCTGTGAACTGAGCGTAAACATAGATCTAGGCCAAGATGTAATGCTTCCACCAGAGGATCAGCCACCAGAGGGTAAGCGCTTTGCTTAGAATTAGATAATGGGAACACTTGATGAATCATTCTGGCTACTTTATTGGTATCAGTATTTGCTTATTAGAATTAATAATTCAGTAACTCAAAGTTATATAACAGCAATTGTAAAACTACTGCATTTTTGCTTTACATTACTGTTGGAGTAACATGAATAGAAAAAAGTGCAAAAAAAGAGAGCTCTTGTGTAGCTCATTAGACATAAGCATAGATCTAAAATTGTTTGTCAGATCTGCACTTAACCTGGAGTGTTTCTTGCTTTCATGCAATAAAATGTATGTGTGCACATTTTCTTTCAAGCTGAAACCTACCAGAAAAAGTGCTAATTAACAAACACAAAAAAAAGAATATTTTCCTATTGCCACGACAGCACCCACAGAGAAAGGGGATCTGCCCATAGGGACAGGAAACCTACAGAAAAAAGGGGCGGTCCCCCTCGCCTCCTCAGTTGGTTTCCAGTCCTAATGGGAACCCCCAAGAAGCAAGTTACCTGGGTCCAAAGCAGCCTCTGTGCGGTCTCTGTGGCGACAGCAGAACATGGGATGCCAGAGGCCTCACCAGGGGAGCCCTGCCTTTTCGGACGTCCCCCTAATCTGCGTGGATGGCGCGACGCCGAGGTTCCGGGTGGCTCCATCCTGGCTCGCATGGATGCGGTGTGGTGGTTGGTGGAGTGCCTCATACTCGTCCTCGGGCACAGGTATCATGCACCCTGCGCCTCCGTCAAGCCGAACTTCCAGGTTTCAGCCTGTGCATGTGCACTGACCACAAAGCGTCTGCGACCCAGAAATGATGGAATACAGCTTCCAGGAAGTCCATGGAGGTTATCTCTGGCATGTAGAGGCAGGTCAGAAGCTTCAAATTCTGGTGGCATCCTTGCTGACTCTGTGACCCACAAGATGTCCTCTCCATGAGATTCTGAGTTGTACTCACTGGCGGTGGAAGTGCAAAAACACAGCAAAAGTAAGAACAGCAATGTTCACTCCAGAGAGGGTGACTTTGTGGTGCCCCACTGGTCAGGACGCCACAGAGGGGTACTACACCCAGACAAGAGTGTGTGGTATCCCTATGACTAAGGGAACTGGGATGCTAATTAAAGACTCACAACACCCATCCACACACTCTAGAGCAGGGGACCATAGGGTTAACCAGTTACTAGGGAGACCCAGTCCCGGTGGGAGGAGTTTCAGGGCAGAGTTGTGGAAGAGCAGGAAGACAGTGAGTCAGAAAATCTGTGAGGAGAGAAGAGGAGGGCACCTCAAGAGAGGTGGCCCAGACAGAAGGGGGATCCTAGGCTGTTGTGGTGCATCCGAATCCGAGTCGGTCAGTCCCCCGGCCAGAGGGACCCAGTCCAGGAACGGAGAAACCGGCTCCGAGAGTGGCGCGGGCGTTTATCCCCAAGCTGCCAAACCGGAGGGACACAAGCTTCTCAGGGAAGTCGTGGCTGACACCCGGCGTACACCCCAAAAGGTCCCGTAGAGGGTCTGGAGGTCCAAGAGGGGAGCCTACCAGAAAGGATCCGTGGGAGCCGGCGGAGGGCTCTGCGCGCGGGAGCTCTAAGGAGATGGAGAGCGCAGTGAGGACAAAAGAAAGGAAAGGCAGGTACATCACTGAGAGTCCTAAGTGAGTCATCCCGGTTCCCTTGTGAACACCCAGGCCAACACAACCCTTAAGGCTGTTTCACCTGTTTGCCTGCACTACAAACCTGCCAGTAAAGCCGTTCAAAGTTTTAGACTGTGTGTTGTGTTTCATTTGCCTGCACCGGAGGAGCCATACTCTTGTTCTCTCATTACAGACTGACTGCCAGCATCGCTACCTGATGAGCCGCCTCCCTGTGAGAATTTCTATTCATAAATCACTGTCTCAGGGACCCCGCTCCACCCACAGGGAGCGTTGCCAACAAAGCTGCCTCATCATCACCCCGGTGGTCTGCAAGCAGCGCCGGTATCATTACCGGATACCGTAGGTGGCGTCACAAACTCTTTTTATTTTATTTAACCCCTTTTTTTCAGTGACCACCAGGGCCACAGGCCCGGGCACAGGCCGCCTATGACATCCCCCATGAAACTACATCCCGGGACTGGGTACCCCACGGCCCTGGGGTGGGTCAGCTTCACTGATAGGAGTGAGCAGAGTAAGAAGTCTGTGCCGAATCCAAAACTGTGCAGGAGATCATGTTTGCAGGTCTCTCCAAAAAAAGAGAAGATGCTTCCCAGTCATTCATGCCGTTAAAGACCTTGTTAAGAGAGAATGGGACAAATAAGATCAGTGTGGGTTCCTTCCTTCTTCATCTAAGAGGAAGTATCCCTTTGATGATGACCTACTGTTGACATGGTCTAAGGTGCCGAACGTAGATGCTGCGGTAGCCTCTACTTCTAAACAATCTGCCCTTCCAGTAGAAGACTCCAGGCTTCTTACAGATCCATTAGACAGGAAGGCAGAAATGTTGCTCAAACGAACATGGGAGTCCTGTACAGTGGCCTTTAAACTAGCTATCTCAGGCACCTGTACGGCAAGATCAATGTTGGTCTGGCTGGACCAATTGGAAGATCAAATTAAGAAGGGAGTATCCAGAGAGAAGCCGTTATCATCTATTCCATTGCTTCGAGGAGGAACAGGATATCTAGCTGATGAATCTGCAAACTCCCTGCGGTTAGCAGCCAGATCAGCTGGCCTTTCAGTTTCTTCTCGCCGGGCCCTGTGGTTGAAGGGGTGGAATCTAAGCTATGTGCAATTCCATGCGAGGGTGAGTACCTGTATGGTAAAGTGTTGATGATATCCTCGCTAAGGTTGGAGAAAGAAAGAAGGGGTTCTTTAATTAGTTTGTTCCATCCTACAGGAGCGCCTTTAAGAAGCGGCCGTTCTGAGAAAAGAAATTTTATCGAGACCGTTGGGAGCACAAGGAGTCCAAAGAGAAAGGTGCCCATTTTAGTGGATCCTCCTCTAAGAGCGGAAATAAATTCCGCTAATCCTGATCCTCCTTTGTGTGTAATCAGTTTTTATTGAAAATAAAATAAAAACATACAATGAATGTATATCTTTAACATTGTATAACATTTGTTTCTTGGGTAACTCATTTAAAAAAAAATAGTAGAGATAAAATCGAAAAAAGAAGTGGGAAACAAGAAATATGAGGAGTACAAAGGTCATTACATCCAAGAATCTAAGTCCCTCCCTGTCTGTTACGTGCACAAACAGAAGGGGACGACCATCTATAAAAATGGGAAGAAAAATAAAAGATATGTAAAGAGAGGTAAAGAGAGGAAGAAAAAGAAGAGATAAGAAAAGGGGTGAGAGGGATGGAAAAGAGTCATAGGAGTATCAATAATTCCTACTACCGTTTACTCTCCTCCATTACAGAATCACCCGTGTTTTACAATCCAACATGTAATAATAGATTTTAATATTATACAGGAAAGCATATCTACTACTGAAAAGCTGTGTATGTAACTAGATATTCGTAGGTTTCATATCTGATGCATTAAAAATCAGTAAGGTGGTTATCTTCAGGCGGAAACGGGAAAGAGTGGGAACGGAGAAAGACACATGAGGAATTAAGGAAAGGGAAAACGGGGGAAGAAGGAGAGAAAAAAAAAGGGGGAGGGAAAACAGGGGAAGAAGGAGAGAAAAAAAAAAGGGGGAGGGATGTGTGGAAGAGAGAAAAGGAAAATTATATGCAAAAGAATATAGGTCCGTGCTTAATTACGGGCTGCCATCCTCAGAGGAGTCCACGAATGTGGGTGCATCCCTAAATAAAATCCAAGGGGTCCAGACTCGCAAAAAATTATCTTTAGATCCTGAGATCTCAGCAGTCAAATCCTACATGCAAAAAATATTATCCATTTCTGAAAGCCAGTCAGTCAGTCTAGAGCTTTGTTGGGTTTTCCAAAGCCTGGGGATCACCAAGCGGGCAGCAGATAAGCAGTCACCTCTCTTCAGTCCCCTGAACAGCAACATGCACTTGAGTTGGAGGTTCTGAGCCTATTGTCTAAACAAGTGTCACGCCACCACAGGCGTAGCTGAATAACCCACTGAACCACGGGATATACCATAGAAACTGATACCAGAAACGAGCCAGACAAGAACGTCAGATAAATAGCATTTATTTACAACTATAGCACAAATTCCCCAAGGGAGGTCCACAGGACCAGAGCACCGAGGTTCCCCTAAGGGAGCAACTAGAAGCGAAACCCCATAGACAGGGATTGTCCTAGCGCAGCCAGAGAGGATCCAATGAACCAGTCAAACCTGTGGCTCCTCTAGAAATGTGAGACAAAAATGCGCAATAGGGTCTTATCTCTTTAAAGGCATGGAGCACAAATATGATGAAATCTGCTCACTTGGACAGGTAGTGTGCACCCACAACCAGTGTAAACGCTCAGTCAGCTGCTGCAGGATCCACTCTTCCACGAACACCGTGGTAATAATAATTATATTAGGACGAAGTGCCTTTTGATCCGTGCTGCTGTGAAAGAAAGACCAGGAGCCTGGATGTCTGATCTTAAAGATGCTTTAATCAGACGCGTTTAGGAGCAGCCTCTGCTCCTTCCTCAGGGACAAACCTGTGGGTCCAACCCAGGAAAGAACAGAACTCCGTAATCAGGCAACCAGAGGAAAGGCTGGGACGGGATATGGACCCTGATTTAATGGAACAGAACCAGAAGTTTGCCAGGGACTAGTAAGGACAGTATGGGTCTGAGGGTGAGTCAGGCAGGAGAAGGAATCCAGCACTGAAAGCAAAGATACAATACGTTAGAATGTCAAAAACAGAGAACATGCAAGCGCCTCGCTGAGACCTGAGCTGGCAACCAAACTAACAAATGAAGTTGCCCAGGCACCTCCCTTAGGAAGTGAGGGCCTTAAAAACCTACCATCCCTCAGTGATTGGCTGAGAAGTGGTGACAGAAAAAGGTCGTACTGGCCCTTTAAATTTACTAAGTGCGGTGCATGCGCACCCTATGCACGTTCCCTCCCAGCCACCAGGAAATGAGGAGGTGGGGGAGAAGCGCCGAGGGGTCGCTGCGGCAGGAGAGGATGCTGTGAGAGCACGGGCCCGGTAAGTATTCCTGCCGGGCACAGCAGGTTATCGGCGGCCAGATGGGACCCGATCCCCCTGCGCCCAGGAGAGGGGCCCCGCCAGCTTACAGTACCCCCCCATCCTTATGTCTCCCTGTCTCAAGCCATCAAGAAACCTCTGCAAAAGACGAGGAGCATAGATATTCTCCTTCAGTTCCCAAAACCGTTCCTCTGGACCGAACCCTGTCCAGTCAACCAAACACAGCATCTTGTTTCCTCTCTGTATGACATCCAAAATGGCCTTAACCTCGAACACATCACCGGCCGAGGTGGGAGGAGGATGGACACTAGGATACCGAAAATAACGACCAAGAGCCACTGGTTTAAGAAGGGAGACGTAAAAGGAATTGTGAATCCGCAATTTAGCTGGTAGCACACCTCCTTAAAAGTACTTCAAAGGGACCGATTGTATGGAGGAGCAAACTTGTAGCAGGGAACCTTGAGGAGGATGAACCTGGAAGAGTCCCATACCTTGTCCCCGAGTCGGTTCGGAGGTGGATCCAGTTGTCTGTTGTCAGCACGGCTTTTCATCCGTCTGGAAGCCCTTTCCAGGGATGCCTTTGTCTCGGACCAGATTTTAGCGAAATCACTGGCCGGCGTCTCAGCTGCTGGGTTGTCGGTCGCGATGTCCAAGGAAGTCGGGATCCTAGGGTTGTACCCTTACATAATAAAGAACGGAGTATTAGAAGAAGACCCACCGACATTGTTGTTATAGGAGAACTCCGCCCAAGGCAATAGGGTTACCCAGTCGTCATGGTGTGCGTTGATGAAGTGGTGCAGGTAGTTGATCAATACCTGATTCACCTGTTCCACTTGACCATTGGATTGCGGATGATATGCCGAGGAGGAATCCAAAGAGACAACCAACTGCTTGCAGAGAGAACGCCAGAACCGGGACACGAACTGCACTCCCCTGTCAGACACAATATGAAGAGGTAGACCGTGAAGACGGAGAATATGCTGAACAAACAACTCCGCCAGATTGGGTGCGGAGGGAAGACCAGACAAAGGAACAAAATGACCCATCTTGGAGAATCAGTCTACCACGATCCATATCACGGTACAGCCGGCAGACACCGGAAGGTCGGTAATAAAATCTATGGCGATGTGCTTCCATGGCACAGACGGTACTGGTAGAGGCAGAAGATGGCCTGCGGGTAACCTTTTGGGTGTTTTATCACGGGAACATGAGGAGCCGGCAGAGTCAAACTCAGTAATCTCCTGGCGCATCTTGGGCCACCAAAAATGCTGTGAAATTAGCTGCAAAGTTTTTGTCAGTCCCGCTTGGCCAGCTAGCTTAGACGAATAACCCACTGAAGAACACGTTTCCTGTCAGGAACGGGAACAAACATCTAACCTGGAGGTGGCTGCATCAGCTGGACCGGTGCTACTGTGACCAACTTAGATAGATCGATATTGAGACGGGGCTCCATCTCTCGATCATCAGGGACGAAGGACCTGGATAACACGTCTGCCTTGATGTTCTTCTCGGCCAGACGGAAATGGAGGCGAAAGTCGAACCGAGCAAAGAACAGAGACCATCGAGCTTGACAAGGATTGAGCCTCTAAACAGACTGCAGGTAGGACAGGTTCTTAAGATCGGTGTAGATCACCACTGGATGAACCGCACCCTCCAGGAGGTAGCGCCACTCCTCCAATGCCAACTTAACGGCCAACAACTCTGTCACCAATGGAATAATTGCATTCACAGGGTGAGAATGCCTTAGAGAAGAACCCACAGGTCACCATTCTTCCGAAGGGAAGCTTCTGTGAGAGTACGGCTCCGGCCCCAGAAGAGGAAGCGTCCACCTCCACAAAGAACTGTTTATTCACCATTGGCCTATGAAGAGCAGGAGTGGTAGAGAAGGCTTGTTCGAGGGACTGGAAGGACTACTCCGCCTCTGGGGTCCATTCCTTAGGATCAGATCCCTTTCGAGTCAGAGCGGAGAATTATCTGGTCAGATCCAAAAATTGTGGAATAAACTGCCAATAATAGTTGGCGAATCCAAGGAATCGTTGGATGGCTTTGACTCCCGACAGGACGTGGCCACTTGAGGACAGCAGATACCTTCTCAGGATCCATCTCAAGACCTGTATCAGAGATAACATACCCCAGGAAAGGCAAAGAATTCCGCTCAAAAAGACACTTCTCGAATTTGGCGTATAAGCGATTCTCTTGTAACCATTGAAGGATCTGGCGGATATTCCTTATATCTGTAGGGAGATCTGGAAAAAACACCAAGATATCCAGATACACGACTACACATATGAAGAGGAGGTTCCGAAAGACATCACACATGACTACACATATGAAGAGGAGGTTACGAAAGACATCATTGACAAACTCCTGAAATACTGCAGGTGCGTTTCTTAAACCAAAAGGTATTATCCGATACTTGTAGTGGCCATCGTGAGTGTTGAAGGCGGTCTTCCACTCGCCTCCAGAATAAATCCTAAAGAGGTTATGAGCCCCACAAAGGTCAAGCTTGGTGAAGATTTGGGATCCCTGAAGACGATCGAAGAGTTCCGGAATGAGAGGCAGAGGATACTTGTTCTTCACAGTGACAGCACTAAGACCTCAATAGTCGATGCAATGACCTGTCCTTTTTCGAAGAAGAACCTTGAAAAACGCTCTGTTAGTAGCCTTGAATCAGCTAGGAAGGTTAGTGACATACAAGGTCTTTCCATAGATCCTCCTTGTCTTCTAGTTTTTCCTGATTGGATAGTATTAAAACCAGATTCATTTTCGAATTTCACTGAAGTCAGGAGATTTATCTTCCTTTGTTTTTTTGCTAACCCTTCTACTCATGAGGAAGAGAGATTTCACACTTTAGATGTTAAGAAAGCTCTACTACATTACATAGACAGAATTCAGTCCTGTAGGCAGAGTAGGGCTTTGTTTGTGTCCTTTCAGGACCACAGGGTTAGTGTCACAAAGAGAAGTTTGTCTTGATGGATCATAGATTCAATCTGTCTGGCCTACTCAGCAAAATATGAAAATTCCCGAGATGGAGTGAGGGCCTGCAGCAGTCATAGGGCCGGGGTACTCTACTCTCCTGGAGTTAACAATCTGGCAGATGTCACCGTGTCCGTCCCCGGAAGTCGTGGCCACAACCAGTTGTTTGAAAAGGGGGTTATTTGTAGGGAAAAAGTTTGCTGTGACGCCAATTGGAGTTCTGGTCTGTAGGTGGCCAGGGACTGTTGGGGGGTACCCGCAAGGGATGATGGTAAGGCAGCCAGGTGTTGCGCCCTCTCCAGTTAGGGCTTAGGTCCCTTGGTAAGTGTAGGTTGTAGCTGGGATGAAGAGAATGAGGAGGGTCGTAGTATCCGGTACAGTTCTTGTTGTTAAGGAATATTACAACTCAGCAGGGGTACAGAGTCCTTCAAGATTACAGCCTGGCCAGCCCAGAAGCAGTCAGGGTCCACTTTGCCGAAACACAGGGAATATTGGCCTTCCTTGCTGCTTTTCCTCTTCTGACACTTGCTACCCCGGTTTTCTCCTACGTTTCCTTTGGTCGCCAGTCCCAGCAGGCAGGTGACTGTGGGTTCTGTGAGTGACCGTCTTGCTAGTCTTCTTAACTCTACATAGCTCCTTTAGCCTTGGGAGTGTCCACTATGGTGGTCACTGTACCTGAAGCCCAGTGACCTCCAATTTAACAGCTGGTCTTGCAGAATCTAGACCGAATTGGGGCTAGTACCCTTGCTGCAGCTAGTTCCTCTGCCTGGCTTGAATAGCCGGCTGCAGATGCGGGTCATCGCACCTTGGACCAGTACCTCACTCCACGTGTATCCTGGCTCTTCACTACCTCCTGCCTTCTCTAGAACTGTCTCCTTTCTTTGCCTCCGAACTCTAACCTAACTCCTCCCTCCATCCAATAGGTGGGGACTGCCCTGAATGGGGATTTCTTCTGTCCAGCACCTCCCAGGCCTAGAGTGTGTTGGGTGCAAATTGGAGGTCTCTGCAAAGCTTTCCCCTCTTACCTCTGGGCATGGTATGATACATGTAAAATGCATGCAATACCACTAATGACAGCCTGACCACAGGGGCACCACAGACTCATTCAGTGCAAGCCATGGCATCCTCCTGGGCTGAGAAGGCGGACACCTTCATCGATCTGATATGTAAGGCAGCGACATGGTCCTCTCCTTCCACCTATCATTAACACTACAGGCTTGATTTATCATCAACATCTGATTCAGTTTTCGGGAGATCTGTCCTCAATACTGTGGTCTCTCCCGGGTGATGGTCTCTGAAAGTCTCTCAGTGGATGATGTCGTGGCGATAGGAAAAGACGACGACATCGCCCACTCACATCCATCCCTTAGTTATCGCCGGGGGGGGGGGGGGGGTTTGTATATATTCTTTATTTAAGGTATTTCAAAACAGTACATGAAAGGGACAAATGTAACATCTTTTGCACATTACAGTCATTAACATTAACAATTGTGAACTAGGGAGGTAAACTATTAATGGGTTTATATGCACAAAGAAAAAGGGTTTTGTATGTTACACTCTAATGGCCACTTTACACGCGGCTACATTTCTAGCTTATCCACAGGTAACTTACTGGCTGCAGTGAAATCATGGAGACATTATTCTATTTGTACACAGCAACAAGATAGAACCATGTCTCCATGATTTCACTGCAGCCAGTAAGTTACCTGTGGATAAGCTAGAAATGTAGCCGCGTGTAAAGTGGCCATTCAGGTGGTGGTATTGTGTATATATATAGATTAATTAATTATTATGAAGATTGTCTTATTTGGTGGTTCCTCTCATGTTCTGTAATCCAGCTGAGGAGGCGGGGGGACCGCCCCTTTTTATCTGTAGGTTTCTTATGGTCGGATCCACATTCAGTGGGTGCTGTCGTGGACTCCATAAAATACAATTACCAGTAAGTAATTTAGTCTTTGTATTTCTATGTAAAAACGATTTTGCCCGGTCCCTTCATTGGGGAATACAGAAAACCATGTTTGTATGCTGCTGACACCAGGAGGCTAAGACCCTGTGCCCACGCTAGCGTATTTGCTGCTCATTTTTACAGCATATTGCAAAAATGTGTCGCAAATGCGCATTGTATATAGGCCAGCCAGCAAAGTCAATGTGACTTTGGCTGTGCTATGCATTTTTTGCACAGCACATTAGCTGCAGATTTTTATGGATCTTTGATCTGGAAAAACCTGCAGCATATCCATTAAATTACACCGCTTACCTTGCATGCTGGCAGGCACTTCCTGGTTTTGTCTAGCTAACTAACTAACTAGAAGAGAGCGGGCGCTTACAGGGACGGATGCAGAATTTCTGCATTAAAAAGCAGGTATTGTGTAGCGAAAGCTCAACCAACATTTGGTATCTCTGCATCTCTCCCTCTACTGGCTTTATTTTTTTTTCCTGCTCTCCACTGGTCACCCCTTTTGA
Organism: Allobates femoralis; assembly: GCA_033576535.1. Classification (NCBI taxonomy): domain Eukaryota; kingdom Metazoa; phylum Chordata; class Amphibia; order Anura; family Aromobatidae; genus Allobates; species Allobates femoralis. The sequence continues at coordinate 414,419,807 of JARQOC010000006.1, read as the reverse complement.
CCTGTAAACACACATTCCGCTCAGGTCAACCCATTGCAACCTGTGCTGCTTCCTATCCCTTGGCACTCCTGCCTCCTCCATCTTAGGAACCCCCCAACCTCAGAGGAGAGCACACCTTTCCCCCGGCATGGACCAGTTCTCTGTTGCATTCCAGGATCCAAGGTGTCTCAGACCCTGGACACAGTAAAGAAGTGCCTACCAATGCCAACGACTACACATAGTACTCTGACCTCTACCTAGGCTGAGTCAGACCCACCTGTTACTCTGTCTGCACTGTAACGACACAGCCTTTACAGTGAATAATGTGGGTTAAATTTTCTTAATGTGGACAGACATAGGTCTTTTGTTGGATATCTCATGTTTGCTAAGAAATTGTTTCTGACTATTCTGAGTCTCTATTGTCTGAGGTTGTATATTGCTAATTTAATTACCTTACCCCCTCTGTCTACATCACACACAGCAGAATTAAGCATTCGGCTTGAAATCCAGCCATTAAAAGAACAACCTTATTCCACAAATCCACAATATACCCTGAGATGAGTTCTTGGGATATATAAGAAGAGCCTGCTTCAGTTACCAGTAGTTCATATGCTACATTATTATTATTATTATTATTATTATTATTATTATTATTTATAGAGCACTATTGATTCCAATGGTGCTGTACATGAGAAAGGGTTACATACAAACAAAGTTAAAAATACAACGAACAAGCTAACAGTGACAGACTGATACAGAGGGGAGAGAGGACCCTGCCCTTGCGAGCTTCCATGCTACAGGGCAATGGTGAGGGAGACAGTATGTTGGGTCTGCTCGGGTGGTGGAGGAGCTCCAGGTCCAGTGGTGGTGAGGTGGCACCGTGGCCATTGCAGGCTGTAGGCTCTTCTGAGAGATGGGTTTTCAGGTTCCACTTGAAGGTTCCGAGTGTAGGGGACAGTAGGACGTTTTGGGCTGCTGAATTCCAGAGAATGGGGGATGCTCAGGCGAAGTCTTGCAGGCGGTTAGATGAGGAATGTACAAGTGTGGAGGAAAGGAGGAAGTCTTGGGAGGATCGAAGATTACGAGTTAGATGATATCGGAAGATTAGTTTAGAGATATATGTGGGGAGCAGATTGTGGACGGCTTTGTAAGTAAATGTTAGTAGTTTGAATTGGATACGCTGGTGAATTGGGAGCCAATGGAGGGATTTGCAGAGGGGAGAAGTGGAGTAATAGCGAGAAGAGAAGTGGATTAGTCAGGCAGCAGAGTTAAGGACAGATTGGAGAGGTGCAAGAGTGTTAGCAGGGAGGCCACAGAGGAGGAGGTTGCTGTAGTCGAGAAGGGAGATTATGAAGGCATGCACTAGTAGCTTAGTAGAATGAGGGTTGAGGAAGAGGCGGATTCTGGAAATATTTTTGAGTTGGATGGGGCAGGAGTTGGCAAGGGCTTGAATGTGCAGTTTGAAGGACATGGCAGAGTCAAGGGTTACTCCGAGGCAGCAGACGTCAGGTACAGGGCAAAGTGTGATGTAGTTTATTGTGATAGATATGGTAAGGGAGGTGTGTGAGATGGTGGAAAGATGATGAGTTTGGTTTTGTCTACATTGAGTTTTAGGAAGTGAGAGGAGAAGAAGGAGGATATGGCTGACAGACACTCCAGGATTCTGGACTGCAGAGAGGTAACATCTGGGCCAGAGAGATAGGTCGAAGTATCATCAGCGTACAGGTGATTCTGGAAGCCATGGGACTTTGACTTGACCCAGACCAAGGGTGTATATTGAAAAAAGGAGGGGCCCCAGGACAGAGTCTTGAGGGACTCCAACAGAGAGGGGATGGGGCGAGGAGGTCGTGTGGGAGTGGGAGACACTAATGGTGGCTTCACACCTGGCGACGTCGCCAGCGACATCGCCGAAAAAGTGATGTATCAGCGATGTCGCTAGCAACATCGCGCTGTGTAAACCGAGCGGCGCAACCGCGTTTTATCGCCGGTCGCAGGTTGACAGGTTTACGGGAAGAACCGTAAACCTGTCAACCTGCGACCTGCGATAAGGCTGGATCGCGCCGTGTGACATCGCCAGAGCGATGTCGGCGGCGATCCAGCCTATACCGCAGCGTTGCTGTGGATCGCTCGCTGGGCTAAGCCCAGCCCAGCGAGCGATGTCACCGCCCGCATCGCTGTGGTGTTGCCAGCCGCAGCGATGCTGTGTGACAGCTGGCCAGCGATGTCTGAACCAAGCGGGCACCCGCGCATCGCTTCCGACATCGCTGGCCAGGTCGTGCTGTGTGACGGCACCATTAATGTGCAGTTAGAAAGGTAGGAGAAGATCCAGGAGAGGGCAAGGTTAGCGATACCAATGGAAGAGAGGATCTGTAATAGGAGACAGTGGTTGACTGTGTTGAATGCAGAGGACAGGTCTAGAAGGAGCAGGATGGAGAAATGTCTGTTAGCTTTGGCTGTGAATAAGTCGTTAGTAATTTTGGTCAGGGTAGTTTCAGTGGAGTTGTGGGGGCGGAAACTGGATTGAATGTTGTCAAAGAGAGAGTTAGATGAGAGGTGGGATGAGAGAACAGTGTGGACATGCTTTTCGAGAAGTTTGGAGGTGAACGGGAGCAAGTATATGGGCCGGTAGCTGGATGTAGAGGTGGGGTTGAGGGATGGCTTCTGTAAGATAGGTGTAATTGTTGCATGTTTGAAAGCAAAAGGAAAAGTACCAGAAGTTAGTGATAGGTTGAAAAGGTGGGTTAGGGCTGGGATACGTTTGGTGGTGAGGTTTGGGAGGAAGTGGGATGGGATGGGGTCCAGTGCACAAGTGGTCAGGTGCGATCTGGGGAGGAGGTATGTAAGTTCTCCTTCATTGATGGAGGAGAGGAGGGTTAGTGTGGGAGGGGAGTGGTCTGGTGTACATAGGGGTTGTGGTGGTTGGGCAGTAAAGACTTATCGATCTTGTTTGTGAAGTATGTTGCAAAGTCTTCTGCAGAGATACAACAAGTATGAGGGTGCAGTGGGAGCTGGAGGAGTGAGATACATGTGTTGAATAACTGCCTGGGGTTGTAAGTAATTGAAGTATGAAGTATGAAGTAATTCTGTTTAGTGGTGGTGAGTGCGGACTTGAATTTGAGAAGTGCTTGTTTGAATGCTATGTAGACTTCTTGTGAGTGTTTTTTTCCAGCGCCGCTCAGCAACCCTAGACGCCCGCCGCAGCTTTATAGTGGTGTCTGTGTGCCAGGGTTGTCTGTTGATGTGTCGTGTTTTGCCATGAATGAGAGGGGCAACTGCACCAACAGCTGATGTGAGTGTAGAGTTATAATAATAATAATAATAATATTTATTCATTTATATAGAGCTATTAATTCCATAGCACTTTACATACATGAGTAATGCTGTCTCTCTTGGAGCTCACAATCTAAATATCCTATCAGTATGTCTTTACAATGTGGGAGGAAATCGGAGTGCCTGGAGGAAACCCACGCAAACACGGGGAGAACATACAAACTCCTTGCAGATGTTTTCCTTAGTGTCCTTGGTGGGAATTTAACCCAGGACCTCAGGACCCCAGCGCTACAAAGGCTGCAGTGCTAATCACTTGAGCCAGAGTTGTGGAAAGCTGTGGAATTATCTGTGAGGATATGGATGATAGCGGTAAAATGGCGTTGGAGAGTGTGTGAGCGTCAAGATTCGTGAGGTTTTTGCGAGGGTGTGCGAGTTGGTGAACATGGGTGGCAGGTGAGGAGGACAAGGATGAGAAAGCAGATGGTGGTCAGAGAGGGGGAGAGGGGAGGTTGTTGGTTTAGTTAGGGAGCAGAGGCGGGTGAAGATGGGGTCTAGTGTATATCCATCTATGTGGGAAGTTGTGGAGGACCATTGAGTGAGGCCAAAGGATGAGACAAGTGACAGGAGTTTGGAGGATGCTGACTAGTGGGTGTCAATGGGGATGTTGAAGTCACCCATTATGATGGTGGGAATGTTAACAGAGAGAAAGTATAGGAGCCAGATGGAGAATTGGTCTATGAAGACAGTAGTCAGTCCCGGGGGTCGATAAATGACGGCCACTTGGAGGTTGAAAGGAGAGTAGATACTGACAGTATGAGCTTCAAAAGATGAGAGGATAAGGGAAGGAGGAGGAGGGATTGGGTTGAAGTTGAAGTTGCTAAAAAGGAGAAGATACACTCCTCCACTATGTTTGTTGCCAGTGTGAGATGTGTGGGTGAAGTGAAGGCCGCCATAACACAGTATAGCAGGGGAAGCTGTGTCGGAGGGTGTCGGTCATGTTTCTGTGAGGCCCAGGAAGGATAGTCGGTGAGACGTAAAGAGGTCGTGAATGAAGTGGAGTTTATTACACATATATCGGGCATTCCAGAGCACTCCCGAGAGAGGGGGTGGCGGAGAGAGGGTCAGGGGAATGGGTTTTATATTTAAAAGTTTACGGCTGTTTCTTGCAGGTGTACGGTGATAGAAGGGAGAAATAGTGGGAATGTTGGGTGTGGAGGTCCAGGATTGAGAGAGATGTCGCCAGCTGATAGGAGAAGCAAAGAGAGAGCAAGCAAGTGGAAAAATGAAAGTGGCCAGCTTGTTTTGTGTTTCTGCAGGAGAGGTGTGAGATTGAGACGCAGGTCAGCAGAGGAGCTCATGTGTGGAGGTAATAGCGATGGTGAGATAAATATTTGTGTTGGGAGTGATGGAGTTTGGGGTTAGTGAAAGAGGATAAGGATTTGTAGAGCAATTACTGCTAAGGCATAAGTAAGCATAGTTAAAGTGTTAGTGGGAAAGCAAAGTATTAGAGACAGTCAGAAGCTGGTTATAGCTGGTACCTTCTGGTTTCTTTTGGTTCATCTCTGGAATATCTCTGCAGCCCACTTATTGAAATCCCACTTTGTGAAATCGCACATAGGCCTGCCCCAAGTAATTTATAAGGCTACCTTCGCATCACGTTTTGTTCCTGTCCATGGGGATCCTGTGTTTTGCAGGATCAAATGGACAGAATCGACAGGTCCAGATTGCCGGGATTTTGAGAGATCCAGACACTAAAAGACCTGGGAGGAGCCGAGCCAGGCAAATGGTGTCAGCGCTGTTACTTGCACTTTAGCAGTGCATCTACATACGCTGCTAAAGTGAAATTAAAGAAAGGAATGGTTAAAAATAAAAAAAATAAATGCTGACCTCTCCACCGAGTGTCCCGTGATGCGAGGCGTTCACCTCCTATGGCTGTAGGACCTTAATCCGGGAAGGGGCGGCAACCCGATCAGCTGATGTGTCACATGACCGCATCAGCTGAGCCGTTTAAATCTCCCGCTGATCGGTTTTGGCCGGCGATGTAAATCGCTCAGCTGATGCTGTCATGCGACACATCAGCTGATCGGGTTGCCTTATCTTCCCAGTCAGTTGTTTAAGGTCCTGCAGCCATTGGAGGTAGATACCTCGCATCGCGGGACACTCAGCGAAGAGGTGAGCATTTATTTATTTTTTTTAACCATTCCTTTCTTTAATTTCACTTTAACAGTGTATGTAGATACACTGCTAAAGTGAAATTACGGGAACAGAGCAGTTTTAGTGTATGCTCGGTACACTAAAACCGGATCTGGGAAACAATCCTGTTTTTTCCCGTAACCGGAGCCTATAGACTCCCATGCTATGTGCGCCGGATCGCCTCAGATTAGTTTCTGGTTTGGTCCTGTTTTTTCACCGGAGCCCAAAATCAGAGTAGTCTCCGATTTTCGGGCCGGGAAAAAACAGGACCGTAACGAATCCGGGACTGAACTGGCAGAATCTGATGGCCATTTATGGCCAATCCGGCACCATAGGGATACATGGGAGTCGAAAACTTATCCTGTTTTGTCCTTTTCAAAATGGACAATACAGGATCCCAAAAAACGTGGTGTGAAGCCAGTCTAAACTATTAAGGTGTGCAGAGAATTAACCAGCTAAGTAGGAGGGATGGGTCAGAGGAGGGAGATGGGACACAACACACCAGGGAAGAATTAACAGATTGCTGGTAATATAAACATTTGGGGGCAAATCAGCAGGAGGGAGAGACACAAGCAAGATGAAAAAATATGGATATTTGTAAGTTAGGCTGCTTTAACATCGCAATTTTTTCCTGTCTGTGGGAACCCTTTTTTTTGCAGGACCCCAAGGACTGGAAAGGACAGCATTGGATGTGTGCCTACAAATGCCGTTTCTGTGTCATTGCCAGAGCCTGCAAAGCAGGGCACTTTCACTTTCACAATGTATTGCCATCAGCTGATTGGTCACATGATCACATCAGCTGAGCGGTTTAAATCTCTTGTCAGCCAAAACCGATCGGCCAGCAGGATATTTTAACTGCACTGATGCGGTCATGTGACCGATCAGCTGATCAGGTTGCCCTGCCCGGTCAGCTGATGCAAAGGTCCTCAAGACCCTGAAGCTATGGTAGATGCCGCGGCGCACATCGTGGGACACGCCGGAGAGGGGAGGATGTTTTTTTTATTTTTAACCCTTGCTTCACTTCCGCAATGTATGTATATACATTGCGGAAGTGAAATTACATGGTAAAGAGCATGGTAAAGAGCACTAAAATCGGGTCAAAATCGGGTCTGGGAAACGATCTGATGTTTTCCCAGATCCGCGCTCCATAGGCCTCCATGTTAATTGCCGTGGACCACACCGGATTCGATTGTGTCCAATTTGGTCTGCTGTGCCCAAAATCAGAGCAGTCTCCGATTCTGGGTACAGCAAAAATAAAATGATTCTTACCGTTAATTCGGTTTCTAGGATACCTTCCAGCATAGGGGGTTGCCTCCTTACGCCCTAATAGGGACAGGAAGCACAAGAGAGGTTAAGAGACCCCTCCCACCTCCCATTAGCCAGTGTCTTACAAAGAACCATAGCATGAGAGAAAACCAAAGTACATGGTACAACATTCCAGGAATAATACAAGGAATAAATAGGGAGGGAAATAAGTGCTGTCGTAGAAGGTATCCTAGAAACCGAATTAACGATAAGAATAATTCTATTTTCTCTAGGAACCTTCCACGACAGCATAGGAGGAATACCAACGAATAAATACCTAGGGTGGGACAATGGCCTTCAGGACCTTCCTGCCAAAAGCCAAATCCCTACCGGAGCCCAGGTCCAGACGGTAGTGCTTCGTGAAGGTATGCAGGGACGACCAGGTAGCAGCCTTGCAGATCTGCTCAGGAGAAGCCGCAGCCCGTTCAGCCCAGGAAACCTCGGTAGATCGGGTGGAATGGGCAGTAAACCCAGAAGGAGCTTGCAGCTGCTGGGAAACGTAGGAATCTGAAATAGCCTTCTTGATCCAATTAGCAATAGTCCTCTTGGAAACCTTCAGGCCCTTACGGGGACCAAAGGGCTGAACAAAGAGATTACGGTCGACGCGTCATGGCCCCGAGACGTCCAGATAATGGAGAACCGCACACCGGACATCCAAAGCATGGAACTCTTCCTCCTTCGGGGTCCGGAGATGTTGACAGAAGGACGGAAGGACAATCGATTGAGAAAGATGGAAGTCCGAAACCACCTTAAGAAGCAATGAAGGATCCAGCTGAAGCACAATGCAGTCATCCCGGATGGTGAGGTACGGATCCCGGATGGACAAAGCCTGGAGTTCCCCAACACGACGGGCAGAAGTAATCGCCACCAGGAACGCCGTCTTGTGAGACAATCGGCGGAGGTCACAGGACGAAAGAGGTTCGTAGGGAGGCCTAGAAAGCCCAGTGAGGACCACATTGAGGTCCCAGGAAGGAGGACGGACCCAGGCACGAGGACAAAGACGAGAAGCCGACACCATAAAGTGGCGAATCCAACAATGATTAGCCAAATCAGAATCAAACACGGAACTGAGAGCTGACACTTGGACCTTGAGCGTGCTAGGTTTAAGACCGAGATCCAACCCATTCTGAAGAAAATCCAAAATCTGGGAGACATTGGGTCGAAGCGGATCAGGAGGACTGGAGCCACACCAGGCGGAAAACTTCTTCCAAATCTCATTATAAATCGCATTAGTGACAGGTTTGCGATTCATCTGCAGGGTGGCCACCACTTTGTCAGACAGACCCTGAGCCCTCAGGACCCTGGCCTTAGAAGCCAGGCAGCTAAGCTGAGTTTCCCCGGGTCCGGATGGAACAGAGGACCCTGAGACAACAGGCTGGGATCGGGACTCAGGATGACAGGACCGCCAACTTTGAGCGCCATGATCAGGCAGTACCAACTCCTTCGGGGCCAAAGAGGGGCCACCAGGATAGTGGGGACTCTGTCTACCCTGACCTTCCACAGAGTACGTGCGAGGAGGGGAATCGGAGGAAACGCGTACACCAGTGGAAATTCCCATGACTGGGAGAAGGCGTCCACCCCCACGGCCGGGTCTCAAAGATTGAGGGAGAAATAGGTTTCGACATTTCGATTGGCCCTGTAGGCGAAGAGGTCGATTGCCGGGGTGCTGGCGACTAGGGAGAAAAAGACAGCTTGGTCCAGACTCCATTCCCCTGGATGGACATCCTGGCGGCTGAGAAAATCCAACTGTAGATTCAAGGACCTCTTCAAGTGGACCGCGGAGAGGGACAGCAGGAACTGTTCGGCCCACAGAAAAATCCGGGAAGAGACGAACGAGAGGGACCCGGACTTGGTACCCCCCTGGTGCCGGAGGTGAGCCACTGTGGTGACATTGTCCGAGTATACCAGGACATGAGAACACTTGAGCTGGGCCTGAGCCCCCTGAAGGGCCCTCTCGACTGCACTCAGCTCCCGGTAATTGGAGGACCGGGACCGGACTGAATGCTCCCAGAGCCCCTGGAGCGGAGTGGGGCCCACCATGGCTCCCCACTCCCGCTGACTGGCATCTGTAGTAACAGTCACCAAAGGAGTCTGACCCAACGAAACCCCCGTTGAAGGTGACGGACCTCCAACCACCAGTGGAGGGACGCTGAAACGGACCCCAGAAGGCGAGATCGACCATTCAGGGACGAAGGGAGCCCGTCCCAGAAGGACAAGACATGAGCCTGCAGCACTCGCGAGTGGGCCTGGGTCCACAGGACGGAGGGGATGCAGGACGTCATTGAACCCAAGACAGACATTTGATCCCGAAGGGTGGGAGACGCCCGACGCCTCAGGGAGGAAACCTTGGCCAGAAGGGTCCGGAAGAAAAGAGGCCTGCCGGTCGTAATCCAGCAACACCCCCAGAAACTGCCTTCGGGAGGATGGCTGCAGATGGGATTTCCGGAGATTTGGGAGTCAACCCAGGGACCGAAGAATGTGCAGGGACACCTTCACACTGTTTCGAAGGGCTTGAGGCGTCGGAGCAATGAGAAGGAAGTCGTCCAGATAAGGCACAATAGAAATGCCGCGACCCCGAATGAATGCCACCACCTCTGCCATGATTTGGAGAAAACCCGGGGAAGCGGAGGAGATTCCGAAGGGGAGAACATTGAACTGAAAATGCAGAATCGACCCCTTGTAGAGGATGACGAACTTCAGGAACTTCCGGTGCCGAGGATGGACGGGCACATGAAAGTAGGCATCCGTCAGATCTATTGTAGCCATTTGGTGACTTAGCCCGATCAGCGGAATCGCCGAACGGACGGACTCCATCTTGAACCGCCTATAGCGGACATGACGGTTGAGGAGTTTCAGGTTTATGTTGACCCTGAAATCCCCGGATGGCTTTTTAACCATGAACAGATGGGAATAGTGACCCAACTCCCCCTCGTGACTGGGAACAGCGGAGACTACATTGGAGCGCAGAAACTCCTGTACTTTGGAGTACAGCAAATCCTGGGCACACAGAGAGGGCAGGGCGGTGACCCGGAGGCCCGGCGGAGGGAGAGACTCGAACTCTATGAGTAACCCTTCTGAGATGACGTTCAGGACCCAGTGGCAAGAGGAGATCTCCCGCCACCAGGGAAGAAAGGCCGAGAGTCCCCCCCCCCACCGGGACCGAGTCACTGTTTGTTGAGACGAGGGTGCGGCTGAGCAGGGACGAGGATATTTTTGCCTCGCCCTTTGGGATAACCCCACCCGCCAGATTTACCCTTGCCCTTGGGCTGGGAGGCCGAAGGGCCCGGGGGACGATAGGACCGCTTCCTCCCCGAAGCCTGTTCGGGAAGAGCCTTGCGGTCCGTAGCCTTGTCCAGGATGTCATCTAGAGCTGGCCCGAACACTAAATCCCTTTTGAAGGGCAGGGAACACAGACGCATCTTAGAAGTGGCGTCTCCGCTCCACATTTTCAACCACAAAGCACGCCTGCCGGAGTTGGACAAAACTGAAGTCCTGGCTGCAAGGCGGACCGATTCGGCCAAAGCATCAGCGAGAAAGCAGGAAGCCTTCCGCAGGAGAGGAAAGGAAGTGAGAAGCTCTTCCCTAGGGGTGCCCTGGGACACATGGGATTCCAACAGATCCAACCACTTCAGCAGGGATCGGGAAACACAAGTAGAGGAGATATTAACCTGAATGGTGGCCGAGGAGGCTTCCCAGGACCGTTTCATAAAGCTCTCAATTTTACGGTCCTTCTGAGCCCTCAACTGGGAAATGTCCTCAAAGGGGAGGGCAGTCTTTTTGGCCACCCGGGCCACCTGCACATCCACCTTTGGGACCCCTCAGTGAATCTCAGTATCCTCAAGGGAAACCGACGACCCGGATCACCCCGAGATTTGTGGTCAGGGAATTCCCATTCCTGGGCAATTAAATCCCGAAGGGTGGAATGCACAGGGAACCCAATCCGCTTGGCCAACTGAAGGCCAGCAAACATCTGGTCTTGTACCGAGGGATGGACCAGTTCCTCCTCCAACCCCATGGTGCTCCTAACGGCCTCAATCAGGTCCCCCATATCTTCTGAGGGGAACAAAAACTTCCGAAGGTCCGCCTGCCGAGAGGCAGAGACCTCCTCGGGGATCTCAGAGTCTGAGCCCCTGTCATCCTCAGAGTCAGAGGGGTCAGCCTGGAGCCTGCGTTTCTTAGGAGGGGAGGGTCCAGACACAGGGCCGGACGGACCCAAGGAGGCCAGAGAAGCTCTAATCTCCTGTTGCACCATGGAGCACAGGTCATCCACCAGACTAGGATGTTCAGCCCGGAACGACCTTGTCTGTACAGCCTTGGCAAAGTTTCTTATCCCACCCTGGGGGGAACTTTTTCACACAGATAGGGCACTTAGCAGATTTCCCAGCTGCTTTCTTGGGGGCTTTCTTGTCACCCTGCAATAAAGCACAGGGGAGCCGCATCAGCCAAAAAGCCCCTCATGGCTGCACAAAACCCCCCAACCTCCCCTGTACCAGACTCGCTGTGGCCTTGGGAGCACTGAGCTCTGCAAAGGCAGAGGACGACATGACCCAGGAGAGTGTCTGCTTACCTGGCGTCAGATGTCTTCAGGCAGCCTCTTATGCCCGCAAAAAGGCCTGCCCCCAGCGTCAAACACAGTCCCTGCCCACTGCACAGGGGCTAGGCAGGCCTCAAACATGGCGGCGAGCCCGCACGTCGCCGCACCGGGTCCCGAGCGCCGAGACCCGGAAGTGCTGCGCTCCCCGCCGGAAATACCCGCGACCGGAAGTTCTGACATGTCACTTCCAGTCCGCGGCAGCGCGCGAATGCAGGGGGCGGCCGGCGGGCTCAGCAGAGCTGGAGGCCACCGACCAGGGAGCTGCTGACCCGCTTCACCCCAGGGGGGATCCGGAGGGCCAGGGCTGGTCCTGGACCCCCTCCGTAGCCAGGCCCAAAACACACAGGGGAGCCAGCGATACAGAAGGGGACCGAGAGACGACCGGAGTAGGAGCAGGGGCCCGACCAATGTCGCCCGGCCCAAAAAACTCCAGGTACACCGTAGCTGGCCGCCACTACAGCATAGGAGAGAAAAACCTCTCTCCATGCCCTATAGGGACAGGAAAGACACTCACTAATGGGAGGTGGGAGAGGCCTTTTAACCTCTCTTTTGCTTCCTGTCCCTATTAGGGCGTGGAGAGGCAACCTCCTATGCTGTTGTGGAAGGTTCCTAGAGAAAAATCGGACCCAATCGGATCCGTTACAATTTGGGCACAATCACTTACCTCTACGCCGACAACACCCAAATCTACCTGTCTGGTCCTGACATTGCTTCCTTTCTATCCAAAATTCCACACTGCCTGTCCGCCATCTCATCCTTCTTCTCTGCTCGCTTCCTTAAGCTGAACATGGACAAAACCGAGTTCATAGTCTTCCCCCCAAGACACTCCCCCTCACTACCTGACCTATCCATTGTCGTCAACGACTGCTCTCTCTCTCCAGTCCCCCATGCCAAGTGCCTCGGAGTTATCCTTGACTCTTCCCTCTCCTTCAAGTCCCACATCCAGGCCCTAGCCACCTCCTGCCAACTCCAGCTCAAAAACATCTATAGGATCCGTACTTTCCTTGACCACGACACTGCTAAAACCCTTATTCACGCTCTCATCATCTCCCGCCTTGACTACTGCAACCTCCTGCTCACCGGCCTCTCCAATACCTCCCTTGCCCCTCTCCAATCTATCCTGAACTCCGCTGCCCCCCTAATCCATCTGTCCCCCCGCTACTTCCCTGTCTCCCCCCTCTGCCAAGCCCTTCACTGGCTCCCTACTTTTCAGAGATCCCGGTTTAAAACACTAACCATGACATACAAAGCCATTCACAACCTGTCCCCTCCATACATCTCTGACATGGTCTCCCGATACCCAGGGCCGGTTTTAGGCAAAGTGGGGCCCTTGGCAAAAGGTTAAAGTGGGGCCCTAAATGTTCACATATTGCACCGTCACACTCAGACATTTAGGTTACATTTACAAGCGCTGAATTCAGACTGGTGAATGAGCGCAATCTATAATATTCACATCATTCAGCGCTTGTTTCCGGCCTTTTTACACAGGATGATGAAGAATGAGGGTGCAGAGCAACCACCAGTAGAGCAATCTGTCCTCTACAGATTCATTTTATCGGCAGCACTTCTGCAGTTTGCAGCCAGCGATGTGCTGTCGAGAGCAAGGATTTTTGTTCCTCCATAAACATCCAATCACCCGATGATGAGCCACATTTTGCTCATTTGTTGGGCGATTGCCGACCTGTTTACACCTAGGAACTCCAATCTGTGCTGCTGGGATTTATAAATGTAGATGTTACATACACACAACACACAGTATGTGACACAAACACTATATATTACACGTATACACTGAGCACACACACATAGACACACACGTATACACCTAGCACACGCACACAGACACACACATCCATTCCCATCATTGTCTGTGTCATACAGGACGGCTCCAGGGAGAGTTGCTCTTTCTAACCACTTATACTCTGACAAAGAGATGGGGATTGTGAACGCAGGACTCCTTATATTGATTAAAAATTACCTACAAGTGTTTAATTAAATAGGTTTTATAAACTGGAGAGTCAGTAAGGAGAATGTTTCCATATGATCATCTACTTAAATGTCATCTTTAAAAAAATTCTGCTATATTCTTCATATTATAAAAAAATACATTTGAATTAAGCCCCATCCTGTTATTCTGGCGTCACTAGTGGGAATATTGATCTTAAAGGAGTTGTCCAGAATTCTATAAACATGACTGATTTCTTTCAAAAACAGCGCCACCCCTGTCTACAGGTTGTATGTGATATTGCACCTCATCTTAATTGAAGGGAATGGGCCTATGCTGTAATACCGCATGCCACCTGTACACAGGGGTTGTGCTGTTTTTGAAAGAATGTAGTAAAGTTTTATTAATCCTGGACATCCCCTTTAATGCCTTGTAAGTTCTGCTTGATAACTGGCTACAAATGTAGGAATTAAAGAGGTCCCCTAACTCTAATTACAGCCATCATGAACATGGTGAAGACTGAAGCCTGCGGGGGGCACTCCTGCTGCTATTATACGGCAATTACTAAGATTTTATAACTTTTACCACTGAGCGATTTTTCGTTTTTATTTTTACCTCCGCTTCTTCCAAGAGCCAGAGCTTTTTTATTTCTCCTTCCACATAGCCATATGAGGGCTTATTTTTTGCGGGATGAGTTGTACTTTTGATTGACATCATTCATTCTACCACAAAATGTACTGGAGAATGAGAACGAAATTCCAAATGCTTTGAAATTGCAAATAAAAGTGCAAAAAAAGTGCAATTCCACAATTTTTTTTAGTTTTTTATTCATCATGTTAACTATATGGTAAAAGTGACTTCACAAGTTGATTATCTAGGCCAGAATAAGAACATACTGAACATTTTTATTTCAATCATAAAAAAAAACAGAAATTTGTAAAAAAAATTTAAAAAAATTAAAATAAATTTGCTTTATTTGCCATCTTCCGAGACCCATGAGGTTTTAATTTTTGAAGATACAGGGCTATGTGAGGGCTCACTTTATGTGCCCTGAGCTGACATTTTTACTGATACCATTTTGAGTCAGATACAACATTTTGATCGCCTTTTATTGCATTGTATTGTAACAACGTAGTGGCCCAAAAAACATAATTCAGGCGTTTTTATTTTTTTTCCGTTACGCCATTTACCAATTGGATTCATTTACTTCATATATTGATAGCTCAGAGTCTTACGAACGCAGCGATACCAAATATGTGTATTTTTTAATTTTGTTTACTGTTTTATTGCTATTTTCAGTTCAGCTCCTTTGGGGGCCCCTAAGAGAGTGGGGGCCCTAGGCAACTGCCCAGTCTGCCCCCCCCTAACGCCGGCCCTGCCGATACCTACCCTCACGGAACCTGCGATCCTCCCAAGAGCTCCTCCTCTACTTCCCCCTCATCTCCTCTTCGCACAACCGCATTCAGGATTTCTCCCGTGCTTCACCCATACTCTGGAACTCACTGCCCCAACACATCAGATATTCTCTTACCTTGGGAACCTTCAAAAGAAGCCTGAAGACCCACCTGTTCTGCCAAGCCTACTACCTGCAATAAGACCCAGTCCACCACACCGCCTCACGACTGGAACTTTCCCCTTCCACTGTATCCCCACCCACCCCTCCTAGACTGTGAGCCCTCGCGGACAGGATTTCTACCCTCTTGTATCTGTACGACCGAATTGTCCACATTTATTGTTACTTCTATTGTTACTATGTTACTTGTCCTAGTCTGCCCCTTTTAGTATGTAAAGCACCATGGAATATAATGGCGCTATATAAATAAATAAATAATAATCAGATGGCCATACAGGACCAGTCCGTGCCCATAGGCATACATGGGGGGCCAAATTGGATCCGTGGCTATCCGTTTTACAATGGATAGCCATGGATCCTCAAAAATCACAATGTGAAAGCAGCCTTAGAGAGCAGATGGGGTAATATTGGATGGAGGAATATAACATACCATAACAGATATATGCAAGGAGTAAATGCAGTGCAGAGGTAGATGCCAGTCCAGACAAAATGCAAGGCGCATTGGAGAGGTGAAATTCAAGGGGATTACATGACTTCAATCTAGGAGCTCTGGTAACGATTAGAAGAGAATATCCTCAGTATAGGAGCTTCTGGTCCAACTAGAGGAGCACAAAAACTGGATTATTTTCTGCAGGAGTTCAGCCTAGGATTTAGCTGGAATATCAGAAACTATTTATGGAAAAATCCCAGGTTGGGACAATTTGGTGACCTGGCTACAGACTTTGCTGTGCTCGGTCAGCTTTCTAAGCTTTCCGCTATTCCTTTCTTGGTGGGTTCCCGCCATAACTGGGGAGGTGCTGGATTGGCGCTGGATGCCCTGAAGACACGAAGATTCTAGTCCCTGGGGAGCAATCGGGTCTAGAGTTCGGTCTGGCCCGCCCACAGTTCCCCTAAGGCTGAAGGCACACTGTGCGAGTGACTCGCATGAGTGCAATGCGAGGGAAACTCGCATTCCACTCGGACCAGTGTTGCCATATCAGGCAGGGCACACTGGTGCATGTCCCCTGCGCTGAACTCGCACTGCAACTCAAATGCAAGTTCACTCTCAGCATGCTGTGACTGAACGCTTGTTTGACGTGCAAGTGGCTAATGAAAGTTTATGGGTGCGAGTCACTCGTGCGTGTGCTATTCTCTCGACACAGGAAAGCCCGATAGCGATATATCTACAGATAAAGATCTGTAGATATAATAATAGCTATGTCGGGCTTCCTGCTGCTTTGACAGCATAGTTTTTTGAATTTTCCGGGGATAACCGGCATATTAACCCCATCTGCAGCTTCTGTGCTTCATGTTAGCCGGGAGCCGGCATATGCAGTTAATAAGCCAGTTATGTCAGCTTAACCCCATGCTTTTGTTCTGCCGGTTTTGTCCAGACTCCCTGGACACAAGCTGACAGGACAGAATGTGTGCGAAGGTGTTAATTATTTATTTAGTTGAAAGTTTTCAATTTCAGGACTTCTGTGTGGAGCGGCTGGAGTTCAGGACTAGGGAGCTCTCTGTGGTCTGGGGCCCAATGCGCTGTCTCTGCCCCTTGTGCACTGCCTGGGCCCCCTTGCGCTGCTTGGGGCCCCTTGTGCTGTCTGGGGCCCTGTGTGCTGCCTGGGGTCCCCTATGTGCTGCCTGGGGTCCCTTGTGTGCTGCCTAGGATCCCTTGTGTGCTGCCTGGCGTCCCCTGTGTGCTGCCTGGGGTCCCCTGTGTGCTGTCTGGGGCCCTTGCGCTGTCTGGGTCCCCTTGTGCTGTCTGGGGCCCCGTGTGCTCTCTCAGCCCCCCTGTGCGCTGCCTGGGGCCCCATGTGCAGTCTGGGGCCCCTTGCGCAGTCTGGGGCCCTGTGCGCTGTCTCTGCCCCCTGTGCATTGGCTGGGTCCCCCGAGCTGTCTGGAGCCCCCTACGCTCTCTCTGGGACCCTCTGTGCTGCTTGGTGCCCCTGTGTGCTGCCTGGTGCCCCTGTGTGCTGCCTGGGGCCTTGTCTGCTGCCTGGAGCCTCGTGTGCTGCCTGGGACCCTGTGTGCTCTCTCAGCCCCCCTGTGCGTAGCCTGGGGCGCCGTGTGCTGCCTGGGACCCCATGTGCTGCCTGGGACCCCATGTGCTGCCTGGGACCCCATGTGCCGCCTGGGAACCCGTGTGCTGCCTGGGACCCCGTGTGCTCTCTCTGCCCCCCTGTGCACTGCCTGGGACCCCTGTGCGCTGTCTGGGTTCCCCCGAGCTGTCTGGGCCCCTTACCCTCTCTCTGGACCCCTGTGTGCTGCCTGGTGCCCCTGTGTGCTGCCTGTGGCCCCGTGTGCTCGCTCGGCCTCCCTGTGCGCTGCTTGGGGCTCCGTGTGCTGCCTGGGGCCTTGTGTGCTCTCTCAGCCCCCCGTGCACTGCGAGGGGCCCCGTGCGCTGTGTGGGGTCCTGTGTGCTCTCTCAGTCCCCTGCGCTGCCTGGGGCCCTTGTGTGCTGCCTGGTTCCCAGTGTGTGCTGTCTGGGGCCCCTGTGTGCTGTCTGGGGCCTGTTGTGTAGTCTCTGGGCCCATGTGCGCTGTCTCTGGGCCCCTGTGCGATGTGTGGGGCCCCTGTGAGCTGTTTCTGCCCCCTGTGTGCTACCTGGGGCCCCTGTGCACTGACTGGGGCCCCGTTATTGAGTATATCACTCAATGGTTTTCAAAAGCGTAAAAAAATCTGATCTACAGCAGGAGGGGTATAATCTGGCCTTGTCCACTTTAACCCCGGGTATATTCTGGGCGGGGGGGGGCTGGGGGGTTAATCTGGCCTGTTACATCGGGACAGCCTTGTTGAGGTCTCTTTGTCTCTAATGCAACTATTGTTTGCTGGATTCGTTCTGCCATCTTTTAACTATATAGGGCCAAAAACAGAGCGTCCCAATCCTGGTTAAGGCTCAGTCTTCATGGGTAGTGGCCATCTCCTGGGCTGTTCACCATCAGGCTTCTATTTTACAGCTCTGCAAAACCACTACCTGGTCCTCGGTTCAAGTTTTACAAGATTCACACTTTCGTCTCAGCGGATGCAAGCCTTTGCAACAAGGCCTGCAAGCAGCGGTCACTTGGGTCACAGTATGATGGATTTGCCTTACTCATTTTCAGTTTATTCCCAGCCTGAGGACTGCTTTGGAACATCCCATGGTTTCCTGTGTCCCCAAATTACATGATGGTCTCTCGTACCTCTGAAACTTGTGACAGGTTTTGGACCTGAGTCTCATTTCTTTGGTAAGACTTTTCACATTAAACGTACTTTTCTTTCCTTTGATCCTGCTAGGGTTAATGTCAGTTTTGCTGCTAGCAGCATTGAATTCCTCTCCATGTGCTTCTGATGCATGACTACTCCCATAACCTTTAAATGGGCTCTTGTACCAGCAGAGGGCACCGGTTATAGAGAATCCACATTCCCTTACTTGCCACAGAGGAGTCTTGTGGCTGCTTAGCCCTTGCTGCTGTTGATACCCTTTTTTGAAGAAGTTTGTTATATCCTTTTTGTGTATTTCCCTGTTTGTGTACCCTTCCTCATGTTTTATTAATGCATGGGTGGGACTAGTGCTCTCAACAACCATCTCACTAATGAGGGGTAGGTCAGGGCTGGCACTAGGTATCCTGCTCGGCGAGGGGGGAAAAGAACCCGTATAGGGACGACTGGAAGATTATGGTACAGCCTCGGGTGAGTGCAGCAGCTGTCCTATTCCCTGCTCCCTACACAGGGAGCACCATTGTAATTGTGTCCCTTTGTTTGTGCCAGCACACGTCGGGGGTTCCTTGGTATCTGGAGAAACCCAAGTAGACACGGCTGACACCAAATGAAGAATCCAAGAAAAAAGCATCTACTCTTCTAGTTATCCTCATTTGGACATCTGTTCTGCTTTTCTGCTCTTATGTTGCTTCTCTTACTGCCTTCTCATTAACGGAATAGCTTAGTGCCAGAAGGCGAATGTAGCTTGCTAAAGAAAAGCCAATTTTTTTTTCTTTAAAGGTTCTACAGGTTTTTTTGGGTGATGGGTAAAGGAGTCTCCATGGGCCCATTTAACACTCCGCCCCGCCAATCCCCACTGTTGCACATCCGCACCTTAAGCTGCACCCCAGGTTTAGACAGAAGGAAATGGGTAAATCATCCTTCCTATTGATTAAAGCTTCCCCAGCAGTGTAAAAAGGAGGGCTCATTAGCACTAATTTTAATGTACTACGGTAGAATAGGGAGGCAAAAAATCTATTGTAAGGCCCCTTTCACATCAGAGTTTTTTGAAATTTGCTGCACAACCGGCAGATTTACTGCATCTGCCACGTAACAGCTGCACTTGCGGCACACTTGCGGCAAGCCCGATTCATTCTCTATGGGGCTTGCGGTCACGTGTGGCAAGTGCGATTTGCCGGATCCGGAACTTGAGGCGCTGCTAGCTGCGATTTTTTGACCTTCCGGATTTGCTGGATCGTGGTAAAAACCGCATTTGCCGCACCTGCCGCAAATCCCATAGAGAATGAATGGGGTTCACCGCATTCTTGCCGCAAGTCGTCCATTACACGGCAAATGTGGAAAATCTGCCGGATTTGCCACAGATCAGCAAAAACGCTGATGTGAAAGCAGCCTAAGTGTCTTTCTGCATATATATATAAACTTTCCAAAACAAACCCCAAGGAGTCAGGCCAAATAAATTGCAATTAATTATTTATTTAAAACACCATGTAAAATGACAATATATATCATGGTACACAGAAGGAGGAACACATGACACAGTTCAACCACAATGGTACACAATCCTCAGGTATAACCAAAATAGTAAAACAACAGTGCCCCAATATGAGTACACTGTATACCTAATGAGGATGACACCATAAACATATAAAGCCATGGGTCCCATTTACCTTACTGTGACCGCCCCCTGATGCGTTTCGCACCAGCTTCTTCTGAGGAGTCTGCGCAGTCTCTCCCCTCTCTGTGCTTGTCGCCCCTTGTGCAGTATCTTGCTTCTCTCTGTGCATGTCTCTCCCTTTGTGCGGTCTCTCTCCCCTGTGCACTGTCTCTGTCTCTCCCTTGAGCCACTCTTACCTGTGCTTGTTCCCCTCCCTTTGCGCTGTGTCTCTCCCCTACACCTGTCTCCCCCTGTACCTATCTCCCCCCTGCGCGGCTGTCTCCCCCCTGCGCGGCTGTCTCCCCCCTGCACGTAATTTGCCCCTGACAGGGCCCCCTGAGCGTTGCCTCCCCCCACACCTCAGCCTCGGGGGCCCCTGAGCGCTGCCCCCACACGTCATCTTAGGAGGTCGATGAGAGCTGCCCCCACATTCATCCTCGGGGAGGCCCATAAGAGCTGCCCCCACACTCATCCTTGGGGCACATGAGCCCCTGAGAGCTGCCTGCACATATCATACTACAGGGTCCCTGACCGCTGCCCCCACATCCTCGGGCCCCCTTAGCGCTACTTCCCCCCGCTTTCCATTCTAACCTACCCTTACTGGCGGGCAGTCGCGCTGATCGCAGCCAGCCTGTCATGTGTAGTGTGAGCTGCAGATGTATCGCCACACACACAGGAAATAGACGCGGTGCCGACTACAGCGTCACACTACATGACAGGCTGCGATCAGCGCGACTGCCCGCCGGTAATGGAGAGGGGGGGGGGGGGGGAAACTACTAGCAGCATCAAAAAACTTACCATCAATGCCATAGACAAAAACCAATACTGCACTTGCAGGACGCAGTCTTCATTTCAGGGTGTAGTTGGGCCCCTAGGGGGCGCCATTCATCTAGTGGTGCAGAAACATTGTACTGTGTGGCCCATTGCTCAGGCAGCAGAGCTTTTGGGTAGCTTTCAGACATTCTGCACCATATGTATCAGTGTGAATGGTGCCCTATGCAGGCCCATAGTTGCATGGCAAGTCGCCTCCCACACCTTGTTGGTTGAGGTGATTTATCAGCCTGCACCTGGACTTGCTACACAAGGGTTATCTGACTGCGTCCTGCAAGTGCAGTATTGTTTTTTGTCTATGGCAGAGAGTGGGAAGAGGCAGCGCTAAGAGGGCCCCGAGGATGGCATGTGGGGGCAGCGGTCAGGGGCCCCCTAGTATGACATGTGGGGGCACTCAGGGGCCCAGTGGGCCCGCCCCCAGCATCCAGGCCCCGGCACTTGCCTGGGTGCACCTGGTGCTGACGCCGGCCCTGGTGGACCCCCTCACCTGTCCAGGGCCCCCCGGCAACTGCCCGGGTGCTGATGTTGGCCCTGACCTCAAAGAAAGAATTATTTGCTATTCCATGCTGTCCTGTCTGTATACATTTTTATTCCTTCCCTGCCCAGGAGATATGGTATGATCAGACCATGTCCCTGTATGGTCAGACACATCCATTACACAGTACATAGCTGGGACACATATATAAGATTATCTCACCACAGGAATATTTTTTTAAAAACACATCCAATTGTGGAAATTATCAATCCAAGATCTATTGAGATCTATTGATTAAAATGAACTTTGCTCATGGGAAAACCCCTTTAAAGGAAAACTGTCAGGTCAAAAATCCATATATAACCGCTATCATTTTCTAATTTCTTTCTCTAAGCTCTCTCTATTCATGTATGTCTTTTATTTATACTCCCCTCCTACCTTCTGTAAACTTTAAACAGGACCTGTCACCCCCCCCCCCCCCCGCTTTCATGGATGTGAATCTAATATTGTGCTGCAGCCTGCGTCTCTGTACCGCCCATGTCCTCATGCCAGTCATGAAATCTAAGCCCAGCACTGAACGCAGCTTGTCTGCTGCATTCAGGCAAGGGGTTCCCCCATGGCTCTGTGGGGCTGCCATACCGATATATAGGCTTATAAAAACTTACAGTAATTTTCCACGGAGGCGGCCCTTGTGTTGCAGCCTGCGTCTCAGTACCGCCCATGTCCTCGTGCCAGTCATGAAATCCTCGCTCTGCGCATCCCTGTGCTGGTGACACAAGGAGCAGAGCGAGGTATTGCTCATCACCGCCCCGGGTGGCTGTCCTGCCTCCTGCTCAGACGTCCGAGCCTTTCCCCGCCCTCCTCCATGTTATGCTATGGAAGAGGGTGGGGAAAGGATCTGATGTCAGAGCAGGAGGCGGAACAGCCACCCGGGGCGGTGATAAGCAATACCTCGCTCTGCTCCTTGTGTCACCAGCACAGGGATGCGCAGAGCGAGGATTTCATGACTGGCACAAGGACATGGGCGGTACAGAGACGCAGGCTGCAACACAAGGGATGCCTCCATGGAAAATTACTGTAAGTTTTTATAAGCTTATATATCGGGGTAGCAGCCCCACAGAGCCATGGGGGGACCCCTTGCCTGAATGCAGCAGACATGCTGCGTTCAGTGCTGGGCTTAGATTCTTATCCATGGAAGGGGGGGGACAGGTACTTCACACACTGCAACATCGCTAGCGATATCGCTGAAACGTCATAGGTTTTGTGACGTAACAGCGACCTCTCCAGCGATGTTGCAGTGTGTGACACGCATCAGCGACCTGGCCGCTGATCGCTGCACATCGTTCAGGATCATTTTTTGGTTCTTGGTCTCCCGTGGGCAGCACGCATTGCGGTGTGTGACAGCGAGAGACCAACGACCAGCAACCTCACAGCCAATGCCCAGCACCGCACATTAGATGCTGGGCTCTGGTAACCAGGGTAAACACTGAGTAACTAAGCAGAGCACGCTGCTTAGTTACCCGGTGTTTACCCTGGTTACCAGTGATGTTGCTGCTGGCTGGTCACTGGTGAGTCTGCGTGTTTGACAGCTCACCAGCAACTGCATAGAGACTTTCCAGCGATCCCGACCAGGTCGGATCGCTGGTGGGATCGCTGGAAAGTCTCAGTGTGTAAAGGGGCCCTATAAGTTTGCAGCAAAACCAAGAGATCAGATAAACACAGGATCTCTCACAGCACAGCAGGGATTCCTTTTTACAGAAGCAAATGGAGTCTAGATCAGATAATGCAGACCTGTAGCTTTCTCCCACAGTGTCCTAAACAGAACAGTAGCTCCAGAAAGTGAAACGCACAGCACTGAGAGCAGAGGGAGGAGAGAGCTGCTGAGAGGGAATGCATAATTACATCACAGTTTAACACAGCCAGGACTAATCGTCTCTGCTTATGATGGACTGGACTATTGAACCAGATGCCTGCAGACTGTGAAGATGCTGATAAAATGGAAACTTCAAAGGGTACAATAATGATTGTACATGTTTTTAAAAGGGCTACCCAGGCCCTACTCAAGGGTAATATTAGTATCATACTGAAAAATGACCTGACAGTGTCCCTTTAAGGAGCATATATATCCATGGCTTCCTGTGTCTCCCAATGAAGGCTATGAGAAGGTGATTTACAGCGAGTATCAAATATACTCATATATCAAATATCTTCTCATTGTTCTTATGTTCCATCCAAACATCTTTTAATTGCTTCAGGTTTCCAAAACCCAAAAAATAGTTGGGTGCCTTTTCTGAGGGTTTTGCCGACACTTTTGCTTGAAAAACTGCTTAGTGGTTTCTTCATTTCTGAGA
Source organism: Allobates femoralis (assembly GCA_033576535.1). Taxonomy (NCBI): domain Eukaryota; kingdom Metazoa; phylum Chordata; class Amphibia; order Anura; family Aromobatidae; genus Allobates; species Allobates femoralis. The sequence goes on along the minus strand of JARQOC010000006.1, from coordinate 414,396,460 downwards.
GTTAAAAATGTCTGGAAATTTTAGTGTGAAAAAAGGCACAGAACTTTGGAATGAAACAAAAAAAATGTTAAAAAAGATAACAGGAAAAAGTGTCTTCCTCTGAAAAACTTTGCAGGTTTGCCTGTCTGGAAAAGATGTCCTGTTCATATACACTTAGGCTTTTGATTTGACGGTTCCTAGTTTGGAGAGGTTTTCTGCAGGATCTGCTGAGAAGCACTGTGCACTTAACGTAACAGGTTTACATGTTATGCAGAAAAGAATAAGTACAAAGAAAACATCTATGTACTGGAATATCTCCTAGATTTCCATTCTGGTCCTGATGTTTCTTCATATGCACAGACCGTTATCTTCCTCAGGTCTGTAGTAATTTTTTGATGCTATATAGAATAATGATTAATTAATATTATCTTCTTCATGCAGATTTAAGTGAAACCAATGAGTCCCTTTTAGAAGATGCTCCAGTTGAAAACAATACGACCTTGGTCGCTAATGAAGAAATTGGCTTTGTCCTGGAGCCTGTTGATGATTCAGGTACGGAGTGAATGAGAAAAAAAAGCATACGCTGTGCTACATTATCTGATCTCTCTACTATAGTTTATTATGCATTAAAAGTAAGGCTACATTCACACATAGCATTTTTGCTGCGTTTTTTGCGGATTTTTGAAGTGATTCTGGGCATCCCAGCAAAGTCAATGTATTTCAGGGTTTGACATTCAGACACAACATTTTGGGAGGATCCGTTTTTGGGTTAAAAAACGGATCCTCACAAAGAATGAGCATGTCATTTTGTGTGGCGTTTTTCTGCTGCGCTAATTACTCACCGTTCCTGCGATCCCACAGTGACCACCGGCAATATCCTCATCCCGGGAGGCTTCAGGACCAGTGAGTTGTTTGTTCGGTGCTTGTAGGACCTAGCCATGTGACTGAGTACCGTCACTCAGTCACATAGTGCAGTGCCAGGTCCTAGAAGCAATAAACAGACAACTCGCAGGTCCTGCAGCCTCCCGGGATTGGAATATTAACAGAGGTCACCCTGGGATCGTAGGGAGGGTAAAAAAAAGTGTCTGTGTGTCTGTCTGTGTCCCCTGAAAAAAAAGCAAAAAGAAGCACAGATGATACACTTGTGATGTTTTATTGCAAAAACTGCACCAAAAACAGATCCTCAAAAGCGCTGTGTGTGAATGTAGCCTAAATCTAAAATTAACAGTGGAAGATAAGCACATGAGGAAACATTTCTTAAATTTTCTTCAGGATTTTTTTTCAATTTAAAACAATTTTGCTATAATCAGTTTCCTAAATGTGGATAAGGCAAACCACAGTCTGACAGGTTTATGATAATTTGACAAAAATTAGTGTAAATATAGTGTAAAGACTGTCGTATACATATTAGGTGCTAGATGGCTGTTGTTCGGCAGCCATCTTAGATGACTTTCCTATTTACTGCAGTGCTTGTTTGGCCAAGCGGTCTTATTTCTATTATGAAAGAGCCGTTGCCAGACTTGTATCCCGGAGAAAATATGATTGGTTGTCCAAATAAATTCCCTGTTAGCAGGTTCAGCCAATATTAACCCCTTCACCCCACGGGTAATTTTCAGTTTTTTATTTTTTCCCGCCACTTCTTCCAAGAGGCATAACTTTTTTATTTTTATGTCAATATAGGCATATGACTGCTTGTTTTTTTGCGGAACAATTTGTACTTTTGAATCACATTATTTATTTTACCATATAGTGTACTGGAAAAGGGAAAAAATCCAAGTGTGGTGAAATTTCCAAAAAAGTGCAATTAAACAATTGCTTTTTGGGGTTTTTATTAATGGTATTCACTATATGGTAAAACTGACATGTCTCTATGATACCTCAGGTCGGTACATGTTCGTAGATAGCAAACATATATACTTTTAGTGGTATTTAAGTGGTGAAAAAAAATTCAGAAGTTTTTAAAGAAAAAGAATTGTACTTTTGCGCCACTTTTTGCAACTGATAGCATTCTCTATTTTTGAAATTTGGGCTGTGTGACGGCTTATTTTTTGTGCTTTGAGCTAATTTATACCATTTTGGGGTAGATCCCACTGTTTTGATCACTTGTTATTGCATTTTATTGCAATGTTGTGGCTACCAAAAATATCATAATGTTGGTGTTTGGACTGTCTTTGCAATTACACACTTTAAAGATCTGATTAATTGATTTTATATCTTTATAGATCGGGCATTTCTGGATGCGGCTATACCAAATGTGTATTTTTTCATAGTTTTATTTTCAATGGGGCAAAAGAGGGGAATTTGAACTGTTATGTTGTTTTTAGACTTCACAGTGTGATCACTTGTGTTGTGCACAGATGCGTCAGCATCCCTCTGCACAGCACAAATGATCATATTCTGCTGACGACGTCACTCGGGGATCACTGGCAGGAAGTGATTCATACCAGCATCCAGGGTCATCAGCTGACTCCGCACTGACAAGACAACGCATGGAGGCCCTGTGATTGCATTACGAGGCCGCTGATGCCAGCGGAAAATAGCGTGATCCCCGCCGCAGTGCTTTAGATCATTTTATCAGTGATTGACAGCGCGATATAAAGGTTTAACAGTGCCCATCGGATTGCTGATCCGATTGGTACTGTTAGCCACACATTAGCTGATAAAATCAGCTAATTTGTGCAGGGGATTATGCAAGCTCAGCGCGTGAACTCACATCAAAGGGAGGGAAGCGGCCAAGGATGTACATATACGCCCTTGGTCGTGATAGGGTTAATCTAATGTGTATTGGGAACTTCAATTTCAAATGGAATTACAAAGGACCGACCAGGGGCCCATAAGATAAGGGGGCCCACTTCTAGCTTCCGACCATCAAAAAATCTTCTTCATTATAATGAAGAGAGCCAATACTGTTTTTGGACAGGGACTCTCTTGTATCTTTGCCCGCCCCTAGAATTCCAAATTGCTGCTCAAGATATGTCAAATTTATCTAATGGTATCCACCTCTTGTAGCATGCTAACGTTTTTGTTCTTGTCACGAACTTAGTCAGGACCTGCAGCTCTCTGGCACCCCCTTATCCTGCTGGCCAAACACGGTATTGACAGAGGATAAGAAAAGGAACTCAGCTGCTCTAATTTATGTCTACTATTGTGACACGTGATGTGACGGGATGTATATGTACCACCAGTTTATATACTTCAATCCAGCCACCCTCAAGCCACAATATCACATAAATATAAAAATTATGCTGCCACCACCGACCTCTTTCAGGTGGATCGGTAACCTGTTTGGTAACGTGAATTTGCAGGAGGTGTGTGTCAGCTCGCTCATAGACCAGGAAGAACGAAACTAGCAAATTTTATGTTTTATTCCAAAGAAATGGCAGTGTTTACAAAAAGATACTACAAAAGAGACAATTTACATATATGCATGAACAGTTATTAAAATAAAAAGGGATTAAAATAAAATAAAACACTAAACCTGTGGCACGCGGTGACAGCTGCAGATCTAGAGGGGGGATGGCATCCCAGAAATGGGTTATGATTCTGCCTCACAGCAATAACGATAAAGATGGATGCTTGAGTTTTATGTCTTAAGCCATAAACCCTGGCAATCCCACTTTGCTGACCTCACATACAGTGTTGGCTAAAAGTATTGAAACCCCTGCAATTCTGTCAGATAATACTCAGTTTCTTCCTGAAAATGATTGCAATCACAAATTCTTTGGTATTATTATCTTCATCTAATTTGTCTTCAATGAAAAAAAAACAAAAGAGAATGAAGCAAAAAGCAAAACATTGATCATTTCACACAACTCCAAAAATGGGCCAGACAAAAGTATTGGCACCCTCAGCCTAATACTTGGTTGCACAACCTTTAGCCAAAATAACTGCGATCAACCGCTTCCGGTAACCATCAATGAGTTTCTTACAATGCTCTGCTGGAATTTTAGACCAAACTGCTCCAGGTCCCTGATATTTGAAGGGTGCCTTCTCCAAACTGCCATTTTTAGATCTCTCCACAGGTGTTCTATGGGATTCAGGTCTGGACTCATTGCTGGCCACCTTAGAAGTCTCCAGTGCTTTCTCTCACACCATTTTCTAGTGCTTTTTGAAGTGTGTTTTGGGTCATTGTCCTGCAGGAAGACCCATGACCTCTGAGGGAAACCCAGCTTTTCTTACACTGGGCCCTATATTATGCTGCAAAATGTGTTGGTAGTCTTCAGACTTCATAATGCCATGCACACGGTCAAGCAGTCCAGTGCCAGAGGCAGCAAAGCAACCCCAAAACATTTGGGAACCTCCGCCATGTTTGACTATAGGGACCGTGTTCTTTCTTTGAATGCCTCTTTTTTTCTCCTGTAAACTCTATGTTGATGCCTTTGCCCAAAAAGCTCTACTTTTGTCTCATCTGACCAGAGAACATTCTTCCAAAACGTTTTAGGCTTTCTCAGGTAAGTTTTGGCAAACTCCAGCCTGGCTTTTTTATGTCTCGGGGTAAGAAGTGGGGTCTTCCTGGGTATCCTACCATACAGTCCCTTTTCATTCAGACGCCGACGGATAGTACGGGTTGACACTGTTGTACTCTCAGACTGCAGGGCAGCTTGAACTTGTTTGGATGTTAGTTGAGGTTCTTTATCCACCATCCGCACAATCTTGCGTTGAAATCTCTTGTCAATTTTTCTTTTCCGTCCACATCTAGGGAGGTTAGCCACAGTGCCATGGGCTTTAAACTTCTTGATGACACTGTGCACGGTAGACACAGAAACATTCAGGTCTTTGGAGATGGACTTGTAGCCTTGAGATTGCTCATGCTTCCTCACAATTTGGTTTCTCAAGTCCTCAGACAGTTCTTTGGTCTTCTTTCTTTTCTCCATGCTCAATGTGGTACATACAAGGACACAGGACAGAGGTTGAGTCAACTTTAATCCATGTCAACTGGCTGCAAGTGTGATTTAGTTATTGCCAACACCTGTTAGGTGCCACAGGTAAGTTACAGGTGCTGTTAATTACACAAATTAGAGAAGCATCACATGATTTTTCTAACAGTTCCAATACTTTTGTCCACCCCCTTTTTTATGTTTGGTGTGGAATTAGATCCAATTTGGCTTTAGGACAATTATTTTTGTGTTTTTTCATTGAAAACAAATTAAATGAAGATAATACCAAAGAATTTGTGATTGTAATCATTTTCAGGAAGAAACTGAGTACTATCTGACAGAATTGCAGGGGTGTCAATACTTTTGGCCACAACTGTATGGGCTGTTTTCTTGGAGAAACACCCATCTCCAAAGTTATCAAAAACTAAATTTTTCTATATCTTTGACCTGGACGCTCCCAGGTCAACGATATTTACATCATGTTTTCCCTTGTGATTTTACGTGTTTTTTTAGTTCAAATATTATATGTCTGTGATGTGCTGGTGGACAGATTTAATTTCCCAGGTTTCTGACAATTTCCCAAACATGCGAGGGGGAGAAGCGCGTTCCCAAAAATGTAAGTATCTCAAAAATATGATTTGTGTATTTGTGACATTTATGTGTATTACTAAATTTAACTTTGAGTGTTTGTAACTGCAGACAAAGGGATTCTTGGATGGAAAAGAAAAAGCATTCCCTTAACTCGGGATCTATGACTTGGCCAAGTCATAAATTCCTAGTAGGGGAGGGGGGAAAGTGAAGGGAGAAACAGTGTGCTTCTGCAAACCTCAAGGGGGCGGAGAAGTGTATTGGCTCTGCTGTGTGACTATAACAATAAATACAATTCATATTTTCCTGACAGTGCTTCCTTGCCACTTTTCTAAAGTGATGGGTATAAATTCCGTTGGGGTTAAGACAACATTCGCAAATCTCTTGTATCGACAGATTCACCCTAATTTACGCAAGATGTTGGCCTTCCTTGTTGTACAAAGCTACATCTGTTGATAGGAGGAAGAAATTAATTTTTCTGTAGCTAAAAGATGCTCTTGGTAAATAGCATGTGGCTCCTAATAAATTTGGTATAGTATAGTGAGCCACATTTAGAACTGGCATATGACAACCCATTCTTAGCATATACCTGCCATAATCTCTGTACTATATGTTACACAATCATGGCTGAAAGTGTTGGCACACTTGAAATTGTTCCAGAAACTTAAGTAATTCTCCCAGAAAATGACTACAACTACACAATTTATTTCCTTTTATGTGTATTGAAATAACTGAGACAAAGAGGTAAATTAGACATACGGTAATTTCACACAAAATCCCAAAATGGGCAGACAAAATTTGTCTGCACCCTTTGGAGTAAATAACTGCAATCAATCGCTTTCTATAACCATCAACAAGCTTCTTACACCTCTCACCTGGAATTTTGGACTCTTTTTTTTTTTTTTTTTTTTTACAAACTTCTCCAGGTCTCTCATATACAGTGCCTTGTGAAAGTATTTGGCCCTATTGAACTTTTCAACCTTTTGCCATATTTCAGGCTTCAAACTTAGATATTAATTCTAATTTTTTGTGAAGAATCAACAAGTGGGACACAATTGTGAAGTGGAACGAAATTTATTGGACATTTTAAACCTTTTTAACAAATAAAAAAAAACTGAAAAGTGTGGCGTGCAATATTATTCGGCCCCTTTACTTTCAGTGCAGCAAACTCACTTCAGAAGTTCAGTAAGGATCTCTGAATGATTCAATGTTGTCCTAAATGGTAATTATAAATACCATCCACCTGTGTGTAATCAAGTCTCTGTATAAATGCACCTGCTCTGTGATAGTGTCAGGGTTCTGTTTCAAGTGCAGAGAGCATCATGAAGACCAAGGAACACACCAGACAGGTCCGAGATACTGTTGTGGTGAAGTTTAAAGCTGGATTTGGATACAAAAAGATTTCCCAGGTTTTAAACATCTCAAGAAGCAAAGTGCAAGCGATCATATTGAAATGGAAGGAGTATCAGACCACTGCAAATCTACCAAGACCTGGCCATCCTTCTAAGCTTTCATCTCGAACAAGGAAAAGACTGATCAGAGATGCAGCCAAAAGGCCCATGATCACTCTGGATGAACTGCAGAGATCTACAGCTGAGGTGGGAGAGTCTGCCCATAGGACAACAATCAGTCGTACACTGCAGAAATCTGGCCTTTATGGAAGAGTGGCAAAAAGAAAGACATTTCTCAAAGATATCCATAAAAAGTCTCGTTTGACGTTTACCACAAGCCACCTGGGAGACACCAAACATGTGAAATAAGGGGCTCTGGTCAGATGAAACCAAAATCAAACTTTTTGGCCACAATGCAAAACAATATGTTTGGCGTAAAAGCAACACAGCTTCACCCTCAAAACACCATCCCCACTGTCAAACATGATGGTGGCAGCATCATGGTTTGGCACTGCTTTTCTTCAGCAGGGACAGGGAAGATGGTTAAAATTGATGGGAAGATGGACGGAGCCAAATACAGGACCATTCTGCAAGAAATTCTGTTGGAGTCTGCAAAAGACCTGAGACGGGGACAGAGATTTATCTTCCAACAAGACAATGATCCCAAACATAAAGCAAAATCTACAATGGAATGGTTCAAAAATAAACGTATCCAGGTGTTAGAATGGCCACGTCACAGTCCAGACCTGAATCCAATCGAGAATCTGTGGAAAGAGCTGAAAACTGCTGTTCACAAACGCTCTCCACCCAACCTCACTGAGCTCCAGCTGTTTTGCAAGGAAGAGTGGGCAAGAATTTCAGTCTCTCTATGTGCAAAACCGATAGAGACATACCCCAAGAGACTTGCAGCTGTAATCACAACAAAAGGTGGCGCTACAAAGTATTAAGTCAAGGGGGCCGTTTAATATTGCATGCCCCACTTTTCAGTTTTTTATATGTTAAAAAAGGTTAAAATATGCAATAAATTTTGTTCCACTTCACGATTGTGTTCCACTTGTTGTTGATTCTTCACAAAAAAATTAGAGTTTATATCTTTGTTTGAAGCCTGAAATGTGGCAAAAGTTTGAAAAGTTCAAGGGGGCCGAATACTTTCACAAGGCACTGTATAAAGGCGCCTTCTCCCATCAGCAATTGTAAGATCTTGCCATATGTGATCAATGGGATTTAGATCTGGACTCATTGCTGTCACTTCATTACTGTCCATCACCTTGTTTCTTTCCATTTCTGGGGGTTTCTTGAAGTGTGTTAGGAGTTACTGTCCTGCTGGACCCATGACTTAGAAAGCTGGGTTTGTGTCCTGACACTGGGCACTACATTGTGACCCAAAATCTTTTATTAATTTTTTGATTACTTATTGTCTTGGACACAGTCCAGCCACCCAGTGCCAGAAGCAGCAAAACAACCTGAAAACATCTTTGAACCTCCACCTTATTTGTAGGTCCTGTGCTCTTTTCTTTGTAGGCTTCATTCCATGTCCGGTAAACAGTAGAATGATGTGCTTTACCAAAACGCTCTATCTTGGTCTCGTGCCCACAAGACACTTTCACAGAAGGATTTTACAGTGCTGTGCAAATTAATTGGGACAAAGCATTTTTGTAAGTAAAATGGTAAGTTGGGGTTACCAGTCAGTGATTCAAAGCTGTTTTAACTGCTTTGAACAGGTGTGAGTGTACAACCTTGAGTAACAAAATGTGGTTTGACTGCTTTTAGTCAGAAAATACCAGCTAGCTGCCCCCTCAGCTTCAGTTGAGAGCTTGTTTCTGTGAGGAGTGGTTTAGTGTACTTTTTCCTCTGTGTGATTCGTGCCTGTAAAAATAATAATAATAATAATACTTTATTTGTATAGCGCCAACATATTCCGCAGCGCTTTACAGTACAATGGTACATATAAGAAAAATATACGGTACAGAATGGTAATACAGAACAGTAGTTGCATACAATAAACATAGAATCAACTTAGGAAATACAACAAATAAGCAAAAAATGAAGGTGACCCTGCTCGAAGGAGCTTACAATCTAAGACTGGATGGGAACACAAAGTACAGGGGCTTATAACAATGAATATCTTACGTCTAAGGCTGCTTTCACATAACGATTTTCGGTCATCCGATTGTATCCGTTCCAAAACGGATACAATGGGATCCGAAATCGGACCCCATGTTCCCCTATGGGAATCGGATGGGATCGGATGTGCCCCTATTAGCATCCGATTTTGGCACCATCCGATCCCATCCGATGTAATCACGGGCACAAAATCGTAGCCTGCTACGATTTTGTGTCCGTGACTCACATCGGACAGCCTCGAATCACTGCTGATCCGAGGCTGATCCTAGTGCCCACAACATGGGAGCCTATGGACATCGGATCCGAGCTCACCTCGGATCCGATGTCGGCTCCGTATCCCCTGTCTTTCCCTGCTGCTGCCTCCTCCATCTTCTGCCCTCTCCTATTCTATATGCTGTGCCCCCGCTATTCTTTGCTGTGCCCCGCTATTCTATCCTCCTTTATCCCTATCCTGTCCCCTGTCCTCTCCCTGTGTGTAAAAAAATAAAAAAACTCCTCCGGGAGTATACATCACCTGTCACCGGCTCCAACGCTGCACACGATCAGGACTGAAGAGCCTGTGATGATGTAAGAGACCCGGTCAGCTGACCGGGTCATGCGACTCTGACATCATCACAGGTCCTTCAGTCCTGATCGTGCTGCAGCCTTGGAGCCGGTGACAGGTGATGTATACTCCCGGAGGAGGTTTTTTATTTTTTTACACACAGGGAGAGGACAGGGGACAGGATAGGGATAGAGGAGGATAGAATAGCGGGGGCACAGCAAAGAATAGCGGGGGGACAGAGTAGCATAGGAGAGGGAAAAAGATGGAGGAGGCAGGAGTAGGGAGAGACAGGGGACCGCAGGATCCACACGGATCCTGCAGATCAGATGGCTATTTGCCATCCGATTGCAGGGATCCGTATGGATCCGTGCCTGTCCGTGGGGTCCCCCTTCAAAGTCGGATCCCACGGACAGGCACAAAATCGTTATGTGAAACCAGCCTAAGTGACTACTGTCAGGGAGAAGGATAGGCCGCCCTGAAGAGGTGTGTTTTTAGGGAGCGTCTGAAGCTATACAGGTTGTGGATGGTCCTAATTTCTTGGGGTAGAGCATTCCAGAGGTTTGGTGCAGCTCGAGAGAAGTCTTGGAGTCGGGAATGGGAGGTTCAGAATAATGCCGATGTTAGCCTGAGGTCACATTCAGAACGAAGGGGACGGGTGGGGTGGTAGACAGAGATGAGGGTGGAGAGGTAAGGAGGTGCCGCACCATGAATAGCTTTGTGGGTGACAACGAGCAATTTGAATTGGATTTTATAGTGTACGGGTAGCCAATGCAGTGACTGGCACAGAGCAGAAACATCTGAGTAACGGTTTGCTAGATAGGTGATCCTGGCTGCTGCATTGAGGATAGACTGGAGAGGGGAGAGTCTAGTGTGGGGGAGGCCAGCTAATAAAGAATTACAGTAGTCAAGGCGGGAATGAATCAGGGCCACAGTGAGGGTTTTAGTTGTTTCCATGGTGAGGAAAGGGCGAATTCTGGAGATATTTTTCAGGTGCAAGCGACAGGAGCGGGTGAGAGATTGTATATATGGAGTGAAGGAGAGATCAGTGTCCATCAAAACACCGAGACAGCAAGCCTGCTGACTGGGCGTTATCTTGGTGCCGCACACTGAGAGAGAGATGTCAGGTTTAGGGAGGTTGGCAGAGGGTGGGAGCAGAAGTAGTTCAGTTTTGGAAAGGTTGAGTTTCAGATAGAGAGCGGACATGATATTGGAGACTGCGGTTAGACAGTCATTGGTGTTCTTTATTAGAGCGGGAGTAAGGTCAGGGGCTGAAGTGTATAGTTGTGTGTCATCAGCATAGAGATGGTACTGGAAGCCAAATCTGCTGATGGTTTGTCTGATCGGGGCTGTGTAGAGAGAAAAGAGAAGAGGTCCAAGGACTGAACCCTGAGGGACCCCAATAGTGAGGGGAAGAGGGGAGGAAGTGGAGCCAGAGAATGATACACTGAAAGAACGGTCAGAAAGATAGGAAGAGAACCAGGAGAGAGCCGTGTCCTTTATACCAATGGAGTGCAGCATAGAGAGTAGGAGATGGTGGTCAACAGTGTCAAAAGCCGCAGAGAGATCAAGGAGAATAAGCATGGAGTGGTCACCATTACGTTTTGCTGTCAGAAGGTCATTGGTCACTTTGATAAGGGCAGTTTCTGTAGAGTGTAAGGGGCGGAAACCAGACTGCAATGGATCTAAAAGAGAGTGAGTGGAGAGGTAATGGGTGAGGCGGGTGTAGACCAGGCGCTCCAGGAGTTTTGAGATGAAGGGGAGATTGGAGACAGGTCTGTAGTTATTTGTGCACGATGGGTCAAGGGATGTTTTCTTTAGTAGTGGAGTAATAATAGAGTGTTTGAAGGAGGAGGGGAAGATGCCAGTAGAGAGGGAGAGATTGAAGATTGTGGTTAAGTGAGTGGTGACCACTGGAGAGAGGGTCTGTAGTAGGTGTGAGGGAATGGGGTCAGAGGTGCATGTTGTGGGACGTGAGGACGAGAGGAGTCAGAGGGGATGTAGGGACAGATGGGAGTAACAACACTTGAAGGTTGGGAGCTGATTTCCTGTCGGTAAAAATGGATGTTACTGCACGGGAGAGGTCTAGAATTATTACTCTTAATGAAAATACAAGTCTGATTGTAAGAGAAATCACTGCCACTGTTGGTATTGGAAAATCTAACGTTTCAAGAATAATTCACACACACAATGAAACTGGATCGTTTTCTCCAAAACAAAAAGGGAAATGTGGAAGAAAAAGGAAAACGACACCGAGAACTGATAAAACAATGAACAATAGTAAAACTAATGCAAGAAAAACTTGCTTTGTCCCAATTAATTTGCACAGTACTGTAGATACTCACATACAGTACAGACCAAAAGTTTGGACACACCTTCTCATTCAAAGAGTTTTCTTTATTTTCATGACTATGAAAATTCTAGATTCACACTGCATGCATCAAAACTGAATTAACACATGTCAAATTGTATACTTAACAAAAAAGTGTGAAACAACTGAAAATATGTCTTATATTCTAGGTTCTTCAAAGTAGCCACCTTTTGCTTTGATTACTGCTTTGCACACTCTTGGCATTCTCTTGATGAGCTTCAAGAGGTAGTCACCAGAAATGGTTTTCACTTCACAGGTGTGCCCTGTCAGGTTTAATAAGTGGGATTTCTTGCCTTATAAATGGGGTTAGGACCATCAGTTGTGTTGTGCCGAAGTCTGGTGGATGCACAGCTGATAGTCCCACTGAATAGACTGTTAGAATTTGTATTATGGCGAGAAAAAAGCAGCTAAGTAAAGAAAAACAAGTGGCAATCATTACTTTAAGAAATGAAGGTCAGTCAGTCCGAAAAATTGGGAAAACTTTGAAAGTGTCCCCAAGTGCAGTTGCAAAAACCATCAAACGCTAGAAAGAAACTGGCTCACGAGGACCGCCATAGGAAAGGAAGACCAAGAGTTACCTCTGCTGCGGAGGATAAGTTCATCCGAGTCACCAGCCTCAGAAATCGCAGGTTAACAGCAGCTCAAATTAGAGACCAGGTCAATTCCACACAGAGTTCAAGCAGCAGACACATCTCTACAACAACTGTTAAGAGGAGACTTTGTGCAGCAGGCCTTCATGGTAAAATAGCTGCTAGGAAACCACTGCTAAGGACAGGCAACAAGCAGAAGAGACTTGTTTGGGCTAAAGAACACAATGAATGCACATTAGACCAGTGGAAATCTGTGCTTTGGTCTGAGTCCAAATTTGAGATCTTTGGTTCCAACCACCGTGTCTTTGTGCGACCCAGAAAAGGTGAACGGATGGACTCTACATGTCTGGTTCCCACCGTGAAGCATGAAGGAGGAGTTGTGATGGTGTGGGGGGCTTTGCTGGTGACACTGTTGGGGATTTATTCACAATTGAAGGCATACTGAACCAGCATGGCTATCACAGCATCTTGCAGCGACATGCTATTCCATCCGGTTTGTGTTTAGTTGGACCATCATTTATTTTTCAACAGGACAATAACCCCAAACACACTTCCAGGCTGTGTAATGGCTATTTGACCAAGAAGAAGAGTGATGGGTGCTACGTCTGATGACCTGGCCTCCACAGTCACCAGACCTGAAACCAATCGAGATGGTTTGGGGTGAGCTGGACCGCAGAGTGAAGGCAAAGGGCCAACAAGTGCTAAGCATCTCTGGGAACTCCTTCAAGATTGTTGGAAGAGGTCTCATCGAAACAGTGGCAATGGAAGCTTAACCCCGCCCTACTGGAGGACCTGACGACTCTACAGGAGCTGAGACAAGCTCTGTCTGATTACTTCAGGGAAAACTGTGTGCCGGAGACCTCGCCAAGCTCGATTTGGGAGGCTCACAAATGTGTAATAAGGGGCATCCTGATAAAACATGGTGCGAGACTGAAAAAGGAAAGAGATAGGGAGTTGAACGAGCTACTGACTAGGTTAAGGTCACTTGAAACCGAACATAAAAGACGACTAGATGCAGAGGTAGCGAGAGACTTGGGAAAGACACGTGACGAATTAAGGAAATTACTTAATAAAAAAGCGAGGTTCTGGTTGACAAGGTGCAGACGTCAATTCTACGAATTCGGGAACAAAACTAGTAGACTCTTGGCGGGAGCTCTGAGGCAACAGAGGGCTAGGGCCTTTGTCTCGAGCATAGGAGAGACAGCGACAAAGAAGGTGACTCAGCCTTCACCAGTGGTGGCGGAAGCATTCCGGAAATACTATGAGACATTGTATAATGTAGATAAAGAGAATTCTCTGACGCAGTCCCCGACGTTCCTCCCCAAAATCAGAGACTATATTAATAGAGCGGCAATGCCGAAACTGAAGGAGACAGATATAGCTACCCTGGAACTACCCATATCTACGCAGGAAGTTGCTGATACTATTGCATCCCTGAAAAATGGAAAAGCACCTGGCCCTGACGGATTCTCAGTTATCTACTACAAGAAGTTGAGGGAAATAGTGACCCCGCACCTCCTTAATTATTTTAATGACCTGAAAAGTGGAAGAACCCCCCACGGTGACTCCCTCAGGGCACACGTAGTGGTGATACCGAAAGAGGGAAAGGACCCAACTCAATGTGCAAGTTATAGACCCATATCGCTTTTGAATGTGGATCTAAAACTGTTTGCAAAGATTTTAGCGTCAAGACTGGCTCCCACCTTGGGGGAGATCGTACACAAGGATCAGGCAGGATTCACTTTAGGTAGAGAGGCGCGGGATAACACGGTGAAGGCGATCAACTTGGTTCACGGGGCCAGAGGCCGGGGAGTCCCCTCCATCCTTTTATCTACCGACGCAGAAAAGGCGTTTGATCGGGTTAATTGGAATTTTTTGAGGGAGACTCTCGGGCATCTGGGACTGGGACCAAATATGATGAACTGGATTATGGCCCTATACTCTGGTCCGACAGCTAGGGTCAGGGTGAACGGGTGTCTATCAGACCCATTTGCAATACATAACGGAACCAGACAAGGATGCCCTTTGTCACCCTTGATCTTTGTTCTCACGATTGAACCACTACTCAGGAACGTCAGGGCCAACCCAGATATCACTGCGATAGAAGCAGGGGGGGTAGAACATAAGATAGCAGCTTATGCCGACGATCTCCTCTTTTTTCTGACTAAACCTAAAACATCCCTTCCTAACTTGATGAAGGAAATACAGGCCTTCTCTAGATTATCAAATTTCAAAATTAATTTTCAAAAGTCGGAGGTTCTCAATGTAAACCTGCCGTCGGGGACTGCGAAAGACCTACAAGCATCCTTTAAGTTCAAATGGAATGTCACATACATCCAATACTTAGGGATGAAACTAACAGCTAACCCGGATATGCTCTTTAAACTAAATTTTCCGCCTCTACTGGTTAACCTCAGGAAGGACTGTGAGAGATGGTCGAAGGTTTCTTTCTCTTGGTTAGGACGTTCCCATGTGCTCAGGATGAACGTCCTCCCGCGCCTTCTGTACTTGCTACAAGCGATTCCGGTAAAAATACCAGCCTCCTTCTTTCGGGCAGTTTCCTCCCTCCAGACCTCATTTGTTTGGGGGGGGAAAAAAGCCCGGATCAGTAAAGCGTTGCTGTCGCGACCCAAATCGAAGGGCGGCATTGGATTGCCGAACTTTAAACTTTATCATATGGCGGTTCACTTTGCCAGGATGGTAGACTGGTGCAGAAACGCGGAGGGGAAGGCATGGGTAGGCATAGAGCAGGCTTCTTGCTCGGTACCCCTGTCTAGACTCCCTTGGCTGTTGTCGGCATCCCAGAAGGAAATAGGGACACACCCCACTCTGGGTTCAACAGCACATTATTGCTCGGCCCTTTGGACTAGAGCTTCCATGATTCCAACGTATTCTAGACTCACGTCTGTACTGTGCCACCCAGACTTTAGTCAAGCGAGAAATGATGGAGTCTTTAAACAATGGATAGCAGAAGAGAGGGACAGAGTCGAGCACTTTAGAGAGGGAGATGACTGGCCATCTCTGAATGCTCTTAGGCGCATGGTGGAACCCGCCCCTTTGGGATGGTGGAGATCCCTACAAATAAGACACTTCCTGGGTACACACCAACCACGGAGTAATTATACAAAACCTTTGACACAGTTTGAGTCTCTCTGCGTTGGAAAAGGCCCGATGAGACATGTGCTATCATTGGTCTATGCGATGTTGAACGCCCCCCCGGATCAAAAACCCCCTTACTTTATAGCCAAATGGGAGAAAGAACTGGGAATGACGTTCTCAGATACCCAGATTAACAGAATCTGCAGTTTAGCACACAGCACCTCAATCAGCTCAAAACAACAAGAGGCGGGGTATAAAATAGTGACTAGGTGGTACAGGGTGCCAGAGAGACTGCATGCTATGTACCCATCGGCAGAATCCAAATGCTGGCGATGTAAAGTGGAGACGGGCTCTATGGTCCATATTTTCTGGAACTGCGAAGGGCTCAGGACATTCTGGAAGGGAGTAGAGACTGTGGTGGCTCAGGTAACGGGGTATGCAGACCCTCTGACTCCGGAAGCGGTCCTCTTGCATCTAACAAACATGCCCGAAAAAAGATATAAACATTCTCTGCTAAAGTTCTTGATTATAGCAGCGAGGGCATGTATACCGGTTCTCTGGGGTACGACAACCTCGCCCCGTCTTTCTCAATGGGTGGCTAAAATTAACGAATTGATGCTAATGGAAGACCTGACAGCCTCCATGAATGACTCTTACCAGAGACATTGGGCCACATGGTATAAGTGGATGGATTTTCAACAAACTCCCGAATACAATAGGTTGTTGATGGACTACAGGACATAGTTTGAAAAAGGCGTATCAGGAGAAATATGCTTGGGCTGGACCTCTCCCTCTCTCCACTCCGGCCTCTAGGGGTCTAAGTTAGGGGCTATTGCCTCTGATTTCTCACTCACGGGGCTGGGGTTCCTCCTTCTTACTTTTCTATTTCCCCTTCCCTCCCCTTCTCTCTATCCTCGCGTTATCTTCCTCTTGTTCTCCCAGACTGGTTTCTATTTTGTTTTCCAGTCGGTGAGCTGGATCTAAGACCAATTTGGTGATATACAATATATTCGGATGTTTAAGTTAGTGAAATAGTTTAGAATATGGGTGGTTTGCATGGACAAAAAACACCCGGACATATGTTAGGGTGATTTCGATGGAGAAACGAAGAAGCTGTCCAACTGTTGAACCCAATTGGAGTGCGGACTGATTCTACTGTATTAAGCAGATTGGCAAACGGGCGTGTCCACACTAATCGGTTAAGAGAGATGTGACAGGTTTTTCATGTTGTTAATGTCACTGGTGCTTGCCCGTATAATTGGTACAAGTTGCATTTGAGATTGAAATGTTGTCAAACATGGTTAATATGTTCTTGGATTGTATATATATTCAAAAATGTGAAAATAAAGAATTTAAAAAAAAAAAAAAAGATTGTTGGAAGACCATTTCCGATGACTACCTCTTGAAGCTCATCAATAAAATGCCAAGAGTGTGCAAAGCAGTAATCAAAGCAAAAGGTGGCTACTTTGAAGAACCTAGAATATAAGACATACTTTCAGTTGTTTCACACTTTTTTGTTAAGTATATAATTCCACATGTGTTAATTCATAGTTTTGATGCCTTCAGTGTGAATCTACAATTTTTATAGTCATGAAAATAAAGAAAACTCTTTGAATGAGAAGGTGTGTCCAAACTATTGATATGTACTGTACATTTTGGTAAACTGTAGTTTAACTTTATAATGTCTGTGTCAGCAGTGGGGTCCTCCTGGGTCTCGTCCACAGTGTTTCATTTCATTAAAATGTGGGCAGATAGTTTGCGCTGATACTGATGCACCCTGAGCCTACAGGACAGCTCGAATTTCATTGGAACTTGATTGGAGCTGCTTATCCACCATCTGGACTATCCTGCATTGCAACGTATTAACAATTATTTTGTGCTGTCCACATCCATTTAGATGCACGTGCCATGGGTTGTAAACTTTTTATTATGCCGTGTATCATGGACAAAAATTATCCAGATACCTAGATATGGACTTGAAACCTTGAGATTGTTGATATGTTTCTACAATTATGTTCTCAAGTCCTCAGACAGTTCTCTCCTCCTCTTTCTGTTCTCCATGCTTAGTGTGACACACAGACACACAATGCAAAGATTGAGTCAACCTTTTTATCTGGTTTCATGTGTGATTTTCATATTGCCCACACCTGTTACTTGCCACACATGACTTTGAACGGGCATCACATGCTTGAAACAAAGTTGTTTACTCACAATTTTTAAAAGGTGCCAACAATTTTATCCTACTCATTTTTGTTTTTTTTTGTGTGAAGTTATATCCATTTTGTTTTTTTCTTTTTTCAGTTTTTTTTTTATGTTCCAATACAGGCAAAGGTAATAAACATGTATATAACAAAACATGTGTAATTGCAATAATTTTCTGGGAGAAACACTTTTTTTTCTGGAACAATTTCAAGGATGACAACACTTTCGGCCATGACTGCATGTTACAGGAAACTTTTGGGGTAATGAGGCTATGTAAACTAAATAACCATGTTAAAACTGGGTGACTGAAAATGTACCATTTTCCTGATTACACATTACTGGAAATGCCAGCACTGATGGTGATAACTTGTTCGTTTGACCATTTTCCAGCAATGCAGTAAACGAAGAAACAAAATACGGTAATGTTACATGCTTTCTAAAGAACATTCTTCATGTTTAAATATTAGAAAAGAAAAAAACGGACTAAGAGGAAGCGTAAGTTAATGGTGGATGAGTTAAAGGAGATCTCAAGCATTCGCATGCAGGAGCAACTGAAGGATGCATCTGACACCCTCACAACTCTGGAAATTGCTCCCCCAACTCAAGACCTGATGGAGTGGAAGCAGATGGGAGGTGTGGAGTGGCTGCTGTCTCACCCCTGTCAGCCCATTATTAACACTGACCTGTTACTGGTAAGGGTCCTCTTCCCCTATCATTTGTATTCTTTTTATGTATTAGTGCTCTCAGTATGCGTAAATCTCTCCAAGATCAGTAAGACAGCTGCATGAATTTGCATGTTCCCCCATGTTTGTGTTCCCCCTTATTCTCCCACACTACATAAAAAAAAAAAAGAAATAAAGGGAATTAGCCTGTACCAGGGACATAAGTACAATAGGAGCAGGGGTTGCAATCACACCCGAGCCCTGGAACCTAGGGGGCCCCAAATGTCCCTTGACCTACAAAAAACCTAATGCTATTAGAAAAATATTAGAATCTTAAGCCGGCGTCACATGCAGCAACCAAAGCTGCGATGTCGGAAGCGATGCGCAGGTACGCACTCGCTTCCGACATCGCAGCCTTGGTGTCACACGGCAGGATGTTGCCGGTGACACCGCAGCGATGCGGGCGGAGCCATCACTCGCTGGGCTGGGATCAGCCCAGCGAGCGATCCGCAGCAATACTGCGGTATAGGCTGGATCGCTGCCAACATCGCTATTGCAGTGTCAGACGGCGTGATCCAGCCTAATCTCTGGTTGCAGATTGACAGGTTTACGTTCATGCTCGTAAACCTGTTAACCTGCGATCAGCGATAGATCGCAGTTGCGTTGTGCTATTACACAGCACGACGCACTAGCGATATCGCGAGCAACATCGCTGATGCGCCACTTTTCGGCGATGTCGCTCGCGATATTGACGCGTGTGACGCCACCTTTAGAGTCCACAGTGGTTGATACCTTTTAACAGCTAACTGAAAAGATGGTAACTAATAGCAAGCTAAGGTCTCTACATCAGGCTTAATCTTTGCATTACAAATCTAATGCTATTAAAGATTTGCAATAATTGGGGGCCCCATTGGAGCTTTCTTATCGGAGCCCATGAGTTTCAAGTTACGCCACTGGCCTGTACTTAAGACTCTTTAAATGTGTGTTACAAATTTCAAGTGCAATATATATTTTCTGTGTTTTATTAATTTTTTTTATGTAAAATTACAAATAGATGATGTGTGTTTTACTGTGATTCAATTGAAAGGGTTAGTCTTTACATTAAAAGTTGTGAATTGGTAGGGGTGCAATCGATGAGACCCCAGCCGATCCAAAGAACAGGGTTTTGAATTGTCCTGTAGGAATTTATTATGGGACTGTCGGAGGTATCCGAGTACAGAGCTCTTCTTATAGCTACTACATAGACCCTCAGCCCAAATCGATCTGCAAGATCCTCTCATTTTGAGGTTTTCCTGAGACCACTACACATTAAATAGAGTGCCTTGAAAAAGTATTCATACCCCATGAACTTTACCACATTTTTTCACATTACAACCACAAACTTTAAATGTATTTTATGTGATATACCAACACAAAGTAGCAAGTGTAAAAGGGAATGATACATGTTTTTCTAAATATTAAAAAAAACGGGAGATATACAGGGTGGAAAAAACTAACTGCTTTCACATCATACAGTAAGGCTATGTTCACACTCTTTGATCCATTCTTGGTGCTGCACCAAAAACGGATCATCAGTGCATCTGCAGCAAAGTGGATGGGATTTTCAATTTGCTGTGCTGACGTCAGCGTTTTTGACTGCTGCATTAGTGGAGCAGAAAGCTCATCAAGAAAATAATGAGCGTCAATTATTGCTCCGTTTTTCTGCTATGCTTTCCACACCACCAACACTCTATTACTTATCCTCCCTGGTGAGCCCCGGCAATGTCTTTCTTCCGGGCATCGGCAGGACCTGTAGGTACAGTGCTGACAGGACCTACCCATGTAAGAGTCACATGACCAAGGTCCTGTAAGTACTCATACAGTACTAGTCTCAAATCCTGCCGGTACCCAGAAGGAAGACATTACTGGGGATCACCATGGGATCGCTAGGGAGGGTATGAAAGTGTGTGTGTGTCTATGTGTGTCTGTCAGTCTGTGTCCCTCGAAAACCGAGAAACAATCAGCACAAACGGATGATGCATTTGTGATGCTTTTTTGCAAAAATGGAGCACAAGCGCCCTGTGGGAATGAGGCATAAAGCTTTACATACTTTCTAAAGAGCAAAATAAAAAACATCCTCTTCTACTCTGTTGTAGTCACGATCTGTCCAGTATCTCCTCTGAATGTATAGAGCTTTACAATACACACATTTCTAAAAAGGAATATTACATTTTATGAGTTCCTATATTTCTCTGACCATTATATACTGCCATCTCTCAAGGGTTTTTTGTTCCCACTTCATTCCCTAGTGTGATGTGTTTGACTTAATGTTCTATAATGGAAATTATATTTTTTTTCCAGCTAATAAACTACAACACTTTGCACGACCTCATTCTTGTCACAATAACTACACAATTCTGCATGAATCTCTATACTGTGTTAAAAGGTAACACATTTCCGAAATTGTCTTTTTCTTATCATTTGCCCCATAATTTCATTTTTAATGGCAGTACATCCTGTTACATGGGGACAATGTGCTGCCTGCAAATGATAATCTTTCTAAAGGAGAAAAAGAAACATAGAAAAAAGCTGCAAATTAATATGTATTCAGGATATAATGGGGCACTGCCACAAATAAACACTGTATGGTACTCAATGCAACATAGCTGTGAAGCAGTTTTAAAAACTGTGTTTATACAGCTAAATATTAAGTTAGTGATTTCACAGTAATGCTAAATCGTAAAAAAAAGAACATATTTTGAGTTTGTGAAGACAGATGCAGACACTGCTATTTTTCAAACAGACAATGTTCAATTTTTGTTATTTTCTGCAAAGTACGGTAGTTAAAAATTATATAAATTTCTCTTCATGTTATGATTTACAAAACAGTGTGCAATGTCCCCATGAAAATAAAAACTATTATAAAGATTTTGAGCTTAAAGGGGACCTGACCCCTAAAAATCAGCTCCCCGACCATTTATACCTGTCCCTGCACCTCCAGGAATGCATTGTAGGCATCCCTTTGAGTAAAAAAAGGGTATTTGTAAAGTATATAAAAGTGCTTTTATTACCTAGCTAGTCTGGGATTAGTTGCCGCAGAGCCAACTCGCACATGTGCAATGCACAGCGCGAAGTCCTATGATATGGATATGACGCAATTTGCGTCATACAGGCTAATACCGCCCATGGAGGGCGGTGAGGGAGCTCACACTGCCTTAGCACACCCAGATTGCACATGTGGAGGTGCAGGGACAGGTATAAATGGTCTGGGGGCTGATTTTTAGGGGTCAGGTTCCCTTTAACTCATGTTTTTGTACACACTGCTATTATTTTGAACACAACTGTAATAGTGAACTTGTACCGACCATTGCCACCGTCCTACAAATTTTGATAGGGAAAGTAGGTGCTGTAAACAGTTTGCTTATCCATTAGGTAAAATTATTTATTTTACTGACCACCATGAGTGTAATGTGGGGAGGTTACAACATCACGAAAACTAACTAATGCACTTAGTGGATGACAGTGGGAAAGGAGCTGCTGGGAGCAAAGTATCAAGAGCTGCAGCATGTATGCCAAGGTTGGAAAGTCCAACAGCCAGCGAGAAAGCGGAATATTGCAAGTAGCTAAAGTAACATCTGTATCCAATCAAACATACTGGATGTGCATGGTTTATATCGATACAGTTGTAAATAGAGTGCCTTATTAATAATATACATAGTTTTTGTAGGGTGGAAAATGCAATGTTCTCTCCAAATAATGCTAGTTTCACATCAGTACTGGGGGCTCTACAATAAGTAATTGTGCAAAGTGCAATAAGGTGGCTCAATGATTAGCACTATTACTTGCTGGGGTTCTGGGTACTAATCCCACAAATGACAGCACCTGCAAGGAGTTTTTATGTTCTCCCTATGTTTGTGCTAGTTTCCTCCAGGTCCTCAAATTTGCTCCCAAATTCCAAAGACATATTGATAGGGAATTTAAATTGTGAGCCCCAATGGAGATAATGATGAAAAATTTCTGTAAAGCACTGCAAAATAATTTAACTCTGTATAAGCTAATTAAATAAATGCAAAACTAGCTTGTGGGTGTTTTTATGTGCATTTTGTAACAGTAATGTAAATACCTTGACTTACGAGTTTAATTATTCTGTGACTAAGCTTTTACCTCAAGTTGCTCTTTTGCTAAATTAAATTTCCCCATTAAAATTACTGTAATTAAAATTCTATTAATCTGTTCCAGGCCTGACTTATGGCCCCCTATTCTGGTATGTGGCCCCTATCCTAGTACTGTATTCATGATCCCTCAACCTGGTACATGGCCTCCATTCTGGTATATATGATCCCCATCCTGGTACATAGCCCTCTATACTATTACATAGCCTTTCATCGTGGTATATGGCCCCCATCCTGGTACATGGCCCCCATCATGCTGCACACTTTAAAAAATAAAAAACTTTCCCTCCCTCTGATCCCCTCCAGCATGGCATTCTCATCATGCAGGCAACTGTGTGTAAGAGCATGTCAGCTGATCAGCTGACCCACTCTCACAGGCTGATCACCTAACATGCGTTCACTGATCATCTGACCCGCTCTCACAGGCTGATCATCTAACATGCGCTCGTTGATCAGCTGACCCGCTCTCCCAGGCTGATCAGCTGACCTGCTCTCACAGGCTGGTCATCTGACCTGCTCTCACAGGCTGATCAGCTGACCTGCTCTCACAGTCTGGTCATCTGACCCACTCTCCCAGGCTGATCAGCTGGCCCGTGCTCACTGATCAGCTGTTCTCTCACACACAGCTGCCTGCATGATTAGAACACCGCACTGTGGGGGATCAGAGAGAGAGTGAGTATAAGGGATTTTTATGTATTTTTTTTAAAGTGTGCGACGTGATGCAGACAGCTGATCAGCATGTGGTAACATTGCTCTCCCGCACACTGATTAGCTGCTGGGATACTGTATTTGCTGCTCTCCATGCCCAGGATGATGGGCGGGGGAGCAGTGAATATTGAGTTGCTTAATTAGCGGGTACATGTAATCACACAGCAGCTGCTTATAACTCACATTTGATCTCGCATCATCAAGCAATAAAGATACAGAGCAACAGCTCTTATCTCAAAAAATGTGTTAGTTGGGGCACTCTCAATCTCAAGGTACCACTGTATTCTATAGTGATTTCTTCCTGCCCATGTACAAGTAGTGTTTGTTTTATATGAGTGAACTGCTATGATGTGTATGGTAAAACTGACGCTGGTATATGTACAACTCCATACAGCTTTTTTCACAAATCCCGAAGATGAATATCACCAGAGATGTGCAGGAAGAACCAGCAGAGCCGGCAATTGAAACAACTTGCCAAGAGCAAGAAGAGATGGGTATGACTACAGGTAAAACTCTGCTGCAGCTGTATGATGCACTGTTAAATGTCATAAGAGCAGCACGTCCTGTGGTCAAATACCAAGTGCATGTGCAAAGCGACAAATAATACAAATAGATAAACACCTGATCGCAACACTCAATAATAGTAGTGTCAAGACATGTGGCATGTTTATTTAATCAAAAAGCACATGCTTTCTATATTAATGTACTTTGTTACTGATGGAGCAAATGAGGTGGCAGGCTGTATGGGTAGATTGCTTCAGGCTGCACGATCCACTGATGGCTATCTTGCCCAGCTATCCCATATACACTACTGCTCTTTCTGCTGAATGCTCCTATGCTCTCTATGACAGAATTGGCAATGAATTATTACAAGAGAACAAATTAATTGGCGATCCAAAATCGGACATGCCTGATCCTTTACTCTCATGACAGTCATCTTTCCGGGTGACCCATACCCATTAAACTGCAGACATTATTCTAATGTCTATGGGGGCCATAAAAGTCTTACGAAGTACATTTTAATCAATAGATCTTGGAATGATAATATGTTCCACAAATGGATGTGCAAAAACAAAAATGTTCCTGTGTGAGATAATCTTAAATGTGTGTCCCTGCTATGTACTGTGTAATGGATGTGTCTGACCATACAGGGACATAGTCTGATCATACCACATCTCCTGTGCTGAGATAATCTTAAATATGTCCTTGCTATGTACTCTTGCTATGTAATCTTATATATGTCCTTGCTATGTATCTTATATATGTCCTTGCTATGTAATGTGTAATGGATGTGTCTGACCATACAGGGACATGGTCTGATGACTCCACAGCTCCTGTGCTGAGATAATCTTATATATGTGTCCCTGCTATGTGCTGAATAATGGATGTGACTGACCGTACAGGGACATGGTCTGGTCATACCACATCTCCTGGGTTGAGATAATCTTATACATGTGTCCCTGCTATGTGCTGTGTAATGGATGTGACTGACTGTACAGGGACATGGTCTGATCATACCACATCTCCTGGGCTGAGATAATATTATATATGTGTCCCTACTATGTGCTGTGTAATGGATGTGTCTGACCGTACAGGGACATGATCTGATCATACCACATCTCCTGGACTTGGGGAAAATATAAGTCACTTATCATTAGACATTATACAGAAAAACAGCAGGGACTCACAGCTACTACTTTTTGATGTAAGACATTGCCTTGTTTCATCACAGGAGTGAGTGTTCTACCTTGTCTCTAGGCCTCTGGGCTCATCATAAATCAAGTCAGTGATGTAGAACTGGAGCTTACAGTATATGTCACTGTCTTGATTTATGATGAGCTAAGAGAGCTTGAGACCAGGTAGAAACAGTCACTCCTGTGAAGAAATGTGATACGTCAGAAAACAGCAGCTGTGAGTCCCTGTTGTTTCATCTGTATGCTCACTTATCATATGCGACTTGTACCCTTTCCCCACCCAGGACCTGTGGTATGATCAGACCATGCCCATGTACTGTCAGACACATCCATTACACAGTACATAGCAGGGACACATATATAAGATTATCTCAGCACAGGAGATGTGGTATGATCAGACCATGTCCCTGTACGGTCAGACACATCCATTACACAGTACATAGCAGGGACACATATATAAGATTATCTCCGCACAGGAGATGTGATATGATCAGACCATGTCCCTGTACGGTCAGACACCTCCATTACACTGTACATAGCAGGGACACATATATAAGATTATCTCAGCACAGGAGATGTGATATGATCAGACCATGTCCTTGTACAGTCAGACACATCCATTACACAGTGCATATCAAAAGCACATATATAAGATTATCTCAACATTGGACTATTGTTTTAACACATCCAATTGTGGAAACTATTATTTGTAGATCTATTGATTAAAATGTACTTTGTTCTTGTGACAACACATTTAAGATTGTGCACCTGTAAAATCTGATTTTTACTTCTTTGTACCTATCTGTTTTCATAGACTTCCCAGAGTTGGCGGAAACCAAAGCATCAGATGTCAGCTCCTCCATCGCTGAAGAGCCTTTACATACAGAGCTAGACTCAAGAGATCATAATCAAACACCCAGTGATACAGAGCACTCTGCGCAGGAGGTAAAATCTTGGATCTGTGCATCATCACCAACACATCTGACCACCATTGGAGATTACTAATATCAATCCTTCTAGGCATGGTGCTGGGGGTCACGAACACTATTCATTATTAGAACCTTTCTTTGGTGACACATGTAGGGTAGTGGAAGCTTCTACCATAGATAGTTGGCACTGGGTTAATTAACTATCTACCTAGCCCCAACTTCTAATTACTCACTGTGTTACTAACCTGTTTGAATTGTTATAGGAGTATGTTGATGGTTTGTTGGATTATTCTTCAGGATGTCAGGATGAAGAATTTAGTGTAAGTATTGTGGACTGAAGAGTAATTCATTTAAATTATTACTCTGGAGGGCAAACATGAGTATTAGGGTGGCATTACAATCTGCGTTCTTTGTACAAAAGAAAATCACTGCCAAAGCCAAAAGGGGATTCAAGGAATGGGAAATCTATATGGAGCATTTACACTTCTTGCTGCTGGAAGCTCTGTTGCTGTGATATCGCCATTTCTTTATCGATGGCTATTTTCCTTGTCCTTATTTTTTCAGGGAACTTCACAAAACGTCCAAAGCAATGATGAGCAGCAATGGAAGAAACAGACACAAAGCCTCCTCCACAGACTGCGAGTAAGAGTCATGAGCAAAGATACAAGTAGGAGACTGCATTGCACTTATATCTTAGTGAAAAAGACAAACCTCAAATTTTGTTGATGGTTGTAATTGATTTTGTCCCTGTAGAGGGAACATACAGGTGCATCTCGATTAATTAGAATATCATCATAAAGTTAATTTATTTCAGTAATACATAATGTGAAAAACATATTATATAGAGTCATTACAAACAAAGAGATCTATTTCAAGTGTTTATTTATGTTAATGTTGATGATTATGACTTACAGCCAATGAAAACCCAAAGGTCATGAAAATTAAAGTAGGGAGGATGAAGGGTCTGAGAGATAAAATATTGCCTAAATAATATAGGTATCAGAGGCTTCACCTTGTGTGATTGTGAGAGTCACAACCACTGCAAAAGCATAACACGGCTGTTGCATTCCCCAGCGTGGTGCATTACAGAGTAGGGAGGATGAAGGGTTAAAAACCACGCATTCCACGAGACATCAAAGGGTGAATATGATATTGATTTATTATCCAACACGTTTCAGGTCTCCCTGGCTTCTTCCTCAGGACAAATCAATGTCATATTGCCATGTTTTCAGGGTGTTTCTAGGAGCCCTGAAATGCGTTAACTAATAAATATTATATTCCCCTTTTGATGACTTGTGAAAAACGGCAGCAGGATTTTTAACCCTTCACCCTCCCTACTTTAATTTGCTGAGATAATGACATTTAAGTTTTCATTGGCTGTAAGCCATAATCAACATTAACAGAAATAAACACTTGCAACAATAAAAAAACAAAATATGTGTTAAACAGCACCAAGGACGTATATAACAATATGACAGGGACTGAGACACTACAACGGAGTGGTTGTGAAAAAAATTACAAGTATCAAGAAATAAAGACTTGAAATAGATCACTCTGTAATGACTTTTATATAATATATGCGTTTCACTTTTTGTATTGAATTAGTGAAATGAAGTAACTTTTTGATGATATTCTAATTCATTGAGATGCACCTGTATATTTTACTGCAAGTCAAACCTCAAATTTTGTTGATGGCTGTAATTGATCTTGTCTCTGTAGGGGGAACATGTTTCTTCCATGAACAGATAACATAATTGATGTTAGACCCCTTTCACATAGGCGTTTTTTGAAAATGCGGCAGATTTACCGCATCTTCCGCCTAACGAACGGCCGCACTTGCGGCACCGATCCGGCAAGCCCCATGCATTGTCTATGGGGCTTGCGGCAAGTGCAGTTTTGCTGGTTGCGGCCGCGAAAAAAAAACGCAGTCAGCAGCGTTCTTTTCTCTGCCGCAACCGGCAAAACCGCACTTGCCGCAAGCCCCATAGACAATGCATGGGGCTTGCCGGATCGGTGCCGCAAGTGCGGCCGTTCGTTAGGCGGCAGATGCAGTAGATCTGCCGCATTTAAAAAAAAAAAAAAAAACGCCTATGTAAAAAGGGCCTTACACGGGTTTTGAAAACGTGAAGGGTCCAGTGTAACCATTATACCATTTCCTTTGTTGCACAGAAGCTGAACCAGTCCGGAGAGAGCTCCTTCAGTTTTCACCATCTCTGTAGGACCAACAAGCGGAAACAGGTGTCCACCAAATTCTACAGTTTCCTGGTGCTAAAGAAACAGACTGCCATCAAGATGACACAGAGCGCTCCATACGGCGATATCACGGTCATCCCAGGACCCCGATTCCACACTCTGTGATCATAGGTCAAGGGCAGGCGTTATTTATTTCCAAATATCTGTTTGTCTCTTTTACTTATTAACTTCTTTTAATTATAAATGTGTTAAGACAATGGCTATATACCTCAGCACAAACAAACATACTCATTGCTCATTGCAATTATATCAAGCCACTATAACGGGTCTGTGTGTAATATCCGGCCTCAATCTAGCCTACAATTTTATATAACTCACAGAGGTTTTATCACACGGATCCTCCAACCCATCGTACTACGAATCAGAAGAATATTGTGCCTCACTGAGGAGTGACTACAGTTCAGTAATATCAGTCACTTTGCTATGTGCGTGAACCTTTACTTATGCCATGTGGTTATTATACTTTTATAACTTGGTCCTTAAGCGCCAATGTTAGGACTTGGGAGGAAGCGTCTCATCCATATGAACAATTAGAAAAGTGTGTCAGTGTAAAAGTCATTAAATGAAACCGGAATTTTTAGGACACTGGGTCCTTTTTGTGTATTTATGAGCAGACATCAGTTTACAGAAGGAGATAGGCATGAATACAAGTTATAGGATTTGGTCATCACATGATGATATTATCTGCTTATAAAATGACCGCTATTCTGTGGGTCATCCAGCACATGGATGAGCATCGTTCTATCATAGTGCAATCAGTGACTGTTCTAACATCAGCTCAGCTCCATTTGAATTAGTTGCACTTCACTATAATATGTTCTACATACCCGGAGCTACACAAGCACATCCTATGCTCACTTCTTTAGTTATATTGTGTTGTCAACTATTTATTTATTTTTTTACTATGTTTAATAAATTATTAGACTGCTGTACTGGAGTTGTTATACGCACACACAGTCATGGCATATTAGTAAGTTATAGTTACAGTCACTGGCGAGATTACCGGGTCTGGTCCATTGCCCTGACCGCCATCACTTCAGACCTTTGATTCTGTCTATTAACAAAATAAAGTCAACAGATCTTTATTTCCATGTTACGGTGCATTGCCTCCATTTCTTAAAGAATAAATTTGGATATGGGTATGTTCCCAAGATATGGAGACACTGGGTCATGGGTGCAGTGTCTCCTCATCTGCGGAGGTGCCGGGGATCTCGGTGGGTGATTTGTGTTTGGGGTACAGCAGCTTTTCTCTGCATTCACTCACCGAGATCGCCTCTGACTCCGCAGCGCTAAATTGAAATACTGCCGACAAGCAACAGCACAGAATGTCAGTTAACGCCTAAGAGAAAAGAAGCACCATGGGCATGGGATTTCTCTAAATCCCATACACTGTGCTTGTACTATACAATGCAGCGTTATGGACGCAGCACAAACACTGATCATGGGAACATAGCCTAATAGTTGTGTACTGAGTATTTTCTTATAATTAATTTCCCATGTTGCAGTAAAAGTGTCGTCCAGGGTTCAGCTTCAGTCATAATGTTGCAAAACGTTGTTTCTTGGCCGCCTTCCTAGCTACAGTATAACATTTATAAGGAGCTGCAGTTTGCACCAACTATTGCTGGCACAAATGACCTTCCATTATGTGCACATACAACCTGAATTTGGTTTGTGCAAACAATATCGCCTGCACCTCTGAGCTTATCCAGGTTTAATAGTTCTTCTTTGGGCTAAAAAAAAAACCATGGCACCAGATATATTGCAAATGTGTCGGTCGCAAGGGCTGGCGGTGCCCAGCAGCTATGGCCCTAACCACACATGTAAAGGGAGGTTGGAAAATGAAGATATAAACTAAAGTAAAAGGTAAGTTTGTGACGCCAGTTGGGATGTTCAGCCAGTAGATGGCTGGCACTGCAGGGGATTCCCGGAAGATAGGTGGTACTAGCAGCGCAGATGTTTAACCCTTTCCTACCACGGCTGGCTCCCAAGGAGATGACGGGGGTAATGATGGTAAGTGTAATGAAGAAAGTAAACAGCAGGAGTCAGTCTTTGCTTACCTTTTTACTGCAGATTCTGTAGCAGATCCAGGGTAATACAACCACCATTTGGCGTGTGGTCTGGCTAGTCTGATGAGAACTGTAGTCCACTCTGCTGCGTGAGTAATATGGCTTTCCTGCTGACTTCCCTTGGTTGTAGGTTTCCAGATGCCTTTAACCTTCAATACTCCCTCTTGGTTCCTGGGGTTACCACCTGCCAGGCTGTTAGTGGGTATCCATGCTTTTAGAGCAGTTCCTTGATCCTCTATACTACTGTCGCCCCAGAAAGATCCACTTGAGTGGCTGATAGGCATAAAAAAAAACAGCCTCCAGTTCTGCCATCAGGCCCTTTGAGCCTGGATGACCCAGGAACTGGTACCCAGCTTGCAGCTGCCTCCTCACTGGACCTCTCCTTTACTTACTTTGTCCTACTACTTTCATCTAACCCCTCCCTCCAACCAGAGTCACAGCCCAACCCAGGCCTTCAGTGCTCAGCTTCCTGGTTAAAGATCAGGCAGTGTGTGTTCGCTTCATGATATCCAGCTGAAGGATCCCAATTCTCCTCAGACATGGCATTACATGAGATGTTAAAACAATACCATTTGTGGGGGCCAGACACAGGGGCGTCACCCAAACATGAGTGGCTGGAAGTGAGAAGTTTTGTCACTAGTGCTCAATGCTCCTCTACAAGAGCCACATGAAATCTGAATAGATAGAAACTAGTCACTCAAACGGCAGGTGGCAAAAGAGGATGAGGGACAGAATGGATGTAAGTGCAGTGCCAGGACCTCTCTACAGCTCAGTGTGCAAAAACACAAGTCCTCGTACGTCTGTTGACAGAAAAGTAATTAAATTGAGTTTCAGCAGATGATAACACATTAGTTTTTATTAGGTTCTAAAATTCTCTTTACTGTACATGGGGGGACTCATGAGACATTAAGTGGACACACATGCATTTTTATTATACAGGGCACTCAAGGTATTGTAATACTTAAGGTGCACTTGGAGCATTATTATTTTCTATAAGTAAAATGTGGACACTGTTTTCTAGGGCACTTGCACACAGCAATAAAATGTTCCAGTAGGGGCAATTTTACCATTTAGAGGGCACAAAGGGTAGTTTGTAAGGGGCATAGTGGTGGCATTATTATGTGGACACTGAAAGGAGCACTGCTGTGCCAAAAAGCAGGTGCAGTAATAGGGACATATACAGCAACAGCAGCTCAGCATTGCTTTATCAGCAGGATGAGGAGTTTATGCAGGTTGGGAATAGATGGGGACAGGGCTGGAAATGTGGGAAGTCAGATGTGTCTTTGTTGTAAGCTATCTAGATGAGTTGTGACTGGAAGAAATTTTTAGGTCTGTCTGGGCCAGATGGAAAATATGGGAAAGGTGAAGAACTCCATAAGAAAGGACGTCAGCTGTAAATCACTATCTATAACTGTGCTGTAATCTCTTTACCATTATATGGTCAACTTATGGTGGTAATATCAGTGATCTTCTCCCCTCTTGTAGCTGTACAACCAAATTGTCCACATTTATTGTACTTGTCTGCCCTTTTAGCATGTAAAGCGCCATGGAATTTAATGGCGCTATATAAATAAATAATAATAATTGCCCTTATGTAGAGATTTACTTTCAGTAGCAGTTTAGTCATGTGCTGATGTGGAGCCCCAAGGGACGTGGGGTACTCGGTACCGGACCGATCTGCTGCTGGGGATGTCACTGGTGGCCTGGTCCGGACCGTGTCCCTGGCTCAGCACAATAAAAGGGGTATATTTACAAGGGAGATTGTCACGGGTGACGCCACCCACTTGATGCGGCCAGTAATGGGGGCCGCCGCTGCTGCAGAACCTCCGGGGGTGATGTGAGGGCAGCGGAGGTGGTTTAGTTCCAGTGGGGGGAACTGTATCCCCCGGGGCAGTAAAAAGGGTAAAGTATATTGGGGTTATAGATGGTGGGGAAGAGTTGGAGGACACACACTCACGTTTAGTTGATACTGTAATTCCCTTCTTGTCCTGATGCTGCAGAGCTGACAGGCTGGATCTGCAGGGAGGAATTGTCTCTGTGCTGGATCTGGGGCAAAGGTCGCAATCAATACACAGACTCCAAAGTTGTTTTCCAAAGCTTTACTGCTGATATTATTGCAGATTATAGTCCATGGAGTCTGTAATGGAGCTGGGCTCTCTCCCCACACCCTGTCCGGGTCGTTGGCTTCCTTGTGCTGCACTGTGTGTGTGTCCTGAGCTGCTGCTTCAAGCTAAGCTGCTGGGATTCCTCACGTCTCTCTCTGTATGCTGCTGGTACCACTTGGCTAGGCAACTTGGGTCCTCTATGCTGTGCTGACCCCTCCGTGTTGCTTCACTCTGGTACTAGGGGGCATCTAGAGATCCCACTGTTCCTGGATTCGCTGTGCTGTGGGTGCCAGACACAGTACCGGATCCGGTGTCCGTCTCTCTGTGCGTACTTCTGGGGCAAGTGATGGTATCACTCCAGCTCCCAGACGTGTTCCTCTGTCTTTCGTTCTCCTTGTTCCTCTGACCCTTGCTAGGTCTGCACTGAGCTAACTCTGCTCTCAATAAGCTCTCAGTTCTCCTGAGCTGTTCACAGCACTACACCGTGCTGTACGGTCTCCTGAGCTGTTCTGAGCTCCTTCCTCATGGGCAAGAGTATATAAGGGGGCACGTGGTGCTCCCTCTATTGCCCAGAGGTGGTAGTGTTTGTCAGTGTGTAGTGGGGGAGAGAACCCATGTGATGTTATTGTGGCACATTAACCCATGGGGTGCCACATTCCCCCTTAGTTAAATACAGTACTCCGGGACTGTGGAAAGACAAGTAAACAACAATTAATATTGACATAGACATAAAAATGAAAAAGTACAAAAATCACTAAAATGTGAAAAAGAGTTCGAAAGTCAAAAAGCAGTCTTTCCAGAGGTTTAGTCTATTGCCTCCGGGCTGATGAATATATACAAGAGTTCTTACCACAACCAGTCCGTGGTATATATGGTCCATAAGTAAATAAGGAGATTGCAAAGTTCATACAGGATAGTCTCTGTAGGTACTGGGCTTTTTGTTTAACGTTGCAAGAACTATATACATTTGCTTTACATTTTAACAAACATATTTACATTATACATTTAATTCTGTATTTTACTCCTTGTACCTAGCTGGTATCTGACCTTGGGTACTACGCTCTGATCTGCGCAATGTTGGTGGAGTTAGTATGAAAGTGTGAGTGGACGTGTACCTATTTGGGGTGCTTGGTGTTATGGCAGATGGTGGTCTGACTGCAGGACTGGCAAGTTCACTGGGACCAGGAATTTGTTCTTCCTCTTCGGATTCTACTTCCAGTTCTTCAAGTCTTGGGTCTTCTTCAGGTAACACGGGTTCTGGTAACACAGGTTCTGCTAACACAGGTTCTGGTAACACGGGTTCTGGTCTTGAGTCCACCATTGAAGGGAATGCAATCATGGGTACGACAACTGCTCCATGGTAATTTGGCCATGTTTTAGGAAAATCTCCTAGTACCGTGTGGAATACTTCTTCTTTTTCTTGAATAGGTTGGACCTGTACGGGTTCCATGACTTCAGGTATCTTCAGGGTTTCAGGACACAATTTAAGTTGATCACGAGATACGACTTGTGAAGTTCTCCCTTCATCTTTGCTTATCAAATAGGTTTTTACATTGTCTTGGTTAGATGGTAAGACTGTGTATGGGACTGCTTCCCACTGATTATTCAGTTTGCCTGTACATCTCTTTCTCTTGAGAACTTGATCACCTTCTTGTAATGGCATCGCTTGAGCATGTTTGTTAAAGGTCTTCTCTTGTCTTGCTGTTGCTTGTTGTAGGTTTCTCTCTACACATTCTTGCACTTGGTGATACTGTTTCTGACGTTTGATATCCCAATCTGCTTCTTCTAATTCTGTATCTGGTTTTTCAATTCCCATTTCGAGATCAATTGGTAGCTTACCGGGTCTTGCGCGCATAAGATACGCTGGAGTGCAGTTTGTAGAACTCACGGGGACATGGTTGTATAAGTCTACCAAATCCGGTAATTTATCTGGCCACTGGTTTCTTTCTGACTCTGGTAAGGTCTTTAACAGTTCGATTACTATATGATTCATTTTCTCGCATAGACCATTTGTTTGGGGATGAAACGTCGTTGTGCGAATCTTCTTGCAACCGTACATATTGCAGAATTCCTTGAACAGTTCTGATTCAAAAGCTGGACCTTGGTCTGCAAGGACTTGTTCTGGGTAACCATGTGGTCTACAGAAATGCGTCTGGAATGCTTTCGCTGCCGTCTTCGCTGTCAAGTCTTTGACTGGTACCACCACTAAGAAGCGTGAGTAATGGTCCACGATGGTTAGGGCATAGACATAGCCTGACCGGCTTGGTGACAACTTGACGTGATCTAATGCGACTAGTTCAAGAGGCTGCTTGGTTATTATTGGTTGAAGTGGAGCTTTCTGTAGATCTTTCCTTCTGAGGTTGCATGCGGCACATCTTCTGCACCATAGTTCAATGGATCTTCTCATGCCAACCCAGTAGAATCGGTCCCTCAGGATTGCTTCTAACTTCTTCCATCCGAAATGACCTGTTGTCATGATAAGCCTCTAAGACCATTTGGGTGTCTCGCTTGGGCACGATTATCTGCCAGACCAGTTCATGTGTCTTGGGATTGGTAAATCGTCTACAGAGCTTCCCTTGATGCAGGAACAACTTGCCTTTATCCTTCCATAGCTGTATAGCTTCAGCTGGGGCATTCTGTCCAGGGTGTGCATGTTGTTGCGTAAGCAGTTCTTTCACTAGCTTCACGGCTGGATCAGTATCTTGAGCTTCAGCCCATCCGTAGTGTCTTAACGGGTTAAGGTTTATTTCCTGTTTCTTTTGGTAGATGCCGGGTCGATAATCTTCTACCCTTGAACGATGAAAGGCCGGGAGTTCAATCTCTTCCAACTCTTCCGGTTCCTCTTCCATGTCTTTCAGGTGCGGCATCCGGGATAAGGCATCTGCGTTCCCATTCTTGCGGCCTGCCCGATATTTGATGACAAAGTTGTAGTTTGATAGCCGGGCTATCCATCGCTGCTCCAAAGCACCTAATTTGGCTGTGTCCAGGTGAGTCAACGGGTTGTTATCCGTGTAGATGGTGAATTCTGCACCTGCCAAGTAATGTTTAAAGCGTTCGGTTACAGCCAAGACTACTGCTAGTAGCTCTAACTTGAAGGAGCTGTAGTTCTCGGGATTTCGTTCTGTAGGCCGGAGCTTCCTGCTTCTAAAGGCAATAACTCGTTCTTTGCCTCCTTGCTTCTGCGACAATACTGCTCCCAGTCCCACGTTGCTGGCATCCGTGTAAAGAATGAATGGTTGATGGTAATCAGGATATGCCAGGATCTCTTCTCCCGTCAGCGCACTTTTTAGCTGATTGAAGGAATTTTCTCTTTCTTCATCCCACCATGCCAGGGAATTACAGTTTGAAGTCTTCCTGGACCGTCCTACCAGAATGTCTTGCAGAGGAGCTGCTAGCTTCGTGAATCCTCGGATAAATCTTCTGTAATAGCCTACCAGGCCCAGGAATTGCCTCACTTCTTTTACATTCGTAGGTCTTGGCCAATCCCTTATCACTGTGACTTTATCAGGATCCGGTGCTACTCCCTCTGAACTCACGACATGTCCCAGGTACTGTACCTTTGGTTTGAGAAGGTGACACTTGGATGGCTTGATTTTCATGCCATACTTTGATAAAGCTTCGAACACTTCCGCCAGGTCTTGTAGATGTTGCTCATACGTCTTCGAGTAGACTATGACGTCATCTAGGTACAGGAGGACAGTTTCAAAGTTTTTGTGTCCTAGGCAGCTCTCCATCAGACGTTGGAAGGTCCCGGGTGCGTTGCAGAGCCCGAACGGCATACAATTGAACTCACAGAGGCCCATCGGCGTAGTAAACGCTGTCTTCTCCTTGTCGGCCTCGGCCACAGGAACCTGCCAGTACCCACTAGTCAGATCAAGGGTGGAAAAGTAGTTAGCAGATTTTAATGCAGCTAATGACTCCTCAATCCTAGGTAATAGGTATGCGTCCTTATGTGTGATGTGATTAATCTGCCGGTAATCTACGCACATTCTCATGGTCCCATCCTTCTTTTTGACTAACACTAGAGGTGCTGCCCAGGGGCTACAACTGTCTCTTATTACCCCTGCAGATTTCATTTCTCTGAGCATATCTTTGGTGGTTTGGTAGTGAGCTGGTGGTAAGGGTCTATACCTCTCTTTTATAGGTTGATGGTTACCTGTGGGTATAGTGTGCTCTACCCCTTTGATCTGCCCAAAGTCTAACGGGTGTTTGCTGAATATCTGCTCATATTCTTTCACTACCCGGTATACTCCATGCTTGTGATGGGGAGGTGTAGAACTGGTACCTACATGTAACTTTTGGCACCAATCCTCCAGCTTCTCCTCTGAGCCATTGTCATCCGCCTGGCATGACGGGTTCAAGGGCTCAGCGACGGTGATGTTGTTGTTATCAACCGTGTACAACTTAGCCATGGTAGCATACTTTGGTAATGTGACCTCATCTTCTCCGCAGTTCAACAGGCGTAATGGCACTCTTCCCCTGTGTACGTCAACCACCCCTCTAGCAGTGAGTATGGTCGGTCTACTGTCTGAGTACACAGGTTCTACCAGGGCCTGATAATCTTGCCCTTTAATGCCTATTGCGGCTCTGCACCACACCAACATTTCAGTTTTGGGAGGAATTACGATGGGTATTGGGTCACTTACTCTCACACTGCCGATCTCACCTCCGGAGATTTCTACCTGCTGCTTCAACATCAGGACTTTGATCTCTTTGTGCAGAAGCCTCTGTTGTTCTCAGGGCCGCACCGTCCATTGGACAGTGTGAGCCCTGTCATTCAGGCGGCAGCAGGCAGGGGGAGCGGCAGTGCAGAAGGGGGCGGCGCCTCATGCACACAGCCTCCCCCTGTCATGGCGCCGGCCGCTCACCCCACGCACCGCAGGTAAGCGGCGACTCGCCGGGGGACAAGAATAGAAGGGGCGGCAGCGCTGGGCTTCACCAGCAAACCCCCCCCCCGGTACTCACGGCCGCGGCCGGCAATCACTGCCGCGGCTTAGGCGGCAGTAGCGATGCAGAAGGGGCGGCAGTGCTGGGCTCCACTAGCACCCCCGAACCCCCCCCCCCCCGTAATCGGTGCCGCGGCTCAGGCGGCAGTGGGGCTTGGTGCACCCCTGGTTGTCCTGTTCCGGCAGTCTCGGCGATTTGCTGTAAAACACTTAACACTTCGGAAAAACATTTCTCAATGACATTCATTCCTACCACCATCACGGGTTCACGGCCTCGCCGGTCGACATCTACGATTATAATACCCTGTTTCTGCAATTCTACCTTCCCAACCTGAATATTCATCTCTCTAAATCCAACCTTTGGTATTATCAATCCATTACCAGCCCACACTTCAAAGTTAAAGCCATCTGGCGCATTAGTAATGTCTGAATCAGCCCAGTACCTTTTATATAGAACATGTGGGATAGATGTTATTTGGGATCCAGTATCCAGCAAGGCACTAAAGGGGATGCCATTCAACACTATAGGGATCACCGGCTTTCCTCCCACGAATTTGTCATACCAGGCTGAGGGGCCTTGAGCGTTCATACCTGGGGAGCGGGCCGCCTGCCCAGGGTATCGTCGTTTAAAGGACACTCTCGAGCAAAATGACCTGGTTTCTGGCAACGGCGGCAAACGGGCTGTCCATCTGGTTGGTAGCGATCGCTGGGTCGTCCTCTTGCTGCTGGGTATCTTCTGGGCCTCATCCACGGAACATCCTCTCTGCTGGTCGCCAACTCGATCTTGGGTGCAGGTTTTGACTCTCGCAGTTCCTTGATGACCTTGGCCATGGAGATCACGGTGTCTGTCAGGGCATCTAGCTTTTGGTTGATGGCTGCATTTGAGATATAGTCCCCGGCCTCAGCAGCAGTCGTTGACATGGCAGATGTCACTGGCGCTGCCGCCTGCTGAGGTGCTGCTGCAGTGTCAAGCACAGATGTTAATTCCCTTGGCTCTTCCAGCTGCTGCAGACGGATAGCTCTATCCTTCAGCTCAGTAAATGTCATGTCAGGGTTCTGCAGCAGTACCATGCTTAACTGTCCTCGATGGGAAGGGGAATGGAGGCCCTCAATAAATTGGTCAAATAGCATTTTATCAGCTCCCGGGGCTAAAGCAGGTTCTGCCAGCTTAAGGGCTTTGAGCGCTTCCTGCAGGTTCAAGGCAAAGTCTCTGGCACTCTGTTTAGGCTTCTGGTGGCATGCAAAGAACCTCATCTTAGCCCGGGCATCAACAGCAGATTCAAACGTTGCTTTCAGTCTGGCTGCTAGATGCTCTACAGTGTCCTTATCTGTGTCCAGCCAGGACGCCACCTCACGCCGTGCATTGCCCGTTAACTGTCCCATTATCATGCCTACACGCTGGGCTTCAGTGAGGGGATACATCACATAGTACTCTTTAATCTTTTGCATAAAGTCAGTTAGAGTATTAGGCTCACCGGAGTATTGGGGCAGCCACATTGCCCCTGGAGTATACGGCATCAGGAATGGCATTATGGATGCTGTTCCTTGCGCCGCTGCACCGCAGGATGCTACTGGCTGACCCGGCGCTGCAGCTCCATCGGCTACTCCGCCGCCGTCTTGTGCATCGGCCTGCGACATCTTGGGCCCCCTTAGTTATTATGCGCCCTCCGCCTTCCGCTTCCGTCCGGATGTCTCTGGGAGGTTCCGGGGCGCAGCAGGGATCTCCTTCCCCGCCGGATGTCGTCAGCACCAAGGGAGGAGGCTGGGTTCGCGCCAATGCAGGGTACCGCCCCCTTTGTTTCCCGCGCGCCGCGCGCTCCAAAATGGCGGATTCTCAAAAATACAGTTCAGATGGCGCACAGGGTCTAATTCTTTTGGACCGGGTAGATCCTGTTCGTGACGCCAGGTTGTGGAGCCCCAAGTGACGTGGGGTACTCGGTACCGGACCGATCTGCTGCTGGGGATGTCACTGGTGGCCTGGTCCGGACCGTGTCCCTGGCTCAGCACAATAAAAGGGGAATATTTACAAGGGAGATTGTCACGGGTGACGCCACCCACTTGATGCGGCCAGTAATGGGGGCCGCCGCTGCTGCAGAACCTCCGGGGGTGATGTGAGGGCAGCGGAGGTGGTTTAGTTCCAGTGGGGGGAACTGTATCCCCCGGGGCAGTAAAAAGGGTAAAGTATATTGGGGTTATAGATGGTGGGGAAGAGTTGGAGGACACACACTCACGTTTAGTTGATACTGTAATTCCCTTCTTGTCCTGATGCTGCAGAGCTGACAGGCTGGATCTGCAGGGAGG
Organism: Allobates femoralis; assembly: GCA_033576535.1. Taxonomy (NCBI): domain Eukaryota; kingdom Metazoa; phylum Chordata; class Amphibia; order Anura; family Aromobatidae; genus Allobates; species Allobates femoralis. Next base: position 414,356,883 of record JARQOC010000006.1, on the reverse strand, counting down.
AATTGTCTCTGTGCTGGATCTGGGGCAAAGGTCGCAATCAATACACAGACTCCAAAGTTGTTTTCCAAAGCTTTACTGCTGATATTATTGCAGATTATAGTCCATGGAGTCTGTAATGGAGCTGGGCTCTCTCCCCACACCCTGTCCGGGTCGTTGGCTTCCTTGTGCTGCACTGTGTGTGTGTCCTGAGCTGCTGCTTCAAGCTAAGCTGCTGGGATTCCTCACGTCTCTCTCTGTATGCTGCTGGTACCACTTGGCTAGGCAACTTGGGTCCTCTATGCTGTGCTGACCCCTCCGTGTTGCTTCACTCTGGTACTAGGGGGCATCTAGAGATCCCACTGTTCCTGGATTCGCTGTGCTGTGGGTGCCAGACACAGTACCGGATCCGGTGTCCGTCTCTCTGTGCGTACTTCTGGGGCAAGTGATGGTATCACTCCAGCTCCCAGACGTGTTCCTCTGTCTTTCGTTCTCCTTGTTCCTCTGACCCTTGCTAGGTCTGCACTGAGCTAACTCTGCTCTCAATAAGCTCTCAGTTCTCCTGAGCTGTTCACAGCACTACACCGTGCTGTACGGTCTCCTGAGCTGTTCTGAGCTCCTTCCTCATGGGCAAGAGTATATAAGGGGGCACGTGGTGCTCCCTCTATTGCCCAGAGGTGGTAGTGTTTGTCAGTGTGTAGTGGGGGAGAGAACCCATGTGATGTTATTGTGGCACATTAACCCATGGGGTGCCACACTGAGGTTCCCCTATATCCATAATTAAAGTTTAGGGTGCAACAACATAGTTGTAATCATGGTTACCTTGTTAGGAGCCCACTCTGATGTTTCGCAACCCCCATAACCCCCAGTTGAACTCCTAGCTATGCCTCTGTTTGAGGTACTTTAGACTCCTCTCACTGATAAGCAAACATCTAACCTCCCCTTCTATCTCAACTTCTCTCTTCTTTATTAAAGAATGAGAGACTTTTGAATTGCTCATTTTCCTCAATAGAACTCAAGGTAATTGTGTGAGCTCCTAAAACCACTCCCTGATGCATCCATCTAGAGGGAAATTCATACAAAATACCGTCCAGATGGTATGTAACTCATACTAAATTAAAATGTATCGTGTATCTCTCATGTAGTGGAGATATGTACCTTCCTACCTTCCTGGTGGGAATGCTCTCATGTTTCAAATCTTTTGGGAACATGTGTTCCCACTCTTCCCTCATGCTCTTTGTTCTGTTGCCCATTGTTTAATAACACTGCATTGGAAATCTCAAGATACTCCTCCTATTCAGCAGTTCATAAACAAAACTATCCAAATCTCTAGATTAAAACTTTCACAAGGGAAGTTGAGAATGCATACCAGGTACCTGGGGTCCTTGTCTCTTTTTCAAATCAAGGTGTAATGACCTATTTTAAAGTGTGTTCATAACTCATGCACCCGAACTGGTTTTTCTTTATGGGATAATAATACATCAGCAATTCCCAAATATAATTTGAAGTTTAATGACTTGGGTTGGTTCTGAATGCATCTCTTACTCTATATATGTTTTACTACGCTCAATGGAGACACCTTATTTTCTTACCAACCCTCCTGCCCTGTTTCTCTATTTTCCCAGTTTGCCCAGGAAAGGAACCAAAGAAAAATGGTATCAAGGGGCTATATTTGTGAACACTGCAAACAATCCAAGACCAAAATGAAATCCTAAATGATTGTGGGCTGATGGCATTTTGGGACATGCTGTGAAACAAAAGGTATAAGGTCTTTAAAGGGAAGACACCAGGTTGCTACTCTGGAGAGATGAGAATCACTGAGGTGCTGCACCCCCCTGCCTTAATTCACTGAGGTATCCAAGAAAGGAACAGGAGAGGCTGGAAGATGTGTGGAAATGTAAATTCATCCCATGGAATGACCATTTGGCCAAGGACCACAGACAGGAGATATCTGGCTCTGTATTAAAGGGAGGCAGCTTATGATTTAGTCTGAATATCCAGGAGACCTCACCTGATGAAGATTTATGGATGATTGTCTCATTCTGGATAGTTTGTAGACTGAAGCGATACAGGAAGCAATTGTCCACTTCTGGGTGGAAATCATCAAGTGAGCTACATGCCTTGTTTCCTCCCACCTCAGGTGCAGATCATTTATGACCTTGGGGTCCCTTTCTGATGGTTTATTTAGGCTGTTGGTTATCCTATCTTAACCCTGACACTTTAGCCTTTATGAAGGTGGGTCCTGTGTTGAAGTTACAGCAAAATGGCTCAAAGCTCAAGAGTATTAGTAAGAAGTGTTTACCTCTGTCTTCTGAAAGACTCCTCCACATCTGGTCAGGTTGCTGTCTTTCAGACCAATCACTGAAGAGGAGTGTCTGAAGGAAAGGTTGGGGGAGAGAATGCAGGGATCTAAACCCTGACGTCTCAAAGAGTCAGAGTAGTACACTGATGGGAGTAAATATGGAACAGTCTATAATTAATTGTCTTTATGGAGAACATCCACACACCTAACCCCACATGCAATGACAAACGGACTATGGATAGTGAGTCTGAATACACCAAATATTCTACTGGAGGTGGAGGTGTTTCTTTGTTGGAAGAAGACTTGAATTAGGCTCTACAAGGATCCTTGATCGTAGTGTGGCGCCACTGCGGTCCGGCTGCCACAAGTGTACTGCACTCAACACCCTGCAGTGTCATGCCTAGAGAGGGGTAAGGATCATGCTGCTGGAATTCCCCCAAAACACCTAAAATAGTCCAAACTCCAATCAGAGCATGCAGGATGGAAGGGACCCATCTTAGGGCAGACCCCACTTCTAGCTGAAGGGAGGAGGTAGGTGAGGGAGAGGTAAGCAAAGGAGAAGTTCTAGACTGGATGTCAGGCCGTGAGGCCGACTGGTCGCATCTGCTGCCAGCTTTGTGCAGCTGGGCAGAGGAACATTGCTGTTAGCAGGGGCCATACCCTAGGTGTCCAGGTCTTGAGGACCTAGCCACAGATCCTGGACACTATCAGATTTCAAGTCTGGTAATCACCTTTGTGGACCCAGACCCGACTGCAACACAGTGGCGAGAGAGAGGTCATTTGCAGGGTTTGTGCTACATGTCCAGCTGGAGGGTAGCCACAGACCAGGGAAGACTAGAGGACGACATAGAGGGGAGACTAGTAACCTGGAGTTAGAAGACAGCAGGAAGGCCAACACACCTTATTCCAGCAGGGTGGTCCAATCTCTATCCGGACTGGCCGAGCCACATACCTGGTTCTACACAGAAGTGCCAGCTGTGCTACAGAGTTATCAGTAAAGGTACAGAACTGAGAACTTGCCTCCTTATCTCCTGCAGCACTTCTACACTTTCCACTGCAAGTTCTATCATCACTCTACCATCATTCCTATTATCTTCACACCCCAGGGGCCTGCTCTTGCTGAGGGAAGTATAACACTCCACTGCTACACCATCTATCCCCGGGGGACCCCACATGCAGAGCTGGTCATCACTGCCAAGATACCTCAGTTGGTGTCACAAACTATCTACCACCTGTAAATATCCACTTTTCCCATGTGTGCTTGGGGCCATGGCTGCTGGGCATCACCACCGTGATAGAGACTGCATGCCTGCCTAGCTGCCGAGTACCCCGGCCCTTGTGACGACACAGCACTATTGTCCAAGTAGAAAATGACCAAAATACTTTGAGAGTGAAAAAGATTCATCAAAAAGAACAGAATCTATATGACGATCCAAGGGGCTATTGACAACGTAAATGGAGGAGACACAAAGTGGTAATAGCTTGAAGGTATATGAATGTCAGAAATGCGTCTGATTTAATCTGTTTCTTTTCTTTTTTGAGTGCCATGTTTTGATGGATAAAATAAATTGGATTTTTAATTAATGGATGGCTGTGTTGTAATTCGCCTCCGTACCACGTCGTGGTAATGGCTTGATTGAATTGTGAGTCAGAGGAATCAAGTGATGGGCTACATAAAGGGATTTGTGCAGGTACCGAATCTTGATGTCGAGGACACGGACTTTGTTTGTTTCATGGAGGCGATTATTAACATCAAGGATTCTATCCCGAAGTGTTGGACTTCTGATAAACCCAGTAAGGCACTGCACGAGGATAAAATGAAAATATTTAAACTGTTTATGTACAATTATTCTGAGAGAGAAGGGAATGGGCAATATTTATGACTGGAGCCTTGGAATAGAAACTCCGATGAGCTAAGCAAAAAAAAAAATTTGGGAACATGAAAACAGTTTTTGATATTGTAGCTGTGCCTTAAAGAGGCATTGGAGATATGAGGAAACAAACCACCAGAGAGAGAAATAGCTGCCTATTCAGGCTGACGTGTTAACCTGGAGATGGTCTTGCTAGTTTTGCCTTTGGAAACAAAGCTGAGTTCTACCCTCCCCAATGATGCCTACTTTGGGGGATTTTAGAATTCATTACAGCCTCATCCCATTCAAATAAAAGGAGCTGAGCAGTAATATCAGACACACTACTGTAAAAAGTACTGAGCTGTGCTTGGTAAACCATCCTTTATACAATTGGTTGATGAAGGTCCCAAGAGTCTGACCCGAATTGGTTAATATTGGTGGCTTTTGCCAGAGGTAGGCAACCTTTGTCACATATGTGAAATCTGGCACAATAAGTGGGTGCATAATGTTGGGCAACCATTGGTGCCATCAGATGTGGGCAGGATTTCAGTAGCAATAACAGCTGGATTGTGTGGTTGTAAAAAATCAAATAGCCCAGTTGTTGCTGCTGGTGAAACCTATCCGGGCACTGGTTTTGGTTATGGCACACAATATAATTGAGTCCCATTCACCAAGGACACACTATCACACTACAGGAAAAAGGTTAAATAAGGACACACACTGCCGGCCAGGGCTCTTCTTCAATGAAAGATTATTAGGAGCACAGATTAACCAAGCTGTCCCCCTCCTCATTGTCGCTGGCGCTGTCCAGCTGTCCTCATTCTCCGGGTAATCCACTCCTATATCATAGTGCTTACTTTCATTCTTCCATGAATGGATCGGTATTTCCAACCCATGAAACCTGATGTCAGCACCAAAGACCTCCTGTTTGTGTTCATGTTGAGAAAGGCTGAACTTGATGGACCTGTTCTTGTTATCAACCTCTGTAAGGCTATGTTCATATTACTTTAGGAAGTATACATATAAAACGTATGCAACAATGTTGCTGTGAATATAAGTTAGACACATCCATCTATCTATTATATAATTGCGAATAGCTTTTTTGCCCCCGGCGTGGTCATGTGGATACGCGCGAAGCATTGGCCGCGAAGCGGCCATTGCGAGCAGTTCTAAGTCGACTCGCAATGCGAGCCGGCGTGGTCATGTGGATACGCGCGAAGCATTGGCCGCGAAGCGGCCATTGCGACCAGTTCTAAGTCGACTCGCAATGCCCGGGCTCCCAGCTAGTGACTATATAAATTGAAATGAAAAATATTTTCTTTTTTTTCTTTTATAAATTAGGCTTTCGGTTATAATCATAAAAGGCACATCTAGAGCGGTTTCAGTCAAAGTGAGACCACGTTTCCCACACGGACTAACAGCCAGAACTGTACTAATGCAATGCTGAGCCAGCTATCAGTCAGTGCTGAGGTGGTGTTAGAGTAGCCACTGACTATGTACTGAAACCATGCTGGACATGTCTCTATGACTGAAAGCCAGAGACTGCAGAGCGCAATAAAGATCAGTATCTCACATGCATCTTGCATGACTCACCTGGAACGGACCCTGCCTCTCTGGAGCATGTCAGCTACCTTTGTTTCTATGCAGTTGACGCGCTCCTTTCCAGAGAGGCAGGGACCGTTCTGGGTGAGTCATGCAAGATGCATGCAAGATACTCGCATGCATCTCGCATAGTGTGTCTCCACCCTTACCTGCAGATTAACCTCATATCTGCAGGTTACTAGCATTTTTTACACAACATGTTTAAAGGCTGGATTCACACACCAAGGTTTGGCTGTCTGAGTATGCACTGGCCACTGGTCTCCTGACCCAGATGAAAAAGCCACATAAGTGAGTCGGTCGACAGGGTAGGGGGTACTCGGATACTGGGACAGGTGGTTACTTCGGTGGGGGTGAAATCAAGGCTGGTGGGTTCCCGGTTCCGTGCCCTGGACCCTCAATGGCGGGGTGGGGGTGATGATGATGGGTGAATGGTAACATGACGCCACCTGTGGTACCTGGTAATAGGGCTATCAGCGCTGCGGCCGGCCGCTGAGGTGATGTAAATGCAGCTTTGGTAGTGCAGCTCCCCACAGGTGGAGTTTTACCTCAGGGTAGCGGGGTGGATGAGGGGAGTAGTAGTCCTCACCTCGATGATGTTGTAGAAGCCCTCCGGGTGGAGAATAACTGAGACAGAGTCCAGATTATCTTGAACAGTTCTTTACTGGTACTGGGCAGATGGTAAGGTACACAGCACAGTCTGGTTGAACAGGGTTGGTAGCCGCAGATCTTGGAGGACTTTCTAGAGTCTGGCGGTGGTGCCCTTAGTATGGCATTCCTGGTCCTGTCCCTCTGTCTCTGTCTGTATTTGCCCCTCTTGAGCCAAGTCTCTAGTCCTTGGGGTCTGTTACCTAAAGTCTCTTACTTGTTGGTGCTCCACCCCATGGGACCTACTGAATACCAGTCCCCTGTGTTAAAGTGGCCTACTGTTTGGATGCAGGGTGCAAACTCTGTAGGGTCCTCCATATGCATGGAAACGGAGGCACTACACCTTCTGTTTGGGGTGCAGTACCTCCCTGTGGCGCCTTGCCATAGGGGTGCCACACAACCCCCTGGTTAAATACACTCGTCCGCGAGTGTTACAACCAAACCGGGTTTGAGCTAAACGTTTTATTAACAGATACCCGGGTAACTTTTTAAACACACAAACAATACGATTACTTTTATCTTCACTTGTGGGAGGTGTTAAACTTCAAATGTTGCAATAAAACATTTTACTGTAAGTTCACATTGGTCCAACGGGGCTGGGTATTAAGTCTCTGACTTCAAGTTCAATCATGCTTTTTTTTTTAAACAACAGTTCACATTTACGTTCATGTGATTATTGTCCAAGTGCTGCAAGAAAAAGGCATAATAAACAACTATTTACAGTGATACAGCATACCGGGTTAAGCTTGTCAGTCATCACTCCTGCTGACCCAGATTGCGTACCACCCTTGGGGTCCTGCATGGCGTTCATATGTTACTACGTCACCACAATATAGGTCCCGGTCCGGGTGGCCTTGAGGGAGATAGGATTCCACATCTCTCCTTGCCACAAAAACCTCGGAATAGAGGCCTTCTTCCTGGGCAATACTGTATCTGGTGCCCAGGTTCAAAACAGTGATGACCCCCTTTTTCCACTGCTCAAGGGGTTTGTGGCAGCTGTTTGCAGGAAAAGACACAGGCTTGGCTGGTTTCCAGTTCGTTTGCCCACCAGGCTTCACGTCGCCTCTGCCGTTCCACCTCATCGTCCTGAGCAGGCTGTGCGAACCAGGGTCGTCCTACAGGTTGCCAGGTTCGTCCGGTGTGGGTCGCAGGTTGTGTAGCCCTCATAGCTCCAGCACCAGCTCACAGTATTGGTTGTCTGGCCCTCCATAGCTCGCGGGGCCCAGCTTCCTCTATGCCACCGACGGCTCCTTCCTCCTCCTCCCCATCACTGACTTGTTCCACAGGACGCTCATTATGCTCCTCGATCAGGTCGGGCTCCTCAGGAAAGCGGATGAGGTCCTCCTGTTCGGTAGCCTCCTCCTCTCCAGGCTCCACTGTAGGCAGGGCCGCTGGTTAAGTGACCTCAGTGTTGGGCTTGGCTAGTTCTGTGGGGGCGTGGCTCTCACCATTTACCGGGTGCTCAGTCTGTGTTGCTACCGTCACCCCCCCGGTTCCGTGTTTAGCCTGAGTCCCTTCTGCTGCTCTGCACACCGGCTTAGTTTTAGGACCATCTCGGCACTCCAATGCCGGATAGTCCACTCGGTGGTCTCCTGGATTCGAGTACGCAGGTCCACCAACGCTGCTCCCCAGAAGGCGATATCCTCTCCCTCGGTTTTGAGGGTGGCGAGTCCCGGGGCAGCATGGTCAGCTATGATATCTTCTTCGACCTCCCGGATTAACTCTCCGAATCTGGGGACTGCCATCTCTACCAGGCCGCACACAGGTAACGGGTCCAGAGTCTGCCAAGGTTTCTCGTTCTTACTTCCGGCCGCTCCCTGTTACTTTTTATAGTGTTATGGCAATAAATAGTTAATAATTAATATTAGTTTATAGAAGTCATTCAGAAATCTTTCAGTGTACAGGCTAGAGGCCTGTTTGTAGGAAAAAGGCCTTGCTCTTTTCTCTAGTTAGCCCTCTCTCCTTCTTCCCTCCCCCCTTCGGGATTTCTCTGGCTCAGATTTTATATAATGTTTTGACTTAGAGGTAGCAGTATAGAAATTCTTATCAGCATGTTCTGAATGTACTGTACAAATCCAAGGCTAGATTAAACTAACACACAGAATATAATTGAATGTTTTTTTCAGAATAAAATGTATATTCAGCATAATATGATGCGATCACCTAGAAACACCCCTTTAATGATAAGTAATAAAACTGCTAACTGCTCCTAAAATAAAGGTCTTTGTCATTAAGCTCTACATTGACTTGTGTGTCAGCTTGGTTCTTACGGTGGCATGCACACACTCAGACAAAGCATCCCATTTGGGGCAGACACTTAAGAGGACAGCCCACCCGAAAGGTGTGGAGGGCATCCATTACAATAGTCCTGAGTTGGTGCAGTCTGGTTCCCGGGCCGCCCCCCTGGTTATTTGGTGGCAAGGGGGCGGGGAGGCAGTTTGGCGCCTCTTGAATGACCCTATTGACTTGAGGGGCCAAAGCACGCCACTGGGCCAGCACATAGTCTTTTACATAGGTAGACCCGTTTATTGGAATAGTTCAGTCAATCAGTCTCCCCGGGGCCAGCCACTGCGCTTTGTTCAACTTGAGTAGAGCAGAGGGGCGGGACTTATAGCCACACCTTTTAGCCGCACAGCCGCAATGATCTTCCCGCGCTGTGGCGCAGTAATGGTGGCCCGATTTTACAGTGCACAAAACAGTCAATAGAGTCCAAATTGAGGCACACAGTACCCGGTTTTACCGGGCACGGGATCCTGTTCGTAACGCCAGAAATGAGTTGGTCGACAGGATAGGGGGTACTCGTATACTGGGATAGGTGGTTACTTCGGTGGGGGGGAAAACCACGGCTGGTCGATTCCTGGTTCTGTGCCATGGACCCTCAATGGCGGGGTGGGGGTGATGATGATGGGGGAATGGTAACGTGACGCCACCTGTGGTACCTGGTAATAGGGTTATCAGCGCTGCGGCCGGCCGCTGAGATGATGTGAATGCAGCTTTGGTAGTACAGCTCCCCACAGGTGGAGCTTTACCTCAAGGCAGTGGGGTGGATGAGGGGAGAAGTAGTCCTCACATCAATGATGTTGTAGAAGCCCTCCGGGCGGCGAATAACTGAGACAGGGTCCAGATTAGCTCGAACAGTTCTTTACTGGTACCGGGCAGATGGTAAGGTACACAGCACAGTCTGGTTGAACAGGTTGGTAGCCGCAGATCTTAGAGGACTTTCCAGAGTCTGGAAGTGGTGCCTTTAGTATGGCGTTCCTGGTCCTGTCCCTCTGTCTCTGTCTGTATTTGCTCCTCTTGAGCCAAGTCTCTAGTCCTCGGGGTCTGTTACCTAAAGTCTCTTACTTGTCGGTGCCGTGGACCCAGCTGTGGGACTGATGTTGGGCTTCTTTAGGGGTGCTGTGGCTCCCTTGCGTCGGGCCCTCAGCTTGCCGGTCTGCAGTTAGGGTTGGACCTTTTACTAGCTGCCTCGGCTCCAGTATGCCGGTGGTGACCTAGGCCTCCAGCTGGCTCCAACCAGTTCTGGAGTAGCCCCCTTCAGAGTCTGGGTCACCTCTCTCTTAAGAGGCGCCCTCCAGTTGCAGCCGCAGGGTCCCCTGCGTCTGCCTTTGCTGCTCTCCTCACACCGTCTGCCTGACACTATTGTCACTCCCTGCCTCCCGCTCTCTAGGCTCCACCCCCTGGGACCTACTGAATACCAGTCCCCTGTGTTAAAGTGGCCTACTGTTTGGATGCAGGGTGCAGACTCTGTAGGGTCCTCCATATCCACGGCCATGGAGACACTACACCTTCTGTTTGGGGTGCAGTACCTCCCTGTGGCGCCTTGCCATAGGGGCGCCACATAAGCATCTATAAAGCAGTCATGCTTGGGTCAGGAGACCTGTTACTAGTCCGTGGCTTATCGGATATGTGATTCTAACAAAAGTGTCTAACTTTGAGCATGGCATTGGCACTGTGGTGTATTAGAAGCATCTTCTGACTATGCTTACACTGAACAATAAACACCTTAAAGGGGTTGTCTGATCTAAATTCACATGTCTGCAGTCATTCTATATGACTTTAAACTTGTGAATCCTCACATCACACACTCTGCACTGTGAATATTCAGCTGTCAGAGCCGGGATCGGTAGTCACATTGAGTATGGGATATGGAGACTCCCGGACAGAATCCAGCTAGATGGGTGCAGCCCTGGCATAATACAAGTGTATGGAGTGAAGCCACGTCCATCTCGTTGGGTTCTGGCCAGGAGACTCCATATCACATACTCAAGGTCATACGACTACCGGACCCAGTTCTGACACCGGCGAATCCTAGTCACATAGAGTGAGCACAGACTTGTGGATTTAGACCGGACAACCCCTTTAATTAATGTGGATCTAGTGTTTTAATTCATCACTATATTCAAGATCTCTGTCTGCTGTCGGTAATTTGAACATGGTTGCTTTTATTCAAAAGATAAAAAACCTTTCTTAATCATGTCCAATAGACAGGAAAGCCAGGTTCATTACAAGTTGGGATGCTAGTGTCGAGCCCCAGGGTGTGGGGTACTCGGGTATCAGGCTGCAAGGGGTTAACTGTGTCACGGGGAATGGTGGCCGCGCCTGATCCCGTGTCCTGGGGGACTATTCTTTTGAAAATGGGGTTATATTTACAGGGGATTATTTACAGAGTTTGTCGTCGTGACGCCACCTGTAGTTTCTGGTGATTTGCACCAGCGCCGCCACAGTCCACCGGAGGTCGATGGTATTGCGGCTAGGATGGTGTAGTCCCCCACAGGTAGGACTGAACCTTCAGGGCAGTTTGGAGTGGAGTTATGGCCGAGATGGGGGTGTTGGAGCAGTCTATGAGGGGCGTTGGGAATGATGCACGCACACAGAAGAAGTCTCTTTTACCTTTTACTGGTGTTGAGCAGGCAAAGAAGTCCAGAGTACTGACGAGTGGACAGTGGATCCCCACAGCAAGTGGGTATAAGGCCTCCTCTGTCTCTGTGTGGTGAATGGAGCGCAGTCTGCTTGCAGCCCGACTTGCCTCCTCTCTCTTCCTGACTGTAGTGTCTGTCTCTCCTCCTGTGTGTTTTCCGGGTTACCCTCGCTAATCACTGCTGCGTCTCACTGCGGTGTCTGGCTCCCTCTCTTGACCCACAGGTGATTAACTGGATGGCCGAGGCCTCCATGGTGTGACAGGGTTTTCTGTGGTCCTAGAGTATCCCACAGGTGCGGATCCCCAATATCTGGTACTTCCTTGGGTGAAACTCTCCTCCAGTTCCTCGCTCCCTTTCAGCTATTTGCTCCTCACCTTCTGTCCCCACTTTAGGCTTGCGGGACGTAGAAGGGCCACTCCGGGTCACTGATTCGGGCCTAACCGTGGCACCGACAGCCAGGACGTCTTTGCTGCTCTCCTAGCGTCTGCACACTCTGACTAACTCCGCCCCCAGCAGCAGTATTTATAGGGGATCTTGCCTAAAGTCAGCAAGAGGTGCTCTCCCTACTGTGGCGGGGTGGAAGATGTTGCATGTAGTAGATACCTGCTGTGCATTAGACAAGTCTGTGGCTACCTGCGTGAGCAGGGCACCACACTAGCAGTCATTCTTGGAATATTATATCCTTTTTTTGCTTCTTGAGCGGCTGTGAGTTTTTTTGGAATTTTTTGGTCATCTCTTTTTGTTTTCTCTATTCCATAATCACCACTAGTAAGTAGTTCCAGAAGCAAAAATCCCTGGGAAAATGGTCAAAAATACACCTTCTTTTGAGCTTTTGTTATAAAGTATAGATCATCGTCAGATGGAACACATTTGAGGAATGGTCAGGTCACTTCTTTAACCAATTGGCATGTTTGGAAACCTGGAATGGTTCAATGCCTCTCAAAGACTCATCATAAGAACTGCAGTCGTTTTAGCCATAAACATGCTCATTCTTTTGAGTATTTTGTGGTCACGTTTTTCCATGATTTTGTGGTGGATTTACCTGATAAAGATGTCGTGTGAGCATTCTCTTATTAAGTGGTGTAACTTGAAGCTCATGGGCCCCGATGCAATAGCTGCAGCAGGGCTCCCAATTACTGCAAATCTTTAATAGCAATAGTCTTTTTCTTTAGGCCAAAGGGTCTTTTGTGGCCCCCTATGCTCCAGGGCATAGATTTGATTGCAACCCATGCACCTGCTATAGTTACGCTCCTGGTTTTTAGGCTGTGTGCGCACTATCCAGAGGCACTGGGTGTTGGACACAGTGCCTCTGGACCTGCGATAAGCCGTGGGTGTTCGAGCGCAGTCGCCCTGTACTCACGATCTGCGGTGGGTGCAGGGCAGCTTCTTGCTGCCTGCAGCTGATCACTTCCGACTCTGCAGCATGAAATTAACATGCTACAGAGATGCGGGAGTCCGGCAACCCACACTGCAGGTTACAACATGCTGCATTGGGGAGAAGCACAGTGAGCATGGAACTTTTAGAAATCCCATGCACTGTGCTTTTACTGTACAATGCAGTGTCTTGGACACAGTGGCAATGTGGCGCCCCTGTGGACCGGTTGCCACTAGATGGCACAGCATCCAGGATTGGTAAGTCGGTCTCCCCACACACACACACCCAACACACTCCCGATCCTAAATCTAGTTACTCTATGTCCAGCAACGGGATAGCAGGAGGAGCAAGGTGGAGGATGGAAAGTTAGAGAAGGACTCAGTTAGGGGAGGTACCAAGACAACAAAAAGGTCAGACACACAACACCAGAGTGTAGGGAGAGTGGAATGAAGGAGAAGGAGAGAAGTCAGTTTTGTCAGCCAGTCAGCCAAGGGAAGTCGAGTCAGCAACAGGAGAGGCGAGAACACCACCAGACAGGACTGAGAGGACATGGACCCGGCGGCCTGTGCCGCTATGGGGCTAGTCTGGGTCCAAGGCTATAGACTGTGGTGAGAGGAAGAAGGAGTCCAAGTGTGCTTGAATTAGCAAGGACACTGTGGGACTGGGCTGGAACCAGAGTGCCGGCTCTGCTGAAGTGGCCAGGACGCTGTATGCTCCAACCACGAATCCCACGGGGTGCGGGGTCTTTATGTACAGAGACCCAACCTCCGGCGCAGCGAAATGAAGGCTGTTGTATTAGGGCTAGGAGACACGGCAGGTTACCCACCAAAAGCCTGTGACCGCTGGACTGTAGAGAGCGTGCGGACAGACCGAAAAGGCCCGAAAGAGACATGAAAGGGGGTGATGCAGATGAACCATTCCAGCTGCTTAGACCACCCTGGAGCCGCTACTGAACTGTTGTAAACTGTACCATCTGTGAGGAAAAGAGTAAAACCCGGTTAAAGCTCGAAGCTGCCTGAGACTGTGTTTATTATGTCTGAGGAGAGGTAGACTGGTTCTGCGATCCGGCAGCAGGAGACTGCCTGTGACTTGAGCTCTGCACCCCCAATGAGCCTGCATATTCTTAGACTTACTCATGAAGTCCTCAACATCCTTGTTGTTACCCCCATCATCCCCAGAGGTCCTGACTGCAGCGGCGGCTACCCATGGGTGGCATCACGTTTATGGGTGGCATCACGTTTATACCTATAAACTGTCCCTCCCTTTTATTGACCTCGCCCAGGGCCACGGAGCCGGGTCTCAACCCCCATGACTTCCCCAGGCAGAACTGCCGCCCGGTTCCAAGTACCCTGCAGCTCTGGTAGGCTAATCAGCAATACACTCCAACTCACTGCTAGTCCTGATCATGTGCACATAGTGTTAAAGCCACTTTCACTGTATGGTGGTGTGGCACCCCAGGGGTTAATGTGCCACAGTAACATCAACACAGGTTAACTCCCCACACAACACCTGACACTACACTAGCACCTCTAGGCCAGAAGGGGGAGCTAAAGCAGCTCCCTTATATATTCTGGTGTCAAGAGGAAGTAGTTAGTTCAGTTCCTGGGAGAACTGAGGAAGAGAGACTGTACTGTAAAGAGGCTGCCTCAGGCTTCTCTACAGTATGCTCCTCGATTCCAGGCCTAGCCAGGGTCTGAGGGAAGGAGTGCAAGAAACAGAGGTACACATCTGGGAGACTAAGTGACTTGATAACTCGTCCCGGATTAGCGCACAGACGGGATACCGGATTCGAAACTGTGACTGACACACGCAGCACAGAAAACACAGGGATAGTGGAGGTTATAGATCTACACTGTACCTCAGCAAAGCAACACGGCGGGGTCAGAAGCACACGCAAAGACTCAAGTTACCTAGCAAAGGGGGTACCTGTGAGGAGAGACAGTGCCAGCAGCTCAGCTAAAGCAGCAGCAGGGCCACACACACAGCGCAGCAGTGGGAAGCTGAGGACCCGGTCAGGGTGGGAGCAACCCGGCCCCGGTACAGACTCCGTGGACAATACTCTGCTACCAACACCTGCAGTAAAGTCTTGGAAAACTTCAAAACCGTGAGTGTGTGTGATCCTCACAAGCAGCCACTGCCTCCACTATCATACCAATCCTGCAACATCACTAGCATCCATCATAGACTTTAACTATCACTTCCCCGGGGAAGCAGGCTCTACCTGCGGAGAACCGTTCCATCTCCAGCTGCCAAGCATCATCCCCGGAGGTTCTGCAGCAGCGGTGGTCACCCTGACCACAACTCGTGGGTGGCGTCACGACAAACTCCCCTGTAAATATCCCCCCATTTACTTGCGGAACCTGGGACACGGTCTGGACCAAGACCGCCGTGATATCCCCAGCAGTAACCCGGTCCGGTACCGAGTACCCCGTCCCAGTGGGCTCCACAGTGGCCCCATTAGATGCCATATTACAGACATATTCAACCCTATAACCACTGCCGCCATTCTGTGGCACCTGCAGTTCTTAAGGTGCCATAATATGGTGGTGCGCAGCCTGGTGAATGGACCTGAACTTCCATTGTGACCAACAGAAATCAGATCTCCCAAACCTATAATCCTATCAGAAAGTTACTATAACCCGGGGCAGAAATGACCATTGTACCCATGTGCAGGTTTACCTGGGGCATAACTACAATAGGTCCAGGGGTCCTGGAGCCTAGGGGGCCCTAAGAGTCTTCTTGACCTACAGAAAAAGACTAATGCTATTAAAGATTTGCAATAATTGGGGGGCCCCCTTGGAGCTTTTGCATCAGGGCCATGAGCTTCAATTTGCGCCAATGAGGGGGACCTTAGGAAGAAAACAGGCGGCTATAAATGACTTGTGAAATTTGGAGGTCAAGGAGCCCCTCCAATCACAGAGACCTGTACTGATCTTATGCCCCATCATTATTAGGGACATGACACACTACTAGTCCCAGCATGTTCCTCCCCTACTCTGTGTGGTCCTGGGGGCACAGGCTCATCCTCGGCTCTATATGTTCTGTGTCTTTAAATAACAGTGAGATGACGCAGCTTCTCCTCCCCCCTCTCCCTGTCCTCCCCGCACTCCTCCTCCGCCGGCCGGAGCTGCGGCAGCATCATGCAGAGCCCCGCAGGTGACAGCGCCCGGGACCGGCCACATACCGGGGGGCAGGGGGGGGAGTGTGCGCTCATGTATGGGGGCTGCGCTACTGCTGTCAGAGCGCCATATGGGCTGCAGAGTTTACATAGTTACACTGTGGAGGATTGGGGGTGTGGAGTGCTGCACTGTGGGAGGGGACTGCACTGTGGAGGATTGGGGGTGTGGAGTGCTGCTCTGTGGAGGATTGGGGGTGGTGTGGAGTGACTGCTCTGTGGAGGATTGTGGGGTGTGGAGTGCTGCTCTGTGGAGATGGGTGTGGAGTGCTGCTCTGTGGAGGATTGATGTTAGGGGGGCACTGTGGAGGATTGGGGTGTGTGGATGTATTAGGGGGGCACTGTGCAGGATTGGGGGTGTGGATGATTAGGGGGCACTGTGGAGGATTGGGGGTGTGGATGATTAGGGGGGCACTGTGCAGGATTGGGGGTGTGGATGATTAGGGGGGCACTGTGGAGGTTGGGGGTGTGGTTGATTAGGGGGGCACTGGAGGATTGGGGGTGTGGAGTGCTGCTCTGTGGAGGATTGGGGGTGTGGATGATTAGGGGGGCACTGTGGAGGATTGGGGGTGTGGATGATTAGGGGGGCACTGTGCAGGATTGGGGGTGTGGATGATTAGGGGGGCACTGTGGAGGTTGGGGGTGTGGTTGATTAGGGGGGCACTGGAGGATTGGGGGTGTGGATGATTAGGGGGGCACTGTGGAGGATTGGGGGTGTGGGTGCTGCACTGTGGTTGATAAGGGGGGCACTGTGTTAAGTTGCAGCATAAATCTCTTGATAGTCTGGCTATGTTCACACAAGGCGTTTTTGCATTTTCATTGGTTTCTCCCTGCTCCTTTCATTACCAGCAAAACCTATGAGATTGCAGAAATCTGCACACAGACACACATGTTTTTTTCTATTGATTGACATGATAAACATCTTGGGTTTTGAAAAAAAATGCAGCAAAAATGGCATGTCTGAACATAGCCTTAGGGGGTGAAGCTGGGCTCTGGGGAAAATAGGTGGGTGTGAACTGTGAGATTGTGAAGGGTGACTCTGAGGGGAGCGTGACCCTGTGGAGGATGATGGGAGGTGCAGAGCCTGGCCCTGTGGAGAGTGATGGGGTGCGGAGTGTGAGATTATGGAGGGTGACGAGCTGCAGCGCGTGGTGGCCCTGTGGAGGGTGGCGGGCTGCGGCGTGTGGTGGCCCTGTGGAGGGTGGCGGGCTGCGGCGCGTGGTGGCTCTGTGGAGGGTGGCGGGCTGCGGCGCGTGGGGCCCTGTGGAGGGTGGCGGGCTGCGGCGCGTGGTGGCCCTGTGGAAGGCGGCGGGCTGCGGCGCATGGTGGCCCTGTGGAGGGTGGCGGACTGCGGCGCGTGGTGGCCCTGTGGAGGGTGGCGGACTGCGGCGCGTGGTGGCCCTGTGGAGGGCAGCGGCGTGTGGTGGCTCTATGGAGGGCGGCGGGCTGCGGCGCGTGGTGGCTCTGTGGAGGGTGGCGGGCTGCGGCGCGTGGTGGCTCTGTGGAGGGTGGCGGGCTGCGGCGCGTGGTGGCTCTGTGGAGGGCGGCGGGCTGCGGCGCGTGGTGGCCCTGTGGAGGGCGGCGGGCTGCGGCGCGTGGTGGCCCTGTGGAGGGTGGTGGACTGCGGCGCGTGGTGGCCCTGTGGAGGGCAGCGGCGTGTGGTGGCTCTATGGAGGGCTGCGGCGCGTGGTGGCTCTGTGGAGGGTGGCGGGCTGCGGCGCGTGGTGGCTCTGTGGAGGGCGGCGGCGCGTGGTGGCCCTGTGGAGGGCGGCGGGCTGCGGCGCGTGGTGGCCCTGTGGAGGGCGGCGGGTTGCGGCGCGTGGTGGCCCTGTGGAGGGCGGCGGGCTGCGGCGCGTGGTGGCCCTGTGGAGGGCGGCGGGCTGCGGCGCGTGGTGGCCCTGTGGAGGGCAGCAGCGTGTGGTGGCTCTATGGAGGGCGGCGGACTGCGGCACGTGGTGGCTCTGTGGAGGGCGGCGGTCTGCGGCTTGTGGTGGCTCTGTGGAGGGTGGCGGGCTGCGGCGCGTGGTGGCCCTGTGGAGGGCGGCGGGCTGCGGCGCGTGGTGGCCCTGTGGAGGGCGGCGGGCTGCGGCGCGTGGTGGCCCTGTGGAGGGCGGCGGGCTGCGGCGCGTGGTGGCCCTGTGGAGGGCGGCGGGCTGCGGCGCGTGGTGGCCCTGTGGAGGGCAGCAGCGTGTGGTGGCTCTGTGGAGGGCGGCGGACTGCGGCACGTGGTGGCTCTGTGGAGGGCGGCGGTCTGCGGCTTGTGGTGGCTCTGTGGAGGGCGGCGGGGTGCTTTGTGTGATGCCTGCTGATAAAATTTGATTATTGCTTAATTTTAATGAAGGCCGCAGCTGACACCAGTCCAGTTGAAAGGGAGCTCCACCTTCCACCTTCTCTATCTACTTGTTTACAGCCATTTTTTAATTCTTTTATTTGTATATTCTTTTATTTGTATATTTGTATATATTGTCTTTGTATAAAAATGTACTGTTTACTTTTCAGGAGCACAAAATCTGCTGCAGATATGGAGACGAGTTTGTTTTTGTGAAGTGAAGCTAAATATTTCTCCTTGAGTGGGGGCATGTTCTTATAAGTGACCCCAAGATGATGACCCCCAGCCTTTCTTGTGGTCCAAGTTGTGATTTGTCGTCAATTGATACAATGTTGTCAGTTGTGTGAATGGACTGGATGTTTACAGAATAGTATTGGAAGAACACAATTCTGTTTGATATTGGGGTTCAGTCATTACTAAGGTCCCACATTTTTTTGCTGTGTATAGAACACTTTGGTTTTGCTGTCTTGATTTATCTGGAAATATTAGGGATCAGTGTCACTTATGTCCCCCATATCTGGCCTATTATTATAGATGGTTAGGGGTCTGTGTCATTATGGAGGTGCCCATTATATCTCAAGGACAAACTGCTCTCTGTATTGTCCCAAGAGCTTGCAGCCCTCTCTGTGAGTTTGTGCTTGGTCCAGTAGTCACGTACTTCGCCGTTCACTCATACGACCTTTGGTCTTGTCATAAAGGTGACTTAGGACTGTTTATCTCTGTTCCATCCCTCCATATATATCGCACGTCCTTTGCCACTATTCCCTCCGGATGTCTACACCGACTCGTCCGTGCATTTCTGTTATTGTGAAGGTCACACTCAGCTGATCCGCTGTGACGGCCATAGGGTTGGGGCATCTGTTCTCTCCTCCGTTTTTAAGCCTCCATCAGTGATGTGTGGGTTGATCTCCTGGGTCCAGAATGCTGCAATTCTGCTGAGGAAGCGAGAGCCGTGTATACGAGGGTGTGAGAGCCGGATTCCTGCACATTTAATTATAGATGCTGCGGGGCCCTGGTTCTGCTCAGTGTCATTGTGTTTTCTGGATACAGTGTATGGGATGTATGGAGTGGGGGCCATCCTGTTGCTAGTCCATCACTAACCTCCCTCTGCCCATTCTTTAATTTAGCTGACATTCTTCCCTTTTTTGGATATAACGCACTGTCCCCTTGCCCTCTTCTTCATTTGCTGTTTTTGGAGGTGATGAGGACCTTCAATTATTGCAAATCTTTAATAGCTTTAGTCTTTTTCTATAGGCCAAAGGGACTTTTGGGGCTCCAGGGCCCAAGTATGATTGCAACCCCTGCACCTATTGTAGTTATGCCCCTTCACCTATTGTAGTTATGCCCCTTCACCTGTTGTAGTTATGCCCCTTCACCTATTGTAGTTATGCCCCTTCACCTATTGTAGTTATGCCCCTGCACCTATTGTAGTTATGCCCCTGCACCTATTGTAGTTATGCCCCTGCACCTATTGTAGTTATGCCCCTTCACCTATTGTAGTTATGCCCCTTCACCTGTTGTAGTTATACCCATGGCGCTGAGACATTTGCAAATTATATTTAACGAATTTCTTTCTTCTTTTTTAGTCTTTGGAATCCTCCAAAGTAAAATTTGTGGCATAAAGCTAGGAATCCTATTTTGGGGAAAGCAACCTGCAGCTCTCTGTTTAATCAGCTGTCAGTGCATGCTGGGGATTGTAGTTGTACAACAGCCGGAGTGCTGCCTCCATCCCTGCCCTTGTATGTGGTGTTGGAATATTTCATACTTCTTGGTCCTGTCCTTGGGTAGGATGTCTGCATCTCCCACCAGGGACCTTGTCGAATAAGGTGTTGGTGCCCGTGTGGAGGAGGGTCTCTGTGGCAGTGCTGGGCTGGTTCCCACGCTATACTGGCACCATTAAATCTGCAGTGGCTGCCACTAGATTGGCATTGTAAGTGATGTATGGAGGGCAGCGCCAGAGGCTGCTTAGAAGGCTGCCAGTCAGCTTCTATTCGTATGCATATGCCACACACAGACATTCCTGGGTACGACTTGTTATTCCTGGGCATCTGATGCTAGTTGAGCGGCTGCAGCTTGGATGCTTTCTCTTGCAGCTATTAGTGGGTGGAGGAACAGGGAAACGCCGTATCTGACAGCCTGCGATCCTAATCGAGCATCATCTCTGTTACTATGGCAACCCTATGGAATGGATGAGTGATGGGCAGGATTCCATGTCAACGTGTGAGGTCATCCTCATCCTCCTCCTCCGTAGCTCTCATGTGGAGACAGGGCGGTTGTGGTCTCTCCTGCAGGTCGGTGTGTGACTCTTTGTCATAGATAGCATTTGCCTTTTATTATATGTCCTATAGCTATAAGTATATAGCTCACATAATGCAGCTGGATAGGCTGCCGGGCACACAATCATCTGTCAGAAATGTGTTAATGATGTTGAGCATTTCTGTGGGCACAGGTCAGTGCTTGTGCTTTTTTGCTGTTTGTGTTCATTATGTTATGCTTTTTTAAATATTTTTATTACTTATATATATTTGTTTTGACAAATAACATTTTGATGATTTGCTGTAAGGACGATTTCTTGCAAAAATGAGAATTTTGGATTGTCCCTCTGGTGCCAAGGTTTTGTAAAAATGGATATAATTGGAATAGCTGCAGTGCTTGTATGGAGATATCCAGCGTCTGGTCTGGAGAATGGGTGGGGTTGTAGTTGTGGATCTTGTATGGTGGTCGTTCTAGCTTTCATCATGGAACTGACACCTTGAGGGTCAGGATGAATATCTTGTGTTTAAGCCACAAAGATGTGTTTGGTGTCAGGGGCGGACATGGAAGAAAGCCCCTGTGCAAGAACAGTATAGGTGCCATTTGCAGCCCATAATGTAGCCTCTTATGTATATGACGGAGCTGTAATAGAAGCTGCTTTAGAGGTGGAAGTGGCCCCCCTTCCTCTTGAGCACCTGTGCAACTGTACAGATTGCCCCAATAGTATACCCGCCCATGGCCAGGGGGTTAGGAGAGATGTGCATTGCCAGCTTTTAGTTGCGGTTGCTGGCATCAAGGTCTACCGTCATATCTCTGAAGTGCTTCCGCTACCTGCATTGTGCAGTGTATGGCTCGTCCTTATTTCACATATGAGTTTATCCTGAGATTACTTTGAGTGTAATATAACTAAAAACCTTTATAACAGGTGCCCTGTGCCGCCCTGTAGTGCCCCCCTGCTGCAGTTCACCTATGTCAGTGCCAGGAGGCAGAAGGTCGTCAGTTGGCTCACGCAGGTAATCCCTAGCCTCATCCAACTGTCATCTTGTCTGCTTTCCCATGTAAAATTTTTTGATTAATCTTTCTGCCCTTTTTCAGACGAGCTTCACCTCCTGTATCAATGAGGGATCCGTATGGGACGTCCTCTGTCAGCAGCAGCACATCCAGCTCATACAAGGGAAGTGACAGCAGCCCTGCATCCAGGTAACTGTAGAACAGCAATCACCTGTCACCTTAAGATTGTGTTTTATGAAATGGCTGATCAACCCAAAAATAGTCGCTAGTTACATCTAAAGCTGCACTCATAATAATTCTGGCTGCCACTTGGACATTTAAAGGGAACCTGTTATCCCCAGCATTAACATAATGTAAATGGGGTTCTTGGAACCCCTCTATGTGCCCAGACGTCCCCCTGATACCTGAGAAATCAACTTTTATTCTCTGTTGTCCTACATCCTATTAGGTCCTGGAGGTATGCTCTCTGGTCCCAGTGTATAAGGTGCTCGCCGCCCTTTGCCAGCAAAACCTGAAAATTCCCACCCCTCCTGTGGACGGTGCAGAGAGTGACAGGTGCACTTGCGCCTGTGCAGCGGAGCTGGTGACCATACCCCTCCATTGAAGTGTCAGTCTCGTGAGACTTCACAAATCTCGTGAGAACTCAGCACTATCTTCAAAGGAGGAGACGGTGACCGGCTCCACTACGCAGGCGTGAGTGCACCTGTCACTCTGCGTACCGTCCATAGGAGGGGTGGGAATTTTCAAATTGCAAGGTGGGTTTTGCTGGCAAGGGGCGGCAAGCACCTTATACACCGGACCAGAGAGCATACCTCCCAGACCTAATAGCATGCAGGACAACAGAGAATAAATGGTGATTTCCCAGGTATGAGGCGGACGTCTGGGCACATAGAGGGGTTACAAAAACCCCATTTACATTATGTTAATGCTGCTGGGCACAGTTTAAAATGCCCAAAGGGGGTGACAGGTTGCAGCTCTTTGATCTTTTTCCAGTTTCCCTTCTCTTGTTTAGATGAACTTTATTCCCTAACCTCCGATCTTGCGCTGTCATTCCCTGGAATGGCGCATGGTGAGGTCCATAGTCTGGTCCACAAAACGTCGTCATGACTTGTCTTTGCGTGACCTGCCCCAGGAAATGACAGCGACTTCACAAGATTTCCGGTGAGAAAGGCAGGTCTCTCCCACTAAAGTGACCTTTTGTTCAGGACTGGAAAAAGAAAAGAACAGAATTATTCTGCATTAAAGCAACCAAATACAGATTAGATCAGATTATTTTTAAGGCCACAAGTGATCTACCCCAAGCAGTATGCTGTGACTGCAGTAGTGTAGTTTGTGTTAGACTGAGTAGCGTTCTTTTGGACTCTCTTGACCTCCAGTACCCAATTATTGGCGACTATGGCACAGGCTAAATTGCAAGAGCTGCAGTCTTAGGCACAGCCATACGTACATGTAGGCTGTTGTATATGTGTACAGACACTGAACTAGCAGAATCTGCTTGATGTGAGATATTGCAGATTAGGAGCTAACAGAATTGTGAATGAATCTTTGGATGGGACTACAGTTTAAGGGTGGAGGCACACTATCATGCATCAAAAACGCCGCGTGACAGTGATGTGAGTGCTGTGCGTGTTTGTGGGTGTGTATGGTGCTTGTGGTGAGTGTGGCTGGCTGTATGTATGTTAGTGTGCTGTGATTGTGAGGTGTGAGTGTGTGTGTGCTGCGTGATTGTGATGCTGTCTGTGGTCCTGAAGGACTGCAGACAGCATTTGTCGGGAATAGAAACTCGCCGGCTGTTAAAGACGGCAAGTTTAAATTCCCCGCTGTGCTGTACAGTAAGCTATCATCTTGTACCACTGTGACAGCAGCGGTACAAGATGTTTAGCTAAGACAATGATGATTGTAGTAAAATAATGTAGTCTGGGGTTATTTTATTGATTAACCCCCTCAGCATCCTCTGCACCACATGTGTGCACAGAGGATGCTGAGAGGCTGTAAACCCAGTGCTGAAGGGGTTAATATGCAGCTGGTGTAGTGACACCATGTATGTGGAGAGTGTCCTCACTCTCTGCAGACATGATGTCATTACACCATGTGTGTGAAGGGGTTAATTTTTATGTATACTAGCTTTAAAGAACTGTCGGGGAAAGCCGGCTTTGTTACTGTCTATGGGGAGCTGTCCCCTCTCATGAAGCCACAGCTCCCCATAGACAGTAACATAAGCCGGCTTTCCCGACAGTTCTTTAAAGCTAGTATACATAAAAATTAACCCCTTCACACACATGGTGTAATGACACCATGTCTGCAGAGAGTGAGGACACTCTCCACATACATGGTTTCACTACACCAGCTGCATATTAACCCCTTCAGCACTGGGTTTAGAGCCTCTCGGCATCCTCTGTGCCCACATGTGGTGCAGAGGATACTGAGGGGGTTAATCAATAAAATAACCCCAGACTACATTATTTTACTACAATCATCATTGTCTTAGCTAAACATCTTGTACCGCTGCTGTCACAGTGGTACAAGATGATAGCTTACTGTACAGCACAGCGGGCAATTTAAACTTGCCGGCTTTGACAGCTGGCGAGTTTAAAGCGATTTTGCCTGCACACTCGCACTGTGTGCTGTATGGGGGCGAGATTTTCTCACCCCCATACACTTGCATTGCCCTCACGCGCGTCAGAATCGCGTGCAATCGCAGCATGCTGCAATTGCACTCGCTTCTAACTCGCAGTGCGAGTTAGGTTCGGGGGACTCGCACCAGTGTGCCCTGCCTGATAGGGCAACACTGGCCCGAGTGCAATGCGTTTTTTCATGCATTGCACTCGCGCGAGTCTCACGCCAGTGTGCCTCCACCCTAAATTAGAACATAGCTCTGGATCATTAAAGCATTGCACCTATACACAAAAACAGAATATTACACAGGTGACTTAATGGCATTTCTCAAATTAATTTTATAAATATGAAGCTGTGTGTGTGTGTCTGTGTATATGCAGCCCTGTTCCTTCATAGCCCCACCCCTCCAGTTAGCCCCATCCCCTTCATAAGGCGCCGGATGCACGCAGCCCCTAGTATACAGAAGGAGCCCACACATAACAACCCCCAGTATACAGTAGGAGGTCACACACACAGTCCCCAGTATACAGCAGGAAGCCTGTTTACTTTGTGAAATTTATGTGCAAAATAATTTTTTGTTTAACCATTCTATTTTGTTATAGCTAAGAGCAGTTAGTTACTATCCCGGGCACCTCACTTAACTCAGGGAATGTCCTAGACTGTGTTTTGGGGGTAAATTTTATCCCCGATTTTTAGTCAGCCGCCAAAAAAACCTATTCACAGTTTGTTTGTGTGAGGTTATAGATACTCTTTTGATAGTTAGCCTTCATATTTACCAGGTGACATATAACTTGCCATATGTGAAGAGAACAAAACAATGATGTCCCAGTAGAATGGATCAAATGCATAGCCATAACGCAAATCCACAAGTAGAACACAGGACACACAAACACAGTGACATGACTCGGAATGTTATAAGCTAACATTCTATTGTGACATCACTGGTCTCTTGCATATATGGTAAATTCTAGGATAAATATGCAGGCTAACTGTCAAAATAGCATCTATTATCTCACACATACAAACAGTGAATAGGGCTTTTTTTTTTTTTTTTTTTTGGCGACTGACTGTATGGCGCGGGGTTAAAATTTCTCCTCAAAACTTAGTCTGAAGTTTCCTGAGTCAACTGAGGTGGCAATATACTAGCTGCATTTTCTGTCTATTTACTTTGATTATTTTGCACATAAGTCACATTCTGTTTTGTTATAACTAAGGGTCTTTTCACATCTGCATTTGGGCTGCGTTTACCTGCATTTGTATGCGTTTTACCTCTAAAAACTCAACCAAATGCATGCTTTAACGCACCTATAGGCTGCAATGCGAAACACATTGCAACCGCATGTAAAAACGCATGTCTTTTTGCAAACGCAGCCAAAAACATGGGCTGCTGCGTCTAGGGCTGCATTTGCAAAAACGCATGTGTTTTGCGTCTTTGCAAAATGACATGTGTTTTTACATGCGGTTGCAATGTGTTTCGTATTGCACTCTATGGGTGCGTTAATGCATTTGGATGCATTTTTAGCGGTAAAAACGCACTCAAATGCAGCCCAGCCTTAGATGTGAACTGGGCCTAAGAGTTAGTTACTATGCCGGGCTCTACAGCTAGTAAGCTTATATTTGTGATGTATAACTGCCGTTTTTCTTTTTTCTTCTTAGACGCTCCAATAAATACAGTCTCTGCAGTGAAAACCATGGAATTAAGCCACCCACCCCCGAGCAATACCTCACCCCCCTACAGCAAAAGGAGGTCTGCATCCGACACCTTAGAGCAAGGCTAAAAGACATGCAGGATGCTCTGCTGGAAAGGTGAGGCGGGATATCTGCTCTAATGTCTTCTTACCTACTCAATGAACCCATTGCCCACATTTTTGGAACCAGAGATCTGTTGTCCTGATCATCTGGCAGATTACTGTCATATCCGACAATGTGTCATCCTTACTGTCGCCACATGACTGCTCTCCAGAGATCACTATGGGTACATTGTAACAAACACTCCGCTGTAAAAAGTATTTCATCAGGACAATTTTGAGCAACTGGGTGTAAACAGAAATCAGGCAATTCACTGACAGCAACTTGAAAATGGCAGGTACCTGAATGAAAAAGCATATTTAATTGCAGAACTTTTTATGATGCTGTAATTACCTTTTAAGGAAGGGCTTCCCCAGCTCAATAGAAATGTCTGCACTCCCAGAATGCATATTCATGGCAGTGTACAGTGTGCACACGGTCATGATTCCCTCCTTTCTACAGGGCGAGTGTGTGGTCACGTGACTGCAAGCATGTGATTTGAAAATATGTGGTCACATGTTGACTAGATTACCATCTGCTTTTCTCAGTGTTCCTTTAAGGGTACCGTTACGCGACGCAATATTGCATGCAATTTCACTTGCAATTTGCTGGTTGCAGTGAAATCATGGACACATTGTTCTGTTTTGTGGCCGTGTACAAATGTAACAATGTGTCCATGATTTCACTGCAACCAGTGAGTTGCAAGCAATATTTCTGTGTGTAACGGTACCTTAATGGTGCCGTCACACGCAGCAATGTGATGAACGATTTTGTTAGCGATCACATGCACGCGCGATCCGTTCAGATCGCTGGTGAGCTGTCACACAGGCAGATGTCTCATTTATGATATGCTAATTAGGGCTTTGACTAGTCGAGGGGGCATTAGTTGCCCTGGCTAGGCAGCCCATATTCTGCCTCTGTGGGTGTGATAACATGCTTTGCATAGCATCATCATTACAATCACTTTATTAAGCCGTGATTGCGCGTGCCTGTGCATACCTCACCATTGAGCGTAAGTTGCCTGGTTTATACACCACCAGCTTCAGAGAGGCTCACTGCACAGAAACGAACGTTGCATGTACGCACACTACACTAAAGCCAGGTGTATGCGTCCTGCCTTCAGAGAGGTATAGTGCGCGTGACCGGAAAAGCTTCAACTTTTGATCATGCGCGATGAACCTCTCTGAAACCAGTGGTGAATACACTCAGCGATAGATGCTAAATGGTGAGGTATGCACAGCTGTGTACATGGCTTAATATAGCGATTGTAATGACAACCCTATGCAAAGCATGTTATGCCCACAGGAGCGGAATAACATGCTATGTGGGCTGACTAGTCTGGGGAACAAACGCCCCCTCGACTAGTCAAAGCCCTAATTAGCATATCATAATGATCTTTAGGCGGCCGTCACACGCACAGATATCTTTAGCGATATTGTAAGCGATCACGTGCACGCGCGATCGCTTACAATATCGCTCACATCGCTGGTTAGATGTCACACAGACAGACTCACCAGCGATATGGAGCAGCTATCTCGCTCGTTACTATGGTACACATCGGGTAACTAGGCGCCGCGCGTCGCTTAGTTACCCGACGTGTACCATAGTTACCATCTCCCAGCATAGGCGCGGTCGCTGGGAGATGGAACATCGTGGTGTCATACACCACGATGATGCAGATCGTTGCATCGTTCATCGCTAGATCTGAGAACCGAACCTCAGATCAGCGATGTCACGATCAAGCGATTTAACATCGTAAATCGCTTGATTACATGCAACGATATCTTGCCCGATATCGCTTAAGCGATCAAAAAGGAGATCGCTTAAACGATATCGGGCAAGATATCGTTCCGTGTGACGGCCCCCTAAGAAATACTTTTGCTAAAGATCTGTTTGTCCCAGCATGTTGCAGTATATATAATCAGGCAGGGATTTCAGATATGCACAGGGGACTTGACAGTTTCCCTTTTACTCTTAACATACCACACATATCTCACTAATCTATTACTATCTATATAACAATTATCTGCTCCCTTCTTTCTCATCTTTTGAAAATATACAGGGTAAACCACCATCCAGGCACTCTCTGCTCTCACTGTCCTTAGATGTGTGCTTTCACAATTGCCCTGTTATCTCTGTGTAATACAGTGTTAACAGTGTAGTCTCCAGAACAAAGCACTGATGGCTGAATGTGTTACAGTAGAACTTGTGCTGAGCTTTCTAGTTCTACTAATTCTACAACTCTACTATTCACCACAGCTGCCACTCAAGGAGCTGAGTTCAGCTACAGGAAACCAGGATGTAAGGAGACAACTTGAGAATACCCCTTCAAAGCTTATGCAATCTATCAGTAGCAGGTCATATCTCCAGCTGTCAGACATAGCCGGTGGGACCTGAGGAGAAGACAGTAGTGAATCATTGCAGCTTCTGTCTTCTTTTTTTACTATATACTTTGCGATTATGGAGCACACTCTGAAGTAAATAGAAGCATTGGCAATGTTGCTGCTTTTCTAGGGCTGTGTGCACACGATCCTGAGGCACTGCATGTTGAATGCAGTACCTCCAGACCTGCGGGAACCTGCGGGTGCTCGCACTGTGCCCACAATCTGCGGTGGGTGCAGGGCAGCTTCTCCCTGCGTGCACCTGATGGCATGAAATTAACATACTTAAGAGATGCGGAAGTCCGGCAACCCGCACCGCAGCTGAAAACATGCTGTGGTTGGGGAGGAACATAGTGGGCATGGGATTTCTTGACATCCCATCCACTATATTGGTACTGTACAATGCAGCATTTTCTGATCATCATAATGGGAGACCCAGACAATGGGGTTTAGGCAGTCTGCCCTCCGGAGGCCACACTAGGTACTACAAGTTTTTTGTAGTCTCCGCCCCTCCGCCTATAAACCCCCACTGCAGGAGCAGATCCTCAGTTTTACTTCAGTGTGCTCGGAGATCACACCTATGACTTGCATGTCACAGGAGATTTACTTAGGAAGATTTTGTGATGCAATGAAGACAAGTGGATCCCTGTCGTGGGGATCCCCGGCATACTCCCTGTCCACCTTTGGGTGCATACAGGTCGAGGTACCTTGGTCCGTAGCCCTCGGGCCTGGACGCGGACTTTATTGTCTGGCCTGGTACTATGCCGTGCTCCCCCACTACTCACTTCTGAAGCGCTCTGGTGGGGTGGGAGCCCTGGAGCCTTGCACAGCTCCGTTCCGGTCTGCGGCCCATCCATGGAAGCGTATTATGCGGACCGGAACCTGGACCCCCCGTCCGCTACCCGCTGGACCGGTGCCGGACGTGGACCCATTGGGTGAAGGTACTCTGTATCTCCTTATGTGGGCCTGGGGGACATGGTGTATGTTATGTGACCATGTATGGAGAACCTCGGTTCCCTCGGGACATGCGGTTCTGGGAGGAGGCCCCTGCCTGAAGGGCTCCTCTTATTGTCATCCGCGTTACACAGTGGGTGGCCGCCATTACAGATGGGTTCTGGCGCCTTTTTTCTCCCTGTGTGCGGCTCCTGAGCGCGTCCCCCTTTGGGCGGTGACGTCACGCTCCTTGCGGCCTATGTGTTGTCGGTCTCCTCGGGCTTCTGCTTAGCCGCGCCCACTCATTAGTGGCGCGTCGGCCATTTTCTCCTCATTCCTGTGAGGATTGGTGGCGTGCACATCGCGCTCCGGGGAGAAGCTGCAGTTTGCCCGAGGAGGTCGCACACGTCCCGCTCTGATTCACCGCTTCCCTGGTCGGTATCCGCTGGGTGTCCGGTGTTAACCCCTTACTGCCCGGGGCAGCGCCAGTATGTCTACGGCTGGACAGAGGGCTCCCGCCACGAGGTCCAAGACATGCAAACAGTGCATGGGACAGGTAGATGGGGATGGTGTCTGCGCAGCTTGCGGTCTCACTGGGCCTGGCCCCAGTGTTTCTGTCTCTGAAGCTACAGCACCACTGCTCTCCTCTGAGGTTCAGGGGGAGGCAGGGCCATGGGATGTTCAGAAGTCGTTTAATGATACTGTAGTGTCCAGAATGTCTTCCATGTCGCAATCCTTAGAGGCTATACTAAGGAGGCTGTCTGATTCAGCCCCCCAGACAGGGGCTCTTGGGGCTAACCCCCGGCTTAGTGAGGGTTCTCATAAGAGACCTCGCTGGGAAGATGACCCTGAGGATGGTGAACATCGTCCCTCTGATGAGGAACAGCCATCTGATAGTGATGATGAGGGTGGAGACCCTGGCCCTGAGCCCCGGCACCACACGGCTCCTTCAGAGGGTCCGGGGGACGGTGTGGAGGACTTGATTTCCTCCATTAACGAAACCCTGGGGCTCGTCCCCCCGGCTGCGGTGGTGGAGAGACCGCAGAAGGAATCTTTCCAGTGGCTGCCGCCATTAGGTCAGTCACGTGGTCTGTTCACTGACCATTCCAATTTTTGGAGAGTGGTCAGGACGCCCAGGGAGCATCCTGAAAGGCGTTTTGTTAGGAAGACTAAGGATTCACGTTATCCTTTTCCTAAAGAGGTTCTGGAGGAATGGTCGCGCTCCCCTAGGGTGGACGCTTCCCTGACTAGAGTTGCGGCTCATTCTCTTTTTTCAGGAGAGGATAGCTCTTCTCTGAAGGATCCTATCGACAAGCAATGCGAGTCATATGCGAAGTCTATATATGAGGCTGTGGGTTCCTCTTTTGCCCCAAACTTTTCTATGGTCTGGACGTTGCAGGCCATTACTGCGTGTCTGGAGGGGATCACCGATATCCCGGGGTCTGACCCGGAGGTGACGGCTCTCGCCAATAAGGCTAAGGCATACGCTGAATACGCCAGGTCGGCTGCCTTTGAAACAGCTAATCGGACTGCCGTGGCCTCTGCTAATGCGGTGGTCTTACGCAGATTGCTGTGGATGCGCCTCTGGGACTCGGATAAGGTGTCCAAGAGGATTTTGCAAGTCATGCCTTTTTCGGGCGATAGACTTTTTGGGGACGAGCTGGATAAGCGGATTAAGGAGTTTGCTGAGAAGAAGATCCCTCAGAACAAGCCCAAGCCGCAGAGGTCTCAAAAATGGAATCCTAGGCAGCGGTCCTTTCGTCCCGGCTCGCACCCTTCTGCCTCGTCCACGCGATCGGACAAAGGAGGTAAACCCTCCGGTCCCTGGCATAACAAGAATCGCCAGAAAAAGCCAGCGGGCGCCGCGGCGGCGACTGCCCCCAAGGTGTCCTCTACATGACTCGCTCCCAACTCCTGCCACCCCACCGGTCGGAGGACGCCTGGCCCTGTTTCAGGACGTATGGCTTCTTCACATTCGAGACCGGTGGGTGAGAGACATTATCTCTCGGGGCTACAGGATCGAGCTGAAGTCCTTTCCTCCAAACCGTTTCTTTCTTTCCTCCCCGTCACCGGAGAAGGCTCAGGCTTTTCACCAAGTCCTGATTGGTCTTCAGAGGGACGGAGTGGTGATCCCAGTGCCGTCTGGGGAACGTTTCAGAGGGTTCTACTCCAACCTCTTTATAGTTCCAAAGAAGGACGGTTCGTTTCACCCAGTGCTGGATCTGAAATTGTTCAACCAACATGTGCAAGTGCGGAAGTTTCGCATGGAGTCTCTGCGCTCGGTGATTGCTGCCATGTCTCAGGGAGATTTCCTGGCGTCCGTGGACATCAAAGATGCCTACCTGCACGTGCCCATTGCGCCAGCACATCAACGCTGGCTCAGGTTTGCAGTGGGGGAAGAACACTTCCAGTTCGTAGCATTGCCGTTCGGTCTGGCCTCGGCCCCGAGGGTCTTCACGAAGGTGATGACGGCAATGGTGGCAACCCTGCATGCTCAGGGTCATGCCGTAATACCTTACCTGGACGATCTGCTGATCAAGGCCCAGTCGCAGGAGTTGTGTCAGGGGAGCCTGGATGCGACCCTCAAGGCTCTGGAACAGTTTGGCTGGATTCTGAATCGCCCGAAATCCGCACTGGTGCCAACCCAGTCGTTGACTTATCTGGGCATGGATTTTCACACAGCCCCGGCGCTGGTGTTGCTACCCAGCAAGAAGCAGACCTCCATCCAGTCGGCAGTTCGCACCCTTCTTCATTCGCCACAATCTTCCCTGAGGGGCTTAATGAAGCTGGTGGGGTGCATGGTGGCGGCAATGGAAGCGGTGCCTTTTGCGCAGTTTCATCTCCGCCCTTTGCAGATGGAAATTCTCCACAAGTGGAACAAGAGGTCGTCATCTCTGGACAGAGTGGTGTCTCTCTCTCCTCGGACCAAGGAATCCCTTCATTGGTGGCTTCAACCCCATCACTTGGCGCGGGGTCGATCCTTCCTCCAACCTTCGTGGTTGATAGTGACCACGGATGCCAGCCTCACAGGCTGGGGTGCGGTGTTCCTGCAACACAGGGCCCAGGGTCTCTGGACGGTGTCAGAGTCCTCTCTGCAAATCAATGTCCTGGAAATCAGAGCGATTTACCTGGCACTTCTGGCTTTCCACCGTTTTCTGGCAGGGAAACCCATACGAATTCAGACGGACAACGCGACAGCCGTCGCCTACGTAAACCATCAGGGCGGGACTCGAAGCGCCCAGGCCCTCGCCGAAGTCCACCGCATCCTGTCATGGGTGGAGGACAACGATTCGGTGATATCGGCCGTCCACATCCCAGGAGTGGACAATTGGGAGGCCGACTACCTAAGCCGGCAAGGCATGGACGCCGGAGAGTGGTCTCTACACCCGGACGTCTTCCAGTCCATCTGTCGACGGTGGGGAACTCCAGATGTGGATCTGATGGCGTCTCGCCTCAATCATCAAGTTCCGCAGTTCATGGCGCGTTCATGGGATCCTCAGGCTCTGGGAGCGGATGCTCTGGTCCAGGATTGGTCCAGGTTCCACCTTCCGTATGTATTCCCGCCGTTGGCGTTGATTCCCAGAGTCCTGCGCAAGATCAGGACGGAATGTCGCAGAGCCATTCTAGTGGCTCCGGATTGGCCCAGGAGGTCGTGGTATCCGGACCTGTGGCGGCTCGCAGACGGGGAACCGTGGAGACTGCCAGACAGACAAGATCTTCTGTCTCAGGGGCCGTTCTTCCATCTCAATTCCGCGGCCCTCAAGTTGACTGTGTGGCCCTTGAGTCCTGGCTCTTGACTTCCAGAGGTTTTTCTCCCTCGGTTGTCTCCACTTTAACCAGGGCCAGACGGCCTACCTCGTTAAAAATCTACCACAGAACTTGGAAAATTTACTTTTCCTGGTGTGCTTCTGTTGGACGGAAGGCGTGGCCTTTCCGTCTCCCAACGTTGCTTTCATTCCTTCAGTCAGGAATGGACATGGGATTGTCCCTCAGTTCTCTGAAGGGACAAGTGTCGGCACTGTCGGTGCTGTTCGACAAGCGTTTGGCTAAGATACCAACGGTCCGTAGGTTTCTGCAGGGGGTTAGCCGGGTGATTCCACCGTACAAACGTCCTCTTGATCCTTGGGACCTCAATGTGGTCCTGGCGGCCTTGCAGAAGCCTCCTTTTGAGCCTTTGCGGGATGTTTCTCTGGTCCATCTTTCCCAGAAAGTGGCTTTTTTGGTGGCCATTACATCGCTCAGGAGGATCTTGGAACTGGCAGCGCTCTCGTGCAAGTCTCCATTCCTGGTGGTTCATCAGGATAAGGTGGTGTTGCGCACGAGACCAGAATTTTTGCCTAAGGTGGTGTCACCTTTTCATATTAATCAGGAGATTGTTCTCCCTTCTTTTTGCCCTAACCCGACTCACCGGAGTGAGAAGGAGTTACACACTCTGGACCTGGTGAGGGCTATCAGGGTTTATGTGTCTCGTACTGCGTCGGTACGCACCTCGGACTCTCTGTTTGTCCTTACGGCTGGTCGCCGTAGGGGTTCCCCGGCCTCAAAATCTACTTTGGCGCGGTGGATCAAAGCTCCTATTCTGGAAGCTTACCGTTCTTCTGGTATGCCTCTCCCGGTGGGATTGAAGGCTCACTCTACCAGAGCCGTTGGTGCCTCTTGGGCTCTGCGGCACAGGGCTTCGGCTCAACAAGTTTGCCAGGCAGCCACTTGGTCTAGCCTCCATACGTTTACCAAACATTACATGGTACATGCCCATGCCTCTGCGGATGCGAGTTTGGGCAGGCGGGTCCTACAGGCGGCGGTGGCTCACCTTTGAGGTGCCCCGCACATCAACCGTCTCAAAGGAACTCTTTTCCCGCCCTGGGGTGTTGCTTTAGGACATCCCCATTGTCTGGGTCTCCCATTATGATGATCAGAAAAAAGAGAATTTTGTTTACTTACCGTAAATTCTTTTTTCTTGAATCATTAATGGGAGACCCAGCACCCACCCAGTTGTCCCGTTGGACGTTTTGTTGTGTTTTTGAACCTTTTGGCTCAGGCTTCTTTGGCTAGCATTGTTCGCGGCCATGCCTAGAGTTGTGGTGTGGGTTGCCTCCTCGCAGCTTGTGAACTAAACTGAGGATCTGCTCCTGCAGTGGGGGTTTATAGGCGGAGGGCGGGAGACTACAAAAAACTTGTAGTACCTAGTGTGGCCTCCGGAGGGCAGACTGCCTAAACCCCATTGTCTGGGTCTCCCATTAATGATTCAAGAAAAAAGAATTTACGGTAAGTAAACAAAATTCTCTTTTTTGGACACAGCTGCAATACACTGTGTCCAAAATGCTGCGATTCCTGATTGTCAGCTCACACCCTAGGACACAGCGATCTCATGAGCACTTTGGGAAGTCTAGCCAAAATAACAGAGATGCGGGGTCCTGGGCATCCATAGGGCAATCGACCCGAACTGATCTGGATTTGCTAAGTTACAGTAGGGTAAAATGAACAGTAAAAAAAACCCTGTGATCTCTTGGGACGAATTGCATATACAGCACT